>CM053771.1:39277807-39305041 GCA_028658325.1 Potorous gilbertii | reverse complement strand
AGATCAGGGGAAATTATCTCACATAATCAGGATGCAAAAGTAGAAACCTATACAAATAAAGAGGAAGGGTGAAGCAACTAACATTTGAATTTCACTATCATCTGAACTAGACAAAGAAAGAAAGAATATATAAACACACACATACAGAGAATTAGGTACAGAAATAGGAGGGAAAGGGGAAAGGTGAGAAGAAAGAAAGCAGACTTACAGGGAGGGTACATTAAGGAAAGGATTAGGCTTAAGCAAAATAAACTCTAAGGATTTATAAAAATATCTATAGCACTTTTGGAGTGATAAGGAATGGAAATCCGAGATAGTGCCCATTAAGTAGGGTACATGAATATAATAAAATACTATTATGATAAAGAAATGATGAAAGGAATGGTTTCAAGAAACATGAGGAGATTTGTATGAACTGATACAGAATGTATGAAATAGAACCAGGAGAACAATTTATACAATGACACAATACTGAAAAGACAAAAAACTTTGAAAGATTTACAAACTCTGATCAGAGTCATGATCAACTATGATTCCAGAGGACTAAAGATAAAATATGTTATTCACTTCTTGATAGAGGGGAAAGACTGAGAGTATATAGAGAGACAGACTGATTTTCTTTCAGGCACAGTCAATGAAGAAATTTTGTTTTGCTTGACTTATGTTTATAAAAAGGGCTTTTCTTTCACTCTTGTTGTGTTCAGCCTTCATTGCTGAA
This sequence comes from Potorous gilbertii, assembly GCA_028658325.1. Taxonomy (NCBI): domain Eukaryota; kingdom Metazoa; phylum Chordata; class Mammalia; order Diprotodontia; family Potoroidae; genus Potorous; species Potorous gilbertii. The sequence continues at coordinate 39,304,323 of CM053771.1, read as the reverse complement.
GAAGACCATGTCATCAGAGAAATGATGACATGACTTTGTTTTGAGTGAGGGAGGGCTTGTGCAGGTCACCAGCCTCACTTCTCCTCCAGAGCCATCTGAATCCAGTGACCAGAGATTCATCAGGATGACTGGAGATGACCCAGGATGCACTGGGAGACCTTAGACCCTTGCCCTGGCTACTTCTTAAACAGGACTATTCAATGAATGGGCGTTGCCTCACCCTTTTACTCTTAGTGGGGGGAAGATGGTGGGATAGAGGCACAGAAGGTGGATTTTTACTGACTGAAAAGGATAAAATTTAATTACAAAGAAAAAAAAAACCTGATCCCACTCTGTGTCAGTCAGCTATGAGGAAAACAAAACAAAACAAAGAATGGCAACATTAGGCATTAGCTAATTTCTTTAAACAGAGTTTATTCTGGATGAGCGGACTAATACTGAGATCTGATTGACTTTATTGGTCTTTACGACAAAAATGAAAGGGATTTACAGAACCATGTCAACATTCCAGATTCTTACCTATCAGGACAGAGGTGATATTGATATCCAAACGAGGTCTGGCCTTTGCTTCCAACTTCAGTCGTGGAGGATGCAGGCGGCTGGCGGCCTGCTGTTGCCAGGATACAGAGCATGGCCATGGCTCAATAAATGGCTCCCAGCCTAACAGAACACAGGAAACATGACATATGTTCAACAGATACCAAGAAATATGGAGGAAAGCTGCTCATGAGTCCTAATGACTGTCTAGCAAGGGCTGAGTCAACCACAGTTGATGGCTTTATACTTCCAATTTATTTCAATGTACCATCTCTCATCATAGGACATTTGCCAGATGGCAAGAATGTCTACTGTGTGTATCTACTACACAGATCCATTACTGATCTGCTGCAAATGAAATAAAGCATCCCAGATTCAAGTTAGATAAATAAAGCAATAGAGCTATTATCAAAGGGCTATTGGACTAAAAAAGTTTTATATAAATCAGCTACTCTCTGGGTGCATAAACTGGATATATCTGGAAGCATTTATATCATTCCAAGAAAATTTTTCTTTAATACAGATTTAAAAATAACCAATTTACAAATGTGGGAAAAAAATATTATGTTCTCTAGCAGAACACAATCCAACAGACATTCCGAAAGTCTGTTATGCACAAGGTGCTATATACTAGGTGCAAAGTATAGAAAGAAACAAAGAAGCTTGCTATATTAAGGTTTTCTTGGAGAAATACAATCAATATGCAGATAAAGTAAAACAAAGCACTGTGAGGATACAGAGAGAACTAGTAATTTGGAGGAGGTAGCAAAAAAGCTTGATGATAGCAGGAGCAGATGAGCTAAGTCTAAAAAGAAGACAAGGATTGTGACAGTGACAGACACAGACAGAAGAGATTTTTGACATCAGAGATGGCTTGTGAAAATGCAACAAGGCAGGAAATGGAAAATCAGTTTCAGGAGAAAATCCAGTTTGGTTGAACAGAGATTGAATGGAAGGGAGTAATACGAGTAAGGCCTGAATCCAGTTCTATTCAACCCAAAAGTAGCAGCTTCAATATAAGAGGATCAATGTAGCTCTAAAAAGGTAAATGATTCTCAAAAAAATTATTAGCATATGCCAGCCAGGTCTGAATACAGAAGATAATAAAATACAAGGGGGGAAAGTGTAACTAATTCTAAAATTCCAAAATAATCATTATAAACTCAAGTTCCTTTAGAAAGTCTTAGGACTCAGACAACATAATGCAATGTAATGTAATCAACTCCTATAGGGACTTCTGGTAGCTCGCAAAAACGACCTTTTAAACCCTCCAAAAGAGAGTTTAATACCTTGGAAATATCTACCTGATAACAGAAAGAAGTCTACTGTGTGCTCAAATAGATGTTTTTCCCTTCTGCTCAAACCACTTTAGTCCTCATCCATTCAGGAGACATTTCTTTGAATTAACAAGTGTTTATGTATAACTAACTAGAGCACAGTAGCATTCCAAGTTTTGATGTGTGTGTGTGTGTGTGTGTGTGTGTGTGTGTGCATCAGGTTCTGATCAACTCAAATTATTAATTATTCAAGTGGAGAGGACAGAATATATATGTATATGGTCTCAATGGTTCTGTATATTAGGAATTCTGTCATTTTTAATAGAAAAATAAGCAAAATATTTGTTTTTTATTCACTTAGCATGAACACATAAAACCAAAAGCCACTCCCCAAGACAGAAATGATCAAAGGATCAGAAGAAAAGGTTCTCAAAAGAAGAACTGCAAATTATTAGCAACCACATGGAAAAATGTTCCAAATCATCAATAGTAAAATAAATGCACATTGAAACAATTCAGGTTTCACCTCACATCCAACAAATTGACAAAGATGATACCAGATTAAAATTTAGGTCACTGGTAGAAGAGCTATTGAAATAAAGCCACACTAATAAATTGATAGTGGGGCTGCAAATTGGTTTAATCATTCTAGAAAGCAATATGAAATTACATAAAAATGACTAAGACACCCATACTCTTTGATCCAGAGATCTCATGGTTAGGCATATATTTCAAGGAGGTTAATAACAAAAACAAGAGCTCTGTATCAAATTAAGTGCCCATAAACTGAAAAAAAGCTCAACAAGTTGTAGTACTTAGATGTATTAGACTGTTACTGTGCAAATAAAAAACAATGAAAGAATAAGAAATCTCAGTAAAGACTACAGAGAGGTATGGGAAGACCGATTTGAACTGGTGTCAAACGTAGTAAGTAGAATCACAACTGTTATGTGGCACAGTGACAGCAGTGTCAATGGAAAGAGCAGAAACACAAAACAATGGAAAATGAATACTGTAAAATTATTGTGGTCAAGCTTTACTCCAAAGACGAGATATGAGAAGACTCCACCTCCTGTTTATAGGAAGCACTTAGCAAATGTTTACTGACTGAATAACTGTTCAAAAATGGGGGACTATGGGTGTGGAATACAATAGTCAGACTTTTTCAATCAGTTGCTCAGTTTTGTTGAATTTTTTCCTCTTTTTAAATTCTTTGTGATGAGAGGTGGTTCTCTAGAGAACAAAGAAAGGTATATGCTGGGAAATGTAGATGATGCAAAGAGAAAAACATAAAAATTTTTTATTTTTTAAAATTACTAATGAAGGCTGAGCTAGCTAATAACTTACTGAGCCATAATTATGGAGAAAAAAACATGTAGAAAGATCAACTAGTACAGTTTCATATTCTAGGATGAGCCAAACTTTAGAATCAAAAAGAGTTAAATTAAAAAAAAAATCATTCAAGTTTTTTCAACTATAACTATATATTTCTAGAGATTGGTCATTTTTATCCTATACATTTCTATAGCTCTTTGCTTTTTTTCCCTTTTGCCTTCATCCAAAATGAAATGTATACTGAGTACAACCAACCCTACTGTATGTATATTCTCCAAATCCTAGAGTTCTCACTTACCTGACAGTGCACGGTTGTAATAATCTCCTGAGAGGATAAAATGGGCATAACCCTCAGGGCTGGTTCTCACATGCTGCAGAAAATTCAAACCTATGATAAAAGAAACAACAAAAGAGTTAAACATCAAAAGAGTTAAAGAAACACTGCTAACAATCAAGTTTCAAGGAAAAATACAACAAATATCTGACTAAACATCATGAAATTCTATTCCCAAAAGAAGCAATTTCAACTGTGTATGTCCCACAGAAAACCCTGAATATATTCCTATAAGCAGAAATAAACATGGCCCAAGGATAGGGAAGGCAATAAAAATTTATTTTTCAGCCACACAGGGATCATCAAAACTAAGTAAAGATAAGGAGCATGAGTTACCTTTCAATTCCTCGCCCCCCTCACACACGGAGATACCCCAAAGATCGCACTCTAATCATATGCCTTAAATCTCATGGCTGAGGGCACAACAGAGGTTCAGCTTCAAAGAAGAGGCTGTACTCAAACAATCATTTCCATAACATGATCCAAAGCAACTGGGTGCCTTGAATAACCTTAGAGAAGTGATTTCTTTTTAGTTTTTCAACATGATTTATTGTTTATACTCATGTTAAGAGGTCACTTAATCTTCATGTTAAATATGAAGAGAGAAGTTGACCCTGTTTTTACTTAACCAGGACTCAAAATGATTGGATAGATTACTAGAAATAAGAAAGAACCAATTGAAACTGTAAGACAAGAATATCATAATAGTAGCTTATAGCCAGAATTCTATAGCCCTTTCAGCTTTGCAAAGCCCCTTTATATATTCTCATTTTATCCCCACAACAACCCTGGGTAGAAGCTGCTATTTTTATTCCATTGTACAGATGAGGAAACTGAAGCAGACAGATTGTCACACAGCTAGTGAGTATGTGAACCTAGACTGGAAACAGGTAACCATAATGCAGTTTCATAATCTTCCACAAAGTAATCTTATCTCATAGAATGAATCATTTTCTCTATCTTATTGCTATTAACTATCTTATACACTATGTTACAGTTTTATGGACATATATATGTGTATACACACACATATGTATACATATATATAACTTATACACTATGTGTGTGTATATATGGAGATATATATATATGTATGTGTGTGTATGCATATATATACACACACACACACACACATGTAAAAACTATATTACATACTTTCCCATACCCCTAAAAAATATCCCAAAAAGGCCAAGCTGAAACAGGAAGGAGAAAGGCAACAACTATCTGCAGTAAAAACTAAGGACAACCCATTGGAGGGCACTGTCACTGAACTACCAAGCTAGAGCAAATGAAACAGATGCCAAGGGAACAGTAAAGAAAACATTTCTTGTGTTAAGCCCCAGCTTACAACCTAAAGAAGTAAGTTTGTCCAGATCTAGGACAGTGCCTCACCTACTGGTGCTTTAAAAAAACACTTGTTAAAGACCATGAATACTGAATTTATTCCTTATGGAACCTGGAGAAAAGGCAAAAAAGAGAAAAATGTGCTGGCCTGGTAATGTTCAGTTTGGATTCACAAGCCTACTGCAGAAAAAAACCCAAAAGTCCATGTTTGGGAGGATAACAGACCCTCTTGGAGATAGTCACAGCAGTCATAGGTCTTGTTCCAGCCCCCGTGGCCTCTCTGAGAGGCACAAAGAGCCAGCAATTGTGAACAAAGATGGTTCTTGGGTAACAAGCAGGACTCAGTGATCTCCCTACCAAAACTCAACCAGCATCACTGGTTAAGGATGCAGTTTCAGCTCAGCCAAAAAGTATCACCCAAAGAATCTTTTTTAGCAACATTCTTAAACTACTACTGGTTCCCTGCTCAAAATGATGCAAAATTAAGATTAAACAAGGCAGTAAATCTTCAATTTCTGCTTGTGGTCACCAGGAGGAGCTTAGTGCTTCTCATTTATTTGGTCTGTTCTATTTCTTAGAGTAGTTCATGTACAGAATTCACCTTTCCTACTGTGATACAAATACATCAGGAGCATAGGCTAAGTCTTTTATTCATCTCTGAATTTCCCTAACAGGGATTTAAATGTATAACATGCTTCAAGAAAGGTCAAAGGATGAACTGAAGGTAAATGATTAAAAGACATACCCTCCTTTTGTTTCAGCTATTAAAAAAAAAACTACTGCAACTGCTGGATCCCAGAGGAGCAACTTACAACTGGCAGTTTATTTGTAGAATGATCTGGCTCATGGGATTATTTTCTGAACTTGTCTTCTGAAACAGGTCAATAATACTAACACACTGTTGGTGGAATTGTGGACTGATCCAAATATTCTGAAGAACAATTTGGAACTATGCCCAAAGGGCTATAAAACTGTGTATGTCCTTTGACCTAGCAATTCCAGTACTAAGTCTATATATCCAAAAAAGAGCAAATAAAAGAGAAAAGGACTTATCTGCACAAAAGTATTTATAGCAGATTTTTTGGGGTGGCAAGGAATTGGAAATTGAGGGGATGGTAATCAAGTGGGGAATGGCTGGACAAGCTGTGGCATATGGTTGTGATGGAATACTATCATGCTGTAAGAAATAATAAGTAAGATGGTTTCAGAAAAGCCTGGGACGATTTATGTGAACTGATACAAAGTGAATGGAGCAGAACCAGGAGGTCACTGTAAACAGTAAGAGCAATATTGTCTGACAACTAACTGTGAAACATAACTTAGCTATTCTGATCAAGATAGTGATCCAAGACATTTGCAAAAGATTTATAATGAAAGATGCTGTCCACCTCCAGAGAAAGAACTGATGGAGTCTGAATGCAGATCAAAGTATACTTCTTAAACTTTATTATTCTTTTTTTTTGGCATGAGTTTTCTTTTGCAACATGGCTAAAATGGAAATGTTTTACATGATTCAACATATATAATTTGTATCAAACTGTTCGCCCTCTCAAGGGGAAAGTAGAGAGAGAATTGGAAAACCAAAATTTTGTTCACATGTAATTGAGAAAAAATAGAATAATAAATATTAAAAAAAGAATTCAGAATACATGCTACACTCATAAAAGACACACAAGAAGTTGAAGAATAAGGCCATTATTGACAAAGCAGACCTGTTAATACAAGAGGAATTTCATTCAATGAAACTGACTATTACCAGTGTACAGTGGAAGGCTACACAGCCTAAGAAAACCCACATTTCCTCCTGGAAAAACACACACGCAAAACGCTAAATTGATTATTCATATTCCACCCAATCTACTAAGTAGTAAAATAAATATGAGCAACATAAAAAAAATAGGCCCAAAAGCTTCCAAAATCACTAGGAATATTTGGGATCAATCTGATCCATACTCACGAGAAAAGGTGAGCTCAGCAAGGGGAACATCGCAATCCATGCAGTCATCAATAAAACAGATGCAGACACTCTCCGCTTTAATCTCCACTCCTGATACCAACTGCACTGGCAGAGTCCCCTGGTTCTCTTTCCTGTCAGACACCACTGAGATGGACTTTAGGGGCTCAGCATTTTTAAACAACCAAGTGGCTGCCTTCTTCAGTTGTCCTTCAAAAAAAAAAAAATCAACTCAACTAATTGTCTGAGGAGAAACAGTAACAGACTAAGAGAACGCCAAAAGGAGTCTCTAGGACCTTCCAGAAAAGCTTAAACTCTGCAATGGTCTCCCATAAGATGTCTCTCTTTGTACCAAAGAGATGGAGAGAAGCTAGGTGACAGGAGGAAGGCTGATTTGTTCACTCTCTTCCCTGAGGGGAGAGGGAGTCTTTCTGCTTTTCTTTCCCAGACTAACCGGTGTGTTTGGGGAGAAGAGATGTATTTATTTCCGTACATGTTTACTCCTCCTACAGGATTATAAACACCAGGAGGGGAGGAATCATTTATTTATCTCTGTATTTCTCTCAGCATCCAAGAGAGTTCTATGCATATAGTAAATACAAGAAATGTTAGCTGAATTTAACTGAACTGGAGAAAGGAAGGTGGGAAGAAAGCAAAGAAAGGGAAATACTGAAACACACCAGGGATTGTGCTTGCCAAACAAGATATATACCAGGCAGTGTTTATCAATTCTACAGATTTTCAGGACACTGTGATTCCAAATGAAGTTCGTAGGGTTTTAGGAGTGAGCAATAAAACTGAAAATTCTGACTTAAGTTACCTTGACACACCAAAAGAGCCCGGCGACAATCCTCCACACTAAACCCCAGTTCCTGCAGTCGGGCCAGCTGTAACTCTGGAACATTAGAGATAATAGAAATGCAACTTTTCTCAGACCAATCAATCAAAAAAAGAGAAATTCAGAAATTTCTCTCTGAGATGCCTCATTACTATTAATAAAAAAAATAACTCCCCCAAACTGTAGGTTTATGTTATAATAACCTTTTTTCCTTATTGTAATGTCTTTATATTAAAATAGAGATTCAAAATTTTGTGACATATTTACATATATGTATACACTATGCATATGCATACATACAGATTTAAAATGTTGTTTCATTTACGCATACACACACATATATATGCGTGCAGGTATGTATACATTACATATCTATATATAAAACTTTAAATCTCCTTAAGAAAGCATGGTAAGAGAAGAAAAGGTTATATTTAATAATAATATATATTATAATATATAATTATATATATGTAATAAATCCTCAGTTTGAGGGGTTTATTTTTGTTGAACAGAAATGAGATATCTCAATGAGAAATTCTGAATTTCTCATTCTTGACTTATGTAATACACATACATATATACTGTATATCACACACACACACACATACACATAATAATAATAAACACACATTCTTTGGAAGAAAATACAGGACCTGCTCTTATGGCCTGGAAACATTCATAAAAATAACAGGAACAGTTGATAAAATTTCCAATGAAAAGTTCCCTATACTTAAAAGGAATACTCAAGATTTCCAAATGACAGAATGGATAGGGGTAAGAATGGCCAGTTCCTAGTTAAACACATACCTAAGAGAGGGTCTACAGTGCGCCTGGGACTGTCCCTGGTTTCAGGGATCATTGAGGTCTCACTACTCCGGAAGGGCCCTGGAAGGTGACTGCTGTCAGAGGCTGCCTCCGCTACCGCCGAGTCTGGCACTACAACACTAGTTTGCTCTGGGATGGACTTTGCGATGGCCAGAAACAGTTGAACATCATTGTAGGACAGTCTGATATCCAGGCTTTGTAAATGAATCTAGCAAAAGAAACCAAAGTCATTTTTCTAAAGGATATATTTAGCTTTATTTCTTCCTCTCTCACACATACAACAGCTTTTATGAAATCTTTCCACAACCCTAGAAGTTAACACATTGAAAGCAATAGATGACATTTGTCACTCCATGGATGGCAGGGTGCAAAGATCTTAGAATCAAGCACTGTTTCTAGATAGGAAGTCCCAGATCGGAAACTCAAGGGTTACAACTGTCCTTCAATACAACCGGCACCCATGATTTTATCAGTGTGGGTTCTGCCTCTACCAACACATCACAATTCCATTAAACCTTAGTGGATGGAGAATCACGATGAGTTACTATGGTCAAAAACATTCATCATCTAATGCAGCACCCCTCCTTGTTAAGTTTCGCTTCACCTACAACAGACTAGTGCTGTTCCAACCACATTCAGGCCTTATCAGTTGGGTGAGAACAACCAAAACTTATCCTCCACTACCCAGGAAGGACTTCAAGAGTCTGGACAGATACTGATGTGGCATGTACCACGGCAACTGGAAAATACTAATGAATATTTCCAAAGAGGAAATTTCAGTAACTTAGTATTCAGACAGTTGTTCCTGAACCTAAAAAAAGAATCTTTTTGAAAAAAATAATCAGGAAAAAGAACAGCATGAAGAGAAGAGCTGCCTCATTTCCACTTTTCTCACTCAAGAGAGACACAGCCATCACCAACGATTAACAGAGCTCATCTGACTCAGGAAAGCAATTTTTACTAAAATAACTCACCTAAAAAGCAAACTCCAATATGCTGCACATGAAACAAACCTCAGACCCAAAATACACTAACATCTATTTTTTCCAGAGACTCTTTACAGATAAAATCTGTGATGGCAATGCAACTATCAAAAACAGAATATTTTTAAAATTGTGACTCAGTGACAACTGCTAAGATGCTTAGATGTGGTTTACTTTTCCTCTCTGGGATCCTTTCAGATGAAGAAACAAATGAATGTATCTAGTAATACAAATCTCCTTTCTTTTTTCCCAACAGCCTATGGCTCAAACAAATGAACTACTCCTACTCCCTCCCCAGTCATTCTGGCATGCACTCAAATACTATTTGGGCAATTATTTTTTAAAGTCTAGAGAGACAAAACACTTAAGAGTGGTTCCTTCCTGCTTATCAGACATGACATTCAAGACCCTTAATTAATTTGTTCCACTTTCTCTCTTTATTCCCCAACAAGCAATCTGCTACCATCAGGCTGGTCTCTTTATCAGTCTCCACCTACACAACGCCATTCCTGCCTCCACAGCTTTGAATAGAAGGTTCTTTGGAGTGGGAATGCCCTCTCCTCCTCCTTCTTGCCTAGTCAAATCCTAGCTATCATCCCAGGCCCACCACACATCCTAACTCTTTCATGAAACCCAACACTCTTACCTAGCCCATAGTGATCTCTCTCTTCCTTGAAACTCTCAGTGCAGTGGTTTGTCTGCTCCAAATAATAGGATACTTGTTGTTCTATTGCCTATTACCATTCACTAAGTTGTTCATGATCCTACATCTGATGTCCTCAACAAGACTTTAACGGCTTGAATTCAGTCAACATTATTTGATGTTTATTACATCACAGTCCCACATTTTATCCTTCTTTTGGACAACCTGCCACATCCAACAGAGTCCTAGCTGTACACAGAAAGTGCTCAGTAAAGAACTGTTGACTGGATTTGAAAAAACGGAGAGTATTCAACATCCAACATCTTTTCCAGCATTACCTCTAGGATAGGGGGAAAATCTTCACTGTTGAAGGCATCCATCAACCCAGAGCTGTTTTGATAAGAAGAATTTCCCACCAGCTCAACTTGAATTTGTACTGGATCAACAATGGAGAGAGCTGTGTCCTGCTCATTCCCCAGGCGGCATGAAAACACCTAAGAATGAACATGGAGGGTGGCAAGCATTACTGTCTGAGATTACAGGAGAACAGCTTCTGGTAACAGGTTGGGGTTTTGCATTTCCCTAGAGTCTTTCCTGCTGTAAAACTAAACCAACATCTTTATCTTTCTAACGGATGAGAGAGGGGAAAGAAGAGTGCTCACTAACTTCAGTTTCCCCTTTGCACTCCTTTCAGCATTCTCCAGCACTGCTGAGAAATGTTAGCAAGGATCTTTTGTTAGATTCAAAAGCAGCTCATTATATTCTCTTTGTAAATTTTCCCTGAATGACGGGCAAAGGGGATCTCAGAATTCAGATTCAAGTGTGCTGTCCAAAGAATCAAGCTAAAAGGGGCTTCCAGGATTGAAAGGAATCTCAAATATTCTACCATGCAGTGTTCCTAAGACTTTAGGACAGCAAAACTTCCTTTTCTTTTTTTCTCCAAGAGCTGCTGCTACACAAAGCCCAATTGTACCTGATAGTTCATTCATCAATCACCAAGATACCTCATTCAAAGCTGGCATTGTGGTGGCTTGGAAAGCAGATGAATTTATGCAATTTCATTATCAACTCACATAAGACCATACCAGTATGCAAATCCCCAGTTCCCACTCTCAGACTAGGACTGGACCTTTAAGGGGTGGGAGGGAGTTAGGCCAAGAAGAGAGGGAGGGATGAGAACAAGAAATAAAACCTCCCCAAAGATTTAGTTCATTTGTATCTGGCAGCACAGCCTCCCTCCCAAAAAAACCACCACATAATGCTAACCGTGGAATAGACTGTATCTTATTTCCTTAGTGCTATAGAAAGAGCAGGACACTTGAGGGAGAGCCCTAGGTTCATAGCCCACCTGATACTTATTAATAACATGATCATTTCCAAATTCATTAATATCTCTAGGTCTCCTTTCTTTCAACTGAAAAATGGGATTAGTATCTGCACAACCTACCTCATAAGGCTGTTAGGAGGTTCAAATGAGAGTGTATAAAAAATACTTTTCAAACCTTATGGAGTAAGTAAATGTCTGCTCTTATTACTGAATAACTGCTAAGTAATACCATGGGAAAGAGTGTGTATGTGTGTTCGTCCTTTGCTGTCAAAGAAGACCATGCCTTCAGAGAAATGAGGACATGACTTGCACTTGACTTTGTTTTGAGTGAGGGAGAGCTGTGGAGGTCACCAGCCTCTCTTCTCCTCCAGAGCCATCTGAATCCAGTGACCAGATATTCCTCAGGATGACTGGAGATGACCCAGGATGAGGCAATTGGGGTTAAGTGACTTGCCCAAGGTCACACAGCTAGTGAGTGTCAAGTGTCTGAAGTGAGATTTGAACTCAGGTCCTCCTGACTCCTGCACTGGTGATCTATCCACTGCACCCCCTAGCTGCCCTACCATAAGAAAAATAGATAGCCTAGAAAGGAAGGGAAAGAAAAGAATTTAGCCACTGGCTAAACTCTAAGCCAGGGGGTTTTAACTTGGGATTGATGAACTTGAAGGGAAAAAGGTACATCTTTATTAACCTAGAATTAGTTTCCTTGGTAATCCTTTATAATTGATTTTATTTAAAAACGTTGTTCTGAGGAAGAGTCCACTGACTTCACCAAATGACCCGAGGGGCTGACGATACGACAAACAACAACAGCTAACACCCAGACAGTGCTGACCCGCGAGCCAAGCCTGTGCGAGCGCTTGGTAATTATTACTTCACCTGATCCTCACAACAAGCCTCTGAGGTGGGTGCTGCTATTATCCCCATGTTACAGATGAAAAGCTGAAGCAATCAGAGGTGAAGTGACGTGCTCAAGGTCACACAGGGGCTACTAAGTGTCTGAGGCTGGACTTGAATTCAAGTTTACCTGACTCCAAGTCTAGCACTCTATCCATTGGGTTACCCAGCTCTAGCCAAATTCTTTGATATTGTAAGGAAAGAAATCCTAAAGAACAATGGCCCAGAAATGATACAACCGAATATCTCCCCTATTTGCCTGTTCCTCCAGAGACAAAAACGCCACTTTTGGAAAGTCTTTCCTTTGGGTCCAGGATATTCTTCTGTAAGCTCCTCTTTCAAAATGCAAATATTCCTAGGAGTCCTTGGCTTGGACTCCTCTAGCAGGATGCTCCTGATGCTCAGGCAGCACGTGAGCACTAGGCATTCCACGTAATACCCCATTTTCCATCAACTTCCCTACTCCCCCAGGAGAGACTAATCCTCTGAATTCTTTTCATTGATGACTGGTAGCATCTTCTCTTCTTCCTCTGTTGCCTCTCTCCTCTGTCTCCCCAAAGTCTTCCTTTAGAGAAGACTCCAAACTTGCAGAATTTGCCACTTTCCATCAGCAGCTCTGCTTGGTTTTGACTTCATGGAACATCATGCCTCCATGCCAGGTATCCTCTAGGCCTTCTCCACCCCCATGCCCACTTTTCAGTTGCCTTTTATGTGTCTGATGTATTTGCTCATTAGATTAGAAGTTCCTAAAGGGCAGGGACTATCTTCCTTTTTTCTTATTTGTATCCCTAGCACTTAGTACAATGCCTGGCACATAGTAAGCCCTTAATAAATGTTTACTATATTGAATTGAATCTAACTGTTTTAAATGAAAACATTTTCCATCAAATACTCCAGTACTGAGCTCAGCATGTATCACTCAGGGGTCATCATGACTTCTCACCTCAATACCAAATAGACTTCCAGAAAAAGGGCGATCCACAAATCTGGGCTTGTAGGTGAGCACTGTGGTTCCTTTTAATATTATGGCATTGGTATCAAAGCAGGACATATCTTCAACAACCACAAATTCAGTGCCTGAAAAAGATAGCACCAGTTAAAATCCAAAACCTGGAGGCTGAAGAACTACCTTGTTCAGTCAGAAAGGGAGCCAGTCTTTCTAACAGAAACTAAAACACCTTCCACCAGGAAGAAAAACCATTAACCATTAAGATTTGCTCTCCAGGACACAGGTATTATATTTCATCTTAATCATTATCCAACCCTTTGACTGTAACCAATAGTAGCTGACCCCATAAGAGTACCCTGTAGATTGATCACAGCTGAAAACAGTATTTCCTTCACAAAAACTATTAAAAGTAGGTATCTTGGGAGACTTCAGGTATCTTAGAAATACACAAAATGGGGGTGGGCAGGGGAGGGTGAAGTGGAAGTGTCCATTACAGAAGGCACAGAAAACATATAAAGATACTCCAGTTTACCAATATCTACTACACTGCCTATGTAGTTAGGTGCTCAAGTTTAACAGTTTAGACCAATTTGATTCTGATATTTCTCAAATAAAGAGATGTGGGGAAGACAGTTTTCAACTCATCTTCAAATAACAAGTATAACTGAGCTTTATACAATGACTGTATCTCTAAAAGGACACATAGTGTAAATACACAAGGGAAGCCTGCTATCCGAAAAATAGCTAAAAAAAAACCTTTTGTAAATGAAAAAAACCTTTGTAAAGCAAACTTTCTCCACCAGATTTATCTGCTTTGTAAATCTAGATTTTCACACACTGATTTACTTAAAGCTGGGTACATCTCAATGAAGCTTTAGAATGAATAAACTAGAGCCAACTAACATGGAGCATTTTGCCTCTGATGCCTAAGCTGGAGCTAGACATCAAGCAAGCACATGAGAATGAGGGTGGCAACCTTTGGCAGCTAAGCATTAACATTAACTTTTTAGCTCCAGGCTCAGCTCTCAGGCCATATAAGCAAGGTCTGTTTCTAGAAAGACTACATATATATCCAAGGATGCATACAACCAAGTACCATAAGTTACTCTGACTGAGAAAATACTGCAGAGAAAATATTCTGTAACAAATGTTTTGAGGTCCTAAAGATCACATTAAGAATCAATAAATTGGGCATCTGATTCAGCTCCATTGGAGGCCTGCCACATTTGCTCACCTGTCACATTGACCTTGACTTCCAGATGCCTCTCTGTAGACACAGGGAGGGAAGACCGCTTGGTAACTACCCCACTTTTTACTGTTTTGGGGAAAACTGTTGTTTCACTGTTACAGTTACGTTGGCGTGACGGTGGGACACTCTCTGGTTTCTTGATATCACTGGGAGTGTGGAGAAAATCATGGACCAGCAGTAGCCAGTCAAATATGAGGAACACTCGGAGGTTGTTGAGAACAACCGTAAAACATGAAGAATCCTTGGTGGACCTAGAGGAAGAGGAAGAGAAAGAAAGGATAAAAAGAAACAAAAAAGATGTCATTTCCATCTAATGTTTTTCCTCACTAGTTTTGGTATCTGGTATCCCAATGTTTCCTAAAATAAGAAGGTCAAGTATCAGTACAGAGAGAGTATGAGAACTGTAACAATAGATTCAGCCTCTAGCTAAAAGTACAGTAATGCAATAGGCTAGTCTAGGGTTGTTAACAAAGTACTTGGTCTCCTTAGCGACTAAAATATTTTCCTTTACTGACCATATATTAAAATAGAAGGCATGACAAGCTAAGATCTAAAGTGGAATGAAACCAATGTTTCTTCAGGGTTTAGAGCTCTTGACCCAAATAAGAAGGTACAAGCAATAGGATAAAATCAGAGAAGGCAGAGGCATGAGGTAAGGGGTGGGGATGAGAAATGAGGAGTGGATGTATCACAACCTTACCCCCTCAATTCCAGATCTATGTTGGATACCTAAGGAGATCCAAGTATTGGCCTCAGATCAACATATGATGAAAGGCGTGTGTATGTGTGCGTGTGCGTGTGCGTGTGCGTGTGCGTGTGTGTGTGTGTGTGTGTGTGTGTGTGTGTGTGTTGTGTTGGAGCAGAAAGGGAAAGAAGTGAATATATGCTTAGGAAATCTTTACAGAGACATTCCAGGTAACCTTGGCCCCACCCTCTAAGAACAGGAGTTTCCTTTGAGTGAAACATTACCCTCTGCAAGCTGCTTTTACAGAAGGTAATGCTCAGTCTCCACCCACTGCTATTACTATTAATTCAAAAGAATCTGACTTGAGGAGGTGGCCATAATTGGTTTCCCCAGCCTCTCTGGGGAAATCTGGCTTGCTGTTTTCAAAAAAGGACAGAACAATGAATGTCTCCCTTCACACAGACCCAGCATTTATCACAAACATTTTCCCTTTTGTCACAGAGAAAAAATGCTACCCTTAGTGAACTTTTTCCACCCCATTTTGAATGCAAATTGCGAGGGCTAGGCACTTAATTTGATGATCTAGAATGTCAAAGTGTGTCTGATACCCTTTGCTGGAAAATATTCCAAGCATTTAAATACTGTGAACCAATTTATATCTGACACACACATCACAGCTAGGAAATCTCAACAGAGGGATAATTCTTCTGTGAGAAGCTTCTGCACTCTGAAGTTACAATCAAGATGGCATTTAACCCCCTCACCACCAGGGGTATTTTTTTCAGCAAATGCCAAGGTAAGACTTAATCATTCAGTTCCAGCAATTTATGAGCCAAAAGGATATAATTATCAGTCCAGAAAAATAATGCCTGAAAGCCTCCCTATCTCCACGTATAAAGAAATATGGCTGATTGGATAAATGACTGTCAAAGAATTAGATCAGATAACTGTAAAGAGAAAGCCCCAAAGTAGCTGTGTTCTAATTTGGAAACAACATGCTCAAACTACCTACTAGCCCAGAGGTGGAGAACCAGTAGCCTCAAAGTCACATGTGGCCTTCTAGGTCCTCAAATATGGTGCTTTGACAGCCTTTCTACTTCACAGAACAAATCTGTTTGGATTCAGTCAAAGGGCCACACTGGAGGACCTAGAAGTCACATGTGGCCTCGAGGTTGCAGGTTCCCCTACCCCAGTCCTAGCACAATCTTCCTCTTCAAACAAATATCTACTGCACATCAAAAACAGCTTATCTGATTTCATCAATTAAATGACTAGAATTTGGGGGTGGGGTGGAGGTGGGGTGATAACTTTACTGAACCTTAAAGGTCAATGAAAAACTGCTCAAGAGCCTTATTTGCATTTATAAATTAAGCACCTACTATGCATACCAAGCACCACATTTGCTACCATGTTTGATAATACCTGACCAAGAGTGAGTGCTTAATAAATAGTTAGGGTGGTTGGGGTGCATGCTGTCCTGGGGTGAGAGGACGGAAGAGATGGGAAGAAAATTTGGAATTCAAAATCTTGTGGAAGTGAATGTTGAAAACTGAGAATAAATAAATTATATATAAAAATAAATATGTAAATAGTTTCTTCTTCATTCGTTCATTTATTCAGGACATAGAATGGCTATAGCCCCTGGCTTCACGGTACCTGCATGCAAAAGAATTCATCTACTACATGGCTAGAGCAACTTCACATAAAAACAATTTATCACTATCACTGCCGTCTTCACCCTCTTAGGGATCCCGTGCCAACTGAATAGATACTATTTCTCCTCCAAAGTCTAGCATAGGCCTCTATGTACACAGTAAGTACTTAATGTATATATCTGTTGATTGACCACTGGATGAATCATCTTGTAGGAACATTTTTTTCATCTTTTCACATTTTCTCTGGCTTTTCTTCTATTTAAAAATTTCATAGCTATAATATATCTGCTGGCAATGGGCCTCAGGAGTGTGAACACTATTACTGGCATGTCACATCATAACTTTTCCCAAAAAATGCATACTTGTAGCCTGATTTCTTCTCAATCACACCTAAATTCTTTCAGTTTCCAGGCCTACGATTATACATAAAACACACTGACAGTACAATACTCCCACAGGAAAAGATGAGGAAAATGATGGGAAAGAAGCTTAAGGTTGTGTTTAAAAGTGAAAAACTAAGGAATTTTACACCAAAACTAATTTTATTTCAATTATTTGTATATGCCATTGTTTTTCTTCCTGAATCTGGATAGCTTGTTTTAAGTGATCCGACATGCGTAGACACAGTTTTAAGAATAGTAGGTAGGTTTATGACTACGGCTCAATTATGAATTTCTAAAACTCCATTAAGCAAAAGAAAAGAAAAAGCAGAACTCAAGAGAGACATCTACTGGCACATAATCCCAACTGCGAGTATGAATACTGATAGTTCTGAATTACACAATGAGCTCCAGATTATTAGGCCTTGGGAACTGATTAGCTAGGAGATGTGAACTGGAAAGAAAAGTCTAAGATGAACCAAGGGTTTCCTGCACAGGAGACCAAGTAAATAGAGCTGCCACAAAATGAAACAGGGAAGTCAGGAGGAGAAGAAAACTTAGGGAGAAAAAGACTACAAGTTGGTCAAGTGAGTTGCAGGTTAGGCCTGGGAGTCAGGAAGACCTGAGTTCAAATATGACATCATCTAACCCTTAGCAAGTCATGTAACCTCTGCCTGCATCAATTTCCTCACCTATAGAATGGGAATAACAAGAGCACCTACCTCCAAGGGTTTCTAGAAGGATCTAATGAGAACACCAGTAGAGTCTGGCAAACTTTAAAGGACTCCATAATGCTAGCTGTGATTATTATAATAAGCCAAATTTTAATCATGTTGAGTGTAAACAGCAACTTGATGCAATGGAAAGCAGGTACTGGAGTCAGAGGCCTTGGATTCCTGTCCTGACCCTTTCTCCTATCACTCAGCTTCCTGTCCATGTAGTGATTCCCCCATGCCACAGGACAACAGTCAGGAGACAGCAGCAGAGAACTTTGATTCATTCCCCCATTGTCACAGAAGGAAGCCAGAGACCAGAAGGTTAACTCCCATTACCTGAAATGCAATTCAATCTGAATCGACCCTTGGGTTGCGCTGTTCTTTGAGGGCTGAAAGATGCAGTTGAACACGTTAGGCACACCAGGACTTGTCTTCTGCCCAGCATAGCGGGTGTCAAAAGCCATCATGGAGTGAGAAACCAAGTTTATGGATTTGGTTTGGTTGGAAAAACTTTCAAAAAGCAGCTTGCATTTCTTAAAGTCAAACCTAAGGGGTCACATGTAAATCAAATCAACTTGTTAAGCACCATTTTTCTAGTTCCTACACACAAAAAGTTAACTGTGACAAAACCACAAAACTCCTAAGGATAATCAGGTCTATGCCCCAAGAGCCTTGGGTTTGCTTCTTCCATTCATAGTTTGATAACCTCAAATAAATGACTTATTTTCTCACAGACTCTAAATAGAAACGATGTCAGAGGGTACCCAGTTCAATCTGAGCCTGAGCAGAAATCCCACCTCCAGGCCCCGGTTTCCTGTCTGCCAAAGAACATGTCTTTCTCCACAAGGATATATAATGATGAAAATTTACAACCACAAATTCATTCTATTCCCAGTGTATCCAAGTTACCTGCCAAAATCCTGAAAAGCCAAGATAACAAAGACTCAGAGGCTGCCACGTACATATAATGCTTTAAGATTTACAGAAGGGTTTTCCTCATCATAACCTTGTGAGGAAGAGAGCACATTATCTCCATATTGCAGAAGAGAAAATACAGAGAATTTAAGTGGCTTGCCTCTAGTCATCCTGTGTGCAACTCTAACGTTGGAGCTGAGGTCTGATACAAAGTTTAATCCCCACATTAACTCCATGTAGCCTCTCTGTATGCAATACCTCTTAAGGCAACCTGGGTTAGTAACTGTACCAAATGATGCATAAAAATATCTAAAAAGATCATCTACCACATGTGACATTCCACTTGCTCCTTGTTATCTCAGGATCACAGAGAGAGGGCACCTCACCAGGGGCTGGGACTGACTACACAGGAGCAGGGAATTTCTCCCTCTGCTTCCTTCTCAGATTCTGGTCCTCCATCTGCAATTCTGGGCATGCCTGTATCTTTTCTAAAGGGTCACCATGAATTATTAAGAAAAGCAAACCAAAAAATGTGTACAAATGTGTACCAAAATAACACTACTGACTCAACATTAACAGAACATGCATTGAGGATGGCTTTCCCTGGAAAAGGGATGAGTCGCCTCCAGGATCCTAATCCTCTTGACCCCTATGTACTGCTTTCTGATATGAAATGTCAAATTTGTGTGCCAGAAGAGCTCTACCACTGAAATCGCAGACCATTTAGGTCCAACTTGGAGCCTTGGTCTTATCAGTAGCACCTTCTCAAACCCTTACGCTAAACAAACATGGGTCATGTGAAACTCTACATGAAAACAAATCAGTGGCAAATGGCTATTTGAGTCATACCTGGCCAAGGATCCAGTCCCTTCTTTTCCTTTTTTGTCTTTAAGTTCTAGACTGACATTCACCATGTCAATGAGGAAACACATGCAAGTGTAGACTTCACCACTCAGCACAGTCTATAAAGGAAAAATGCTAGTCAGTTTATAACAATGGCATTTCAAGAACCTTCCGAAGAAAGCAAACAAAGCAACGTGTTTCTCGCTCCTTCTTTTCTTGGGGAACTGTGAGGGAAACAAACCAGGTATAATTTGAGAAGAACACAGGGTTTCACTTACATGAATTCGGGGGTCCTGTAAGTCATAAGGACGCATAAATTCCTCGATGGGCTCTCCAAGGTTGTTTTCCAATAAACCGCGAATCAGCTTATATTTACATAAATCCAATGAACAGTGAACTGAGGACAGGTTGCCATGAATGGATATGTCTGGCACTGTATGACTTATTTCCCTAAAGAAAAAGAAAAGACAGCCTCCATTAGCAAATCACCAACTTAACTGATATTTTTGCATGGCAGAACAGACCCACAAGTTAGAGAATTTTACCTTGCTAATGACATTTCCCATGGAATCAAAGAATTATAGATTTTTAGTGTTTACAAACCTCATTTATAAGAGAAAAAAACTGAGCGGGGCAAGCGTAGTGAGAGCTGGACAAATTTAAGTATTAGGTTATAAATGCTGTGTAAACACACATATTAAATTATAGAATGACCAAAAAAACCCGGTAGGGCAAGAAGCCTAAGAATAAAAAAGCCTACAACTAAGTCTGGCTTTGAGAAATCTTGAATCTTTTCCATGCCTTAGTCTTACAATCTCTGAAGAAAGGATGCTACATATCTCCCTTCTCCAGTACACCGGATTGTCATGAGATGTCCCAAAGTAATTTGAGCTTTGTTGCAGGGAATGTATTTTGAATTTATCAAGCATGTTAATGATGCTTTGTTTCTCAGCTTTAAAAGGTCCAAAAACACCTTAATGGCATGATCACTAACTATTGTTGAGATTAAAATGTCCAGATTATTTACGAATCTTTTAGAGTTGTTTTTACCAAAACAGAAACAGCTACTCTTATCACTGAAGAATTTAGCTAGTTTATCTTCCTACACCTAAAATTTATTTTTCAAGGTTCATTTCTTAGACTTCTTTTGTCATTTTTGTATATTCCTTAGAAATTTTTTCTACTCATATGAGTGACTTCAAAATCTGTATCTCTTGCCTTGACATTTCCTTTCCCTGCCTGACCACCAGGAATAATAACACTTGACCAATGTATGGCAGGGAGCTACGGAGTTCCCTCATTACTAGTTCTTACCAGAAACTGAACACCTCACTCTCCGTTGGATATTGATTCCCTATCCCCACCTGACGCAAGTGTCCCAGAACTTCATTCCATTCTGACCCTTGTATCCACTGTTCTCTTGGTTGGTGACAGTCTGCCCTACTATTGCTTCCCTAGTCTCTCAGGACCTTGCTATCTGCCCTGACATTTTCCCTTTTAGATCCTAAATATCATTTGGCTTTTCCATCTGCCATGAACTAAACTCTCTTTTATGTCTTCCCAATGAGAGTGTGAGCTCCCTGAGAGCAGAAACGATCTTATTTTTCTATCTGTATCAGTCACTTGGCCCAGTGCTTGGTATACAGTCTGTTGAAATAATCTTGTTTTTTTTAACAGCATTCCCATTTATTATGTAGTTTACTTTTTTACTTCAAGTTGTAGCTTTCTCAGCTATCCTGTTTGTGTGGTCTTTTTCTTTTTTAATAATTTATTTATTTTTAGTTTTTCACATTTACTTCCATAAGATTTTGAGTTTTGAATTTCTCCCTCACTCTTTTCTCCTCCCTCTCCAAGATGGTGTGCAATCTCATAAAGGCCCTACTTATGCATTCATATTAAACATATTTTCACTTTAGTCATGATGTAAAGAAGAGTCAGAACCAATGAAAGGAACTACAAGAAAGAAGAAACAAAACAACAAAAGAAAAGAAGAGCAAACAGTCTGCTTCCATCCGCATTCAGACTCCATAGTTCTTTCTCTGGCTGTGGCATTTTCCATCACCATTCTTTTGCATTGCTGAGAAGAGTTAAGTCTTTCAAAGTTGATTACCACACAATGTTGTTGCTACTGTGTACAATGATCTCCTGTTTGCACTCCACTCAGCATCAGTTCATGTACGTCTAAGTTTTATATACACAACTGGTTCACTCATTCCCCAGTTAATGGGCATTCCCCTAATTTCCAATTCTTTGCTCCCAAAAAGAGCTGCTATAGATATTTTTATACCCATAGGTCTTTTTCCTTTTTTAATGATGTCCTTGGGATACTAACCTAGTAGTGGTATTGCTGAATCAAAGGGTATGCACACCTTGATTGCCCTTTGGACATATTCTCAAATTGCTCTCCAGAATGGCTGGATCAGTTCACAACTCCACCAATAATGTATCAGTGTTCCAATTTCTGCATATCTTCTCCAATATTTATCATTTTCCTTTTCTATTATAACAGCCAATCTGATAAGTGTGATGGGGTACCTCAGAGTTGTGTTTATATGCATTTCTCCAAACAACAACATTTTTTTGATGATTATAGTTAGCTTTAATTTCTTCAACTGAAAACTGATCATATCCTTTGACCATTGGTCAATTGAGGAATGACTTGTATTCTTATAAATTTGACTGAATTTTCTACATATCTGAGAAATGAAGCCTTTATCAGAAATGCTTACTGCAAAAACTTTTCCCATCTTTCTTCTTTCCTTGGGTGCATTGGTTTTGTCTGTGCAAAAACTTTTTAAATTTAATGCAATCAAAATTATCCATTTTGCATTTCCTAATGTTCTCTATCTCTTGTTTGGTCACAAAGTCTTCCCTTCTCCATAGATCTGACAAGTAAAATATTCTTTACTCTCCTAATTTGCTTATGGTCTTCATGTCTAAATCACATAAAAAAATACTTTTCATTCCATTCTATTTTATCTCTTTCCTACATTTTCTTTTGCTCCCTGGACAAGACAATGTGTCTAAGAATAGCTTTAAGTTGCTCCTCCTCCTGATTTTCCCTATTTCTGTTAATGGCTGTACTACTCTCAGCCATCCATTTCTCATATTCCAAATAGCAGAACTTAGAGCAATGATTAGAAGTTTTACTTAGCCCAGTTTAAAAAAAAACCCTTCTAACAACAAAAGTTGTCCAGCAGAGGAATGTTCCTTCTTGGGAGGGGGTAAATTCCCCCCTCATTAGACATCTTCAAGTAAAAGTTAGATGACCATATGTTGAAAAAAATTCTCATTAAAGTGTGATGAGCTAGACTAGCTAGACCCTGAAGGAAGGTCCTTACAACACTGAAGTTCTGCACTCAAGGAGAAGTGATTTGGACAAGGCCATCCAGCTAGTCAGTGGCAGAGGTGGGAATTGAACTCAGACTTTCTGAATGACACTTCCAAGTTCTTTCCTCCATACCATGGTAACGATCAAAGAAGAAAAATTTATAACAGCCTTAAACAGTAATAACAGCTCACAGTGCTATAGCCCATTATGATTTACAAAAGACTTTTCATCAAAACTTGAACTGGGTAGTGCCAGCATTCATATCACTGCCATCTTACCAACAGATTTAAGACTCAAGAAGTTTCGTAACATAAAAAAGGCCACAGAATTAACAAGTGGCTGAGCTGCAACCTGAACTCACATAGGAGAAATATACTATTTGGCAAGGACAAATACAGATCAAAAGATTCTGAGTTCAAAGGCTAGTTCTGCCACTTATTAGCTATATTACCTCAAGAAAGTTATTTAGCCTCCCTGAAGCTCATCTTGCTCACCTGTAAAATGGGAATTACACCTCGGCTAATTAACTCTCAGGGCACTTCTAAGGACCACACTCAACAACGTATATAAAGCGCTCTATAAACCACATGCATCATGTCAATATCAGTTATCATTATTATCACAACTCAGATTTTCTTACTCTCAATCCAGTGCTCATTCTTTAGTTCTTTTTTATTTAAATTAGCATCACAAATAAAATCAATGTGGCCACAGTTAAAGGAAAGCAGGAAACTGGGGGAAATTTTATAGCAAGTTTCTCTGGTAAAAACCTCATTTATCAAGTTTATAAGAAACTGAGCCAAATTTATAAAAATAAAAGTTGTTCCCCAATTGATAAATGGTCAAAGGATATAAACAGCCAGTTTTCAGAAGAAGAAACCAAAAATGCTCTAAATCTTACTGATTAAAGAAATGCAAATTAAAACAACTCTGAGGTACTACTTCACACCTATCAGATTGGCTAACATGACAAAAAAGGAATATGACAAATGCTGTAGAGGATGAAGAAAAATAGGGACAGTAACATCCTGTCAATGGAAGTGTAAACTGGTTCAACCATTCTGGAGAAAAATTGGAACTATTCCCAAGAGTTATAAAACTGTGTATCTTTTGACTCAGCAATACCACTACCAGGTCTGTATCCCATAAAGATCAGAGAAGGAAAAGCATCTATAGGTACAAAAATATTCATATCAGCACTTTTTGTGATGACAAGTAACTGGAAACTGAGGAAACGCTCACCAGCTGAGGAACAGCAACATTGTAACAAGATCAGCTCTCAAAGACTCAGCTGCTCTGATCAATGCAGTCCCAAAGAAGCCATGATGGAAAAGGCTATCTTCAGAAAGAGAACTGAAAAACCAAATGTACACTGAAGCGTTTTTCACTTTTCTTGCTATTTTTTTGCAACGTAGCTAATATAGAAATGTTTTGTATGACTTCACACGTAGGGAATGAAAGAATTTTAACTCAAAATTGAAATAAATGTTAAAAATAATTTTTAAAAAATAGCACCATTTATTAGCCCAAGTATGAAATGCCCCCTTTTCTCACAGATTTGATACAGTTTCAAGTTTTCTTTGATGGCTTAATTAAACTCAAATTAATAATCAGAAGCCATTTGCAGAAGAACACTTTTTTAGATACTCATTACTATGAAAATTATAGCCCTAAAAGGTGCCAAGAGAAAAGGCCAATACAGTGGTAGCTGAGCCAAAAAGCTTAAACAAGCCTGGAAAAGAGGAAGGTAGGAGGAATACTGTAAATATTAGTAGTAGTAATTATGTCCAATATCATAAGTCTAAGTAAGTTGTTGTGATTACTAGTTCATTAAAATAAATGACAGTATCTATAGCTTAGATAATTAGAATGGTTGGGCATGCATCTTAAAGGAAGCATGATAGAAATGAAAACAAAAGACTTAATTTCTAAATAATAAAGCACCTGCATGACAGTTAAGTCAGTAAAACAAAATACAGATAAGGCCAAATATAACTGAAAATCATCCAGAATCGGATCATCCAGAAAATCATCCAGTTAATAACTGAAAAGAATGAATCACACAGCATGCTGAGGAGAAAGGTAACATTGTGTTACTAACCCAGAGAAACAAAGAAAGTGAGAGTGATTTACCCAAAGTCAGCCACCTCATTAAAAAATGACCAGACAGAAAGAAAAGTAGTACCAGGAGCTTCTTAACTACTTTAACTTAGAAATGGTACAAGAATAAAGTATGAGACTGGTTGTCATTAAGTCACCCACAAAAATCAATCTCATGACTTCAGTTGCCCCCACTCCCTCACCTAAGTCCCAGGTACAAATGGGGCTCATCTTATCAGCATTGCAGTTTCAAGCAGGAGCTTAGACACATGAAACGCAACTGAACTTGCTCTCAGCAGTTTGAAAATCCTTGCTTCATCATTTGAAAATCAATGAAAATTATGTGAGGTTAGCTCACTGGTCCTTGTGGAAGGCTTTCAGATTGCTGAACTGAATGAATTTAGCAAAATAACCATGAAATAATGCTACTGGTCCAAGAGGCTCCAGGTGAAGCATCCGGAGACTTAGGAAAAAATAATTAATAAAGAGCAGTAATGAAAGTAACAACTGCCATTACGGCCATTCCCACAGGGCGGGGCTGGTGGGCTGGGTGCTGTATCCCCAGGCTCTTCAATCAGGGACATCACAGGGCCATTGAAGTACTCGAGGATGTGACGCTGGAAGAAGCAGTTTACAGTTGTTATCTCATCTGATCCTCACACAACCCTAGGAGGAAGCTACAGTAAGGGTTACCATCCCCATCCTAGAGATGGAAAACAACAACCAAGGCTCAAAGTAGGTGAAGTGACCCAGTTAGCAGCGAGTCAGTGTTCACAGCAGGCTTGGCACCGGGGTGTCTCCCAACTCCACATCAGTTCTTTCTAGGGGCTGAGCTGCCAGGGACTGCTCCTAAGGGCCCCGGGTCCTGCCAGCATTCTGCAGGGCTTGTTTTACTGAGTGTCTCTGCTTACAAAAGACAGTTACTCAGATGTTAAAAACTCACTTGTCCAAATTCCTTTCCACCTGCAATTTCAGCCTACAGGGTTCAGTCAAGAGGCTTCCATCTGTCTGTCTGACAGAGTAGGATGGGAAAGTGAGATCACCGCTGGTATTCTCCATTGCCTTAGAATACTCCCGAGGCTGTCTCTCAGCAGCAAAGATGTCCATATCTTGCAGGTCCACAACAATACAATCCAGCAGGCAAATATAATCTTCTGCAAAGGGTCAAAGAGAGGGATAGGATTAAAAACCCTGGGCTCTTGCCTGGGAAAGACTGTCCAGGAAAAGTCTGGTTTTCCTTTGCTACCTTTTCACTTCTTGTTTCACTGTTGTAACTGCTCTCTCTGCTCATTCAGGTACTCAGGGTTCTACACTATGGCTCCCCAACCTGGACCAGCTCTCCTGCCCAGGCAATAATCTTCACATAGAACCAGAGAATAGCAGAATAAGAAACCTCAGA
>CM053771.1:39261564-39277307 GCA_028658325.1 Potorous gilbertii | reverse complement strand
ATGCTATCAAGGGTTCAGGATGTTTGCCCTGGAAAAGAACAGACTGCACAGGGGATGTACTAGTTGTCTTCAAATAGTTTAAGGGCTATGATGTGGAAGTGAGACTAGATTTGTTCTACATGGTCTCCAAGAACAGATGCAGAAGGATAAAAGGGAGGGAAAAAAGCATTTATTAAGTGCCTATTATGTGCCAAGCACTTTACAAATATAATCTCGTTTGATCCTGGAAAGTAGGCGCTACTCTTATCCTCCTTTTACAATGGAGGACACAGGCAGAGAAATTAAGTGACTTACCCAGGGTCACAAAGTTAATAAAGATCAGATCTCCCTGAGTCCTGACCCACTGCTCTATCCACTGGTCCACCTAACTGAATCAATCTCTTATCAAGGAACAGGTCAGAGTTTTCATAAGACATTTTTTCCCTCAATCTGAAGGCTAGAAGGCATTGTTCAGGAAAAGTCTATCGATCTAGTCCTAGGAAAGAGTGCATTTAACCCAAATCAAGTTCTCATCTTTTCCTTAAAGTTTCAATAACAGTTATTCCAAAGCCTCACTTTGTCCCCAGTCTAAAGCCCTACAGCCTTAAAGGTCCTTTCTTAAGCTGACACTGACCTCTTTCCCACTGCCCATGCTGATCTGCCCTGCCCTTGAACATAGCCTAAGCATTCCTTCTCTCATCTCATGACACTCGTGACTACTGCACTCAAACTGTTTCCCTGGTGAACTCCACTCTCCAGCCAAAAAACAGCATGGGAGCAAGAAGGTCTCTGAACAGACAAAACATCTGTCACAGAGGCCCTGTGGGTCAAGCTCAGCCACTTCAGTTATTGAAGAGCACCTCAAGGCCTCCTCAATTTGAGTACATCCATTTTTACTTCTCACAGAGACTCCACATACAATTCTAACCAACTTGGTTATCTGGCTTTCTAGTCCACAGCAGATGGAGGCAACGAACAGAGAGCCATCAGGAATAGGGGCAAAGACACACCACCAAACATTGCCATCTGACTGATGATGCAGGAAGGAAGAGTCAAAAACATTCTGAACAGAAGATAATTTTCTTCCTGTCCCTGAGGAGCTGAATGTAAGTCAAAGGCTAGTGGGTGTGCCCAGATTCCACTTTATCCAGGAGCCCCTGCCAGGGAGGTACTGCTAGCAGAGGTAGAACCGACATGAACATTACTCCATAATGGCCCATAATCACCCAATGGGTGACACTTCCCAAGCCTTGAATACTTCCAATGCCAAGGGCTTCTGCTTCTGAAGAATTCAGGACATCAAGTTGGTTGAGGGCCTGAATATTAAGCACCAAATCATCTTGATCAGGGTTGATGCCAATAAGAAACTGGGTGAATGGAAAGGTCTCTGCGGAAATGACAGGGAGAAAAGGCCTCTTGAGCCGCTTAGTGATGGTGCCTTGGTAAGGAGTGTGGCAAGTAACCTTGGACCAAAGATGTTACCTAACAATTTTTTAAATGTAAGGAATCAATAAATAAAAACCTTGATCTGAATAGAAAAATTAAACAAATAAGCAAATGAATGAATAAAAAATAACCAAAGAGCCAAATCTAGACACAAACTTAAAACCCTACAACAGCCAGAAGAAAGCTTCACCAAATTATACTCCCACATAGTAACTTCATGTTCATAATAATGGTCCCTGGGCAGCTAGAAAAAAAATGAAACCATGGGCAGTATTCTCCATTTAAAGACACAGTAAAGGTACACTTCTCCCAAGATTTTCTGTCTAAAATGGTTTAAAAAAATGTATCATTTTTAGGAAAATAAAATTTATGAAAAATTTATCTTCATGGAACACCTCATTCCCCAAAGACACACTATACTGGAGATTACTATACTAGGTAGATGAAATCTTTACAGAAGAAAAAATATCAAACACTAGCCAAAACAAAAAATTATAGGCAGAGACCAAAATCATAGCAACTACAAACTCATTATAGGGAAACAACAAGAGAAATATTTATAAATTGTTCATATTCTGTGATGCTTAAAACTGTTCTAAAAGGAGAAGCCTGCCCTTTAAAAAAAAAGTCATTTCTGTCAGTAGAAAAATAGAGAAATGCAATCTGAGTATATGTTAACTTGTCCTGTGCTGCAGCGGGGGGAAGGTGATGGGAAATATCATAAAAGGAAGATCAGGCTTCCAATGTCATGAAAGAATCATCTTGGGGGATGTTGGCTTCATGGATATCTTTTTTCAGGGTTCACCAACAAGTTGGAGCTGGCTACATATAGTAGTATTGAGTCACTAGTTTGGATCACTGAGTTTAAGAGAATGATGAGTCTAATTAAAAGTTTAGGAACAACAGCCACTCTGATGAGTCCAAGAGAGTTAAGCAACCAAGTCAAGAAGTGTAGCTATCACAATAGGCTCCAAACTCAATGAACAAAACTAAGTCTAGTGTCAGACATTTAGTTAAAATGTAACTGATATGTTACATTGATTATGGAAAGGCTATCCATTTGTAGCTGGCACTTTTATTTCTCTGAAGTAGCATTTCTAATGGTATTTCCATTATATTTTAGATGTTTAATTCATTTTATGACTTAATTTAATGTTTTAATAAAGAGTTCTATTTCCTTTTTTAAAAAAACACAACTAAACAATGTTGATAAGATTATAAACTTTATCTTATCCGTTACTTATACATGGCAACTGAGAGCAAAATCACCAACCTAAATTCTAACAGCCAAGAATATTTCTGCCACCTGGCATCAGTGATTTGAATTGTAGATACAAAGGTCCTGAAAAAAAGTTAAGTGTCTTGCATATTCCTTGTCAAATCAATTTTGTTTAAATGGTAGCAATAACCATAATCTCATAAGAATGCACAGATAACTTAAAAGATGATAGGGAGAGAAAAAAAAAACTCCATGGCAAAGTCAGGATCCAAAAAAAACTTTGGCAGGCTAAAAAACTTTGTGAAATCAAATAAGATGAAATTGTGAAGGGAGATTCAAGACATCTGCTTCAGAAGAACCTCACTAGGAAGGCTATTAGACAGAAATGTATCTCAAAAAGCAATGGAGGTTTTGGTAGATCATAAGCTTCACTGAAATCATGAGTGTTATGAGAGGCAAGAAATTTAAGGGAAACACCAAGAAGCACCAAGAGGCCTGGCTGGAAGGAAGAAAGGAGAAAAAGAAGGACGGACTGAAGGAAAGAGACAAGAGTCCTGCCACTCTCTGCCCTGGTTGGACCACTGACCAAGAGTACTACTTGGTTCTGAGAAGAACCAAGAGGAAGAACAAAGACAAGCCAAAGAATGTCCAGGAAGCTGGAGAACTGGAATGGCAAAGGACCCGGAGCCCATGTCACAGGAGACTTGGCTAACGAGACCTTTAGTTTAAAGAAGACAGCACATCTGTCTCCACATACTTGAAATGCAGCAGGAGAGAGGAAAGATTCTCCTTGTTTTCTGTGGTTCCCAGTGGGCAGAATGAGGAGCTAGGGGTGTAAGCTGAAAAGAGGGCAGACAACCTGGCTGAGACATCAGAAAAGACTTCCTAATAATCAGAGCTAACTGATGGGCAGGATGGGTCGCCAAAATCCCCTTCCCTAAGACTAAACTGGCCTCCTTGTCTTTGCAAAGGCTACGCTCTGTACTAGGAATCATGGCTCCTCTCTTTACTTCTTGGAACCCCAAATACAAAGCAATGGTACAAAGCAGGCCCTAAACAACTGCTTCCCGTCTGCCTGGTGACCATATGTGTGCTCCCCTCTCTGAAGTCTCCAAATAAAGGCTGGATGCCCTCTTGCCCAGGATGTTGTAGACTGGAGTACAAGTTAACTAGATTGCCACAGAGTTCCCTTTCAACTACAAACCTCATGTGCCCTCAAGAACAGCAGCAAAACAGAGGAAAGGTGTTTCATCCTGGTAATGGATCCTACCAACAAAATGCTATTGATTTGAATGACTGCATTCAGCCTGTCAAACCAGTGCATTCTGTTGGGAATGGTTGTTCTTCCTGCCCTTCCTGGGTGGGTTCTTTGCTCTCTCACCTGGACTACTGGGAGCACGGCTGATAGGGGACTGGGCCTGCTGCCCCGGCGGGTTGGTCAGAGCACTGGCCACAGGTTCGTTCTTCAGGTGTGCAGAGCTGGTTCCAGCAGAGGGTGTCATGAAAAGCCCCTCAGACTGGGTACCCTTGGAGTCTTCAACACTCACTGTTTTCTTCATGCTGTGTTTGGGGGTGCCCAATGGGGAAGACAAAGGGGCAGATTCCTAGGAATGAAACAAAATAAAACCAAAATACAGAAATTAGGGGGCAGGGAGGGGGATCAGGAAGGAGAATTACCATGTCTTTGATATTCCCAGGAAATCTCAGGACTTAAGAACCACAATAACTCCAAAATATGCAGTACTTCTTTCACCCTCCAGGTCCTATATCCAAACATTGCTGCCTACATAATTTTTTTCAAAGTATATTTTTTTATAGGAACATAACCCAATACTTACTGTAAACTAAAAAATTTCTGAAAGGAGAAACCATTTTACCCAAAAGCAAATGACTAAATGCTCATTAAACAGAGCACAAGGTTAAACAGAAGATAAGCACAGTTCTCATGTCTATATTTTTGATACCTATAAAAAAAGCATATACATATGTGTATATAGGTATTTACTCTTTCTATAAAAAATGAAATTAGGCCAAATTGTAAACACTATCGCTCCAAGTGGGATTTGTTTTCAAAGGCTCACCTTACGGAAATCTCTGAAAAGGGCAAACTTGTGCATTTAAATTTCTAATCTCTCCTTTTAAATATAGAAAGCCCAGGCAAATATCACACATACACATTTTCTTTAAATACAAGTCAACGAATTACTTGTTTTGAGAAGCACAAATTTATGGGGAGTGGGGGGAGAACGCAAATTTAGAGTCACATGAGTCTTGAATTCCAATCCTACCTCTGGGACTTAGGTGTGTGACCTCACACGAAGCCTTATACAAAGTCACTCACTTTCTCTGAGCCTTAACTGTAAATGGGGATGATAACAGTTGGTAATGCCTATTACCTCTCTGGATTGTAGTGAGAAAAGCTCTTTGTAATGGTAAAGCACTATTAAAATGTGAGCTGCTATAAAATCTCAGTTCATCAGGATCAAAAATAAAGAGGGCAAATGTAAATACCAGGAAATAGTTAAGACCATAAAAATCTACTCAATATTATGTAATTTGTCTTTCCTTAAAATGCCTGAAAAGCTTCAGTCAGTCATTAATGAGGTCAAACAGAATACAGTGGACAAACTGTATTCAAGACACCTGGAATTCAATTCAAAAACTGATTTGTGGCTTTTAAATCGCAGATAGTGTTTCTCTACAATGAAATTACCAGATTCCTCCTGCATCTTTTTTCCTTTCCTGCATCTGTTACAATCAGAAAATGATTTTATCTTTAATGTCACTTTGTCTTTTCCTCTTAGTTTAAAAGGAGAATAACACTGGTCACCTTTGAAGAGATCCTGGGCAGTAAATAAAAAAGAACTTTTTTATGTTTGCAATCCATCTGTAAAACAAATCATTAAATAAATGCTAATGTGTTTTGCACTTGATTAATATTTGCTAAATTTTAACTGATAGCCTGAAATTCTTTCTTTTATTTGTGTTTATTTATACTCTGGTTGCATTTGTTGATCTTTCAGGAAACTCAAGTATCTTTCATCTCTGCATTTTCTATATTATTCCTTAAAACAAATAAATGACTTGAGAAGAGACTGGGCTATGGCTCTTGTGGAATAGGAAACAGAGGTTATGAATCAAGGACTAGGAGACGACTAAGAAAAAGAAAACAGGAGGCAGATGCAAAACATTCAGACCTGCTCCCATTAAAACACAGATTTGTGTAAAACAATTCCAAACACACAGGAGTAATGAAATTCAAGGACAAACAACTCCAACTCTTTCAGATTTGATTTCAGGATGATTTCCTGTTCTCAAACCACTGGAATTCTGATTAGAAGAACAACACACGTGCAAGCTGTTATAGGGCAAACAGTAATGTAAAGCAATCTTTAGTGGCAACCAGAGGGAAGTAATCACCCAATTCTTTATTCATTTATTAAATACTTAACCTATAATAATCACACTTGACTATGCATAATTGGGTTTACTTTCTAGAGACATTTATCTGAAATACGAAGTCCTTAACAAGAGAAACACTCCAAACTTCCCTTATGGAATTCCACAGAACAATCAATGAAAAGGGACAAAACAATGAATGTTTTTACAGCATTTTAAGAAATGAAACTATCAAGAAAAATCTATTTAGGGACAAAAAGGTAATGGGTTCTTTGAAGTCATCAGGAGAGCTTTTAAATATGGGAAATTACTTCCAGACAATACAAGAGATTTTTCTACTAATGAAATATTTATAAGATTTTTATTTTTTAGGTGATAATACATCAATTGACTGCTGAATCCCATAAAGTTTATCATAATTTGGGAGGATGTCAAAGAAGGATATATTATGCTATTATACCTTGAAGCACAAACGATCCTTGTAAGTGCTGCCACTTAAAATCAAATCCTCAAAAACAAATACAGGAAAATAATTTTCATTAAAACACTATAAAATACTTGCTCTTATTTAGTTCACTAGAGAAAAAAAGAGTCCCTCTTACAAACATATTAAGTTCAGTACGATCTACTCCAATTGAAAACACATCTTACTTTAAATCAAGGTATATGAAAACTCAAGTTAATTAAGGCACTTCACTTCATCAAAAGATTTTTTCATTTTCTAAAAGCATACACCAATGGGTTCTGCCATAGAAACTTGGGCATGTCCCTTCATTACTTTTTATAAAACAACTAGGTCAAACAGCTCAACCCCTAAAGACCCTTCCAGATTTAAAATGTATGAGCCTATGTTTTTCTGGAACATATTTATTACGTACAGAAAGGGAATTACCTATATGTGGTAACATTTAAAGCCCCAATTCAATTTGGAAATGTGGGAAAAGCTCAATAAATAGGAAGACCTCAAAGAGAAGCCCCAAAATGTAATAACTTAAGGTGAAAAAAAGAGCAATGGCCCGAAGCCTCTTGACCAAAAAGAAAAAAAGAGGGGGGGATCATTACTATAAAGCAGACCATTTTGTGGTTCTTATGGACATGAAAGGAGGCCCGAGACAGGCAGGCCCATAATGAATTCAGCTCTACAGTGGACAATCTTACAAGTGAATGCCTGTACACATGAGACACAGCGCTAAGCACTGCAGACACAGATGAAATAACAAAACAGTCCCTGCCCTCTAGGAGTTTACAGGTGTGACTCTATAGTGATCAGGCAGATTCCCTCCATTCTCCTTACCAACAGCTCAGAACTCCTATATTATATATCCAAACACATAATAGTATTTCCCAGGCTGCTTGTATGCATTCTGCCTCAAATGCCCATCTTTTTTAATATCTTCTCACAAGGATGCCATATGGATGGGAATAATGTAACATTTAGGAGAATCACACCTGTTGGAGAGTCCGAGGAGAATGGAGAGAATGTTGTGGACATGACTGAAGCCCCAGCAACCATGATTAATATGGGGAAACTGGAGGGAGAGATATAGATCAGCAAAGGCATGGGTGACCAGAAAGGTCATGCAGTGATAGCTGTCCACCTAAGTGTGACACTGGCAACCATGACAGCAGAGGGACCTTCCAGTGCACATAGGTCCTCTGAGGCAACACCTAATAATCAGCCAGGCCTGTGCACCTGGCTGCCTACAGTGGGTGGAGGCAACAGCATCTTCCTGAGATCCAGGATCTGATAACTCTGCTGCCCTTTAGAAACAGTCACCTGAGGAACCAGGACACACTTCAACAATGCTAAGTGACTTGAAATGTTTCCTCATCTTACCTGCAAAAGCGGTAAAAATTTCACAAATGGAAATCTTTATCTTTACTGTAAAGTCAAAACCCAGTATGACCCAGGGAACAACAGAAAGCCACAGCCTGTACTGAGGACATGAGGGTCAAGTCCCATCTCTGGCAGGTACTGATGGTGTGGTTCTGGACACCACTTATTCCCTCAGTGTCCTAGGAAGTCTCTTAGATCACAAGGTACAGAAGAGAGATTAAATGAATTTATGGAGGGATTTCTCAAGCTAAAAGATTCCCACAATAACCACGCTGTAGGTCTGGACCTAGTCTGCTCCACCTCTGCCAAAAAAAGCCCCAGCTTATTTTGAGGTTCACATATTTTGGACCCAAAATACTCTTACCCTGATTAACCAATCACCTTATTTGGCAACTCAGAAGAATTTTGTCTATTTCCCCAAAAGTGAATTTATCCATAAAAAACTGGGGATCTTCTAAAAATCGTACTGCAAAGGCTAGTTGATTCCCCAAAAATTCTAGACCTGGGTGACATGATGGATAGGGCTCTGGACTTGGAGTCATGAAGTCTTGGATTCAAATCCTGCCTCAGTCACTTTCTCACTGAATGACCCAGACAAATCACTTCACCTGTGTCAGCCTCAGCATGCCTATCTGTAAAATGGGAAAAGTGACATTTGTAATAGCTGCTGCTCAAAGGATCAAATGAGAGTCCTACACAAATGTCAGCTCTAATTAGGGTCATTACTCTAGTCAGGATGGAAAATGTACATAGCTATCCACAATGTCTACCTTAGAATAGACAGCTCTCATCCTGATTTATGGTTAAGTTATGGTGTGTTTATTTAAAAAATTAAAAAGTCACACCTGACACTAGGGAAAACCAAGTTAGATAATCTTGTGGAGAAGTCAGTCTGCACAAACAGCCTCTCAGCAAGCATGCTTTCTGTAGTGCTGTCCATCATGTCAGGAAACAAAGAATGAAGACATTTTTCAAATTTAATTTTTAAACATTTAGTTGAAAAATACTGGAAGAAGAAAAATAGGGAGCAAACCATGTTTTCTAAAACATAACTATATAAACTTACTACAACAGTGCCATCATTTGCAGAAAGAAAGCATTATCAAAAAGTTTCTCTATATTAAATTGCTGATGATTTCTCTCTCACATTAACAGTCAATTATTAAAATTGGGGAGACCCAAACTTTTTCTCCCTGTCCTGTTTCCCTCTCCAATCTCTCAAAGACAGGGCTGACAGAAGACAGGGTTACTATTTTCCTCATTCTTGGTGCAGCTACTCTTCCAAATTACATCAGACTAATCTAAAGTGAAACTCCTTTGTGCTCAGCCTTGGGTGGGGGATAAATTCTTTGAACAGACTGACCAAGGCTGAGGGTAACTTAGAAGTAAATGACACACTCAAGGTTCATTAGAATAGGTTCAGTTTCTCACTGTAACCGTCACTCTCTCATCACGGCTGACCATCGCCCTCAGAACACCCCTCTTCTAAGGGCATGTAAGTGGCTCAAGTCCATCATGACTGTCTGCATTCAAGAGTGTCACAGGCCTCCTTTAACAAAATGCTGGCATTGTTGCTAAAATGACTCATTACCCAGAAATCACGTCTCTGGAACTAATGTCACAATCTAAAATCAAGACATTCCTTGATCTCTCAAGTCTAATGTGACTAGGAGGAGGAGCTTTATACAAAATATAATTGGAAACCATTCTCTCACACATGGAGCAGATTCTGACCAGCAAGGCGGGCAGCCAATGTTCCTGTCAATTTATAAAACTACCTTGAATCCTCTTTTCTAGAATTCAGAGAGTAAATTTCTCAGTCATCACCATATAACTGAAGATATACCTATCAACCCTTAATCAGACTGAGTAAACTAATAGTTTAATAAATCTGCTGTAATTCAGTTGTTTTTCATTTGCGTCTGACTCTTCAAAACCCCATCTGGTATTTCCTTGGCAAAGATACTGGAGTGGTTTGCCATTTCCTTCTTCAGCTCATTCTATAGATGAGGACACTGAGGCAGACAAGGGACTTGCCTAAGGCCACACAACTAGGAAGTGTCTGAGGCCAGAATTGAACTCAGGAAAATGTCTTCCTGACTCCAGACCAGCATTCTACTCTCTATGCCACCTAACTGCCCAACTCAATAAATGCTTTTTGACTAATTAACATAATTTCTCCTATTCTTCTTTATGGCTTGCTAACCAACCCCCACCCTGCCTTTTCCCATTCTTTCATTGGCTCATAAGAAAGGATTCCCAGTTAGGCTTGTGAGAGATGCTGCCAGGGAGGTGATTCTGGTTTCCTTGTCTTCAGACTTTCCTTTTCTAACCCAGTTTCGTAGCCAAGGGACTACTGGGGGATGGCAATCCTTTCACTTTTCTCAAGAGTCTCTGTCTCTATAAGTAGAGACAGCATGGCACAGAAGCAGAAAAGACACTGGATTTAGAGTCCAAGAACCAGGATCCAAATCCTAGCTTTGCTACTTATTACCTTTGTGACTCTAGGCAAGTGACTGCCTTACGGGTCTTAGCTTTTTCAATGGTAAACATAAGGGGTTATCATGATGTGATCCTTAAAGTGCCCTTAAAACAGAAGCACAGAATTTGAGAACTGGAAAGAACCCTAGTGGCCAATTAATCCTTACTGTGAAAAAAAGAATCCACACATAACAACCCTGTGATCCTATGATTTTTTTAAGCCATCCTTATGCTTTCTGTAGGATATTTTGGGGGTCAAGTATCTGGGTCACAGAATCCCAAGTCAATACACCAGCACAAGGACAAAAGCCTTGGGGTGCTCCACTGGAATCATTTCCAGGCAGAAGGGAAGTGATGAAGGAACAT
Organism: Potorous gilbertii; assembly: GCA_028658325.1. Lineage (NCBI taxonomy): Eukaryota > Metazoa > Chordata > Mammalia > Diprotodontia > Potoroidae > Potorous > Potorous gilbertii. The sequence continues at coordinate 39,266,580 of CM053771.1, read as the reverse complement.
TCCAAGCCTCACAACTCTACCAATTCTGGAGCCACAGCTCTCCAGCTTTCCCACAAAAGTAGTAATGATAGATTTGACTACAACCTAGGCAAGTTTAATCTGTAAGCAGAGAGAGGGTGCAGTGCCTGGAGTCAGGAAGTCCAGAGTTCAAATCCAGCCTCAGACACTTTCCAGCTGTGTGACCCTGGCCAACCTCAGCCTGCCTTCTGTTTCTTTAACTGTAAAATGGGCATAACAGCAGCACCTGCTCCCCAGGGCTGTTATGAAGATCAAATAAGATACTTATAAAACACACAGCACATAGTAGGAGCTTTACAAATGCTTACTCTCTTCCTTCTTTCCCCAGATATGTCACTAGGGATGAATATGGAATCATATCTCCTAAGAGCAGGGCCAAATGATGATGCTGTTGAAGATAGTCTTTCTGAGTGCTTTGTTTGGTTTGCCATATGAGGAAGAAAGGAGGGTTGTAGAAGGAAGAGGACAGAGCTATCAGAAATAAAGTTAGCCTGGCATGACCTGCCTTTGACAGAGCTGTGCCAGCTCTTTGGGACTCCTGTGGCCTGTTCTTCACGTTTGCTACCTGTCCCTTTAAAGGCATGTTCTAGAATGTTGACAGGGAGTGAAGGGAGGCTCACACAACTACCTTTCAAGAATCTAGCATCTTTTATTTCTGAAACTCAGGACAGGACAGGCTCCACTACTTTCCAAATTCAGTGGTGGTGGCTTGACCATCCTGCTGCCTGCTTCTTTCAGTACCCCACGAGATGACTCACATGAGCCTGGACCAAGAGGAGTACCGAGCATGCTCTTAGTCACTTCTCACTGACCTTCAGTCAGCTCTGTTCTGGCCTTTCCCTGGCAGAGAAGACAACCCTGGAGAAATTCTGCCCTCTCCCTTCTTCTGCCAACCTGTGCTCTTTGCTCCAACCTGTGGCTAGTTCTTCATTTCTGGTTTTTCTTATCTTCCCCCACAGCATCAGATCATCTTGAACTAAGGGACTTCCTATACTATTCCCATGGGGCCATTCCAGGATCATGTGTTCATCCCTTATGATCTGCCCTTGTCTTCTCACACACACACAGAGGCACCACTGACTGTCAATAACACATGGATTATAAGCCCTTGTATACAGTGCAATGCATGTTACATAGTACATTTCCAATAAAAAGAATGACTGTGGTACACTGAAAAACCTGATTTCTAATCCTGGGCCTTAGTAGCTATGTGGTCTTAAATGAAGTTCTTTCTCTGAGCCTCAATTTCCTCATCTTAAAATATGAACACTGGGCCAAATAATCTAGTGAGTCCCTTCTAGATGCAGACCCTGTGATACCATCAAAAGGCAAATTCTCAATCTATACCAACTACATGCCAATATGCAGGAGCCATACAACCTGCCCCAATTCATCTCTACTCCACTCTCTCACAACCTCAGCCATTTTCTCCTGCTGCACAATCCCAAAAACTCAAGACAGCAGCATCTATTCTTGGGGTTTCCCATGCTAAGGCATGCACCAGAAATAGCCTCTGTTTATTCATATCCCTCAGAGATTCACAATTGTATTGTTCGGAGGTAGATAAAAAAAATTCCTTGCTTGAGAAGGTGTCCAATTTACAATTCAAAATGCCTTCAGATCCTATAGTAATGAAATAAGAAGAGTAAGAAAGATTTTTGAGGGGTGAGAAGGATTTTTTAAAATGGGCCAAACAGAAAAGAGAAGTACTGAAGGCTTACCTTGCCTTGCAAGGAGAAGGTGCCAGGGGATCCTGCAAAGAGAAACTTGTTCTTGATTTTCAGTTTCCCCAGATTTGCTACAATTAAGTTATTTGATCTAGAACTTTCTGGGATGAGGAGAACAGGAGCACCAGCTTCAATATCTAGAAGAACTCGAGAGGAACGTTGGGCTTGATCTCTCACCTATGGTCAGGAAAAAAAATTACTGTTCAAATACTCAAACTCCAAGATATGATGACTTTATAACTAAATGACTTCAACATTTAAGTCATTCAAAGTCAGGGGTCAGCGATCTATTCATCCTTAAAAGAATCAGTCGGTGCTGGATAAATGTATTTCAATATAATTCCTTTTCCTGATAATCCTAAGTATTTTACTTTATGCACTTGTTCTGAGCAGGGGCCCATCACCTTCACCAGACAGTTCAAGGGTCCCATGACATAAACAAGGTGAAGAAATCCCTGCTCAAATGCAGAACTCTTCTCTTCCTCCCTCATCAGTTTTTGGAAGATGAGGTGTTGGAGCAGTGAAAATCTGGGAATGAAGAGATGGGAGCTCTGTCACCAATGAGCTGCTGACTCTACTCAAGCTACTTCCTCTCTATGGTGGAGCAGAAGATGATGCCAAGGACAACACCAAGGTTGTGAACCTGGGAGATCAGAAGGATTTTGGTGCCACCGATAGAAACGGAGATTGCAAAGAGAGGAGTGGTTTGGAAGCAAAGATGACAAGTATTTTAGACATACTCAGTTTGGAATGTCAAAGAAACATCCAATTTTAAGGTCTAGTAGGGATGAGGGTGAAGAAGTCTGAAAAGATTAGGACTAGAGATTTGAGTCTCTGCTTAGAGATGACAATTAGATTCATGGTAGCTGATGAGGATCTAAGAAAGTACAGAGAAAGAAGAAAAGAGGAGCCAAGATAGAGCCTTAAAGGACATCCACTGCTAGAGGATGTGATATGGAGGATTAAACCAGAAAAGAAGCCTGAGAGAGGGGAACCGGAGCTGGATGATCAATAGGAGAAGAAACAAAGGCTGCAGGGAACTCCAGAAGAACAAAAATCAATGAAGGCCCATCAGAGCTGGCAGTTACGAGGTCACTGCTAACATTGAGGCAGCTGTTTCATTTGAGTGATGAGGTCACAAATGAGACTGCAAAAAGCTGCCAAGTGAATGAGAGCAGCAGAAGTAAAGGTAAAAAGAGAAGTTAGCCTTCTCTAGGAGACTGGCTGAGTAAGACGTTAGAGAAAAAGGACGACAGCTGGATAGAACGATCAGGTCTGCTAAAGGACACAAGCCCAACCACACCGGCAGGCAGCAGGACAAGAAGCAGTAGATAAGGAGAGACTAGAGATGTTTTAAACTTAGCACCAGCATTTCAATGAGCAAATAAAAGAAAAAAGGTTAACATGGTAGCAACAAAGTTATTCCATCTATATTCACTTCTACACTTCTTAGTAGCTTTTGTGCATAAAAACTGACATTTTTTGGCATATCTGTGACTGCCCACTGACCTCCTCTGCCAGAGCTAAACTCTCCTTTGTAACAAATATGTAAACCATAGCAAAACCATGGGCTAAGAATGTCCAGCTAATTTTGCATCTCTCTTCTATCAAAGGAGAAAGGAAAGAGATACCCTTAACAACTATGGCTCAGAGACAGATGACCATAACAGAAAAATGAACATGATATATCAATTATATAAAATTGAAAAACTTTTGGACAGGCAAAATAAGTAGAGTTAGAAACAACTGAAAAAAATCTTCATAGCAAAATTTCCCTAATAAAGGTCTTTCCAAGAGATATAAAGAACTGATACAAATTGTAAGAGACATTCCCCAATTGATAAGTAGTCACAGTGGAGATATATATATTCCAAATGAATACAATAATGCCCAGTATAAAAGGTCATGATAAAGAAAATGATATTAAATATGTGGTGGAAGAGGGCAGGGAGAGATGATTATCAGGACAATGTGTTAGAAAAGAAAAGACAGGATAGGAGCCAGAGCACATGTAGAAAGAGGTTTGTCTTGGAGAAAACTACTTCATCATCAGAGAATGGAGGAGGAAGGAGATAATGTCAAGGAGTTTTGGTATGTGAAGAAGAGGGAAACATTTGGCTCATGGTGAATTACCTCCATTTTCTCAGCAAAATATAAGGTTACGGTTGTCCTCTTACAGGAGGATGTAGCAAAAGTGAGGAAGTTTGAGGAGAGAAGAAAATAACCTCTGTGAGTAGTGGGACATAGAATCAATTAAGAGGAATAAAACTGTTGCCTTGCCATAGTGAGATCCTACTTGAAATCAGATAAGATAAATTCATAGCGAACTCAGTCAGCTGGGTAATATCACTTCCTCCATTCAGCAGCACTGAAGTGACAGTGAAGACTAAGGTGGTAATCCAAGCCTGAGGTTTATCAAGGCCCAAGAAGAAACAGGACAGGAGATTTAAGAGAATAAGGTAGTGTGGATGGAGTTTAACCTGGATCAAAATAACGAGGAGGGAAAAACTATGTCAAAACTGAAACAGGAGCCTGGGAGAATCTGAAGAGATATACTCACTGGAGCCTTCAGTGAGGGCCAAGAACAGGCTTAAGAAAGGTAAAGTATATGAAGAGTTGGAGTGACAGCAAGTTATGATCAGACAGGGCAATGCTGATCATGACAATCACAACCACAGTCCAGAAGACGACTGATGCCCACACCTCCTGACAGAGGAGGCATGGGCTCAGGGAATGGGCTGAGTCAGAGATTTTGGGACCCGGTTACTGCAGGAATTGATCTTGATTAACTACACATTATTTGTTACAAAAGGTTTCTTCTTTTTTCCAGTGGTGATTGGATGGTTATTTGAATTTAATTGAAAAAGTATTCATTAAAAAATAAAACATAATAAGAAAAAAGACTGAGCAAGTAAGTTTTGTTACTATCCAAAGGTGAATTATAGGTGGAATTTGTATACCAACTTAGCACATTGGGAGTAATAACAATATCTTATATTTAACAATGCCCCACCATAACTCTAGGAGGCATATAAATTAGGAAATGTTACTATCCTCACTTCCCCCTTGAAAATGGGGGGAAAGGCACAAAGAAAAAGTGATCGGTATTAAGATCACATGATAGTACGAAAAAAAACAATACTCTAAAATCTAATTCCTCTTAAATTTCTGACTCTAGTTAAGAATCAGAACTGACAGGAACCTGGGTTTGAACATCATTTCGAAAAAGAAAGTGTGCATGAACAAGGAAAATAGTTATAGCAGCACTCTT
>CM053771.1:39241314-39261064 GCA_028658325.1 Potorous gilbertii | reverse complement strand
AAATCCTCACATAGTCTGATAAAACAAGACCAGAAAGAATGATCTAACACATCTCCTTCTCTCACCACTCACAGCTAAACTCAATCCTTTGGCAAGATATTAGGGCGTTTTTCCCTGATCCAACTGAACCCCTAACAATACAGTAAGATAGTATTTTAAGTCATTCTTATCATTTATACATGTGTGTGCGTGCACATAAATGTAACCTCAAACGAATGTTGAGAAGGTCAAATGACCGGCAGGATGTAAAGTCTAATGAAACCTTAAAGCACTACATAAAATAGAAGCTATTAAACAGATAATAAAATATCTAATAAAATAGAAGCTATATAAAATACAAGGACAGTGACATAAAGGGGTGTGTGTGCCTGTATAAATATATTACAATTTTATATTATGTATGTACAATATAATATAAATAATTCAGCTACAGTAATATTTCTGCCAGTCACTGAAGAAAGGAGTATTATATAAGAGTTTTGTTTTTTCTTTAGTTCTCAGTTAGGGGATGGCAGTGGGAGGGAAAGGAGGGAAATTCTGGCTGTTTGAAACATATACACATATATAATGTTTTTAAATGTTACAGAGAACAAACATTATTAAACATGAAATTATAGCTACTATGCTAGTGAAAATGTTTAGCCTGGTACTTAAAAGAGGAATAAGGATTCTATCATTCAGAGTCATATAGTTGGAAGACCTTACCGTTTGCCCCTCAATAGCAGCTCTTTGGCGTCCAAGGACATCTTGCAACTGAGTGAAATGCTGAATAAAGGCCACCACTTCAGCCTGAAAGCGCTGAGTGTGGACATATTGCACTGACGCCATCTGGAGGTTCACTCGAATATCATGCTCTCTTTGAAGCAGTGGGTCAGGTCGTCCATATCTGGGGAAAGACATCAAAATGGGAATCCACTATGACCAAACGACAATGTTCTGTTGGCGATACACTTCTTAGGCCAATTCAGAGCCACACCATCCATATCTTTAATCATCAAAATGGAATTCAGGATCACATTTTAGAAAGCAAATTTCACCACTACTGTTCTATCCTGAATCTCTGCAGTTGGGCAGTCTGGTCCAGTACCTAGGTCACTGGACTAAGATGCAGAGTTCACTCCTGACTCTAACTGAAACATCAGTATCCAAGAGGCAACTCTACACCTGCCCTGCTTCTTTTCTCCAACCTAAGGTATTGTCATATAATAAATGTAAAATTAGAGATACTTTGTATGGTGGACAGAGCACTGGACTCAAGAGGTGGAAAGATCCTACCTCAAACACTTACTGAAATGTGGTTGCCCACCTCCTAGAACCGTTGGAAGGAATACATGAACCAATAAAAGCAAAATTCTTTTAAAACCTAAGAGGAAAACCTAAGTATTAGTACTATCATTACTAAACTCTAAGAAATGTATAGAAACAGGAAAATTTTGGGGAAGATCTTTGAAATTTTCTTATTCTTAGAGAATTATTAGAATTAGAATTATTTCTCTTATTAGAGAAAATCCTGCTGCAGTCCCCACACAGAAACCATTTAAATTTCCTACATGACATTCCAGCATGACCCACTTAAAAGGAGTTCCATGTTGATGCAATTTGGCATAAAATGGGTCTTCTCATAAATGGGACTTAGCGAATTTTAAAAGTAAAAAATGATCCCGTCTCCAAAACAACATTTTAAAGACTCAGTGTCTTTAAATTTTTTTAGCCCAAGCAACAATTTGAGTCAATACACAATTACAGGAAAAGTGCAAAATGAGAAAAGTTTCAAGCATTTTACTTGAATATCTGGAAGATCAGAGCCTCTTCTCCACTTGTAGTGAACCGTTCTCTGTAGAACTCTCCATGAGAAGTCAGATCACTTAAAGACAAGCTCCCAATACTTCCGTGTAAAGTAAGATCTCCCTCTAAGAATGGGTTACAAGAAAAAAAGAATAAATTACTGGTGAGTATTTATCTGTTTCACAGGGTTAAAATGAAGAAAGCATCTGCGAACAGTAAAACACAAAGTAAATAAGAGACTTAAGCTGCCTTAGGACACTGACAACGTGCCAAGTTATAGGGGACTGAGAGCCCAATGAGGTGACAGCTAAAAACATTCATGCAATTTAAGACTGTATTATTTTAGGCTAGATTTTAGTCTGGAAAGAACCTCAGTAGCCATTAAAGCCTACCCATAAGAACAAGAATCTTCTCTAAGTATATTCTAGAAGCATTCATGCAACCTTTGCTTAAAAATCCCCAAGGAGGTGGCACCCACCACAACCTAAGGTGACCATTTTCTTGTTTGGAAGTTTCTTGTTGTACGGGTCTAAAAACTTACTTCTTTGCACTTTCCACCAATTGTTCTATGTTCTTTTGGAGCCAAGTGGATCATGTCTAATCTCTCTCCCACAGGATTACTTTCTAATTATGTTCTCCCGGTATCTCATTTCCTCCAGACTAAATATCCCCAGTTCCTCTAATTGAGATGCATATAGCAGAACTAAGGCTTCCAACCATGCCCTTCTCGGGATGCTTTCCAGCTAATCAGTGTCCTTCCTACAATACATTACTTCAGACACAGGCTGACCAGGCAGAGTATTGCAAAATTATCACACCTTGGTCCTAAACAACAGTCTTAAGATCACCTTAGCTTTTTTGACTGCTATACCACACTGAAACCTCATTAACCTTGCAATCCACTAAAAACCTCATATCTACATCAGATAAAATGACTTGACAATATTTCCCATTATACATATTTATGAAGTTGAATTTTGTTTGAGACTATATGTATGCCTACTAAATTTCATGTTAGTAGAGTCATTCCAAGCCCATCATGTTTTTGAATCCTGCCTAAAGAGTTAACTAAGGCAGTTAGATGCCACAATGGATAAAAGGGCTGGGCTTGGAAATAAGACCTGAGTTCAAATCTCACCTCAGACACTTACTAGCTGTGTGACCCTGGGCAAGTCACTTAACCCTGTCTACCTTGGTTTCTTCATCTGTAAAATGAGCTGGAGAAGGAAGTGGAAAACCACTCCAATATCCTAGTCAAGAAAACCCTAAATGGGGTTATGGAGAGTTGTACTGAAATGACTAAACAAGAACAAAAAAAAGTGTTAACTAATCATTCAAATGTTGTCTGCAAATTTGACAAGTAGGCCATCAGTGCTTTCACCCAAATTACTAATAACGTACATTAAGTAGCACAGGGCCAATCTTAGATCCCCAACGCATCCCACAAAAGGCCACTTTGTCAAATACCAGCCATCAGTTGTAACTCATGTCATTTGACAAATGAGAAAATTAAAGTTAAGGCAGGATAAGGGACCTACCCAAGGTCAGGAGATAAGAAGAACCCAAAGTAGAATGTGAACCCAGAGGTTCTGAGCACAGAGCAAGGACTCTTTCCACTGTATCATTCCCTCCTCATGGGAAAAACATTAATAAGCACTTACTGGATCCAACTAGTTTTTGACCCACTTAACTATATAATTTTCTAGTCCATATCTCTTCATCTTTTACACAAAAGCATGAAAAAAACTGAAAATCAGTGTGGTCAGAAGAAGAACAGTGATGGCCCCAACATACTCTGCCATTATCAGACAATTTTGGGGTATTGTGTACAATTATGGGCACTACATTCTAAAAATGAAACAAATGAGAGGAGAAAAGTCAGAATGGTAAAAGGTCTCAAGAACTTTCCACTGGAGGATTGGTTGGAAGCACCTGGCATAGTTAGCCTGGAGAACAGAAGACTAAGGAGAGACATGACAGTTGTCTTAAAGGTGCTTGGCCTGGTTTTTCCTGTTGCTGTATCTCCAAGGCTGAACACAACGCTTGGAGCATAGAAAGCGCTTAAGTGCTTTCTTACTGACTGAAAAAGGCACCGGGCATGTTCTGCTTGCAGTCTGAGGGGGTGGAACATGGGGCAGAGGGAGTCAGATGTCAGCCTGCCTTACAAACACCATATCCTTCTACACCTCTACAACAAGTTGGTCTCAGATGTGACACTTCCTCCTGGTGGGCCTGTGCACTGGCTGTCTGCTTCCCATACTTGGATGCTCTCCCTCATTAGCCCCATCTCAAAGTCTCCCTGCTTTCCTCCACAACTCAAGTAAATGACTCTGAAGGGTCCTTCCCCACTCTCTAGTGTCCTCCTCACTGAGATTAATAACTATCTACACTTTATTATATATCTCATAATTAACTAGCTATTTAATGTTATTTACATAAGGCAGCTAGGCAGCACAAAGCACTAGACATGGAGTCAGAGAGACCTGAGTTCAAATCCTGCCTCAGACAGCTGTGTGATCTTGGGCAAGTCACTTAATCTCTGTTTGGCTCGGTTTCCTCATCTGTAAAAATGGGAATAAGAGCATCTACTTCCCAGGTTGTTGTGAGGATGAAACAAGATCTCTGTAAAGCACCTTGCCAACGTCGAAGCATTCCACAAATGCCAGCGGCTGCTGCTGGCACTACGGCTGTTCTCACTGTTATGATTATTACACAATCACCCCTTCAGAATGCGAGCTGCCTGGGGTCAGAAACTGTTTTTTACATTCTTTCATTCCCATCTCTTGGCACCGTATCCACCACCTGGCAAGTACTTACTAACTGACTGAAGGAGCTAGTGAGCTGCCTCTCAGCCAAGAGGACCTTAAGCAAAGGCTGGATGACCATTTGTTGGCTGTAAAGGGAATTCTCCAGCAGGGAGGCTAGATAGCATCTGGAGCCCAAAATGAGACAGTGATCCACTGCACAGAGGCATTTCTGGCCAGGTTCCCAATGAACACTCTATTCTAGTCCTACAGGCCCCAAGCCCTGGAGATTCACCAGTTCTATTCAATACAAATCTAAGTGTCCATATGAAAGACTCAGTGGAAATCACATCCATCCAACTGTGACAGAACCTCTGTCTACACCAGGGTGTGGCACCAGTTTCTGCATCAGACTCAGGGGACTCTTAGGTTAAGGAAAGGAAAGCCACTGCCCACAATAGGTAGCCTCCTTCTGTTCCCCAAATTATGTCCTACTTATCAGAATACCCGACTTCTCTAGGAATCTTCTCCTTAACCCTCAAGCTTAATTTCTAGGTCATCCTTTCCTTTGCTCCTATAATACCTCTTATCTTCCCCATTATTATCTAATCCACTAGGAAAAGAATTGTGTCTACTTCACATTCTAAATGCATTTACTCAGTAAGAACTCAATAAATAGTTGATACAACTTGTACACAAAGAAGAATCTATTCCAATGCAGAAAATGCCAGGGGTGAGTATGCATTATACCTACCTGAATGCCCTACCCCAATGGATTATGGGTAGGCCTATAACCATAATCAATCTAAGTCATCAATCCACCTATCCCCCTGTATTGTCAACTAGATATATGATTAGAATGCTAAAGTCTTCACCATTTTATGGAAGGTTCACCCAAAAATGTGCTTACCAATCATTTCCAGGTGAGCCACTAGCTTGGACACATTTGCTTTGGCCAGCTCACTGGTAGTCTTATTTAGCACAAGAGAAAGTGAATGAACCTAGGAAAGCAAAAGAGAAAGCAAAGTAATTATTTATATGAATGAAAATGAAAGATGAAAAAAATATCTTTTAGAGAAAAAAGAAAATAACTCTGAAAATTATAATTTCTTATGATGTTAATTAATAGCACTTCATTTTTTCCAAATCCTGATCTAATGGTGAAAATGGGAAGGAAGGAAATGAATAAGTACTTTTCATTCCTACTACTATTATGCTACATCTTACCCAAAGACTCAATTAGCAAATGAAACTCAAAGGCTTTTGCAAGAAGAAAAAGCAAAGCAACTAGAATAAAAAGGAAAGCGATAAACTAGGGAAAAAATATTTGCATCAAATATCTCTGATAAAGGTTCTGATCACCAAGATATGTAAAGAATGAACAAAAATACATTAAGCCAAAGAGTCAGACTCCAATGATTCCACATCTAGGTTATACCTCACAGCAGGAGTGGGGAACCTGTGGTTTCAAGGTCACCTGTGGCCCTCTAGTTCCTCAAGGACAAGCCTTGGACTGAATCCAAACTTCATAGAACAATCCTTCTATTAAGAGGATTTGTTTTGTGAAATTTGGATTTAGTCAAATGTTTGCATTTGAGGACTGAGAGGCCACATGTAGCTGTTGACATGATTTATATTCCTCTAAAGGATGATCTCCTAGCATTCCATCTCTCTCTATGCCTTACCCCTCCTAAACCTATTCTTTGCTTTCACTAAGATCTCCAGTCCCTATACACCTCAGTCTTATCCCATGCCATCAGCCAAGAACTGACTTCACTTTCCTCCTTTCTCCATTTTAATTCTAGAGTTAAATATTCAACACTGTCCTCCTCTACTCTTAAATCCCTCATCCTGTCATCCTATTGCCACTTGTGCCTCACCAAATTCTAACCCTGGATCACCTACCATCTGTGTTTGCCACATTCTTAACTTCTCACTACTCACAAAACCTCCACGTTAGTTCAGGCCCTCATTACGTCTTGTCTGGACCTTTGCAAGGCCTCCTAATTTTTCTCCCTGCTTCAAGAATCCCTCCATTCCAACCCATCTTCCAAACAGTCGCCAAAGTGATTTTCCTTACGTGCAGATCTGATAATGTCACTGCTCTGTTCAATAAAATCTCATGACTCCCTTCTGCCTCTAGGATTGAACAGACACTGTTCTTAGCAGTAGTAAAGCCCTTCTCAACCTGGCTCCAATCACCTCCCTTCCTGCCTTCTATAGTCGGTTCCTTACACACAGAACTTCATCTTCCACCTATGCACCTTTGCACTGGTGATCTCCATGCCTAAAACACACTTCCTTCTTCTTTCCACATCATACAATCCTCCATTTTTTCAGATCAAGCAACACCTACAGAAACCTTTCCCTAAGCCTCCCAGAGCATTGGGTCTTTTTTTTTCTTCAATTATAAATGAAAACAAAACAAAAAACCAATGTTCCGACTACACACCAAAAAGTTAGCTTTAAAAGTAATTGCTATTTTCAAAGTAACATGAAAAATCCTCCGAAGGGACGACAATGTATTCAGAATTTGCTGAAGCAGGGGTCTTTTTTGTCCTAGAAGTTCATCAGTGAAACTACTGCGCTGTGTTGATTGAGGAACGGACAAAACAGAGGCAAAGAAAGAAATGAAAAATGAAAATGGATGCGAGAGAGGAGAAAAGTAGAAGAGAGCAGAAGAAAGAATACAGAAAAAGATAAGGGAAGTTTAGACAGGGAGGGGAAGAGAAGAAAAATTTGGACCAGATGTTGGAGAAAGGAGGGAGCACTGATTCACTAAGTGGCATAACCATGCTATAGATGGTCTATCCAAAATGGAAGGATCTTTATCAAAACGTAAGTATTAGAAAAAAATCTCAGCAGTCATTTAGAATCTACCTCCCTTAAAAAAGAAAAAAGAATAACACATAATCTAAAAATATCAAAACTGACCTGAAATATTTGCTCTCAAGTTTCTTGTCCAACCTAGATGGGCTGTTCTCTTCTAGAAATAATTATGTGTAGAATATTTGAAGTCAAGTTAAATACTCAGTTGCAAAGTCCAAGGAAGTAAAGAAACACGCTGCTATGAGTACAAGTAGTACAAGATCAAAGGAGCAAATAAGCCAACAAATACCATCAACTGTGATAACTTCAGAAACCTCATGAATTTTTTTAACCTAAAAGGCCAGAGGCCTAGAGTGTTGCAAAAGCACTCAAATGAAATATATTCTTTTCCCTCCTTCTTCTAAATGAAATGCCAGCTAATGCAAAGTGAAAAAATATGACAGAGAGGAAAGACAGAATAGATATATACATACACACTCACACAGAGCAAGAGACACACATACATACACAAGGAGGTGGGGGTGGGGATAGAGAGGGAGCTGATAAGAGTTAGAGAGATGGTGATGTACTTCAACAATTCTACCCTGCTGCTCACGGAAATGACTTTGGATCCTCATTTAGCAACAACTGACATTTACATGCTACTTAAAAGTTTACAAAGGATTTATATGCATAGTATCATTTTAGATATGGTAGCTCTATTGTTGCTAGCGACAATTACCCCTCATATCAAAGAAGTAGTTAGGGGCTTCTAGAAAGATGATGATGTGAAAGGATCTAGAGGAGCCTAGAACCCTGACAAACAATTCAAAAAAGCTCTAAAAATGTGGTAAAAGGAACAATGAATATTAAAAAGAAATAGACGTAAACTCCACCATCTATTCCAGAGCTGAACAAGAAGACTGGCAGAATCCTCAGGTAGGGTTGAGGGAAGACAAGTCACGGTAGGCAAAAGGCAACCCCAGTTGGAAATCAGACCAGACCAGAGAGGTCCACATCTGAACATGGCAAGAACAAGACCAGCACCCATGTAGCACAGCCTCTAGGATGCCAGCACCCGAGCCACAGCAGGAAACAGGGCTAGACTAGCATTCTGCACAGCGGAGAAGTGGCCCCTACCAGAGTTACAAGAGAAAGGGCCAGGGCAGCACCTGGGAAGCCAACAAAGATCAAATAGGAGGTCTGCTAAAAAAAGCAATTGATAATATCCTACTGGATCCTGTCTGTGTCACTGAAAGGGATAGAGTCAAATTCCAAGTTTGGAGTTATGTAAAGAAAAGACAACAGAGAAATGACCAAGAAGAACTTCTCTTTGCCACAAAAAGACCAAAACCGAGAGATTTCTGCAGAGAGCAGGAACTAGTTTTCACCACCATAACATAACATCTAAGAGTATGGGAAGGAGGAGGGCTTGCTGAAGCTAGAGATATATAAGCAGAAGAAAATACCAAACCAAAAGAAGAAATGACATGGACTGATAGAGCCACAAGAGGTAAATCTGAAACGTGACTTAAAAAAAAAATCTGGTTAGCATACAAAAGTCTTAAACAAAAACTGTCCAAATCTATTAGAACCATAGAGAAAACACTCCACCAGTCACCTCTGAAACAGAAACTCTCAGAAATCTCATGATCAAAACCCAGAGGTTCCAGGTCAAAGAATAAAATTCTACAAATAGAAAGAATTCAAGCACTAAGCAAATATAGCCATAAGATCATAAAGAGAAATTCTTGGAATACTCAAAAAGGCAAAAAAAAAAGTTTACAATCAAGAATAAATTTTTAAAAATTTAATTTAATTTAAAATTTTTTTAAAAAGCAAACAAGAATAACACTATAAAAGTGAGTATGAGGAAAAGATGGGACCTTTAATAGAAAAAAGGACTTGCAAAAATCTCCAAGGACAAGACCAGAGTTAAGTGAAACCTTTGAAACACATACAAAAAAGTCAAGTAAACTAAAAAATATAAATAACATTTTGTATTTGGAAGGAACAGGCGAATAGTGAAAGGATTTAATGATTCATTTTGTTTTTATATCAGTGATGTTTCCATGTAAACACTCCTCTTGTTTTACAAGTTTTAGAGGAGCAAGAACAAATGTGTCTTCAGAAGTGAAAGATCTCAATGGCAAAGAGGGGGTTAAATAAGACAAGGGGGGAAATGGTGTGTTTTGAGGATCTTAAGAAAAGGATGAAAAGGGAGAGAACAGGAAATTCACAATGGGGATGCACAAGACAGAAAGTGGGAGAGGGAATATATATCACATGAACATCACTTTCAACCAGATTTGACAGAGGAGAGCTGAACAGGTGTGCATGCACACATGTATGTACACACACACACACACACACACACACACACACACACACACACACACAGAGTTCGCTGTAGAAATACATTAAACTCAGCATAGAAATAAGCCCACCCCTTCCCAAGAGGAAGGGTAAAGGATTAATCGTAAAAAAACCTAACTCCAATTTAGAAGGATGGAACATGAAGAGGGGATTAAAAAACTCTGACCAAGAGGCAGTGCAAGGAGAAGAAGGCAGCCAGCTCAGGATCAGAAACAGATGGCTTCAATGATAGACCACTAGTGTTAAATACATTCTTCTCTCACCACCTCCTTCTTTATAATGACAAAGAAAGGGAGGGGACAAAGACAGGAAAAAATAGCAAAGAATAAGATGGAAGTAAAAACTCATTTACAATGATAATCACAGTGAACATTTTTACAGTGTTTGCAAAGTGCTTTACTTATATTAACTCATTTGATCCTGGAATAATCCTGCGAGGTAGTTGCTGTTATTGTCCCCATTTTACAGATGAGGAAACTGAAACAGTGAGATTATATCATTTGTCCACAGCAGTAAATGTTTCAGGCAGAACTGAAACTCAAGTTTTCCCGATTCCAAGTCCAACTCCTATCTACTAAGTAACCTAGCTGCCTCAATCACTTATCCAAGAGATCAACAAAAGTTGGGTTAGATGACCATTTAAGGGCACTTCCAGCTCTAAAATGTTAAGATTCACAATTTTACTTTCTCAGGGTCTTTTTTGGAAATTATGCTAAGTTTCCTTCCTTTTGTTGAAGTAGGAAATTGTAAATGTAGAATGTTAGATACATCAGACAAAGATACCACCATGTCATTTGGCTTAACTGTTTTGTCTTAGACACAATGGAATACTGTGAGGACTGTGGAAGAGGAGTGTTTACATGGAAACATCACTGATGTAAAAACAAAATGAATCATTAAATCCTTAAAAAATAAACAAAAATCTTTCTATGAGTATCAAAGTGTTAAAAATAATAATACTATTATTGTGGAATGTCTTCTTTCCTTATCTCCATCTTACAGAGTCCCTGTCTTCCTTTAAAATGTGGTTCAAGGGCCATCTTCTGCATGAAGTCTTAACTGATTCCCCCAAAATTGGCTCTCTCCTTTCCTCCCTCCTGATCTGTCTTGTATTTCACCACTTTGAATTAATAAGTTTTCATTAACTTCATAGTTACTCAGCATATGTTTATGTGTACTTTTCTGCCCTGTTATATCATCACCTCCTTGCCAGAAAGGACTGTTCTCTTCTCTGTATTTGTGTCCCCCTACAGTGCCCAGTAGAGTGACTGCAGATGGTTAGTACTTAGCACTTGCTGACCAATTGATCTAAAAATGAGTAGACTGGGCATTCAAAACCAACAGTCCCTTAATAATGAAGTGGCACAGAATCTGGGGGCTCAGAGCAGTGCTGTCCATCCCTCTGGCTCCAGATCAAGTTATAACTGTAACACTGCACAAAGTCTGTCCTTCACTTAAAGATCTCCAAGGAAGAGAGACCCAAGTTCAATGGCAACATGGACCATAGCATGAAACTTTAAATATAAAACACTGCTAACTTCAAATGAAGATGGAGAAGGGCCCTTGTCATTCTCTCTTCTCTTCTGCTCCTCAGAACCTGACAGAGCCAGAGGAAGCCCATGTACCTTGAGATCCAGCTTGGTGTTAACAGGATCTTGAACATCAGCCTCTAGCACAGCAGTGGACTCTGACTTTACTGTCTGCTGGATGTCGGCAGGCTCTGTCTTCATTGCATGATTGTCTGCCGTGGAACCAATTCCAAAGAAATCTAATATTACCACCCAAGTCTGCAGAGTGATCAGCACATCAAGGCAGTTAAAATCAACATCAACACTCCTGTTGATTCGATTATAGCAAGAAGAAAACTCAGGGTGCTTCTTGTCCACAAGGAATATATTGATGTGGACCAAGGAGTCATCAAATTTACTCTTTCCACAGAAGACCTTAGGTTCATCCACAGGAGAAGGAGGCGGGGTCAGGGTATAATCTTTGTCTTCCTTTTGTCTTTTCCGCGATGTGCAGGTGGGTCGTTGGTACAACTGAAATACATTTGGAGCTTCTTCCATGTGGGAAGGTAGAGATCGGGGCATATCAGGATATTCCACATTGGATACCAAGGGGCAAGACTGGGAAAGATATTCCTTGTGCACTAAGCTAGATGGTTTGGGAGCTCCTCGAGACACCATTAGGTTCTTATATTTTGAGTCTGGATTCTTCTCTAAAAGGTCTTCCATCAGCAGAGAACGCAAAGCAATCTGAATGGACAAAGTCTGAGGATGATCTTTACTAAATTCAACATCAAAATCCTGAAACTTCAAGCTCACAAGACCTTGGGCTCCTAAGGTCAAATCTCCACTCAATTGAACCTGAAGCTCTGAAATACAAAAGTTGGCTTGGATCTGTGTGAACGATTTTACTTCCCTCATGGACAATGACTTCTGAGAAGTACTGGAAAAGCTAGAATGGCTAAACAATCCATTCTCTTTCCGTTCAACACAGGGCTCACCCCCAGCACTGAGGGAAGGAAGAGGAGAATTAGGGCTAGGCGATGAGGTAGAATTAGATGGAAATTTATTCAAGTCTTCATTATAGACTAGGTTGTCCAGTGTTTGTAGAACTTGCTCATATACATGTTTTGCCAACACCACCTGCATTTGAAGAGATAGACAGTTACTCAGTTTCTCCCACATTTAAGCTGATGTGAACATTTCTGTGAGATTTCTTATAGCATTTCTTGTTTAAAAGTTATGTCTTCCCCAATTATATTTTGAGAAGAAGAGAAAAAGTAGACTAATGTAATCAACTAGACAATGAAGAATTAAAAATAATTAAACTCAATAATAAACATACAATAAACCCTATAACATAAATTACCAAAGAAAAATTTCCTACTTGAATTATTGGGAAAAATGGAAAGACATCAAGCAAAAATTAGATCCACACCAACATCTTATACTATCTACCACAAAAAATCAAAATGAATATTGTCTCATGTTTTACAGAAAAAAAACTGAGGTCATTTGCCATGAACCACCTCCTCTCCCTTTTTCTCACTCAGGTGCCTTCTGCCACTATCTCCTCCTTCACCCTGATCTCAGTGGCCTTAATCTTTACCAAGACTAACCCCTCTCCTTGTTCAAGCAATCCCATTCCATCCCTTCTCCAACACACTGCCTCCTGTCTTCTCCACTATTACGCTTATTTTTAATCTTTTCCTGTCTACTGACTCATTCCCTACTGCCTACTAACATTTCCATGTTTCACCTGTCACTAAAAAACGTGAACCCTTCCATCTCTGCTATATACCATCCTCTATCTCCTTCAGTTTTCTTCTCTCCTCTTACTCTTCTCTTAACTCCTGCAGTCTGGCTCCCAGCCTTATCATTCTACCACAAATGCTCTCCAAAGTTACTACTGAGCTATCAAATTCTAATGGTCTTCTCTCAATCATTACCCTTCATCTCTCTGCAGCCTTTAACACTGTTGATCAGTCTCTGTATCAACAAACATTTGTTAAGCACTTCCTGTGTGCTAGGGATGGTGCTAAGTGTGTGGGATGACAAAGGGAAGCAAAAGGCAGCCCCTGCCATCAAGGAGCTCGATTTAATGTGGGAGACAACATGCAAACTAACACGTACAAAACAAGCTATGTACAAGATAATTGTTGTTGTTCAGTTGTTTCAGTCATGTCCAACTCTTCATGATCCTATGTGGGGTTTTCTTAGCAAGAATATTGGAGTGGTTTGCCCTTTCCTTCTCCAGCGCATTTTACAGATAAAGAAACTAAGGTAGAGAGGGTTACGTGACTTGCCTCAGGTCAAACAGCTAGTGAGTATCTGAGGCCAGATCTGACCTCAGATCTTCTTGACTCCAGTCCAGTGTTCTATCCATTGTACCACCCAGCTGCTATATACAGGATAATCAGTAAATAATTAAAAAACTGCTGACCTTCCTGGCTTCCTTTAAGTCCCAACTAAAACCTTATCTTCTACAGGAAGCCTTCCCTAACCCCTCTTAATTACAATGTTTACCTTGTTAAATATTTCCTATTTACCCTATATAGAGCTTGTTTGTATATATTTGTTTGCATGTTTTCTTCCCCATTAGAGTGAAAGCTTGTTAAGGGCAGGGGCTCTCTTTTGAACCATTTTGCATCCACTGGCACATGATACAGAGTAGACATTTAATATATTGTTACTGTTTGACAGCAGAATCTTAGTGTTATACATTTGTAATGTTAATGCAAGGTTAATGGTGGGTGCAGGGAAGTTAAAGATCCTCCCTGTCCATTAATCAGTCTCAAATACCTTTTGTTAATTTCTAATAAGGTACTGGGTCATGAGGGTCATGCCCTCCAGGTCTAAAAAGTGTACATATACTCTGAGATGAGGTTTTACTTTGGAGTTTATTTTTTGGAAGAAGGTTAGTGTACCAGAGGAGACTCTGGGGAATCACTATGGAGCCCCACAGCTTTGAAAATCCAGATATTTGTGCTTCTCTCTCTCTGGTAACAATGTATGTATTGTCTATGGTCAGAGAATAGGTCTTTCTGTTTGTAATTTCTGCTTGTAATTTCTGTTTGTATTTTCTCTGAAGTTCAGGATGCTGCTTTATTCCCCTGAACTAAGTGAATGATATATATGCTTGATTAAAGTAGATTGTTGACCCCTCAAAAGTTGCTTTCCTTTTAGAAAAGCAGATCTAGGAACCTGTACAGCAGGCCCTCTTGTGTATGACAGGGTCCATCATTACTAGAAATTTGTCCTGATAGTCATGACAGTGGGATTTTACTACTAGTAGTCATTTAAAATCACAAAACAAACATTTTTGAAATGAAAAAGTTGTTACCTGAACAGGATTAACAAATTTCCCTTCAATCTTCATAATACTTGAGGTTCCCACATCATCTGGGCATTGAGTGAAGGTCAATTCACATTCTCTCTCTATAGAGATCTTTTCCATTTTAAACTGGATAGTGGTATTGTTCAGAATGTGGAAAGCTGACAAGAGGGGAAAAATAACTAAGTTCAAAGAATAGCATATATTTAAAGCAACAATGTACACTTTATCCTACTCAGTATTACTAATGACTAAATGTTGCATCCATGAGTTTAATTTGGCTAATGGAGCAGTTTAGCCTGGAACTAAGGATTGTTCAGAAAAAGAATAATATGGCGATTATAGTGAAAAATAGTCTGTGGTATACATCCCAAGACTAGTATCTAGAAGCAGTAAAAGACCAAAGCCAGTTGGCATGAGGATGAGCACTTTGGTGGTATCAATTCAATTCAGTTTACAAGTATTAAATTCCAACTGCGTATAAGACCATGTACATCACATGGTGGACATTACGCTCATTCAGTGTTAGCATCCCTAACTTTTCAAGATCCCACCCACCTCCAACTGAGCTGCTTGACAATACTTTGCTTCAAAGCATATCATGATGGCAATTAATCTCTCTGAGCCTTCGTTTTCTCATCTATAAAATAAAGGGTTTGGACCAGATGATCTCTGAGATCCCTTCTATTTACAAATCCTATTAGGCTATTAATTTATGTTCTTATGATTTGTACTTGACTAATGAGCATATAAAAGCACTTAAAAAACTAGGCTGCTAAATAAATGTAAATATTTCCCTACAATGTTATTATCAGTAATTTTATTACAAGCTTCTATTCACATGACAATAATCTACAGCAATAAATTCATATACTGGCTTTTTAAATGAAAATTTAACACTTAAGACTGAGGACAAACAGAGGTCAGAAAAAAATGCACCAAACATGGTGCTTTGAATACATTTTCAGACTTTTCCCATGGACCCACTGGTTTTGCAGATTTTCTTCCCTTCTTCCTTTTCTTTGCAAATACTATTTGTTCTATAAAATGGTTCTCTGGGAAAGGAAAGGATACTAGGGGAAAAAAATCTGGTGATGGAAAAAAAGCTATCCATAAAAATTTATTTAAAACAGAAAAGCAAAAAAAAAAATTTGGTGATTAAAAAAAAGTTATCCATAAAAATTTATTTAAAACAACAAAAAACCCAACTGTCATAATCTAAGGTTTATTTGAATTCTTTCTCTCTCCATACATATATGATCTACATATATATATGTGTCTCTGTGTGTATGCATGCATATATATAGATATATCTCAAATCATTTGGCCTCTGATTGAATTCAAAATGAGATCCTATACCAGGTGACTTGTACTAGCAGCCTTATAAAGTTAACAAGAATGACCTGCCAGCTACAGTGAAATTCTACATCTTACTGTCAATCATTCTAGTCTATGTGGACAGGAATATGTAATCAAGAGGAGTAGATGGAGCCACAGTAAAATCAGATCTTTCTACATTCAGTACTTCTAAAGAATTGCTCATTGAGATGTCTCTCTAAATACTCATACATAAAATCATCTTGATAGATAGTATTAATTCACCTCATAGTGTGCTCCTTTCCCTAGGATGGCCAAGCAGAAGCTGGGCTACTTTCATTCATACATTTTGCAGAAAATATCCCTACTTCAGGAGTGAAATCTGAGTATATGACCTCTAAGATGTCATGGTTTGCCATTTAAAACACATTTTTTTTGGTGAAATATGACTTGAAGCGAGGGGAATTCTAATTATCTTTTCTCTAACATAAAAATTCATTATCTGTGGTACGTGAACAAATTCTTCTAGGAAAATTTGCTTTTAAAAGCAAACTACTAAATGACCTGGGGTTGGGATCCTGAATTCCAAAGAGTCACGCAACTCACCTTGACCTCTATGCAGAGATTCAAAGAAATCATGTCGGGTGAAATGAGTTTCCTCCTGGCTATTAACACTCGCAGGACCAGAAGGAGGGTGGAGAGATTGGCTTGCTTCAGATCCAGAACCTTTCCTGCCTGCCAACTGAGCGCAGTTCAAAGAGTACAGTTTAATGTCTTTGATTTCTACCTGAAGCCGATCACTTCTTGATTCATCTTCACCTGCCACAAAATTCTGGATGAAGATTTGTCCTAAATGTCCTACCAAGAGCTCAGGACTTCCAGGCTTTCGAGGGATTGAGACAACTGGTGATTCTATGTTGACATTTAAAATAAGCTTCACAGTGTCACTGACAGCTGTGGATGGGTCAACACCATAGACTTCATTTTCCTCAAAGATAAAAGGATCCCGAAGCTTCCGAGGTGTTTCAAAGAGAGAGACCATCTCACTGTACTCTGCAGTTTTGGTGGCCAAAACTGTGGTGACTTTGGAGGCTGCACTTTTCAGCATGCTTTGGAAATTCTCTTCAAGTTCATCCATGGACAGTGTTAATTCCTTTAGAAATTTAGCAGAGTGATTATAATGCAAAGATGCCATCTTGAGGTTAAGGGAACACTCCTGTTTAGACTTCTCAATAAATGTGAAACTCAATGCTTCTGTGAGGGCTGCATCTTCCATTTTAACAAAGACAGATTCAAAGTAGCCAATATCACTAACAAGGTTTTCATAGTCTACAGAATTTCCAATGCTGACAACATACTGGTTCTTGATATTATCTTGGGTCAAGTCCATGAGCTGTAAGCAACCAAGAGAACCATTCACATCAACAGTGTTACCCATGGAGACATTAACTTTGGTTCCACCTATACTTGCAGTTGCAATCTTTCTGCCATATTTTTCCCCATTTGTCATTCCCACTGTCCGAAGGAGCAGCAAATTGAGTCTATGAATATCCACTGCAACCTCTGTGTTTTGCTCGTAAGTAGACTGATATGTTTCTTGCTCCCCAAAATTTCTTTCAAAATCCGTCATTAAAGGCTGAGGGCTCGAATCATCTTTTTCCTTAGGAAAGGATTTTTGAAGAAAGCCAATCAGCTCTACAATTGTTTCTGGATTCAAGATGATATCTAAATTATTTACTTGTAATGATATCACCTGGAGAGTGCTGTCTAAATTCATTGAGGGACATTCTGAACTAACAAACTGGTATTCTAACTTAATGAGTGACTCCTGATCTTTGGTGATTATATTGTTAACTGAAATATTAGTGGCTGTAATACATCGATCACTCAGCGTGACTGCATCAGGTCCAGAGACAGGTGACTGGGCCCTACTATCCCGGAGGCTCCCTGTTGGAATATCAAAACTCAAGTTCTTGTGGGAAGCCATTAAGAGATCAAAATCAGCACCATAAGTCTGCATAGTGTCCACCAGAAGTAAGCCATGGACAGTGAGTGACACCTCAGCATCATAAGGTCTCTTCACAAAATGAGCATTAGTACCAAATACTTTGAGCACGGAAATATAACGACCATTGCTCTCAACACCAAGCTGCATACAATTAACTTTAAATTCAGCTAAAAGGAGCTGTGATTCCACTAGAACCTCCCTTGTGTGCTGTTCCAAAACCACAACGCTCTGAGTTAAATTCATTACTGAGTCTTGTAAGCTCCCTTGTTGTTCCTCTTCATGAAAAATCTTCTCCTTGATCAGTACATCAGAAGATTTCACTTCTGAAGTGGTCAAGAGGGCAATGCAATTCTTCAAGGCAGATATTTTATCCTCATTGATGTGGATTTTCAAATCTGGTAAATTACCTGAGAGCACTGCTCCTGGGTATCTGGGATCTGATGTATAAATCAATCGGCGTTCTAACTGTAAGTGTACATTGAACTTTTCTACCACATGGGTTGGCCCCACATCAATGTCCTGAACATGCTTCCAATTGTCTTTCACTCGTCCAACCATGATCTGGAGGTCCATAAACGACAAGGAATATCTCTCGTACATCTTTGTGCTCATTAAATGAGCTTGAAGTTGCTCTTCACTGAATTCAACTGCAGGAAATGATGGGGTTTTCACTCCATTCCTGCTGCTTGTTTGAAGGGGTGGGGTGTTAGGAGGGGTGGCAAGAGGGGTCTTATATTCATCATCACTAAGCTCATTCATGTCAGAAGAGGAACTTTCTGTACTTTTCTTCTTAAAATCATCTGTAGACAGAAAGCAGAAAAACCAACATAAACTCTTCTCCGTTTTGATAAACAGTGGCCTTCTTTCCTTCAACATGATTTTAAAGAAGACTCAAGAACTATACAATTCATTTCAAAATTGTCTCTATTAACTGAGGAAAAGCTGAACACATTGTGAAACTTGATCATAAAGGAACATTACTGCACCAAAAGAAATAACAAAGCATAAAGAGTACAGAGAAATACAGAAAAACATATGAAATTATGCCAAGTAAAGAAAAGAGAATTAGAGCAATGATATGCACATTGGATATGACTACAAAAATAATAACAAAACAGAAGTAAAAGAGATTACAAAGAGATACAAAAGCAAACAGGAAGGTTTTGTTATCATTTTGCTAAAATTAAGATAGAAATTGTTTGAACAAATTATAACTATAACATTTTTTAAAAATTTTATTGTATATTTAAATGTTTTTGTAGATATTCACTAAGCTTAGAAATAAATTAAAAAGAAAATTTATTTTTAAAAAGTTCTTCCTCTACATAGTCTGCATAGTCATGACATAGTCATAGATTCAGAAACAAAAATAAAACCCATGCTATATATGATCAGAGTTAATTACTTCCTGTATCATCCAAATCATTTTTAATGCCTGGTAAATTAAAATACTTAGCTTTATAAAATAGTTACTTGTAATTTATTCCAGATTTTATTGATGATTTTGCTAAATAAGTCTGATACACTTGGTTCAAAATGTCGTATTACTTTCAGCCTTCACATCAACAAATCAGTGCTGGAAAGTTGTAGATTTTAGGAAAGCCGATTAGTAAATAGGCTCCCACGAAATATAATTCTTCAGGGGAAGAAGTAAGCCCAAAATACATTCTGGAACAAAATTCTGAAGATATATAGGAAAATAATTCCAGTGACAGGAGCTAATTAACACAGATTTTAAAACAAATGTACGTGCATCCTGCCATCATCAGTCATCCTGACCCTTGTTTTACCACTGTACTCCAAAGACTCAAGGAGAGAGCAAAGCTGACTACCTTGTAAAGCTTCACCTCACTCAAATTCAATTCATGTGCAA
>CM053771.1:39214474-39241214 GCA_028658325.1 Potorous gilbertii | reverse complement strand
CACAGATTTTAAAACAAATGTACGTGCATCCTGCCATCATCAGTCATCCTGACCCTTGTCTTACCACTGTACTCCAAAGACTGAAGGAGAGAGCAAAGCTGACTACCTTGTAAAGCTTCACCTCACTCAAATTCAATTCATGTGCAAATCAAGACATCATAGTCACGATGTCATTAGTCCTCTTTGAGAACAAAGATGAACAACAAATGTACCAAAGATGGCAGTGAGGCCAGGCGACAAAAAACGACACATCAGAGTGTGGCACAGTCCTGTGAGGATAGTGTCAGAAAAACTAGAGTCCAGAAGGAGCCTAGGCTGGCAAGACAAGAAGCATTGGTTTAAGCTATACTGGAAGAAAGGAGAGATGGGATCAAAGACAATCTAGGCTTATGTTTGGGATGGACAGGACAATGATAATTCACAAAAATGACTAGGCAGAGCTGCTCAAATCCTATGTTTGTTATCTCCATATGGAAGAATGGCCTCTCTCTACTGAACATTACAGGATGAAAATTACTAACTCAGAGTCAGTACCCAAAATGAGTAGAGATAATAAGAGAACACTGGTAATACAAGTTCCCCAGCCCAAATGAACTATATTCACAGATCCTGAAAGAATTGGCAGATGAAACTGCTGAGTCATTGAAACAAATATCTGAAAGATCATGAGATAATGAGAAGGTACCATGAGACTGGAGAAGGGCAAATGTGCTCCCAATTTTCAAAAAATGGCAGTGAACAGTCTGCAGACCATACACTAGTGAGTTGCTGTTGATTCCTGGGAAAATTCTAAAACAGATCATTAAAAAGATGGCTGGTTTGCGTTTCAAGAGGAAATCAGTGATTACCAAGAATTAGCCTGACTTCATTAAGAACAGAGCACACCAAATTAACCTCATTTTTTTTCAAAGTTACTAAACTAGTAGTCCAGGGGACTGCTGCAAAGATAGCTTTTCCTAAAGTATCACCCACTGTTCTCGAGAAGAAAATGGAGATAGCGATTATACAATAAAACAATTTGAAGGATTCAGAACTGGTTCAACGTCCAAAAGTCAGGAGGTCTCCAGTTCCAGGGAGCTGTATTTGGCTTTGTGCTACTGAACATTTTTATGAATGACTTTGATAAAGGCATAGATAGTATGCTAACCCAATTTGCAAGTGGCACTGAGCTAGAAGAAAGAGCTAACACACTGGATGACCAGGTCAGACTTCATTTTGACAGGCTAGAGCTGCAGACTGAATCAAATAAGAATTCAATGGGGAAAAATGTAAAGGCTTAAACATAGGTATTAAAAAAGTCATTTCCACAGGCATAAATAGGGAAAGCATGGATAGATAGCAGTTGTTCTAAAAAAAATATCTAGGCCTTTTAGCAGCCTGCACAGCACACTATGAAAGAATAGTGTTAATATGACCATCAAAAGTCACTGTGATCTTGAGCTGCATGAGGCAGGGCTTCCAGGAATGGGGAAGGACAGACCAACTTTACTTGCCTTCATGAGGCCTCATCTAGATATCTATGTTCAGGTCAGAATGCCCCATTTTAAAAGGATTCTGATTAAAGACTGTCCAGTGGATAACTAGGCTAAGGGAAAGTTGAAGAAGACTTGGGAGGGAGAGGAGGAGGTACCACATGATAGCTGTCTTCAAGTACCTACGGGCTGCTATGGGGACAAGGGCAGAATGGGGAACGATAGGTGAAAGGTTGTGAAGCAGTCAATTTTAAGTCTGATTCCAGGAAAAACTTCATAACAATTTAAACTGTCTAAAAGTGGAATAGTCTGGATGGATGGATGGATGGATGACCACTTATCAAGAATGTTACAACCTGATTTTAGGAAAATGTAGAAAGACTTGAATGAAAAAATGCAGAATGAAATGAGCAGAACCAAGAGAACGCTGTATACGGTAAGAGCAATAGTGTTCAAAGAGTAACTGTGAATGACTAAGCTATTCTGAGATACATGAAGATTCAGATCAACTACAAAGGAGTATGAAGGAAGATGCTCTCTACCTCAAGCGAAAGACCTGATAGAAGGAACTATGGATTGTAGAGCTTCACATACATATCTGGGTCAAATGTTGGCCTTCTCTAGTACAGGTTCAGAGAGAAAAAGGAAGGGGAATCAGCTTGGATTTCAAATGTAACCAAACAGAAAAAAAAAAATTTTTTTTAAAGAATATTGTAAAAGAGACACCTTTCATGAAGGGGTTAAACTATATAAAAGTTGAGGTCTCTTTCCATTTTTAAATTTTGTGATTCATTACAAAGAATTTTAAATATACTAATAACGAAAAGAGTATCAGACTTACTAATGAAAATAGTACCTTTTAAATCTAATTATAGTTACAAGATCTTTCTAGAGTCTCTTTATGAAACAAAC
Source organism: Potorous gilbertii (assembly GCA_028658325.1). Classification (NCBI taxonomy): domain Eukaryota; kingdom Metazoa; phylum Chordata; class Mammalia; order Diprotodontia; family Potoroidae; genus Potorous; species Potorous gilbertii. The sequence continues at coordinate 39,238,830 of CM053771.1, read as the reverse complement.
TTTAACTGAGTAAAATCTCTAGCTCTCTAATAATAAAACGACTAAAAACACTAATCACACAAAATATCAAGATCTTATTAGGAGAAAACAGCAGATTGTTCTAAGAATGGCTTTACCCTATTTCCTTTAGTGCCAACCATACCTTGAGTATTGGTGAGCAATATCCTGCCCAAGTCCACGACAACTAATACAGGATTCTTAAATTTGAAGTCATCAGGGAATATCACTTGAGGGGCAGAAATATCCAGCCGAACCGTCCAACGTTTGCTCTCCTCCTGTGAAAATATGTCAAATGACCAGTAAGCATTTCTTCCTATAACTCTTGAAATGGGGCATCAATTGAACCAGCAACACTACTACTGTAGTTGAAGCTCTGCCTGGACACACAGACAGGACCCCTGGCTCCCCTGGGGTTTGGTATCTCTGCCCCCGTGATTCCTCTGCAGGTGAGGAGAGAAGACTGAGGCCCCATGCTTCTGCTTGGGTCTGAGCCTCATGGCAGCTGTTTCCCTCTGAAATGGCTCTTTTCTTGGTCCACTACCCAGGGCCTTCCTAGCAGAGCTCACTAGCCCTGCAGGCAGGTTCCCTCCTCGCTCCGGCCCAGATCTGTGCCCTTTCTCCTCCCTTTGGCCTCACAGAATGCCCAGCTTTCTTCGATACACAGCCTGAATGCCACAGGCCACCTCCTACACAAGGCCTTTCCCAATTTCCCAGCTATTAATGTGCTATTCCTTTTGAAATGGCTTTAAATTCTTCTTAAATACATTTTATATATGCTTATCTGCGTATGTGTTGTATTCTTCCCGTTAAGGAGGGACGCTGCTGTCTCTGTGTCCCTAGCAGTGAGCACAGTGCCACAAACGCAGTAGGTGCTTACTTAATAAATATTTGTTGAAAGGAGCTGACTCCATCCCAACTAAGTAGAAAATGTTATTTTTTTTCTCAGTTATTTGGCTCCATGAAACTAACGACCCTGTCTTAATAATGTTTTCTATTTGCCAGTACTGAGCATAGTCATTTGTACATGGTGAGTACTTAATAAGTAGCTGCTGAACAGATACATGTCCAAAACCAGTACGACAGGATCTTCCTAACCTGAATAAAGATCAGAGCTGAAATGTTTTCTCCACAGTCATACAGAGCCAGAGGCTAAGGCCCACGCCATTTGACCCCATCACAGGGGTCAAAGATGGCTCCACTGTGTTCATTTCTACAAATCAATGCCTGCTTATGGTAGCCCCAGCCCCTTGTCTGCCATGGCCTGCTGAAGCTAGATGTCAGCTCTAGAGGTCCCTGAGCCACCAAAGAGCATGCCTTAAGAGCTGGAACCAGTTGCTAAAGCACTTTGCAACAATCAAACAAATCAAAAGCATTTAAGTATGACCACTCACAATGAAATCACCCACTAGCAAACGGTCAATAGTTTGTCGGATTTCTGCCTTCGTCTGCATTTTCAGTTTGTTATATTGTCTTCGGGCAGCTTCAGCAACTCTCAACTCAAGTTCCGACTGATAGCCAAAACCTGGAAGATTGCAATTAGACAAGAAACCAAATGGACCTTTGCCTGGCCAGATGGGCAGAAGAGCTGGTGGAAGTCCCTTCCTGAAACTGCTACCACCCTAAGGAGAGCCAAGCTTGGAAAAGGGCATCAACAATGAGAGTTCTCTACAGCAATATTCCCTTAAGTCATCTCTAACAGATGAGACAGTAAATCAAAGGGTCCTCACTTTCTTCAACCACATTACACTGGACCTAAACCACTATATTCTAAATGACTAAAGTAATGAAATTTAGTGGCAGAGGAAATACCTCCCATATTATGTATCTGGTCTAGGGCTGAAAAAAATAGTTATATTTTAGCTAAATTTTCTTTTCTCATGGAGTGCTTCAAAAATAAGACAAAACTGTCTAGGAGAATTTCATCAAATAAGTTGGGAAGAATAAGTGGCAATTATTCAATTATTATTAGTCACTATCAACTTTCATACATATTATTCAGTTATTCAGCTCTCAGTGGAGCTGCTCAAAGGAAGTAACATAGACATTGTTCTTGTCCTCTAGGCCTAGTTCCTTGAACCTTTCCATTAAGGCCTTAAATCAATGGAGGTCAAATAGGTTCATCATCAAAATAAAATATGGGCTCTGAGGAAATGAATGTTAATGAGAAGTTGACAAAAGGGGAGAAAATAATACTTTAGAATCTTGTATTTTCTCCAAAACAGTGGTAACACAAGGATTCTTACTATAATTTAAGAACTAAGGGAAACCCTAATTACTTACTGCACTGATTTTTCTACTACTACTTTCTTTCTACTACTGCTAAGGAAAGATACTGTTAAAGCTTCTGAAAATGACCCAGAAAATTAGAAAATTAAAAAAAATATATTAACATAAAACAAAAAAAACAAAAAAGTTAACCTGAGGTATGAACCTTTCCCTTGTAGAAAAAATCTGCTACTTTCTTAATGGCCTGGGGATTGTAAACAATATTCAAAGGCCTGGTGCTGACATTCAGTCGCCTCTCAAAGTGGCTGTGTACTGGATTCTTCTCATAGAGCATCTCGAAAACTGGAGCTTCGGGATCAGGAGCTTAAAGAGAAAGCACATCTACTAAGAAGGAAAGATGGCAAAATGATGTTCTTCCTTCACTCAAAATAACAGAGAGCTCATATCTGGGGGAAATCTGTAAATGAGATGAAATGTACTAAATTATCTCTTCATCTCTTTGGCATGATGACAACACTGTATTGGCAAAGGACTTCACAATGATTCCTACTGACTAACTCTAAATGGTAGCACCCAAAACAAAATTGGTACAGTCTTCATTATTATTACAAGTGAGGAAAATAAGGCCCTTTTATTGATTCCTAGGTGAAGAAGGACCTGCCAAATGGCCACAATAACAAACCACAACAAGAACAGCTGGGCTGAGATCATTTTGCATGATTAAAGTAATACCATTCAAAATTGAATGCAATACATTTTTCTACTTTTCTAATCTCTAAGCTAGTACAATAAGGAAACATACAATATTGACTCTGATATAAAAAGCGTATCTGATACAAAAAAACTGTAATTTCAAAAACATGTGAAAACTTACCAGGACTCTGATCACTTCTGTCTGAAGATGTTGCTTGGAGACCAAGAGACTGTGAGACACTGCCAACTTCTTTTTGCTATTTTACAACACAGAATACATGGGAGGTAAGCAAGCTAGGAATAATATATATTTTTCTTCAACTTCATAAGGAAGTACATGCCTTTAATGCAACTCAAATGTATGCTAAATATAAAAAAAAAATCCTAGGTCACATCCATGCTGCACTTAGAGATAAATTACTTTATATTATTTTCTTCTTATTTCATGGGTTTATATTGTCCCCCTGATGAACTCAAGTTCCTGATAAATCAGAGGCTGTGCTATACTTCTTATATAACCCTACCACAGTAGCCTGCTCTGTGCACAGCCATCATTTCAGCTGACTCTGAATAAAATATGAAAGGGGAATGGATTCTTCCAAGTTTAGAACAAAGTAGCCATGAACAGAGTAGTAACTTAACTCTTTGGCAAAGTTAATAACATTTGGCTGGATAGGGCCAAAGGTCACTTGAGATATTTCTATTTCTCCCCTGGTTTGGAAAGATATGTTTTCCTGTTAGGTTTAGAAAGTATACCCAGAAAGCAGCAGACAGACTTCCTATGAACTGGAGTCAGGAAGGAAGAAATTTAGTCATTAGCCTCCAAATGTAGCAGGATGGGTGCTTACACAATTCCTCTCCAAGTCAGAAAATGTACCCTACTCTATCATATAGGGTGACTTCAGGACAAGAAGGGAAAGGATGCAAACATTCATCTTGCTAACAAGTACAATCACCAAAATTGTGACAAATAAATTTAAGTCAATTCATCTAACCCTATGAGGTGGCCAGATGGTGGGGTGAATAAAATTACCACTCATTATCATCCGCTTAAAAAAATTTTCACTTGTCTTAGGGATTTGAAGGGATAATGAGCAACACTCTTGAAGGGATAATGGGCACACGTCAAACTACACTGTAGTACATACAGGGTTGGGGAAGACAAGAAGAGGAAACATCGTTCCTTCAGTCACCAGGTCTTGGAGAAATAATCCACCCAACCGAACCAAAAGTAAAGAAGAATTCCTCCGAGGCAGGGATTCTGCTAAGAGTTTCACATCTGGAAAAGACAAAGGTGAGAGCTGGTATTTTGCCCCATCAAATTGAACATATCACTCATACTTTCAAGTTTTAAATTCTGCCAAGGCAGATCACAAGTCCTCTCATTCTCAACAGCTGACTGACTTGAGGGGCCAGGATAAAGAAAGCTCTTCACTTAGGAGTCTTCTCAAGTATAGCTGGGCACCAGCCATCAGACCACACAATAAGAGCCCATAACTAGGGCTTTGGAAGGCAGTGGACTCTGCTCAATAAATGGTCTCCTAGTGAAGGTCCAATGACCACTTGTTGAGACCATGGAAAGAACCTCAATCAGCGACAGGCAGGACTAAATGGCCCCTGAGATCCCTTCCAACTGAGATTTTGTAATGCCACAATTCTGTGAAGCCAGATTCATCAAAGACATGTCTTAAAATTTCATGTGCATAAGCAGAATGCATATCTACACTATTCATTCATATAATAAACATTTGTTAAGCACTCACTATTTTCAAGGCATTGTGCTAAGTCCCAGGGATACAAAAAGAGGCAAAAAAAAGCAGCTTCTGTTCTCAAAAACCTTACAGTCTAAAACAGAGTTTGGTGTTAGAAGAGCTCTCAGAACTTAATTCAGCCTTTCTCTTCATTTTACAGAGGAAGTAGCCTACCTAGCAAAGGTCACCTGCCCATGATCACACAGGCAATTAAGTGACATAGGCAAGATGTCAGCCCAATTTCTTGATACCAAGTCATGTTTTCTACACTCTCACTCCCTTAACATAATTACTATGTAAAGAAGATTGGCAAAGAAGTCCAGTTTTCTAGTTCACAAGAAGTTCATGTCAACCCAGTTCTTCCTTCACTGCAAAGGCTGTGTTAACAGGGAATATAATTAAACAATTTGGCACTGCTTATTATTCAGCCTTCACAAACTCTTGCTGAACTTGGGCAAATGGCCACTTTGGAGCTGAAATGAAGAATTAAAAGAAATAATAAAAATAATAAGATGATGGTTTTGATGCCAAGTCATCTAGTTGATCAAATATTTAAGAAGCAGATAAGTGTACAATGCCTAGGGAGATGAAAGTCAGTGGGTGAATGTCTCTCCCCTACCTGAAAATTCAAGCTGCATGAAAGCACTCTCGTTCCCTGGAGGAGCCCCTTTGTCCTGATGTAATAAAGTCACTGTCCCACGCTGTAGCTGCAAATTCAGTTTAGCAAAGACATGGTCTCGCTTTGTGAATGTATTCATGCAAGAGGCATCTGCAGTTGGGTCAAAAAACTCTTCGCTGCCTAAAGAATGGGAGCAACAGAATCCTTCAGATGAAGCAGTTTAATGAACAAGAATTCAGGCACTCTGAAGACAGTTATGGCAACACTACTCGACTACAACAGAAATAATGGGAGAAGAAGGGAGAGGGACTCACAGGGAGCAAGTGCAGACAAGAAAGAGCTCTTTGGAACGTAAAGAAATCCAGAAAGACTTTTATGAAACAATGCAAAGCAACAATAATGACGGTGATGATGACAAAAAGTTCCATGAGAACAATCACGACAAATACGCAGACGAAGCTGAAAGTTTCATAAAGAGTTTTGCGCATGCTATCTCATTGGATCTTCCTGACAACCTTTGATAGTAACTATTCCAGGCCAGATCACTCCTACTGTAGAGATGAAGATGAGGAAGGCAAGGCTCAGAGAGGGTAAGTGATTTGCCCTGGTCACACAGCTAGCAAATAACAAAGGAAAGCTTTTTAATCCAGGTCATCCTGACTTCAAGGCCAGTCCTCCATCCAAGAAGCCGAGCCATCCCTAGAAGAATGGAATGCACACTATCACCAGATAAGAGGAAAAGTGAATGACAATTAATGGACCAGTAATTCTGATGGGGACTCAGAGAATGATGAGGAAAAGTTATGATACCTTATATAATGAAATGAATTCATTTAAATGTAAGTAATTACACTACGCATGTCTAATTGTACTTATGTTCAACAGCAAGTTTTTTAGTACAACATTTCATTTAAACATAAAATATCACACTGGCTTGTGAGCAAATCAAGAATAGTAAAAGAACAGAGGAGGACCACTAGCCTTAGCCTTAAGCTCACACTAGCCTTAGCCTTAAGCTCAAAAGGAGCCTCAAATTTAGCAAATAAAGAACTATTATGGTTCATCTACGAAAATTAGATTTTTTCCTTCATAATTAGAAGAGGAGAATTCAATATCTGTTAAATTAAAATGTGGATTCCTTGGGGTGTGGGGGGAAGGAAATAACTTTGTATAAAGTTGTTTGTATAACAACTGATTATAAAGCCAATGAGACAAGATGTTGATATTCTATCCATTCTACACTAATACTCATTTCTAGGTAGGAGGTTTAGGACGAACAATCCAGTAGCCAGTTTAGAGTCTAAAATCTTTCATCTTCTTCTGATCTATTTTCCTGCAACAGCTGCTCCTGTGATTGTTTACAGTGGTTTAAGAAGTGGCTCTTTTTACCCAGGTAAATGATTTCCAAACACTTTTTTTTTTAATTATGAAAAAAATCTGAGGGTACATACACAAATGAACCATCAACTCCATCATGGAGTCCCACTGAGCAGAAAAGCAGCTGCCACTCCTGGACCACTGTTTCAGGAAAATGCCACTCACCAGGCTTCTCTGCTCTCCACCCATCTCCTCCAAAACCTTGGCTAACCTCCTCACTACCAAATGCACAATCTTCTCCAGTTCTGGAACCACAATCAAATCAACTCTGCTACTGGTCCTAGATGGGGTCCGTCAAGCTACTCCCCTCCAGCCCCACTCTCTACTGCTGCAACTTTCAGGACCAAAGCAAAGCACCTCTCCCTTGCTCCCATTCCTGTACATGCCTTTTCTCTTATTAGAATATAAGTTCCTTGAGGGCAGATACTGTCTTTGATTTTGTATTTGTAACCCCAGAATTTACCACAGTACTTGGTACATAATCAGCCATAGTTATTAAACACCTACTTTGTGCCAGGCACTGTGCCGAACCTGGAAGAATACAAAGAAAAGCAAAAGACAGTCCCTTTTTTCAAGGAGCTCACAGTTTAATGGACAACATGAAAACAACAGGTACAAACAAGATATAAATAGATGTGATGAATCAGAGATAATCAACAAAGGGAAAGCACTAGCATTAAGGGGCACTGAGAAGGGTGTTCTTGTGGAAGGCAGGACTTTAGCTGGGACTTCAAGGAAGCCAGAAATCAGAGATGAAGAGAAAAGATGCCAGGCATGGGGAACAGCCAAGGAAAAAATCTGGAGTTGGGAAGTCAATCATTTTATGAGAAGAATAGCAAGGAGGCCAACATCCTGGGGTCAAAGAGTAGGTGGGGATGTTAGATGTAATAATACACTTAATAAATGCTTCCCCACTCTTTCATTCAATTCTCATTAATGAAACTAGTTATTTCATTTCTCCTTAAGCAAATATTCCCTAAAAGAAGGGAACTGTAAAATCCAGCTCCAAACATACCGAGGATTTCTTCAGGATTCCACTGTTCCTGCTTTTCTGGGACTAGCCCCTCAATCGGTCTTCCTTCAGGAGTTTGCTGACCATACCAGCCTCCCCATCCAGGAAACCAAGACTGAAGATACTGTAACATCCCACTGCCTCCACCAGTTTCTGGGTCTATGGGGGATTCTCCAGGAGAATTTGATAAAGGTTCTCGCAGGCTCTGCTCCAAGCAAAAACACAAGCAAATGTGAGCACCAAAGGGAAAAGTGAGAACTGTTCTGTGCTCTCAGGATCTATCACCACTGCTTACCCCAAGCAGACAGGTTACAGGCAATAGGATCAGAAACTCTGTGGGATAACTGAAGTTCTACAGAGCGTTCAAGGTGTACAAAAGTCTGAATAAGCTGTCAAGAGAAGAGTAATTTCTTACCTCTGCCAGTTCTTCCTGTTTGTGGAATCGGTCATGAACTAACTCATGTAAAATCTTAAGCTCTTCAAAGCTCTGTTCCTCTTCAATTCGACACATTTCCTCCTAGTCCACAGAAATACCAACAGGTTTCATGGTCCAGTCAAACTAGACACCCTCATAAACCACTTAAGTAAGTGTGCCCTTAACACTCCAAAACCAATGTCTCTCCTACATTTCCTTATCAGATAAGTATATATTTGTTGTGTTTGTTCCCAGTCTTCCCATGTAATGAACTATGTTCCATTTGATCCCAAACAATATCTTGTGTGAGAGTCTGTGCAGCTTTGAGAGATGACCCAGGAAGAAGACTTAGGCCCTATGGCTGTCTCTGACACAGACCGGCTGTATGAGCCTGGGCAGATGAGCTAAAACTTTCAGTGCCCCAAACAACAGCCAGCATTACAGAGAAGTCACCCATTCACCTCAGTGGGGAAGTTTCTGCACTGACAGTTCCCTGGACCAGGGAAGCTACAAGTTCAGACCAAACATAAAATAAAATAATAAGTGGTAACAATAATACAATGTCTGAAAGGTATAGTAAGTAAGTAACAATCAAAAAGCAGCATTCTTAACAAAGATTAAAAACATGATATATACTAGTGACAATTAAGTAAAAGGAAATGTAAATAGGATGACTACGTGTACGAAAACATCTAGAGACTCAGAATGAATGTCTGACAAGCTAGAGCATTTTTTACATTGAATTCATTTGGTCAAACATTAATAGTTATATTTTAATTGTCACAAAATAACTGCAACTTGAATTAATTGTATTAATGTTGCATTTGAAGTCTTTAACATATTATTGTTTTAAAAAGGATTTGGATATGAACAAAGAGCTAAGAACATTTGTGCCTCTAAAAGCAGATGTCTTTCCCACTAATAATTCATATAGCAAATTAGTTAAGACAGTCTTTGTAGCCTGAATTGTCATGACAGTCAACTACATATATATGAGGAAAACAAAGAGCAGACACACTCGAATACTTCACATTCCCAAACAGTTCTTTATAGCCCTTGTTTTAGGGGCCTCTGAAGTTAAGGAAAAGGAAATTATATTTGATCATTTGCTGTAGCCATTATAAATTAGCTGTTCATCTCCTCATACCTCCTTAGCTACACTTAAGAACACAACATGAAGCAGAACCATATTTAGTTTCTTCCCATAACTTCTGAAATTAAGTTTCAAATGACAATGGCATTGATATCAAAGGAATTTTCAAGAATTAATGAGCCACACATCTGCCACTAAAGTCTAAGAACACCAGCATGAAATGATGGGAATGATTTTCAAGCCATTCAAATCTTGTCTTAATAGCCCTATTAAAGGTGGGGGGGGAAGGACATTTCTTGATTTGAATAGTTTGATGCTTCTACAATGCTTTGTGTTAAGAAAATGCTTTATCAAGAGACATCACCCAAACCAAAATAATGAAGAAAAATTCACTGGTTTATATGAAAAAAAACCCACTAACAAAATCAGAGCAAAGAAAGAAGCAAAGCACAGTCACTGAAAGGCCTTGCACCTTCCCATCATCATGGCCTGATGGCAGAGGAAGGTGGAGCAAGAACAGCAGCTCTGTGTTCCTTAGATCCTTTTACAGCTACCCACAGTGAGCCTGGGAAGAAGGATATTCTTACTCATTATACTTCTACCTCTGGTGTCTAGCACAGTGGCTGGCACACAGTAGGTGCTCAATCACAAGTGGAACTCTGAGCAGCTAGGAGATATGGTGGACAGAGAGCAGGACTTGGGAATCAGGAAGATCTGAGTCAGAATCCCACCTCAGAATCTTACTGTATAACCTGGCTAAGTCATTTCACCTCTGTCTGCCTAACTATCCTCATCCAAAAACTAAAGCTACCTGGAATATCATCCAACCCAGAGGACTGTTGCTGTGAGAATCAAATGAAATAATATAAATGAAGTGCTTAATTACCTTAAGGTTCTACATGGATGCTGTCACTATCACTCTTGCTGTCATTACTATCACTACCATTACAGCAGTTCCCAGACCCAAAGTCACCTTCTTTCTTCAGAATGAATGGGATTTGGGAAGAGACAAACCAAAGCTTCTATTATTTGGTACTACTTGGTACAGGGACAGCTATGGCAATTGAGGACAGAGAAGAGGTTCTCAGGAATGTGGGCGTTTTAGAACACAGATGCCTGGATGAACAAGGGTTAATTAAGTCTCATATTTTCAGAAAGCAGAGGGATGTGAATGAGGGTAACCCAACACCATCTCTTCTCCCTGCCCAGGACTAATGGGAGGTCCACATAGCCTCCTCCAGGCAGGATATCCAGGACCTTTACTCCTCCTGCATTAAGAACAACTCTGGCTTGTCATGGAATGAGAAGAGAGCCTAGCAAATGGTAAGAAATGCTGGCTGTAGAGCCACTTTAGTCCAATATTGGTGTTAACATCCTTATCCTCTCTGACAACTAAAGATCAGCAATACAAGATGACATCTCTTTTATGATCTCCACTGCCAAGTCATTCACAAAAAGTCAACTTAGCCATCATTTTACATTTTCTCACCTCCTCATCTGCAGATAGCAAGGCTCCTTTTAACTTATTGAAATACTTATCGGTGTAGGAGATGGCATCACGGGCCCTATGCAATGCGAAGTCCCAAGTGCATCGTTTCCTCTGCTCTCTGATCTCAGACAGATTAGCATTCAAAGCAAAGTACCACCACTCCTGGCAACTGAAATATTTCACAGTAACAGATTACATTGTGAACAAAGACAAGACAACCGATTCAGCTGATTACCTGGAATATTTTTTTCCCTTATTTCCAGGAAACTACAAGGGAAATTACAGGTTCAAATTCCCTTGCTACTCCTAAGTCTGTGCTCCCAGGACACTTAATTTAATACTAGCTTAAGCCAAATACATCTAGCCAGGAAGGTCAGTAACTATCAATCTTATATTAGATTTTCCAAACCAAAAATCAATGATTTTTTATTTTCCTTGTCATGATTTCTCTCCAGTGACTTATAATAAAAGGATAATTACAGTGGTGATACCCATTTATAGTCAATTTCAAGAAATTTATTACTAAAGATCTAACATGGAAAACTTAGAAGTAAATGAAAAATACACAGAACCCAGAAAACATAAGGGGGAAACTTACTACTTGGAAACTCTTAGAAGCACTTTACAATGTCAGTTAGAAAGTTGGATATATTCCAAATTAACAACCAAAATCATCTAGGTAAAGGGCTATAAAAGAACAAATGACTGGACCAAACTTCAATAAGAGTAATCTCCAACCTAAATTACATTGACTGAATCTCACCAATTCTTATGACACTCTCAAAGCAGGAACCTCCAAAACTATATCAATGGAAAATAAAACAGAAATGCTTCTCTACAAACATGATGGGAATACTAGGTTCTTCTGTCCATGAGCTACATGCTTAAATAAAAGTATGGATGGCCTATTCCTGAATGCTGTACACGTGTGGTCAAGGGAAATGCAACAGATCAATTTTATAAAACCTATTTTCTAGACTATTAAAAATATAAATCTGCTTACTTCTCAGATATTGCTACTTTGGGTTTCCATTTTCGGAACTTCAGCTGCCTCTCCTTTCGCTCCAGCTCCTTAAGCAACTCCATAATTTGCCGATACTGCAGCTTTTCATAAGAAGTAGAGAAAAACCGAGTTAAAAACAATTTCTTTTTTCTCATTAATCAAGAGACCCATGCATCTTAGAGGAAGAATACACAACAGGTAATTAATTCCAAATCAAACATTAAGTTATCAATGTTTACCCAATAATTAGAGCAAAGTAGAAGGTGTGTGTGTGTGTGTGTGTGTGTGTGTGTGTGTGTGTGTGTGAGCATACACACACTGAAACATTCCATAGCACAGATGTTCCATGTACAAAATCATACTGGACAGGCAACTGTCTCACATTCACATATTTACTTTCCTACTCAGAAAGAAAGGGTGTAAGCCCTTGCTGGGTTCCTGTTTTCCACCCTACCCACCTCAGAGGGAGAACAAAGGCCCCCTACCTGAGAAAGTTTCAGGGGAATGGTCTCCAGGATGATGTCACACTCAATACGTGGAGTGTGCCGGGACCTCAAAGGCTCCTTGGAACAATTTCTCTTCAACAGAGCAGATGCACACACAGGCTCTAGGATGTAGTGATGATCACGGCTTTCCATGCTCTTGTCCATAGCTTCCTTTAAGTCATAAGCACATTGATTGTTTAAATAATTGCTTTTGAATGGGCATCTTTGTTGGGTTTTGCAAATGTCTATTTTTCGTTCTGCTTTAACAACTGTGATCTACGAGTATTTAAACTAAGCTAGATTGGAGGCTAAATGTGTTCCAATAGACTTTCTCAGTTCAGGATTACATTTGGGGAAGTGTGATTTAACCTGGGGTATACTTGAGTACAGGTAATAATGAGCTAACTTACAAGGAAGCTCCACTGAACTACATGACAATATTTAAATCTCTTAGATAGCCAAAAAAAAAAATTTGCAAAATAGCACATGAGCAAAAATATTTTTGAGACCACTTAAGTGTGTCTAATTTTTTCAGATTTTTGTCACAAACTATAATACATAAGGCTACAACTGCTTTAAAATGACATTGCTAGAGTTATCCTTAATATATATTTTATATCTAAAAAAAATCTCTTACAATTACTTTTCCTTATTCTTTAAACAGGGGTTCTTAACCTTTTTTTGTGTCCTGGCCCTCCTCTGGCACTCTGGTAAAGCCCTTATGGATCCTTTCTCAGAAGATGTTTTTAAGTTCATAAAGTAAAATAAAGGATTACAAAGGCAGCCAAAATATTGAAATAGTCATCAAAATTATTTAAGTGGATGGACTCCAGGCTAAGAACCCTTACATTAAATTCATGCCAGGTGATATGTTCCCTCAGGGCTGACTCTTAACAAGGGCAAATACTTGCTGTACTCATTAAAAACCCTGGTGAGGATTCAAAAGGTCAGTGATTGACTCTCCAGCACTGTCCTTCAGCACTGAGGAGCCAAGTCCCTCTCACAGCCACTTACCTGTAACTCCACTTGAGGTAAATCCCCCAATAAAGTGCAATCCACATCCCAATAGATACTGAATTCTGCCACATGTAACTCCTTTTTTCTCATTAATTTCTGTACCTAAAGTAGAAGACACAGGGAAGATGGAGATGGATGCTTCCTTCCTTTGCAAAACTATGGTTAGACTATACCAACAAGAGTCTCACACACACACACACACACACACACACACACACACACACACACACTAGGTCTCACATTAATTATTACTAATGACAGTTCATATTAACATATAGACTAAAAGTTTGCAAAGTACTTCCTTACCTTAGCTCAACTGAGTCTCACCACCCTTTGAGATGGGGACCACAGGTATTGTTATACTTATTTTATAGATGATAAAACTATGACTGAGGCTTGCCCACAGTCATTCAGTTAATAAGAGCTCATGGTGGAATATGAACTCAAGTCAGCCTGACCATAAGCACAATACTCTTTCCATCCTGCTCTGAGGTGCTTTTCACGTTAACAAGCCAAAAAGAAGATAAAGAATAATCAATTCTCTAGTCCATTGCTTGCTACCTTTTTGGTCTTAGTATTTTATACTTACAGGCTCATTCACAGCATTTTGCATAGATACATTTTTTATGCAGATACCAAATGCAAAAGGGTGGGAAGGATTGGTCATGTCATCTTCAAATCTCAAATGGACATCTTGAATTTTTAACTGAATGGGAAAGAGAAGAAAGATTACTAAGATATTAGTTGTTAGTAAATTAATACAAACAAAGGCCAAGTAGCCTTTGGAGTACTTAAAAAAAAAAAACAACCCAGCATAACTTTCACACTTTTCAAATATACCCATTATGGCCAGAATTTTATGGCATTCGTAATTAAACCATGAAGTCTGGCATAGAAGATACTGCCTTTGGATTAGTGTGAGAAGAAAGAAAGAGCATTCTCTTTACATAATTTAAAAGTTTTGCTTTTGCTTTTTTTTTTTTTAATTCTCTGGTCAGTTATGCCCTGGCACAGCAATGTGGGGCACACTGTCAATTGGTCTTCCCTCTCTACTTCTGTCTGGTGCCATAGGTCACCCGGGACAAGCAACCATCAACAGGACCTGTCAAGTTTTCCTTTCTGTCATCCCCCTTGTTGCACATTATGCTTAAAGTGACGACATGTTTTTTCAGGTTTGGTAATACATCTTCTTTCCTTATGGTAAGGACACAAGAGCTAAAAGTCAAAATGCACTCAGCCTCAAAACATCAAAATAAAAAAATCAATAGAATATAAAAATTAAAAACTTCCTGAAATGGAATTTAACACCATGACTTCAACGTTCCCTTCCTCTCCAGACACTTACAAATGGAATAGTTTCTGTTCCTCTGTTGCTTGTGTACACCATAAAAAAAACAAAAAACCAGATACTGTAAGCATGTCTAATCCTCATAACAATCATGCAAATAAGCACAGAAATCTCATGAGATCAGAAAAATATCTAAAGAAATCGGGCTGAAGATGTTATCAGAATTTGGCCAGAACAGAAAGCACGGCCAACAACACTGAGTCTGTCATTTTTCAGATTATTACTGCTCCTTGACATTAGCTACATCATCACGGAACTGACCAGGAGGAGAACAGATGTGAAATAACTTAGCTGGCTTTTCACAATCCAAAATGTATCACACTTAGAATGACAGCATACTGTATAGAGATTTAACTACACCATACATGGAGATATATACATTGGCTCATTGATTAAGAGGAAGAAGAGGCCATAAGAGAACTTGTGGTCCAATCCCTTCATTTCATAGATGAGGAAACTGAGGACCAAAGAAGTTAAATATATCAACCCTGAAATAATGGAAACAGAAAAAAATGGAAATGGAAACAGAAAACAAAAATAAAAAAACTAAGCACATATCAATTACAACTACAATATGGAAAAAAAATATGTTCTTATACTCAAAAATAAAGAGACACTTTGGAGTAATCAAGTTTAATTTTAATGTTCAACAGGTCTTTCTTATCTTGCAGTTGTTTTAAAACAACTTTATAACAAAACAACTACATAACAAAACAACTACAATACAAACGTCAACAGCATCCAAGAATTAAAGCTAGAAAGGAACTCAGATGAGGTCATCAGGAGAACGTAAGCTCCTTAAAGGCACAGACCGTTTTCATTTTTCTCTTTGTATTCCATTTGCCAGGGCAGCCAGGTGGCACAGGACTAGAGTCTGAAAAACCTGCGTTCAAATCTAGCTTCAGACACTTGCTAGCCATGTGACCTTGGGCAAGTCACTCAACTCTACTTGCCTCAGTTTCCTCATCTACAAAATAAGTTGCAGAAGGAAATGGCAAACCACTCCAGTCTTTTTGCCAAGAGAACCCCAAATGGGTTCACAAAGAGTCAAACAGGACTGAAAAAGTGACTGAACAACAATCCCATTTGCCTAAAATATAATAGGTATTTAAGAAATTAACCCACCTCACCTCTCTCCATTTTACAAATGAAAAAACTGAGGCCCACTGAGGTTAGAGAATTGCCCAAGGTCCCATCAGTGTAAGAGGAGGAATTCTAATTAGGTCCTCTGATTCTAATTCCAGTAATGCTTTCCATTGTGCCATACTGCTACCTTAGGAAAATGCCAGGAAAAAATGCATTGCCCAACACCCAAACTTTTCACCATGATCTATTTCACTGCATCTGACTAATATCTGAGCAGCAAGAAAAAGGAGATGGAACAATGGAAATGAACACTCCACTGGAGGCAGGGGAGAGAGCCTTCTTGGGGCTCCAGAAGGATTGATTTTCAGAATTTGTACTTGGCACAATCTGAAAAACACATGGGTTTGACCAGCATTCTATATCAGTTGAATTCACCTAAAACTCAAGTTATGAATCTGAGAAACCCCTTCTCTTCCCAAGAGCAGTCAAGCTACGTGGCAGCACTCACTTCAATATTCTCCACAATCCTGGTGACCACAGAGGCTGTGACAGAATACCAGTAGGATTCTCCTTTCTGCTGGCGCTCACTCTGAAAGGGAGAGACATGGTGTTGGTGGCTTCCCACACTTGCACTCATTTAACAAAGGCTGTCAGGGTCCTGCCTTACTTTCCACTTTTCTTCCAGGGCTTGAAGTAATGCTCTCTTACGCTCCCTCTCCAACAGCCTCTCCTGCTCATCATTGAAATCCTGTGGTTTCTCAGGGGCACCAATCAAATGAAGCTTTGAAATAGAGATCACCCAAGGGTCCACGTGAGGACGGTAGAAGGGAATCTGAAGGGTTATCTTCCCAATAACACCTAGAAGAGGTAGAAAAGTCCTATTTAAAATCTAAAAATACTCCCCACAGACAATATAATAACAAAAGCGTTTAACAGATAGGAACAGTAAGAGGAGATCAGAAGACAGAAAATTGAAGACCGGAAAAAAAAGTTAAAGTGAGTTCCATAACTTCAAATGTAACATCTTCCACAGGAAAACGATCTCCTATAGTGTGTTATCTCTATAAGTGTCAACTCCCTACTAGACAGATTTTAAGTTTTAAGAACAAAGCTCATGGAGAGCCAGAAGGGCCATTAGAGACGTCTAGTCCAGTGGTATCAAAATTAAATAGAAACAGAAGCCCCTAAACCAGACATAAGGATTCCTGCTGGCTACATGTGGACTTAGAAAACCATCTATTACTATTATCTATGTTTTATTGCATTATTTATTTTATTAAATATTTCCCAATTACATTTTAATCTGGTTGGGGCTGAATCCAGGTCTCAAATGATCTGACCAAGGTCACAAACCTAAGTACCCCTTGGTCCAGAGGGGATATGTTAGAGCCAGAGGTCAGCATCCTTCCCCATCACCCTGCCTCTTCACCTCCACTGCCAATCTTATATTTTATTTTATAGTTATAATATTATATTTTATTTTGTGCAATATTATATTTTTTATCTTCCCCAGAACTTAGGCCTGCCTATTCTTATACTTGAGTTATAGGGACAGCTTTTAGGATACATTCTTTAATTCTCTTAAAGCCACAAGTATGACAGAAATAAAACTTAATAAATATTTTGTTAATTGAATCTCTTCTTTAATTAGAGACAGTAAGCTTCATATGACCCAAAACTGTAACATGAGATCACAGCTGACAAAATATTTAGTGACTAACAGATTGATATGTCTTAAAGAGTTGCTAATACAGAGTGCGATTTTCCTTAAGTTTGGTCCCATATGATTAACTGCTATTTTTAAAGTTGCCATTCAGTAGGTTACCTAACAATAAAATAAAAAATAAATTAAAAGGGTCATTTAGTTTTAATTCAATAGTTTTGCAACTTTTAATTGCTTCTTCCCTTCACCCATGACACCAAAAAAAAAAAACCCTTATTCTTTTTGTTTTACATATTTTGT
This sequence comes from Potorous gilbertii, assembly GCA_028658325.1. Taxonomy (NCBI): domain Eukaryota; kingdom Metazoa; phylum Chordata; class Mammalia; order Diprotodontia; family Potoroidae; genus Potorous; species Potorous gilbertii. The sequence goes on along the minus strand of CM053771.1, from coordinate 39,221,253 downwards.
AAAAAATTTGATGTGTCCATGTCTCTCCCTACAGAATGGATTTATTGCTTTGTACACCAGCACTTAGCATGATATCTGGTCCGCAGAAGGCACTTAATAAATGACAGTTGATGGCCCTGTGTGACGAGGCAGGAAACCCAAAAGCAAAGATGAGAATGGAAGTTGGCAGTGGAGGTGATGGGAAGGGATGCTGACCTCAGGCTCCAGCAGGTCTCCTCTGGGCTAAGGAGATCTAAGAGAAGAGTCTAGACCCTTAAAGCCATAAGAGACTCATAAAGATCAAGCTAATTCCTCTCCTCTAGCCAAACCTAGCTTAATGCTTAACGCTATTTGTCCTCCATTCTTGAAGAAGACCATGACATCAGGGAGGTGACACCATGACATGCAAGTGAGAGAGGGCTACGCAAAGCCTCACTTTCTCTTCCATCTGGGGCTAGTGGACAGTATAGATCAGGACAACTCAGAGATGGCCCAGGATGAAGTGAGAAACCCTGGGCCTTTTCAAGCTAAGGTCTTTAACAAGTCTCAGTTTGACTGAGACAATACTTATTCAATGACTAATATCGACTGTCACTTAATAAGACAGGAGGCAAAGAATGGCCTCTTTAAAAAAAAAAAAAATCTGGGTTTCTAGCCACAACAGAAACAAGTGCTATTTACATTCACTTTGAACCAATCAGTCAATCTGAACACAAACAATGACCAAGTAGGGCTTGGTCTGGGACCTAATATTGGCCCAACCTACCTGCTTTTACTTCAAATGGTAATTCCAGTTCTTTTAAGGCATCTTTCTTGAGGGGTAAGTTTTCTAATTCAACTGCACCTACAAAAAATTAAAAGAGCATAATAACTTCACTCCAAATTGCAATCCAAACAGCTGAAGTGAAGAACTAGGAAACGGAAAGCAACAATAAAAAGTAATATGCCATCAATAAAATAAAACAAACTCATAATTTAGATGACATTCTCAAGAATTGTTGGTCTCCCTTCTGGAATGTCACCTGTGTTTCCACAGAAGCTACAGTTTTGAAAACACACTTTTACTTCTCTCAAAGTGCCAGCCACCACCACAAAGTTTGGAATGAATCTAAGGATGGGGACTGGCCAACTTTTCCCCTCCTCCTATTACAGCAATTCTCCAGACACAACTAATCTCTTAGAGTAAATCACTAAGTAGTATCCAAACTCAACAGGTCAGTAAGCCTTTTACTCTAAGAATAAGATGTGGAAGAAAGTGTCTGGCACACAGAAATCACTAAATTAATGTTTGTTGACTAAGAAAGCTGTATGTCTTCTTTTAATGGCTACTACATATTTTTGTACTTGTGTGTTTATTCTGTAATGCTACTGATCTGCAATAAAACAAGTACTGTATCCAAATAAAGGAGAAATAAAGGGGAAAGTACTAAATCTGAAAGAGTTATAGGGTTTGGTTCTAACAGTTCTTACATGTGTGATCTTAGGCAAGTTAATTAATTTTTATGAGACTCAGGGTATTGCTCTATAAAATGATGGAGAAAAATGGTCACTGTGGAGATGATCTTTGAGGGGCCCCTTCAACTTCAATTCTATGAACTAGTGGAAAAGAATATTTTGGCTATTCCTTACTAAGTCCAGTCATCTCATTTTTAAGACCCTTGCATGGAATCAAATGCACTCTAACCAAAGGTAGAGTCAAAGATACAAAGAGTTCAAGGACAACCCCCAATCTGGGATGGAAGGAGAATTAGACACACAGATTGACATTTTCAACCTTTATCTCTTAAATCAGCTTAAAAGGGGAAAAAGCAAGAAAAAAACTGGGAAAAACCACATGACTCCTTTCCCCCTTTGATCTATATCATTTCTATTTGGAGGTACCCCTGGTTTCTCTATATAAATTCATCTGTCACAAAGGCAGGCCAACTCCACATTGCCTTGGTTGCTTTGCAGCCCTGTGAAAGTAGACTTTAGTAACCAATCAAAATATTTAAAAAGCTAAATAAAAAGCAAAGAAGAGTTTTGTGAATCCTCCTTAATCTTAGTACCTTCCCTCTGATACTCTCTCCAATTTATCTTGTCTATACCTTGTTTGTACACAGTTGTCTGCACACTGTTTCCCCTATTACAGTGTGAGCTCCTTGAGAGCAGGGGCTGGTTTTGTGGTTGGTTGGTTGATTTGGGGGTAGGTGGAAACCTAACCAACCTTTCTTAATATCCTCAGTGCTAAGCACAATGTCTGGCCCATCACAGGCATTTAAGAAATGCTCACTGACTGGCCTGAGCTCAACTTGACTTCAGGTTAGAGGAAAAAGAAGGAAGAGAGAAAAAAGGCCAGACAATCCAAAATAAATGGAGAGGAAGAAGAAAAACAAAATTTTAAATTTCATTCATGGGGTGGGAAAGGTTGTTAAAGATCCAACGTTTCCACTACCTCTACCCATGCTGATTCCTCTGGCGAGCACAAGTGTCCACCCTCCACTCAGCTGTCTATGTGATCTTCCTCAAGCGCAGTTCTGACTCTGCCCCCCTCCATCCTCCACTCAGGAAATTCCTGTTCCCTTTCCCCTGCAAGACCAAAGAAGAAATCTCCTGCTTGGTATTCAAAGCTCTTCCTAAGCTCACTGAACTCTCCTTTGGAGTCCTCTTATTCCTTGCATCCCCCATCATGTATTCTTCTCTCAAGTGACATGGCCCCCTGGTTATTCCTCCAACAAGACATTTCATGTCCAGACTCCAGGCATTCTCTCTGGCTCAAGCACAGAATACCCCCTTCTTGATCTCCATCTTCCTTGGCTTCTTTAAAGTCCCAGTTAAAACCTCACTTTCTAGAGGAAATCTTTCTTGATCCCTCATAATTCTAGTTTCTTCCCTCTGTGGATCATTTCCAATCTATCCTGTATGTAGTTTGCTTCTATATAATTATTTTCATGCTGTCTACTCCATTAGATGGTGAGATCTTGGAGGATTGTCTTTTGCCTTTCATTGTACTCTCAGAGTTTAACAGAATGCCTGGCACACAGTAGGGGCTTAATAAATGTTTGAATAACTCCTCACCTGAGAGGAAATAAACCTTATAAAAAATTTTTAACATGTTTTTTAATTTTTTTAATTTCCTATATCAAAGAAATCACAGATCCAATGCCTATCTCTATCCTCATTTACTTCAAGTAGACTGCCAAACACATTCACAAAGCTCCATGTGTAGCATTTTCCTGTAATCTAAAAATTCCCCATCTATGAATAGCAAAAAATCTATGTAATAGAACTGAAGTGAATTTAGAAACTGGTTCTTTCCAAAATTTTAGCTACCTCCTTAATGCCCCTCTCTCTTCTGTTCTGAAAGTCAGACAAAAACCCATATAAATGGGTTAAGAGTATTTGAGTTTTTGTATATGGTCAAATAAAGGTCAACTTTGAATAATATCTATCTGGTAGATTTGCACGTGGAATAAGAAAAGTAACATGAGATCAGAGGGAAAGGGAATAGTGACAGAATAAGAGCTAAAGCAGGGGTAAAGTTTGGGTTTTTTTTTTTAATTAAATTCACAGTAAAAATCTGTTACTAATGAAACATCTGGTCAAATAAGCTGGGACATCAAGGAAACCCACTGGCCTATACTGGATGATCTATAACTATAAAAAGAAAACCATTCACAATTATAATACAATGAAAGCAGTAGATTTAGTTACATACAAACTTATCTAAATTCTATTCAATACAGGTCTATCACCTGTGTTCCCTACTCAATCCAAACCATTTTATTTTTATCCATATCTATTAAATATGGATGTCTGCAAATTTCTACCTCCCTTTTGATAATTTTATCTCAGTAGAAAGAAGCAGAATGCCTTGTAAATGAAGTAATAAATTTTTACACTATGCCTATGAATGATAGCTAAGATTTATAAAATAATTAGTGCAATCCCACACAAAAAATTTTACAAAATCACAAGAAACCCAAGAGGTAAACTAGTCCAATTAACCAGTCAATCAACTAACAAGGACTTGTTGAACACCGGCTATGTGCCATACAGTGTGCTAAGAGTTGGGACTATAAAGATAAAGGAGCTTACATTCTGATGGAGGAGACAACAGGCACAATTATAAGTAAATTCAAAACATATCCAAAGCAGATCAAAGGAGAGCTTGGAGAGGAAGGCTCTTAGTGGTGCTTGAGCTGCCTTGAAGAAAAACAGGGATTCTAAGAAATGGAACAGTAAAGGAAATGCATTCCATATGGAGAAGAGACTAAGCAAAGGCCCAAGAAGAGAGAAGGCAGAGTGTCATGTGTGAGAACAAGGGATGACCAGGCTGGGACGGCTAGGCCACAGAACCCACAAAGGAAGGTAATATGTAACAAGAGGATGTGAGAGATAAGAGGAAGCCAAATTGAGAAGATCTTTAAATGCCAAACAGAGAAGTTTATATCTGATCATGGAGATGACAGGGAGCTACCAGAATTTGCAGAATGAGGAGATGACACAGTCAAGTACTTCAGGAAAATCACTTTAGTGGACACCTGGAGAAGAGACTGGAGTGTGGACAGACATGAGCCAGGGAGATCACTGAAGAGGTGATAAGCCTAACGTAGGTGGCAGCAGTGTCAAAGAAGACCAAGATGTGGCGACTAACTGGATATGTGAGTGAGGAATAAAGGATGACAGGAGACCAAAAGGATGATGTGCCTTCATTGCCAAAAAGAGGGAAGTCTAGAAGAGAGCGGGGTTTGGAAGAAAAAGAGAGTGAGCTCTGTTCAAGACATGGTGAGCTGAGATGCCAACAGAGCATCTGGATCAAAATGTCCTCTAGGCAGTTAATGCTGTAGGACTGGCATGTAGGAAAGCAACCAGAACTGTCCACAGATTTGAGAAATATATGATAAGAGGTAATAATTCAATGCTTGGGAGCTGATTCAGTCACCTGGAGAGTATGTAAAGTAAAAAAAGAAGAGAGTCCAGCAGAAAAGTTTGAGAGCTTCCCATGTTAGGGGTATGAATGACAGAGATAAAGTCCCAGAAGGCTGAGAAGGAGGGTCAGACAAGTAGAGGAGAACCAAGAAAGGCAACATCAGGAAAAGTCAGAGAAGAAAGATTATCTGTAAAGAGATGGTCAAAAGTGTCAAAAGGTACAGCAAGAGAAAAAAGGATGAGGACTGAGAAAAGGTCATTAGCTCTAAGAAAAAGAGGTAACTCTGGAGAAAGAAGTTTCAGTTGAGTGATGAGGTGGGAAACCAGGTTGGCAAAGGATGCAGAAGATATCTCATGAGGAGAGAAAATGGAAGAAATGAGTGTAGACAACTTTTTCAAGAAGTGTGGCAGAGAAACTGAGGACATAGGCCAATAGCTAGTGGGTATGGTAGGATTAGTGAGACTTTTTAGGGATAAGGAGATGGGAAATTTCTGGGGCTGCAGGGAAAGAATCAGTAGCTAGAGAGAAACTGAAAAAGAGAAAAAGAAGATACTGGGAGCTATCTGCTGGAGAAGATGGGAAGGCATGAAATAGGAGGTACTTGTATAAAGGACAGCCTTGGAGAAGAGAAAGGCCACCTCTCATCAGACTAAAGAGGAAAGAGTAGAAGATAATGTCAAGGAATTGTGAGATGAAGAAGACAGTCCCAGTAAAATGCCCTAACTTTATCAATAAAAGAGGAGGCTCACAGAAAAATGCCCCATTTTTCTCAATGAAATATGAGGCAAGGTCCTCAGCTGAGAGGACCTCAGCTGTCCAGCGGAGGCATGAAGGAAAGAAAAGCAAGTTCAGCAGAACCATGCCCATGTGGGTCCAACATGTACCTAGATATGAATCCTCTCTACGACCTTCCCCAAAACTGGTCATTCAGCTCTCACTTGATGGCAAGTATCTAACACTTCTTGAGGTAAATTGATCCTAAATCTGCTTCTCTGAAACTTCTAGCCATTACTCTAAGTTCAGGCGTCTGCGGTCCATCCCAATCATTCTTCCACATGATAGCCCTACAAATATCATATCTAGGGGTGGGGAACCTGCAGCCTTGAGGCCACATGTGGCCCTCAAGGTCCTCAAGTGCAGTCCTTTAACTGAATTCAAACTTCACAGAATAAATTTCCTTAATAAAAGAATTTGTTCTGTAAAACTTGGACTCAGTCAAAAGGCCACACCCAAGGACCTAGAAGGCCTCAGGTTCCCCACCCCTGATTTATTATTGTCCTTCCCCACCCCAAGTGTTCTCTTCTTTAGAACAGAACAGAACATCCCTAGTTCCTCCACTTGATACTCCCATGGCATGATGGAAGTCTTCGCCAGTCTCTAGATGAGTTCCAGCTTGTCAACGTCCTTTTTATTACGAGGCCCTCCAAAACTGAACACAATACTCCAGATGCAGTCTGACCAGGGCAAAATACAACAGAAGTACTATATCTCTTGTTCTGAACAATACCTTCTACTAATGCACCATAACAACATGTTAGCTTCTTTGGCTCCCATGTTATACTGATTAAGTACAGAGAGACTATTACCTCCCTTTAGATACCACAACTCTCTTAACCTGGCATTTTTATTTCATTAAACACAGTGTTGACTCCATGAGCATTCATTCCAATAAAACCCCTAGATCTTTTCCAGATAAACAAGTCTGGTAATGCCTCCCCCACCTTATACTCATGAAATCAATTTTTTGAATTCAGGGGTAAGACTTTACATTTATCCCCATTAAACTCCATATTAATATATTTATCTCAATATTCTAGCCTATCAAAATCTTTCTGGGGGGCGGAGCCAAGATGGCGGAGTAGAAAGACTCACATTTGCTAGCTCGGAA
>CM053771.1:39185755-39213974 GCA_028658325.1 Potorous gilbertii | reverse complement strand
GCGGCGGGCGGCGGGCGGCGGGCGGGCGGGCGAGCGGCGCCTTGCTTCCTCCTCCCAACGTCCCTTCTATCCCCCGCCACAGCTCGACCTTTTCCGCACCCTGAGTTCCAGACAATCCTGGACCCAACTTAAAAGAGCCAAGCTTCAGGCTAAGAGAACTGGAAGCTGGTCCTGCCGGTTGGTGGATGGACATGCTTTTGCCTGTGGAGCGGGGGGGATACCACGTAAGGCACAGGACAGACCCTACCCTCGAGGAGCTCACAGTCTAACGCAGGAGACAGTGAAATACCAGCTAGATATACGGGAGTCGCTGGAGTTTATTTTGGAGGGAAGGTGCTGGGACTGTGGAGGAATCAAGAAAGAAGGTGGAGGATTTAATTGAGGCAGCCAGGAGGTGAAGGAGAAGTTGCGGATTATTTTTTAAAAGGGGATTGACTGATCAAGAACTAATGACCTGATTTGGGTAGCGGCTATAAGTGACAAGCAATTAATAGACACCTACTGTGTGCCAGGCACTGTACCCAGGCATTGGGAATACAGACAGAAAAATGAAACAGTCCCTGACCTCAAGGAGGAGAAAACATGTACATCCCTACAGATATGTACGTATATACAAAATAAATGAGGTTTATTAATATTATTAATAGGAAAATACTGTGAGCTGGGAGAAGAGATGAAGCTATTTTGAAAATATAAGTTCCTTTATGACAGGAACTTGTTTCATTCTTTGTACTTCTATCACCAGTGCCTGGCATATAGTAGGTGCTTAATAAATTATTGATTGATTGGACTGCATTTGAAGAAAACTAGGAATTGAAAGAGGAGAAAGTGCCATACACTTCCTTGAGACTCCTCCAGTGTCTGCTGCCTACCCTAACAAATTACTGACTACGTTTTCCCAAGTATATACCTTTTTGCTTCCTAAAATTCAAACCCTTCTACTCTCCCTCAAAGGTCCCTCATCATTTAGTTCCACCAAAAGCATGGTTCCTTTAAGGAATTAGGAAACCAGGGTCTTCTGAGATTGTTTCTGAAATCTAACACCATTTACAAAGAACCCGTGGTATTCTTTCTGTTACAACAGAATGGGGCCCTTCACTGTCAAACAGTGAATTTACATTCTGCAAAAAAAAATCATGAGAGAGGCCAAGAGACTTGCTTAGGGTCACACAACAATTCAAGGGGCAGGCCTGTGCCCTATGGATGGGAGAGGAAGTGGTTCCCTCACCATGCTGAAGTCCTACTGTCTATCCAGTAAGTGGGAAAAGTGTTTTTGTTTGCTCTGTTCTTAATTTATGCCAAATTTGCATTGTGCAGATCATAGTGGGTAAAACCAAGTTGCTTGGGGTCCGGTCTTTCCCTTCCTCTTGAGGTGTTACTGAAAGAGCTTTGGATCAGGGAGTTAGCAGTCCTGTAATACCACGTGGGTAAGCAGCTTCCCCTCCCTGGTCCTCAATGAAATGATGGATTTGGACTAAGGTATCATCCAACTCTGGTTTGCCTTTCCTACTATCCTTCCTGTTTGTTTCTTGTCACTCACAGACAGTGACTGAATTTCTCAGGTCAGTTAATTCTAGGTTCTGATCCAAAGCAAATGGACACCAAAAAGAAACCAAGCTTCAGGCTAATAAAAATTAGACGTCAACACTACAACGTTCGGACTGCATCAGTCCCATCCCTTTATAAGCTATGCATTTACCATATATCGTATATATAAACATTTAACTCATAATAAGCTCTTCCTGATTGACTGACTTTACATATGTTATCTCATTTGATCTCCATGATAACCCTTTGAGGTGGGTTCTATTGTTATCCCTATTTTGCAGACTTGCTCAGGATCCCACCGCTACTAAGTGTGAAGACCTGATTGGACAGCCTCTTCCTGACTCCAGACTATTAATATTGGCTTGTATTACTGGTTGTAATTACTCACTATTAGTGCCCTGGGTAACCAGCCTGTCCTGGTTAATTAACTGCCCTTTCATTGTCTGCACCTGGTCCCACCCTAGACTGCCCCTCCTTAATTCCATGTAGACCTCTTCTCCCTTCCCAGTCTTCTGTATAAAAGATCCATCTTGCCTCCATTAAATGCTTAGATTCCTTAAGAGTCTGGCCAATATGGCAGATTTTTAGAATCATATCCACCCTAACCAGTGTTCTAATAAACCTTGTTTTTGACTGAAAGAAGTCTTGGGTCATCATCATTCGAGGCAGAACCCATGCATCATTTGTCCTTGAACTTCAGGATCCCAACACCCTTAAACTTCCAAACTAGTGGGCTTATGAATTGCTGTGACCAATCACTATTCATCCCTAATCATGATGAGCTATCCATCCTCAGATAAGCTGCAGGAGAGCCATGGGGTCCATCACTGAGCCCACACTCCAGAGCTCAGGATCCATGGATACAGCTTTGAAGAAACCAACTTCCCAGTCCTCCTGTTCATAATCTGGATGTCATCCTTGATCCCTCTCTCACTCCTTAGATCTATCTGTTGCTAAGGTCTGTTGAGAAGTCTCTCCTTTGCTCTGCCTTCACTCTGCTGACTCCATCCTTCATGATGCTCTGTCAGCCTCTCTGATTGGAGGGTGGGATCATGAATTCCAAACATCCATTCAAGGAGACATCTCATCTCCTCATTTCTCACTTGACTGCACTACTTTAGGACTTCTCTGATTTTTCCTCCATGCCCCGACCCCAACCTCACCTTTACAGTTCCTTTTCTGTATCGATCTTCTCTCATTAGATTGTATGCTCCTTGCCACAAGAATTGTTTTTCTTTTTTAGTATTTGCATTCCTAGCACTTAGATCAATGCCTGGCATGTAGTAGGTGTTCAATAAATGTTAATTGACTGACTTACTCTAACACTAAAACCACCCTGGTGCAGACCCTCATCACCTTGAGAAGGCAAAAAATAGCCTGCTGGTGGGTCTGCCTTCCTGAATTCTCTCCTCACTCCAGTCCATCCTCCATTCAACTGTCAAAGTAATCTCTGTAAAGAACAAGTCAGACTATATCATCTCTACCACCACCAGTCAGTCAACTCCGGTGGTTTCCTATTGCCTCTAGGATTAAATACAAACTCCTCTGTTTGGGGTTTAAATCCCTCCATAACCTGGCCTCCTTCTACTTTTCTAGTCTTCTTACCTTACTTCCTACCATGAACTCTAGAACCCAATGACCCTGGCTTCCTTGCTGTGACATTCCATATCTGGATTCTGATGTAGCTATCCCCCATACCTGGAATTATCTCCCTCCTTATGTGTGCCTTCAGGCTTTCTCAGCTTCGTGCAAGTCTCAGCTGAAGTCTCACACTTTTCAAAGTCTCACTTCCCAGTCCCTCTTAATGCTAATGCCTTCAGTCTGTGGATTATCTCCAACTCATCAGGAAAATAGCCTGTTTGTACATAATTGAAGGTTGGCCCCTCCTTTAGACTTTGAGCTCCTTAAAAGGAGGGATTGGTTCGTATCTCTGTTTCTTAGCACGGTACCTAGCATCTAGTAGATGCTTAGCAAATGCTTCCTGACTGAGGACAGTACCTGGTACACAGAAAACATTTCATAATTGCCCTGAATTATTTCACTGTTGACTAACCCAAGGGCATTGCCACACCTCAAGAAGCGTCCCAGGAAGGAATTCTCAGCAAATAATAACAACCTGAATGTTGATGATGTTGCTTCAAAAGCTATGTTTCATCCTGGACTTCCTGCCACGTTGGATAAATCACTAAGTGTCCTGAAGCTCAAGGTTAATTAATTTGTTTATAATGTGCCTGGGCTCATTATTAGACATATAACCTAATATTTTTATCTAAGGTTTCAATTAGCCTTCAACCATAGAAAAGCACAAAAAGTCAACTTGAGCTTGGTTGCATAAATTATGATATATGAATGGAATGAAATAGTATTGCATTTTGAGAAACAATTGAACATGGAAGAGTCAAAGATCATGAGAAGACATAGGAACTGATGCAAAGTGAAGTGAGCAGAACCAAGGGGAAAGACTGACAGGTCAGGTGATCGTGTGAATAGGAGCAATGTCAATGCAAAGGACTATACAATAAAACTGTTATAATGACCAAGCGTGGCCCAAAGGAACTGAGAAAAAATGTTTCTCCCAATTTCAGAGGTGTGGGGCTATGGCTGTGGAACATTACATGCACTCTATGAAGGGTCATTGCGTTGGTTGGCTTTGTTGACCTGCTCTTTCTTTTCTCAATCTTTGTAATAAGGGAAGAGTCAAAGGTAGGTAAGTGGGGAGAGTAGAATTAGAAATGAAGATGGCGTTTAAGCCACAGGGATCAATAAATTTGCTTTACAGAAAAAAAGGAAAAGAAAACTTCAAATAAAGTTTAATTCCTTCTTTTAAAAAAATCAGTCTTTAAATTGCTTTTTCAAAAAAAGAAAAACATGGGAATACAAGGAACACGACTTGAGATTTAAAAAGCAGGTATAATCAAGAGAGGTGTCACCGATTGTCAATTGCCCAACTTGTCAAAATATATAATTGATGAGAAAAGGATTTAGAGCATCTAATGAAAAACTTTTGACACCATGCCCCGGCACCTGGTACCTTCACTCCCACTACATACACACACACACACACACACACACACACCTTATTCAGTTTCTTTTTTGTGTTGTTTTTATGTGTTGTTTATATGTGTCTGTTTATGTGTAAATTCCTTGAGGACAGAGATTATCTTTTTTCCCATTTTTATATTCCCACTGTTTGGCACATAGTAAGTTCTTAATAAATGCTTGTGAACTGACTGAATCCTAGTGTGGGAATCAGGAAGACTTGGGTTCAAATCCTGCTTCTGACCCTAAAACATCCATTTAAAGATCATTACTCAACTCTTCCATTTTACAGATGAGGAAACTAAGGCAAGGATTCAAACCCTAATTCTCTGACACCAAATCCGGTGTTGTTTACACTTTTCAGTCTATTTTCTCTCTTCTTTCTTTAATTTGAGTGAACCCAAGAAAGATTGTTTGAAAGCAAGAGAGAGAGGGAGAGAGAGGACGTATGGAAAGTTTATTAACATTGACTGCTTTATTGGGTCATGAATGCCCCATGGCTCAAGAGCAAGGTCAGTCTTGGAAGTGTTAGAACCACACAATTTCCGAGTTGGAAAGAATCTCTTAGCCAGCTCAAGCAATAATTTTCTTTCTGCTCAAACCTAAGCAATAATTTTCTTTCACTCTCAACATCTGGGGCAGCCTGCATCTGTAATGGGGATTCCCAGTCTTGAGGGGTATGGGTTTGCTGTGTGCAAAATGGTTGTCCATATTCTATCTCTCTTTCTCTTTGTTTCTGTCTCTATCATTGCCTCTGTCTCTCTACCGCTCTCTGTCTGTGTCTGTGTGTGTGTGTGTGTGTGTGTGTGTGTGTGTGTGTGTATCTCTGTCTCCAAAGCAAAGGGAAAGACCCACTTAAGCTGTAACTATAGTGTTTTAGAGGTAGAAGGGATGAGGCACATAGGGGAGGAAACTTATCACACTCTCATAACACCCCTTTATAGCTAAATAAACAGAGAATTTAAATAATACATCCAGAGTCACACAGTTAATCAACCACTAGGAAAGGGGAAAAGGGCGTTTACCAGCTTACCAGCAGCAGGTACCTTGATTCTCTCTTTAGTCTATTAAATTGTTGGTGAAAACATAGGGGAGTCCCCCTTTAATTATAATTAAATGCCTGTGTGAAGAATGTGTCTCCAAAATGAGGCCAGTCCCATGAATAGACAGAGCAGAAAAAACCCCTTTTTTCCAGAGCTATAACATATGTGGGGGTAGATCCACTCCTGCCTTTATATACCTCCCCAGTCCAGGCTACAGGGCTTGACATTCTACTAACTAGGGAAGGATTCATTTTGTTGGGTCTTGAAATCTTGTCTGTTTTCCAAAGTCACATACCCCTGAGAGGGTCCTCCAGGAACCAGGAATAGCTTAGTGCTCACATCTTTGCCACTGGACTCAGGAGAAGGTCCTGGAAATGGTGGGAGTGAGGACCCTGCCTAAGACACTTCTTAGTACATTGAAAAGAGCCCTGAATGTGAAGTCATCTGGTTCTGTTGTTTACTTTTGGCAAAGTTCTATAGGCCTCAGTTTCTTCATCTACAAAATAAAGGGTAAGGACTAGATGATCTCTTAGACCCCTTCTACCTCTGAATCTATTATACTGTAATCCAAGGTGCTTCAAATTCTGCTCAGGGTCAACTCCAGACATTAGTTTGGGACCTTGGAGCAGAGAGTTGTTGAGTAGAACATAGAGAAAGAACTTGAGATGATGAGGTTAATGTTGTTGCTGATAATGATAGTGGCTTATTTTAACACGGCGCTTTACGAACATTATTTTATTTAATTCTCACCTTGAAAGGTAGTGACTATTGTTATAACCATCTTATAGATGAGGAAATGGAGGTTGAAAAAGGAAGTTAAAAGACTTGCCCAGGGTCACACAGCTAATAAGTGAGGGGAGATTTGAACTCAGGTCTCCAGGAGCAGGGAGGTGGTACAGTGGAGAGAATACTGAGCCTAGAGCCAGGAAGATTCATCTATGTGATGAGACACTTACTAGCTCTGTGACCCTGGGCAAGTCACTTCACCCTGTTTGCCATAGTTTCCTCATCTGTAAAATGAGCTGGAAAAGGAAATGACAAACCACTCTAGTATCTTTGCCAAGAAAACCCCAAATGAATAATAACATCTTCCTGACTCCAAGTTCAGCACACTATCCATTGTTCCAAGAATTTGTATGATGGAACCCAAACAGAAACCTGCCTTTCCCTTTGAAAAACAAGTTCCACTTTATTACTGCTTGGAAAAGGATTCAGAGAAACATGGGAAGATTTCTCTGAACTGAATCAGAATGAAGTAGTTAGAACCAGAAACAATAGATACAATAACTACCAACATTGTAAATAGACCACAAAATAATCAAAACCTACTGATTTACTATAATGACCTGAAAAGACAGACAGGAGAAGGTACCTCCTCTTGCTTCTTTGTCAAGGTGGGGGCTATAGGTGTGGAATACTGCTATAATGTCCTACTGGGTTGATGTATTGATTTGTTTTGCTGAGTTGGTCTTTTTTTTTTTTCTTTTTTCTTCTTTGTTCTAAGGAATGACTCTGGAAGGAAAAGAGATTAGAAATATTTTTAAATCATGTAAATGTCGATGATGTAAAACAGAAGATATCAATATATATATATATATATATATATATCTTTAAGCCTCACACACTATTTGGTATGATGTGCAATGAGATGGGACTCCTTCTAAAGAAACCACCCACAGAAGCCAGAGAGCTCACCCAACTCCCAGAATAGATCTAAACAAGCATTCGGTATGTCCCCTCAGGCATTTCCAGAGTTGGCTCTGTTTATTGACTTTATACTTAGAAGGGAAATTAAAGCTCATCTCTTCTAGTCTAACTACCCCCCTCATTTTACAGATGAGCAAATTGAGCCCCAGGTTGGGAAAGGATATTTGTCCAAAGATACTTGGATGGCTGAGATTCAAACCCAGATCCTCAGACTCCAAAACTTAGGCTTTTTCCCCCTTATATCACGAATCACACAATTTCCAAGTCAGAAAGGAACTGTCACAGTTGACCAAGCATCCCTCCTATACCAGACTTCTAGTGAGGGGACATCCCTCCCCCTACCTGCCCATCATCCACCTTTTGGATTACCTTTCATTGGAAGGACATTTTTCTTTCCAGGGCACTGAAATTTGCCTAGTCTTCATTTCAAGTAAGCCTGTATTACAGGCAATGAAAGGTTTAACAACTGAAATGTTTAGCTTTCAAATACAGGACATACTTTTAAGCTAAATCTGCATTAATAAAATTTTTCTCCAATACTTTCCTAAGTCTGAATGCTTAACAAAATAACAAATCAAGCCCTGATTTGTACTGTAACGCTTTCCAATTAGCTCCAGCACACCCCTGATTACAGGATTCCCAACTTAATCTTGATTGCAGAATAATAACACCTTTGTAGAGTCCTTTAAGGTTATGAAGTATTCCATTTTTTTAAAAATATAGATGTTCTTTTTTATTGTGAACTTAAACATAAGCACTTCAATATACAAAGAATCAAAAAGTATATAAAACTGACCATCCATTACTTACAATTTGAGTTTTTTTAAAGTGCATGTTAAATTTAACATGGTAATAAAAATATTGTCCTGCTTATCATGTTTCCTTCTGAACATCCTTAGTACAAAGCACTTTACCTCCATTATCTCATTTCATCCTTGCAATATCTATGGGAGATATAAATATTATTTTACTATCCCATTTTCCAGATGAGGAAACTGAGGTGCAGAAGGCAAAAACTAAAAAGGATAACTAAAACACTTGATGACAGAATCAAGAATGAGTCAAAATTATCTTCATGGGCTGGAACATTTGACTAAATCTAATTTGATTAAATTTATTTGGAATCAATGTAAAGTTTTACTCTTTGACTCAAAAAATCAAGATAGAGATAGCTGACTAGACAAGAGGTTTCTCTGAAAAAGACCCTTGGGGATTTAGGAACAAACTCATTTTGGGGCAACAGGTTCCTGATATGGCGACCACAGTGCAGAGGGGGTGCTGACCCCAGGACCAGTGCTCTATCCACTGGGCCACTAAACTCCAGGTTTGACTCTAATAGCACCCAGACATGTTCTATAGTTTACAAAACACTCTCCTTGTGATAAACCTGTGTTTATCAAATAATGGTTTCCATTTTACAGATGAGTATGCTCAGGCTTATTCTACTTAAGGGATTTGCTTGAAGTAGCCAAGCTGAAAAATGACAGAGAAGGAGTTAAGACCAACCTGGGCTTCCTGACTCTTAATTCCATGGTTCTTTACCCTTTGCCATGGTGTCTCTCATCAATCTTTCCAGACTTATTGCACATTATTCTCCCTCACATACCTAAGGTGCAGTTAAACTGACCTGCTGTTCTACCTACATGACATTTGCCCATCTGTTACCTATGCCTACAATACTCTTCCTGCTCCCCTTTGCCTCTTGGATCCTTACCTCCATTTAAGACTTAGCTACAGAGATGCCTCCTGCCTGAGGACTTTCCTGGTTCCCCCACAAGAAGTTAGCATCCCTCCCCCAAACACTTTGCATTTACTTTGTACAGTCAACCAGTATTATTAAGTGCCTAATATGTGTCAGGCACAGTCTTCAAAGAGAGGCAAAAGTAAGTCCCTGCTCTCAAAGAGCTCATATGTCACAAAGAGGAATAGGAGTACAATAAATGCTTGTCAAAATTGAATTCAAATGGTCATTCTCAAAATCTTTCTTTCAAAATGCTTCAGAATCCAAGCTTTTTGCTAAGCAGTAGAATCCCAAATTAAGCCCATGCTTGGACTGGAAAAACCAAAGACGGTGTAAGTGGTTTAAAAATAGAAACTATTTTATTGAAAAATTGTTTTATTGTACAGTGCAAACTCTCATCATATCCAGGACACTGGCCTTGGGTCGCCTGGTCCTGTTTGGGAACTCAGGCAAACACCTGGAGTGAGGAAATGTCCCCCAAAGATGGGAATAAGGCATTTCTGTCAGTGACCATTAGAGGAGGTACTCTTCCCATCAATTGAATGATCTGGCAAAAGCTGTTCAAGATGCAGGTTCTATTTTAAGGATGGAGTTCTCAAAAGGAAGAAAGACTCAGGGATCAATCTTAACCAACCAGTTATTACAGCTACCAAGTCCAGTGGATTTTTTCTCTTGCCCCTGAGGTTGGTCATAATGGCTTTCACTTAAATCATGGAGTCTGGTTCCACTTTTGGATCTGGCCACTCCCAGGATCTTCTGCATGGGTAGTGGACGATCACAGGATCACAGTTAGGCCTGGAAGAGATTGTAGACCTCATTCAACCCAATCCATTCATTTTACAGAGAAATCAACAGATTTCTCAAGGTCCCACAGAAGGGCAAACTGCACAGAAGGGCAAACTGCAGAATCAGGACTTTGACTCCAACTTCACTGCATGCAATGCCTATGACTGTTTGATAGATTTCTAGAAGATGGCCAAACTGACTTCCAGATCCACCAGTAGAAGGAAAAGTTCAAAGAGAACTGGAAACAGCTTCCTGTCTTTGTATCTACAACACCTTGCGCACAGTAGGAATTTAATGAATGTTTGTTGAATTGAACATTCTACTCAGCTGTCACTGTACACAAAACATTTCCAGCATGCATGAACAAATATACACATTCTCACAATGCAAATTCAGGTCTTTAGGGATATGGCACAAATATGGCCCAGTGTCTTCTCCTGGACCCTAGAGCTCTGAGGTATAGGGAGAAGAGGAGAGAAATAAAAAAGGACACAGTCAGGGATAGGCCCCCAACCTGAGGTAGATTCTGAATGGCTCATGGGACCTCATACAGCTCCAATTCCTGTCTCCTCCCACAATCATAGATTTAGAGCTAGAAGGTCTCCTAGAGGTGACCTAATCCAATTCCCTTCATCTTACAGATGAGGAAATTGAAGCCCAGACAGGGTACATTATTTACCCAAGATCATATAGGTCATGCATAGAAGAGCCAAGATTTGAACCTGGCCCTCTGGTTCCAGATCACTCATTCTATTCCCTTTAGACCATACCCCCATATGAAAGAAGTCATTGCTTTGCTAAGGGCAAGACACCATACAATGATGTCTTTAGATTATGAAACCCAAATGAGTAGAGTTTCCAAGAGGGGATGGGCAAAGGGAGCAGGTTCAGGAATGTCAGTCACTGACCTTCTTCAGTGGTTACAAGTGTTATAGAACTTGAGTCACAAGAATCAACCCAAGAATCCAACCTTTCTCCCCAGCATGAGCATCTGAGGTTCCTTTCCCATTTCTACCCCAAATCTGTCAGCATGAACTGTTCTAAAATCTCAGTCTGAGAGGGACTCCCTGCCCACCACCACCTCCAGCATGGCCCTATAGTTCATAGGATCATAGATTTAATACTATAAAGAAGCTCAGAAGCCATCTAATCCAATCTTTCGGTTGAACAGATGAGGAAACTAAGACCCAGGGATGTCCAGAGATTTGCCTGAGGCTGTACAGCTATTAAGTAGTAAAATGTGTGAATCAAACCCTGGTCTTCTGACTCGAAATCTATTATTTCACCTTTAAGGTTGTTTTTGCTACATCTTAAAATGGTTTGGTGTGCTCTCGTTGCCATGTTGAAAAAAGTGATTTATTTTGTTTGTACTTTGATCCTCTGGTTAAGTTAGTTTCAAATTAACTGTTACCATGCTGTACCATAATAGACCAAGAGGTTTTAATCCTATCTCTGATCCTCCATTGTACCCTCTCTCCCATTCCCCATTCCCCATTCCCCAGCTATCTCTTCCTGTTGGCCTGGCTGAAGAATATGGGTATAGGAATCCTGAAGTCTTCGTGGGGAGAAGGACTAGAATCTAAGAGTACTCTCAGCTTGCCAAGAATTTGGTATCTAGAAGTAGTCTCGGAAATCCTCTAGTTGCTCTCCTTCATATGACAGATGAGGAAATCAAGACCCAGAGAGGGAATATGACTGAGCTGAGATTGCAAAGTTCTTTAGGGGAAGAGCTGAGAGACCCACATGTCCTGACTCTCAGCTCAGGTGCTATGACGCATCTTGGAAGAGACAAACCAGGATAAGAAAGGGGAAGAACCAAGGCAAAGGCATTCAGTGCCTCTCCCTGTCACCGCTTGTCCCCATTTTCTGAAGGCAGGAGACAGTTCTCTGAGGAGCAAGGCCCATGGAAGGATGGAGGCTGACCCAAGAAAAGCAACAGAATCCCACCATAAAAGGTGGACCTCAGAAACAGTACAGCAATCCCTCGGAGAGTATCCTGATGAGGTCACTCAGCTTCGGCTCAGATCCTTCCAGTAAAGGGGAGCCAAAGGGCTCAGTTTGTTAACTGAGTTTCATGCCTATCTCCTGTATCCCGATGGGAAGTGGTTTCTCCTCTAAATCTGGCAGCAGGGTCTGTGATGCACTCTGGCAGGCTGACTTGTCCTTCCTGGGGCTCTCCTCTTGGGAGAAGGGGACATCTCCATTCCAGGAGCAGCCTGAGGAGCCCTCAGAGTTGGGGCAGGTGCTCTGTGATGAACACTGGGAGGAGTGATCAGAGTTACACACATTGACGATGCAGGTCACCTTGACTTGGGTCCCTCCACTGTGGGAGTGTTCTGTCGAGACACAAAGGAAGAAAGAGGGGTCATTCCACAGAAACCAGGAGCAAGGAGAGCTAGGGGATTGGAGGATGGACTAAAGGATTCTCATTCCAGAGTAGGAGTGCTTAATGCTAGGTACCCCATGGGGTGCTGGGTAAATTTCAAGGAGTATTGGTGAACTTGGATACATTAAAAAAATCACATCTTTATTTTTACTAACATCTAACTGAAATCTAGCCTTTCTTTCTATTATTTTAAAACATTCTGAGAAAGTGTCCATAGGTTTCCTCCAGTCTGCTGGATGGCAATGATGAGTCAGGAATATGCTAGAGCTGATTCAAAACACCCCTTAAGCCAATTGTTAAATTTTCAGTTTACATACACCTCAGAAAGCAGCAAATGCTATAAATCTTGGCTTGATGTATTGTTTTCTTAATTGCCTAGATTAAAGAAAGTGATGTAGAAAATGTTCATTATGGCAGATTAAATTTAAATGTGTGTTATAATAAAGCACTTTTTTTGGAGAGCTGATTGTTAACTCTTAACCCTGTGACCATGACATAAAATAATCTTATTAATTCCTCTTATAGGCACTGCCTCAGAAATCTACTAGTTACATGACCCTCTGCCTATCTGGGTCCTAGTTTCTCCATCTGTAAAATGAGTAGATCAGACTTGATGACTTCTAAGATCCCTTAGGGCTCTAAATCTTTTCGTGATCATACAAAGTAAGGCAAAAACACAGTTCCTGCCCTTATTTGTAAAATGGGCTGGAGAAGGACATGGCAAACCACTCTAGGATCTTTGTCAAGAAACTCCCAAATTGGGTCACAGAGTCACGTACCACTAAAAACGACTTTCTTTCTTTCTTTTTCCTTCCTTCCTTCCTTCCTTCTTTCTTTCTCTTAATAGTAACTGTTGCTCTTTCCCTCCCAGCTTGACTTACTTGTTTTTTCTTTTGCTCCTTAGAAGAACCATTCCCTGATTACTTCTTAAAGAGGCCTATTCACTAAACCAGCTTTACCTCACTCTAAGTGAGTACCGGAATAGGCCAAGGTTTCCCATTGCATCTTGAGCCTTCTCCAGTCATCCTGTTGAATATCTGGTCACTGGAGGCTCAGGAGGGGAAAGTGAGGCTGGTGACCTTGCATAGCCCTCCCTCACTCAAAACAAAATCAAGTGTGAGCCATGTCATCATTTCTCTGATGTCATGGTCTTCTTCAAAAATGAGAGATGAACACAGACAGACATACCTATCTCTCTATCTATCTATCTATCCATCTATCTACCTACCTACCTATCCATCATCTAACTATCTATCTATCATTTGATCCTTAACAACAACTCAAGGAGGTAGATGTTATTATAAGATAAGAATTACTTGTAATGAGGACATTATTATATATAAGCAGGTGCTACAAAAGTGTTTGAAAAGGCTCCTCTTAAGTAGTTTAAACATTCCCCCAGGAGATTGTGTTTACAGTTATTTTCACTTGCAGGTGCTTTCCTGCCCTTCTCCCAGTCCCATACACACAAACAGCCCTCTTTGAGTTTTAGAGTAACTGGTATATTTGGAAAATTATAATTTGATACAGAGGAACGATCCACACTCGAATACTGTCAGTGGGGTTCCACTTCACCATCAAAATGTCCCTGGGTGCAGGGAAAGGGCAACCAAGACTGCAAGTTTTTTTAAGGATAATCTCTTCCATGTCAAAGATCATGGATTTAGAGTTTAGACTTTATAGATTCCTCTTCATTTGGCAGATGAAGAAACTGAGTCCCACAGAGGGAAAGTGATTTAACAGATGGGGAAACTGAGGCCTAGAGAGGGGATGTTATTTGACAAATGAGGAAGCTTTAGACCAGATAAAGAGAAGGAAAGTACTTTTGATGTCACATGGGTAACAAATGAGTCAAAAATCCACCAAATGGATAAACAAGCTGGACTTTTTAATTCTATTTAATCCTAATCCTTTTTAATCCACAAAAATAGAGCCTGGGACTCTATTGGAGAAGCCCCTCACCTGAGTTCATGGAGCCAACCCTGGCTCCCTGGCCACATTTGGATCTCTCGGGGCTCGGAGCCTGATGTTGATTGTTTTCCAATTCCTTGGCCTCCTGAAATTCCTTGGTTTCCCCAGAGCTCAACAGGGAGTTGTTGCTGCTGGAGGTAGTTTCTGAGTCCAACAGGTTCTGTTGCTCTGTTCCAGTGTGGCCCAAGAGGTTCTGGGACTTCTCAGCTGCTGAATGAGACTGGACATGGAAACAGTGACATGGGACCATCAGAACGGAGACTCCAGATGCCAGAGACTAGAATAATAGAATGTCTGAGTTTTAGGACCCTGGGATATCAGGACTGGGAGAGTCCTTAGCATAGAGAATTATAGATCTGTGAGGGTGTGCTGGTAAATATTTAACAACCAGCTCTCATGGGGATAGATGGTAGGTGGGAGGGAGACACACCTTTAAATTTAATCTATATCCATCTTCATAAATCTAGACTAGAGGCGTCAACCTTCCAGACTACCAGAACCAGATTAAAGTGTAATTCGGAAATGTTTAGCAAAATAAATTAAAATACAACATAGATGATGTTAATGTGTGTTTTCCTAGATCAATATGCTTCTGCCAAGGATCTGGTTCTACTTCAGTTTGATATCCTGGTCTAGACAATGAATAGAGCAATAAATCAAGTCTGATTTGTAATATTTAAGGATTTCTGAAGCGTAAGGATTTCTGCTTATACTAAAAAATCAAACAATGGGCTCCCCTAGTTTATTTCAGTGTGCCCTTGTCTGTAAGGGGTCTTAGAAGATAAAATGTCTAAACCGGAAAAGGCCCTTAGAGTACAGGATGTCAGAGCTGGGAGGGGCCTTAGAACACAGAATGTCAGGGCTGGAAGGTCCCTTAGAACATAGGATGTCATAGCTGGGAGGGCCCTTAGAACAGAGAATGTCAGAGTTGGGAGGGCCCTTAGAACACAGGATGTCAGAGCTGGGAGGGCCCCCAAAACACAGGATGTCGGTCCCATATGAACAAAATTATTTATAGCAGCTCTCTTTGTGGTGGCCAAGAACTGGAAAATGAGGGGATGCCCATCAATAGGGGAATGACTGAACAAGTTGTGGTATATGAATGTAATTGAATGTTATTGTGCTATAAGAAATGATGAACAGGAGGACTTCAGAGAGGCCTGGAAGGGCTTATAAGAAGCGATGCTGAGTGAAAGGAGCAGAACCAGGAGAACAACTTACACAGCAACAGCCACAGTGTGAGAGGACTGTTTCTGATAGACTTAGCCCTTCACAGCAACGCAAGGACCTAAAACATCCCCAAAGGACTCTAGGGGCAAAATGCCTTCCACATCCAGAGAAAGAACTATGGAATCAGAACGCTTCAGATTCTTTTCTCTCGTATTATGTTTTGTTTGGTTTGGTTTTTTTTTCATGATTTCTCCCATTCATTTTAATTCTTCTACGCGACATGACTAATGTGAAAATGTGTGTAATAAGAATGTATATGTAGAAAAAAAGATTAAAAAAAAAAGAACACAGGATGTCAGAGCTGGGAGGTCCTTAGAACACAATGTCAGAGCGGGAAGAGGCTTTGGAACATAGGATGTCAGAGCTGGGAGAGGCCTTAGAACAGGGAATGTAGAGCTGGGAGGGCCCTTAGAACACAGAATATCAAAGCTAGAAGGTCCTTAGAACACAATGTCAGAACTGGGAGAGGCTTTAGAACATAGGATGTCAGAGCTGGGAGGGGCCTTAAAAGATGGAACCTTATGGAGGGTCTTTAGAGATCATGTAGGCCAGGGAGTATTAACTGTATTTGTACCATGGACATGCCCTTAAACAGTCTAGTAAAACCTTCTCAGAGTAATATGAGTTGCTAATGTTCATTATTGAAGGAAATGCTACTTTTCAATTAAAGGTTAGTGAAAATAAAGAAGTCACTTTTTTTCTCATTTAACTTCATAGACTCCCTGAAATCTCTCCAAGAGTCTATTTCAACTTAAAACTGTTGATATGAACCAGGTTCTTCATTTTAATAAATAAAGAAAACTGAGACCCAGTAAGAGGAAGCAACTTATTTGTCCAAGGTCTACTAGTGAGGGAGCTAGTAGCTGAATCCATGGAACCTGGCTCAGTGGCCTTTCTGCCGGGCCATCCTCAGTGGGAGGGGGCTGACCTCAGGACTGTCTGAAACAGTGAAGCATTATCACCGGAGCCATACCTAGAAGTGAAGCCCCTCTGGGGTGGTCAGCATGTCTCTGCAGCATTTTTCTGGGGTGTATACTGGGGCTTTCTGAGCTCCAGGTCCCTCAGATTGACTATCTGTAGTTGGAACATCTAGGAGCTGAGATTGCTGGAAATATTTTGTCATATTTGGGGACAAAGTCACCTTCTCAAAAATCCCTATTTTGAGACTAGCGAGGGAAACTCAAGTGTGACCCAAGATTTATTTATATTGAGGAGGTATTAGTTTCCCTAATGGAGACAGCCCTGCCCCAGAGTTGGAAGACAAGGGTTCAAACCTTACTTTTGATGCTTACTTCTGGGGTGATTCTGGACAAATCACTTAACCTTCCTGGGCCTCAGTTTCCTCATCTGTAAAATGAGAAGGTTGGACTAGATACCCTTTTGAGATCCCCTTCAGTTTTAAATTAATTATCCTAAACCCAAGGAGATCTCTGCCACATTTCTTGTTTTCCCCATAGTACCAGTTAGGGTGAGAGAACTTAGTCAACTTAATTTGACTTGTATCTCTGGGAGACAGCTCCTATGTGCCTCAGTTTCCTCCTGTGTTAAATGAGTATACTAACAGCACCAGCTTCCCAGGATTATTGTGAAAAATCCAAGGAAATAATATTTATTATAAAATATTTATCACAGTGCCTGGCACATAGTGGGGGCTTCACCAATGGACAGGCAGCTAGGTATTAGCTAAAACAATAGCTTAGGTGGTGGAATGGATAGGCCCCAGATCAAGATGACTTGAGTTCAAATCCAGTCTCACTAGTTATACTAATTAGCTATGTAACCTTGTTCTGTCATTCCACAACTGATGGGCGATCCTTCATTTACCAATTCTTTGCCACCACAAAAAAGAGTTGCTATAAATATTTTTGTACACATAGGTCTTTTCCCTCTCTCTTTGATCTCCTTGTGGTATAAGCCATCTCTGACTCAAGAGTTTCATGAGTTTTTGTACATAGTTCCACATTGCTTTCTAGAATTGCTGGTCCAACTCAAAGTTCTACCAACACAGAGCATTAATTTGTCTGGTTTCCTGATGTTTCTCCCAAGTGGATTAGATGATCTTCTTAGCCCTGACTTGTATCTTTTAAGGGACCTCTCTGTTCTGACATTCTGTGTCTAAAGGCCCTCCCAGATTTAATATTCTCTGTCCTAAGAGCCCTCCCAGCTCTGACATTCCCTGTACTATGGGCCCAACTAGATATGACATTCTGACCTAAAACCCCTAATTAGCTGAAGCCAGAATGAGTATCAGGGACTACAAAACGGGCTGGTTTTTGCTTTCTTTCTATGTTGGGGTAAGAGGATGGCCAAAGAGAAGGAAATCTAAGCTTCACTAATACAACTCAACAGTGTGACACATTGAACTAAGGAGCTGACATGACCTTTAGCTATAGTAAGGAAGGCAATAAAAGTCTTGCTCTGTTTGCCATGGTTGGACCTTGGCTGGGTCACTGGGTTCAGTCTGAAGCACTCTGTACATTGGGAAGGATAAGCTGGATTGTGTCCAGAAATGCAGAATAGGAAAACACCCCATATAAAGTTAAGTGGTTAAAAAAACTGGCTGGGTGTGACCTGGAAAAAGAAAAAAAAAACTAATCCAAAGTTACCACAGGCCATGGTAACTGTCCTCAAAGATTTTAAAGACTGTAATAGAGAAGAGGCAATACATTTGTTCAGTGGGTTTGGTGTAACAATTATTAGGGAAGGGCTACCTTTGGACATGATGGGGTTTCTCTCTCATTAAAGGTCTTCAAGCCTGCTGGAGTACATTCTGGTCAAGAATATTCTAGAAGAGATTTAGTACAACTCCAGGTTCGACCAGTTGGCCAGTAAAGCCCCTTCTGATGGTAAGACACTGGGATTCTGTGAGAATGCGGCTGCTGGGACAATTGACCCAGGGAAACCCCCTCTGCTTGCTAGGATCTACTTCCTTTTTTCACTGGGTCCCTAGCATAGGTTCCAGACCATGCTCCCCTGCTGGCTGAGTCATTAAGCTTTACCACCCGAATGTCACTGCATCAAAATCACCTAACTTGGTACTTTTTGAATGTGTTTTATCTTTTCAAGAAGTAGGAAGAATTGTTCTAATGGAGTTAAGCAGAACCGAAAGACCCAAAGACCACATTCACCAACCTAACCTTCTAACAAACACACAGACCTCCTCGCAACCTTCAGCCCACTCAAATGACCAGTACAGAAAGAATCGAAATTTATCACTTGTGTCATCCAAATTTCATTTCCCTAGAACTGAATACCTTGAAGGGAAAGAGGACAGATTTGACTTATCCTAATAATAGAAATCAACTACCCAGAGCCCCTAAATGGTTCAATGACCCAGGCGCATATCCGTCCAACAGCTCCTGATCCTGAGGTCCAGGAAACCCAAAGAAAGAGACAGCAGCCCTCTGCTGGATGTCAGTGTCAAGGTTTGGGCTTGGGTATCCAAGTCCATACCACACAGTGATGAGCTTAGAAACAAGAAAACAACTACAGTTTCATGGTCCCTCTGAGAAGCTCTGGGTAGCCTCCATCTGAATAAAATCTGACCATTAGCAACATACTAAGTACATATAACTTTATAAAAGAGTCTCAAGACATTGGTTGGAGAATAAGGTCCCAGCCCTGCCCAGTCCAAACTATACAACTCTACAGAGTGTACCACTCTCTCCACTAGTAGAGATCTCAATCTAGCCACATTATCTTCTGCCACCTATATTTTTTCATCCAATCATGTCCAACTCTTTGTGACCTCATTTGGAGTTTTCTTGGCACAAGAGACTGGTGTGGTCTGCCAATTCTTTCTCCAGCTCATTTTTACAGATGAAGAACCTGAGACAAACAGGATTAAGTGACTTAACCAAGGTCACACAGCTAGTAAGTGTCTGAGGTCAGCTATGAACTCAGGTCTTGACTCCAGGCCTGGAACTCTATCCACTGCATCACCTAAATGTCCCCTGTCTAAATATCTTCTCATAAATCCCAGGGTCTAGGTCCCACATCTAGATTTTGTGAATTTCAAAGGAGCCCCAAAACTATTCATTGGTTCTCCCTCCCTGTCAGCAAATAACTTTCTTTTCTGATCCTACCTCTCTGAGGACATCCTTAGAGGATTACTCACATTGGCCCTGAGCCTACAATTTATAGTCACAGATCACCATGGGCAGAATTCTGTGGTTAAAAAAGAGGGATTTCTGTTTGCCTCGTATTACTACTTGTAGATCTCTCTGCAGCCTCTGATACCATTAACCACCCTTCCTTCTTGAAAACTTTCTCCTCTATGGGTTTTTCCTAAAATTTCTCCCTCTTGGTTTTCCTCCTTCCTGTCTGACCAATCCTTCTTAGTCACCTGGATCTTCAGTTTTGTCACATCCCCTATAAGTGGGTGTCTTCTAGGTGGTGCAGTGAATAGAGAACCAGGACAGAAGTCAGGAAGATCAGAGTTCGAATCCAGCTTCAGACACCAACTGTGTGACCCTGGACAAGTCACTTAACTTATATTTGCCTCAGTATCCCCAACTGTAAAATAGGGATAATATCGGCCCTTAGCTCCCAGGGGTACTGTGAGAATCAAATGAAATAATAATTGCAAACTGCTTAGCCCGGTGCCTATGTAACATGCACTATGTAAATATTAGCTATTATTGTTCTAACCTGAATCTGATTTTCTTTCCTCTTTACATACTCTCTGTTAAACCATAATAATCCTATAAAATCTAATGCAAATGTCATATCCTCCAGAAAATCTCTGATTCCAGTTCTCTAGGTCTAGTTATCATTTCTAATCAGATTTTCAGATCTATATATCTAACCTTACTTCACCAAGTGACTAATGGACATCTTCAACTGAATGTATTGTAGGCATCTCAAACTCAACACATCCAACACAAAACGCATTAGCTTTCCCCTCCAAACCCAACCCTCTTCCAAGTATCCCTACTATTGTTGGGGGCACTCCTCCACCTCCCAGTCACCCACATTCACATCCTTAGTTATCCTTTACATCTTCCTCTACCTTATTTCACAGAACTAATAGTTGTTCAATCTTGTTGCTTTATCACCACATCTTACATAACACCCTTCTCTCCATTCAAACAGCCCCCTCTCCGATTAAAGTTCTTATTGCCTCTCACTTGGGGCTATTACAATAGATCCGTAATTGATCTCTCTTCCCAAAATCTCTCTTCATTCCAATCCATTGTCTATGTGGTCACCAAAGCAGTTTTCTTAAATCACGTCTGAAGAAATGAGAAAACACCTCTCTCTCCTTTTGCAGTGAAGGGGGATTGTGGGTCCAGAGGAGGAGGCTCTGGGTATGTACTCAGTTGATACATTGGTTCATTTAGCTTAGCTGTTTTTTACCTTCTCTTTTTTTTATTCTTTATTACAAGGGATAGCTTATGAAAAATGGAAAAAGAGAGATATTGCAAATGAAGGTGATCTAGAAACAAATTATATCAACCAAAAAAAGAATAAAATAGAATCAATGAAACGTGAAAGAAACACATAGAAGCAAGTAGAAGGAATATTGGGCAATCTTGGATCTACTACATCAAATTTAATATATGTTTCTAAAAGCTCTGCATAATAGTTTCATGGTGTCATATACCATCCCCCTTTTCTATAATTCATATGAAAAATGCTTTTGTTTGTTGATGTTCATAACAATAAAAAGATATTTTGAAGTGTGCTATCAGTAAGAATTATATTTTTTAAAAAGTTTGACCAAAAAAGAAAATGGAACCAGTCATTTATGGGGATATGAAAAAATAGAGGGACAGTCCAAATTCTACATTGATACTTTTAAAATAGCCAAAGCAATAGACAGGTCTTCAGCAAGTTATTTGGTCTTTCATGGAAAATTTAGAAAAAGACAGAGAATTACAGAGGAGGGGTTGGCATTGTGTTCTCGTGGGAAGAGTACACACTCCACAGAGGTCACATGTCCCTCTAAGTCTCAATGTAAGTGACATTTTAAGGAACCACGATGTTCCATAATAACATTTTTTTCCTTTGGGGAAAAGAGTGTTTCGTCTCACTCCTTGCTCAGCTGGGTTAGGGAATTAAGGAGGTAGGTGCAAGCCTTCTATAGACCACTAGAGGGCGAACCATGACTACTCAGCAGTTCAAACAGAGAGCTACCAGGGAGAAATTGACAACTGGGGAAAAACTAATCAATTACACCTATATTAAAATTAAAAAAAAAATACTGAAATACTGTGGTACAGTGGAGCGTCCTGGACTAGGAGATAAGAATTCCTTCTTCTTGATATAGTATCTATTATGTGTCAAGTACAAGTACTTTGTAAATATTATTTCATTTTTATCCTCACAGCACTGAGAGATGCTACTACTATCCTTATCTTCATTTTGCAGAAGAAAATGAGGTAAAGAAAAGTTGAGGGATTTGCCCAAGATCACAAAGCAGTTTAAATGGGCAAGGCAGGATTTGAACTCAGGTCTTCTTGACTCCAGGCCCAGCATTCTATCCACTTCCCCATCTAGCTTCCTCATTTTGTGCCATGAAATTTCTGTTGAACTTGGACAAATCATTTCCCTTCTCAAAATGCCTCATATGTATAAAATAAAAATAGTAATAGCAAATAACATCATAATAATAAAAGCACAAGTGATTAAAAATCACTCCCAGTTCTGACATTCCTATTCTACATCTTGTGTTCTAAGGTCCCTCCCAGCTCTGATATTCTTATGTTCTAAGGGTCCTCCCAGTTCTGACATCCTGCGTTCTAAGGGTCCTTCCAGCTTTGACATTTTGTGTTCTAAGGCCCCTCCCAGTTCTGAAAGTCTTGTTCTGACAACCCATCCCGTCTGGGCGTCATGTTCAATGAAAATGTTGAACTCTTAAGAGGTATAGTTAGATAACAATAGAAACAGTACTTGGGATTCCCCCTTTGCCTCCCTTTTCTAAGAATCTGCAGCCAATGGGCACAGTTAGGTCATTCACTACTTGTGTACTCAGACTGCTCCAACCCACATCATCATTGAGTGATACCAGTGAGGGCAGGATGTGGTGAAAATTCCCAATTCAGCAGTTTTGAGAAACACCTAGTTAGAAGGGAGGGGCAAAGATGTCAAGTCAGCCATTCTAGATAGCTCAGGCCATGTTTCTAGAAGACCCTATTCCAGACCTGAGGCAGGAAGATGATACTAATCATCTTTAGTCAGTCTCTTTAAATATTGTCTTTTCTCTTTGTACAATTAAGCTAACTTTCATTCAGGGCATAATTCATCACCATTCTTCATTTGGACAACCCTTGATAATTTCCAAAGTACATTTATATCCATTATCACATTGGATTCTCACATGTTTCTCTGAGAAAGTTGAGGAAGGAGTTGTTGTCCATCTGAATTACACAGATGAAAAGACTGATGTCCAGGGAGAGAAAGGGACCTTAAGAACAGAAGACCGACCTAATTTACAATCCCGCTTCAATTTAGTGGCTCTGAAATTTGAACAAGTAACTTTCTTCATGCTTGACTTCAATTTTATTGTCTATAGAATGAAAGGGTTGGGACTGGAAGATCTGTCTCTAAGGTCCTCCCAGCCCTGACATTTTGTGTTCTAAGAACCCTTCTCGCTCTGACATCCTCTGTTCTAAGGCCAGATAAAGAATCAGGGACTGGATTCCTTCTACCACACCAC
This sequence comes from Potorous gilbertii, assembly GCA_028658325.1. NCBI lineage: Eukaryota > Metazoa > Chordata > Mammalia > Diprotodontia > Potoroidae > Potorous > Potorous gilbertii. Next base: position 39,190,863 of record CM053771.1, on the reverse strand, counting down.
AGTGCTTCCCTATTAGACTATAAGCTTCTTGAGGGCAGAGAGTCATCTCTTGCTTGTTCTCCCCTATGTCCTGTACCAGATGCTGCTCCACAAGTGACTATCAGATCATTCCTTGCAGACACACCTATGGCAGTCTTCCATATGCTTCCCTCTAAACCGAACAACCATGAAACAAAACTTACCACTTTGGTTTCCTCTTTGATGCAGGACAAGAGTTTCTCTACAAAAAAAAAAAAAAAAAAGAAAACATTTCAACCACTTTCTTCCTCAAGAGGGAATTTGCCAGGAAGGAGACAATAGGAATGGTTGCTAAATCTCTGGGTAAGAATACCCATCTAGAGTCTTGACTTTGGCCTACCATTCCAGCCTTTTTGTCCATTATCCCCCATTTGCTATTAAAATCAAAGCAATTTCTCTGTCTTTCAAATAATATCCTGCACATTCCCACCTCCAAGTTTTTGCTCAGATAGTTCCTTCCACCTGTCTTTCCACGTCTAAATTATATCCATACTTCAAGGTCAGGCTGAAATGTTACCTTTTCATGAAGCCTCTTCTACTTTTCTAGTTAGGTACAATGTTTCCCTCTTGTGAACTCCCACAGTACCATGTGCCTTTCCTATAGCATTTAGCATTGTTTTTGTTTTATACTTACTTGCGTTAATGTCTTCCCTACATGACTGTAATCTCCTTGAGGTCATGGACCATGTCCTATATAACTTAGAACCCTTCACATGGGAGGTGCTCCAAAAATATTTGCTAGATGAATGAATGATGAGTCCATCATTCATATATATTCCTGGATAATTTTTCTTAATGAATGGATCTAAGCAATTTACTCCTGTGCTCAAAAATCTTCAGTGGCTCCTTATTCCTGTTAAATTCCTTTATGTGGCATTCAAGGGTTTCCACAATCTTGCTCCTCCAACATTTCCTGCCTTAACTCTAGCTGCTTCATGTTCCAGTCAGGGTGACCTACTCTCTACTTTTTTTCCCATCCATTCCTTGTTCTGTCTCAGAATATGTCCTATGCATTCCCGTCTTCATGCTTTTGCTCCCCTTGCCTTACATCTTCCTTCCCCTTCTTCCCTTAAATTCCTACCTGTCTTTAAATGCTTCTCCTTAAAGAAACCTTCCCTAACACTGTCTTCACCTCATCTACACTCTCCCCAGATTGTTAGCTTTCCTTCTTACATGGTGTACAGCCCTTTGTCTTGGACCTCTCTGATACATTGTAACATTGTGTGTTACAGTTATTTTGTGAGTCATGTCTAACCTTCATTCTTGACCATGAAGTTCACTGAAGGAAGAGACCCTATCCTAACTAAAGTTTTTGTATTTCCCCAGCGCCTTGCAAGGCAGGTGCCTAATAAATATTTATCAAATGAATGAATGATTGACTGAACAAAACTTACTTTTTCTCTGAGACAATGTGAAATGGAAAACCAGACCAATTAGTAGCAAGATGACGACCATTAGGCCCAAAATCCACCCTAAGGAGATAAGAAACTCTGATAAATTCATGAAAGGGCAGATCTTTCCCCATACATAAGATTAACACTATCCTTTTCCAGTTGGGCAAACCAAGAGCTGGAGGGATATTGAAGATTGTCTGACCACATCCCAGCTTTCCAGTCATTCTGTCAGGGAAAATGAGGCAGTGTCCTTGGCCTGTATGCCAGAAATGCTTGGTTGGTGATGCATGGGGCAAACCACCCTTCGCCTGCAGAGCCAGTCCCTCAGGAGCAATTCTCCTATGTGCACTCTGGTCTCTCTGACACTTTGGATTTCTTCCAAAGACCAAATCAGATTGCATTGACTTGAAACCTAGTTAGTTTCTCAGGTTTCTACTCCAGGATTACTGTCCTGCCATGATGTGAGATCAAAGGAAGGACTGAATAGAGAAAACACATCAAAGAAAGACCTGAGAGAAGAATGCACTCAGTACAAACATTTGGGGGTGGGAGATGGGGGGATATATAGTCTGTAGGTTTAGAAAGCATATCACTAGTGTAGGAACTCCCAAATGAGAAAACTCCCTTCACTAGTAGAGATTGGCACTTTCTCTGCAACTTAGAACCTTAGAGAATTGCTTGGGGACCTGAGAGATAGTGACTTCTTCAGGGTCACACAGGTAGGATGAGGTCTTCCAACCTCCTAAGGTCAATTTTCTATCCACTATACCAGGTGTACTCTCTCTCTCTCTCTCTCTTTCTGTTTGTCTCTCTTTTCCTCTGTCTCTGTCTCTTTTTCTCCCCCCTACATATATACACACATGCACACACATATACATTAATAAATGTTTATCAAATGAATGAATGATTGAATGAAACTTTTTCTCTGAAACAGAATACATACACATATATATAATAAAATGTATATTGTGTGTATCATATATACACATATATGTATAGTATATATAATACACTATACATACATATATGCATCTGTCTAGTATGTTATGTGTTTATTGGCATATTATACAATCATATACACATGTAACATGTTATATGTGCATGCACATATTTTCCCTGGCTACAAGAGGCCAAGCACACATGTATATGCACACATCTGTATGTGCATGTATACATACATACATAATTGTATATGATATTGAGGCAGATTTTACTCATATGTATGGATACATAGATATTCATGTATACAAACATATATAATATGTGTGTATATATATGATACTGAGACAGACTGTACTTATAAGTATACATATATTCAAACGTTTGTCTATATGTACATGCATGTCATTTTAATTATTTTGTTAATTTAAAGTAATTATTTAACTAATTATTCTTTCTAACTGTGTTTAGCTTTGGTGCTTTTATGAAGTTGAAAGACTCAGAATGGATGTAGGTACTCTTAGACCACCAAAATGGCGCCCCACCGTTGTTTCTGTTCTGATCGCCATAAAAATGTAACTGCACACAAGTACAAGCAAAGACTAGCCATATTCCTTCTCTCAGATATGGTTATTGGCAATTCTCATTGAAAACTAGCAAGGAGGAAAAGGAAAGCAGAAAGGAAGCCCAAGCCATTTGGTTTCCCCATTCCTTGGTTCAAACACACAATCCTAAAATCCCATATCACATCAGTTAGTGGTGCTTATTTCCATTACTTACCAAGTGGAAGAAGAGAGCCATTGGAAAAGACCAGACGGATGGTGGGCTGTGGCTGGGGTTGGGGAGAGGTGCCTAGAGTGACATTTGGCTGAGAGCTCCACATGTTATCTTTGGGATGCTTGGAGAGGGGCGGACCTGCCTTTGTAGGAGCAGAGACCACGTCATTACAGATAGCATCTGAAGTGGCATTACCAGGAACAGCCACAGAGAGACACCTGGAGGAGAAGAAGGCTTGGGTTCATGAGAGAGCAAAGATGAGCTGAACTTGGAATGAAGGAGTCCTCCCTCTAGGCTGGAAATGTCCTCAACATCCCAGATCACTGCAGAGGAGCTCCAGAGACAATTGGCCCTCAGCAAAACTGTGAGGTTGGCAGACTTTTCCATTCCTCCTTCAATTCCACTTCCCTATCCCACTCTCAAATTTCCTGGTGTTATGATATGATATCTCCCTATGATATCTGGCCAAACCTGAATTTCCACATTATCTACACATCCCTCCATCCCCACCCATCAAAACTGCTGTGTCCTGTGTCCTGGTCCTTCAAAGTCTTGCCCACTATTAAGGTCAATCTGACAAATCCATGATAAGAAATTAATACTCCTGATACCCCATTTTTAATAAGGGTCCTCAAAATCTTGACCCAAAGAAGTTGAGGGTAGGAATGCCAGAGGCTAATGGCAGAGATTTAGGTGGGGTGGGAGACTCTTCAACATCTAGTTTACAACTGGGTTAAAAAGATCTAATAGTTGAGGAAAGAGAACACATGAACCAGGCAGGACACCAAGGCGACTCTAGTTGTCTTTATCATCTTTGGCACAAACTAGTGTAACAGCCACCTAACTGGTCTTCTAGCTTCCAGTCTCTCCCTTCTTTGATCCTGCCCATGTTGTAATCCTAAAACACAGGACCGACCTGTTCTTCTGCTTAAGAAACTCCAAAGACACCCTATTAACACTTAAATCAAATGCAAACTTTTTTGTTTGTCTTTTAGAACCTTCCCTAGGCTCCAGCCTAAGTCACCTTCACCCTATTCCTCACCCATGACATTCCACCTTCCATCTCTGGGCTTTGCCTGGAAGGGACTTCCTTCTTACCTTTACCACTCAGCCCTCCTTTCTTTCAATGTTCAGGTCAAGTGTTACCTTCTAATTGAGGCTTTTCTTGACCCTTATAGCTACTAGAACCGTCTCATCTCCAATCCTCCCCAAAATGACCTTGTATATAGAGGATATCTCAAAAGTCATAGTGCAATTTTAAACTATTATCATTATTTAGAATAATAATAGCTAACATAAGTGCCTCAAGGGCAAAGTCTAATGTCATTTTTGTCTTCATATTTCAGTACTTGGCAAAGCATCTGGCACACAGTAGGTACTTAATAATAACTACCCAATTGATTGATTCTGCCACTTAATAACTTTATGTGACATGGGCAAATCATTCTTTGCCTCTGAGTCTCACACCCTTTATTTGTAAAATAGGAATTATAATAATTAACATTAAAAATTATATCGCTTTATTATATTATATAATGATACAATAATATATTATGTCATTGTATAATATATTTTATTATAAAAGTACATATTATGATGTGATATAACATATTGTATTATATGATTAACTGTAATATTATTATATAGTATAATCCTACAATATTATAATATAGTCTACTTATCATTATATCATAATTATATATAATATATCATCATTATATACAAAACTATAACAGTATAATTACTATCATGTTAACCATTATTAAATATCATAACTATAATTAATAGCTTAAGCCCTCTACCTCCAAAGACAGCTATAATGAAAGGGCTTGGTGAATTCCCCCTTTCCTTCCACCCCACCTTGTGAATGTCAACTCACCCCCCAATCCCCATGAATTTGTTGCATACACATGCATACATGTCAACTCATCCCCCAATCCCCATGAATCTGTTGCATACACATGCATACATGTCAACTCA
>CM053771.1:39142439-39185255 GCA_028658325.1 Potorous gilbertii | reverse complement strand
AAAAAAAAAAAGAATTCATTATTTGGTAAAAATGGTTAGGAAAACTGGAAATGAGGATGACAGAATATCTTACCCCATTTACCAAAATAAGGTTCAGATGGATATACGACCTAGATATAAAGAGAGATTTTACAAAAAAATTAGAAGAACATGAAACATTAGTTATCAGACTTATGGATAGGTGAAAAATTTATGAATAAACGAGACATCAAGAACAAAGTTAAGTGCAGAATGGATCATTTTGATTACATTAAATTGAAAAGTTTTATGCAAATAAAAAAGATATAGCCAAGATCAGAAGGAAAGGTGAAAATTGGGGGGGAAAGTTTACAGACAGTATATAAGATAAAAGTCTTATCTAAAACATGTGAAGAACTTTGTCAAATCTGTAAGAGAACAAGTCATTCCCACTTGATAAATGATCAAAGGATGTAAACAGGCAGTTTTCCAAAGAAGTCAAAACAACTATAGTCATATAAAAATGGTCCAAATCATTCCTGATTAGAGAAATACAACTTAAAACAACCTTGAGATATCATTTTATACCTACCAGATTGGTTAAAATGATAGGAGGGGGAAATGATAAATGTTGGAGGGGATGTGGAACAACTGGGACACTACTAAATTCATTGTTGGTAGAATTGAGAACTGGTCCAGCCATTTTGGAGAGCAACCTGTAATTATACCCAAAGAGCTACTAAACTACCTACGATCTTTGATCCAGTAATACCACTACTTTTTCTATTTCTGAAGATAATTGGGGAAAAAGGAAAGAACCTATATGTTCTAAAATATTTATAGCAGCTCTCTTTGTGGTGGCAAAGAACTGAAAATTGCAGGGATACCTGTCAATTGGAGAATGGCTAAATAAGTTATGGTATATGATTGTGATGGAATACCACTGCACTGTAAAAAAATGATGAGCTCAAGGATTTTAGAAAAATATGGAAAGACTTGCATGAAATTATGAAAAGCAAAATGGGCAGAACCAAGAGAATGTTGTATAGAGTAACACAATATTGTTTTAAGAAAGACTTTGAGTGAATAAGTTATTTTGACTATTACAAATAGCCAAATTAATTATAAAAGACATATGAAGAAAGATGCTATGTGCATCCAGAGATAGAACTGATAAACAGAAAGATGTATGTATAGAATGATTTTACATACATATACCTACTTGTGTGTAAGGGTAGTGTTGAGTGGGAGGGGGAGGGAAGAAATAAAAGAAATTTACATGATAATTTTGTTGTGTATTTGAAAGGAATAACAAGTTGTACATAGAATTTCATATGCAATCATCTTTTTATTGTACTATGTTATTGAAATGCTTGTTTTATTTCATAAATTAAATTCCATACATTAAAAATTAATTAAAAAAGAAAGGGAGGTGACAAGCATTTTTTTAAATGCACAGAAGAGAACAGAAGGAAATTCAAAGGGAGAAATAGACAAGCAGGACAGCTTTGAAACTAACATGTTGAATTTATTATATTCTTTTTAAAAACCAAACTACATATAACAGATATGCCCAACTTCATATATGACCCCCTTTGTCTATTCTTTTTATATGGAAATGTTCATGTTCATTAGTCTCTGTCAAGTTCAGAATAGTAAAAAAAAAATAAAAATTATTAAAAAGTCAAAAAAATTACTTGGCTATTTAAGGACACCCTCCAAGTTCCCTGCACCATCAGAATTCCAAAGAAAATCAATAAAATCCTCTAGACATGGGCGATATAGAGACATCAGTTTCTTACCCTAGAATACCAGGTTCCTAAAAATAATTTAAATTCTCTTAACCATAAAGTCGAGGTGTTGAAGAAATACACATTGTCAATAATGGTCTCTGAGGACCCCTCTCAGAACCAGAACTTAATCCTGCTAACTCCTACATACTCAAGTCTTTGTGAAAACACAAAACAATCATTTATCAAGTACCTATTATGGGCCAAGCACTGTGCTAAGTGCTTTATAAATATTATCTCAGTTGATCTTCACAACAATCTTGGGAGGTAGGTACCATTGTTGTCCCTATTTTACAACTGAGGAAACTGAGGCAAGCAGAGTGAAGTGACTTGTCCAAGGACACACAGCTAGTAAGTGTCTGAGGTGGGATTTGAACTCAGGTCTTCCTTATTTCAGGCCCTGGGATCTACCCACAGTACAGCGCAGTTAACCAATTATACTTGGGGGCTCCCTGAAGATAAGAATTGTCTCCCACATCAGAATAGAGTCTCCATAAAGGAAGGGAATGTGGCTCCTCATTAGACTAGAGTTACCTAGAGAGCAGGAACTGTCTCCCACACTTGACTGAGGGCTACCTGGGTAAAGGAACTCTGTCCCCATGTTCGACTGGGACATTTCTGTGGTCAGAGATGTGGCTCCCCCATTATATTGAGGCTTTCTGGGTACCAGAGCTCTGTTTCTCCTTCAGAGTGGGTACTTTCTGAGATCAGGCAGAGTCTCCCCCATACCACAAAGAGGTTCCTGAGAATAGCAACTATCTTCCCCATCAGGCAGTGGGTTCCTTTAGGACCATGACTGGGTCTCTCTCATCTGATTTGAGGTGCCTTGGTGCAGGGACTCTGTTCCCACCTCACCAGACTGGAAGCTCCCTTAGGGCAGAAACAGTGTCTCCTTGACTGTCTTTCACTATAATGCTGCATTCTCTCTCTTCCCACTGGGATAAGCACAGAGCTCTGGGTTGACCCAATGGGATGATTTGTACCCAGCAACCTCATTCAGAACTAAAACATTATTCAAGAAGCCTGCTTTACTCAGTGATCTGGACCATCCCCTCCAAGATTCTCTCTCAAAATTAGGCAGAGTTGCCAGCTGTGCTTGTGTTGGCCAGTATGTGTTAACAGAAGCCATCTCTTAGTGATTTCTTGTATTACTGTACTCTTTTTTTTTCTTTAAGCCTTGATTTCGGTAACTGGACTTGCAACAGCCAATCCTGCCCAGACACACCCCATCCCCCCAGCCCTTCACTCACCCTCAACCATCCCAACATGGCAGCTTTACAAAGTTGGGGGTAGGACTTCCTGTCAGAGTTCAAAGATCCTGATGGGAAAAGACTCTCCTGATTCCTGGCTGGACAGAGTCATCTCTCTCTAATTTTGACCCCAGTAGAGAGGGCAGGTTAAGCTAATCTGAACCCTTACTCCCTTAGATTACAGTGAGATTGGGGGAGGGGGATGAGCAGGGAGACTAAGAAAGAAAATAAGGCTGCCTCGGACAGCCCTGTCATCTCTCTCTGGGATCAAGATAGTAAGCCGGCTTTTTGACACTTTCTCATCCTCCCTGGCCCCTTGCCAACCACAATCCCAGTTCTCTTTCTTTGAACAACAAACTTTGCTGGCCTTGAAAACAGGCTAAAGGAAGTCTTTGCAAAGAAGTCAGAGCTAAACAATGAATAACAGAGAGCTACCATGCTGGGGGTGTTGAAACATAGAAGACAAGTTCTCTAAAAGGCCAGAGAGGGAGACTAATGAAGCTTAGACTGTCAGAGCTGGAAGGGCCTTTAGAACACAGGATGTCAGAACCTATGATTCTAAATTTATCTTCAAGGCAAAAGTTCAGAAGCACCCATGCCCTTACCCTGATTCCTCAACACCCACCCAAACTCCCTCCTCATCAGTATCCAAGTTCCCTCCTTCATCTCACCTGATTTGGCCCAGGATCTATGCCCTAAAGATCCTGGTCTCCATTTTACTAGGTAAATCTAAAAACTTGACCTTTCTTGATGGTTTAGTGGGAAATTCTTTCCAGGAAGATAATTCCTTAGTGCCAAGGAGCAAGCAGTATGGAAATTATAGGCCACCTTGGCAGGTCATGGATGAGGAGTCCCTTAATACTAGATTTATACCAAGGTAGCCATGGCCCCGGCTGAGATCACCTTTTCCCAGTCCCTATTTTCCCATCTGGACATTGGGCTCATCTCTTGTGAGGAAGGAAGCATATAGTATTTCAGGAACTTAATATTTCCTTCTCACAGACAAAACTTTCTGACTCTGAACAGGGCATTGTCCAAGACTCTCAGTCTCTGGCGAAGGATGCCCTTAGGATTTCTTCAGAAATAAAACAACAGGAGAGGAGATCTCTATTGAAGGAGTTTATACAAGAAAAAATGCCTCACCATCTTTTTCATTCATGAGATCCCAGATTTAGTGCTGTAAAGGGCTTTTGAGGCCATTTAGTTCATCCCCTGAATTTAACATGTGAGGAAACTGAAGTCCAGTGAGTTTAAATGGCTTCATTCAAAACCATACAGCTAGGCATATTTGGTACAGGATTTACAAGACCAGTGTCCTACCCATTATACTATACTGTCCTCTCAGCAGAATGGAATTAGAAGACCTGGTTTAAATCCAGACTGTGCTACTTGTTTTGTACATAACTCTACTGAAATGCCACAAGTCACTTCTAAGAGCCCTTTTAGGTGCTGACATTCTGTTTTCTATGGTCCCACCCAGATCTGACATTCGAGGTTCTCAAATTCTAAGAATATGCCCTATTTCTTCAGGGGCAACTGACAAATAAAGCATGCTGCTTCAGTCTCTACAGACAAAAACTACTGATCATATTATTCACCAGACCTACCTGTCTAGACTTTATTGCCATGAGTGTTGAATACCCATACTGGAAGTTTCATAGAATGGGGCTTGGGGTAGGGAGGGGGAGTAAAGGGTCCCTCGGGATGGAGATATAATGCTAGAAACTAGGAACATTGAGTCAAAGAGCCACCCAAATCTCAGAGACTTCCAGAGGACCAGGACACTGGGAGGGTAAAGGGAAAATGGTGAAAATCAGAGGTCTTTAAATCATACTCACCCCCAAGGTCTCCAGCTTAATGGAGAAAATCATAATCACAAGGCATCTCATAAGTAACTACCATCACTGATTTGGGGCAAACCACTTGGTCTTTTCATCTGTAAAACTAGGGGCTTGGGCCAAATCTTTAAGATCTTCTTGGCTTATTGATATGACCTCCTCGGATTAGCTTGTGTTAGACTTGTCTGTATCCTTGATGTAGAATGTCAGTTCATTAAGAGTAGAAGATTGTTTGGTTCTTGCCTTTGTACGTCCAACACTTTGCACTCTCTCTTTCCAGAAGATGGGGCTTACTGTACTTTTGCTTAAATGAATTGAATGTTCTAAGGTTCTCCCAAACCTGATGTTCTATATTCTAAGGCCCCTTCTAGTTTTGACATTCTCTATTTTAAGGGTGCTCCCAGCTGTGACATTCTGTGTTCTAAGATCCCTCATAGCTCTGACATCCTATGTTCTAAGTGTAACCAAATCCTTTCTGTAAAATTTGGATTCCATGAAAAGACCACACTTAAGTATCTTTCTAGAAGGCCACACTTAAGGACCTAGAAGGCCACATGTGGCCTTAAGGCTGCAGGTTTCCCACTCCTGTTAGGCTATTAGGTGGATCCCAAAGCAAAAGGCTATGTTTGAAGAGTTGAGGGACAGAGAGGGAGAGGGATTGAGTCCTGTGGTGTTTGTGATATTGAAAATCCCACCCATCGGTCACTTATACTAGAAAAAGATTGTCCTTGGCTTTCTAGGACCATGGGCTTTATGATGACAGCAATAGTAATTAACTGCTATTTATCTGGAACTTTAAGAGACACTGTGACCCAGTGGATAAAGAGCTGGCCTGGAAGTCAATAAGAGCTGGGATTGAGTCCCACCTTGGACCAGTCCTGACCCCCAGCAACTCCTGAAGACTATTGAAGCGACCAATCTATATTGAGAGAGGAAGACTTCCCTAGGAGCACCCCTGTAATAGTATCATCCCAGGCTTGGTTTTTACATTTTTATTTCATATTTATATATGTAAATACTGCTTTAAAAATTGCAAAATACTCTACCATACATTACTCCATTTAAGCCTCAGAATGACTTTGTGGGGCAAGCATTAGAAATGTTGTTACACTCACTTCATAGATGAAGAAACTGAAGCACAGAGAGGTTAAATGCTTTGTCTAGTGTGACACAACCAGCATTTGAACTAAGGTCTTCTTAATTCCAAGTCAAAGGCTCATCAACTCACAGACTTCAAGCTAGAGGCATTCTGAGAAGTCATGAAATCCAACCCCTTTCTGTCCTCCCTTCACTAGAGTAATGCTCTTAGGGCATCAGAGAGGATGATAGACTTTCCAACCCATTCCTGGGAATGTCAACTGCCTTTAGCTGGAGGGTAATGCAGCCTCAGGTCAAAATCCCTTTGCTGGAATGGTCTGACCTCCCCGTGGTAAATCATCACAGGGTCATAGGATTTAGCCTGGGAGGTTGCATAGAAATAATATATAGAGTCGGTTTCTCCCCTACTTCCCATTCTACAAATCTCCCCTTTGACAACTGCCTCCTCCTGTCTCATGGTGCAGTAGAAAGAAGACAATTTATAGTCAGAGAAACTGGGTTCTGCCAACTAAGAGGTATGGACTAGATATACTCAAGGATCTTTTCTAGCTCTAATTACATGTTCCTAAATCCTGTGTTCCAACATCAATATTATTCTCTTTGTTATTAACAACTCAAGAGTATAGGAAATTGCCCAACTCTGAGACATCTGGTCTACCTTACTCTTCCCTTCCTGAACAAAGATGACTGTACACAAAGCAGGCTGCAGAACCTTCACTTCTCCTATTTATAAATAGGCCAGTGGGAAAGTGGATAGAGAAGGAAATCATCCTTAAAGGCAGAACTGGCTTTCGGAAAAAAGCTGAGTTGGCATGCTCTGGATCTTCTGGCCCACAAAAAAATCACTCCTCTTGATTCTTATTCGATTACAGTTTCATTCCCTTCAGTTTTGAAGACAGGTTTATCTTCAAGAGACCTGTTTTGGAACATAGGTAGTGCAGTGAATAGAGCACCAGCCCTGGAGTCAGGACGGCCTGAATTCAAATCCAGTCTCAGACACTTGACCCTCACTAATCGTGTGACCTTGGGCAAGTCACTTAACACCAATTCCCTTGCTTTCCTCCCTCCAAAAAAAGGTTCTCTTTTAAAGGGCAAATATTTCCATAAGTTGTTCATAGGGTCATTGGCCATAGAGAGAATAAGCAATTTTTATGGCACCTGCTTATGTGCCAGGTGCTAAGAGCTGGAATTTTTTAAATATACAAATATTATCTGATTTGTTCCTTGCACCAAACCTGAGAAGTAGGTACTATCATAATCTACACTTTATAGATGAGGAAGTTGAGACAAATAAAAGCTAAGTAAACTTGCCCAAGGTCACACAGCTACTAAGTGCCTGAGTTCAACTTTTAACTCAGCTCTTGACTCCAAGTCCAGCCCTCTATCCACTTTGCCACTTGGTTGCCTCTAGATAACACAGATGAGGGAAAAGAAAAACAAGCAAACTGAGTCCCAGAAAGTTAAAGCACTTCATTAGTAAAATGAGGATGATTCCTTACCTGCCTGAAGATTGGGAGCTGAACAAGGTCATCCCTTGAGATCTTTTTGAATTCTAAAATCTAGCTATTATTTCATGATTTCTTAAAGGAATATATTTTAATCTACAGTCACATGAAAAAATGACCTGAATCACTCTTGATTAGAGAAATGTAAATTAAAACAACTCTGAGCTACCACAGCATACCTATCAGATTGACTAATGTGACAGAAAAGGAAAATGAAAAATATTGGAGAGGATATGGGAAAATCAAAACACTAATGCATGGTTGGTGAAATTGTGAACTGATTCAACCATTGTGGAGAGCAGTTTGGAACTATGCCCAAAGAGCTACAAAACCATGTATACCCTTTGACCAACTACAACTACTAGATCTGTACCCAAAGAAATAAAAAGCAAAAATGAAAAGTATCTTTGTGTATAAAAAGTATTTATAGCAACTCTTTTAGTGGTGGCAAAGAATTGGAAATTGAGGGGATATCCATCAATTATTGGTGAATGGCTGAATAAGTTGTATATGATGGTGATGGAATACTGTTGTGCTACAAGAAATGGCAATACTCTCAGGAAAACCTGGAAAGATTTACATACATTGATGCAAAGGGAAATGAGCAGGACTATGAAAACATTGTACATAGTAATGGTAATATTGTATGATGATCAGTTGTGAATAACTTAGCTATTCTCAGAAATACAATGATCCAAGAAAATCATGAAGGTCTTATCCAAAGGTGCTTTCCATCTCCAGAAAATACTGGAACCTGAATGCAGATCAAAAAAAGGTCATCTAAGGTAGTTCCCTGCTTGATACAATGCAATGTAAATTCTTCAACAAGACAAATGCATGTTGATATTTTGATTGATTGATGCACACATGCCTCATTTCTATAGAAAAGGAAAGAGGCAAACCAATAATCATCTTTTCCTCCTTCATAATTATCCCTGGGCAGCTCCAGCTCTGGGAAGAGAGAGCTGCCCCTGTAAATCCTACCCTCTCTAGCTCACTGGATTAGATCTGGAGTCAGAGGAACCTCTGAGATCATCCATTTCAAGTTCCTAAAATGAAGCATCCTTTTACAAATGAGGGGGCTGAAGTACAAGGAGTTTATGTAATTTGCTCAAGGTCACACAAGCAGTAAGTATCAAAGGATTTGAACTCAAATCTTCTGACTCCTAAGTCAGTGTTCTTTCTGTTCATGCAAGGTTGCCTCCTCCCCTATTAACTACACTGAACAGATAGTAGGACCTAGTGAGTGATGGAGGCCCAGATAAATGAGCACAGAAGGTGCTGCATGTTTCAGCATCCAAGTGGATGTTCAGAGGGTACCCACCTGGTCCTCAGTAGGCTAAGGTCCCCCCAAGGTGTAGAATCAGATATCAAAGGGGGAGAGAAAGGAGGAAAATCTCTAAAATTGAAGGACGGTCAATCTCCTCCTGACTCCCAGACCCTAAAGATACTGGAAAATATTATTAGGCAGTAGAAAAACCACATCATTTGCAAACAGGACTGTCTGCACCTTTGAGGTTGGAGTCTTAAGCCTCTCTGATTTGTGATATTTTTAACTAGACCTCTGAGACGTTTAAGAGAAGGTTGAGAATCACAGGACCCGTAGTTCTCAAACATTAAGGGCAGTTATGTCTTAACCCAGTGTGGGTGAGGACACTCAATGAGCCTGTCATGGAGAAAACAGATGAAATTAATTTCTAAGGGTAGACCACATCACATCTGACCCCAAACGTCAGTCACATCCATAGTATGTCTGCCTCCTGCCTTAGATGTTAACCTCGGTTGGCATCTGATACTTTATGGTTGAGTTCCCCAGGCCTCAGTCTTCAGAGATAGAATCAAGGTTGACAGTTATCTGATTCAAGAACCAACACCCATTCATATCTGTGGAGAAGAGGGTGTTGCCAACAACTCAGAACTTTCTGAAGACTCAAGTTCTACTGTCATTTGGGTGTCACAGTTCATTTCCCAGGAAGGAAAGAAATGAGTTGACCCTGGGCCAAGAAATGGGAAGGAGATAGGCCTGAAAAGAAAGTGAGAGGATCTCAATCAGAAAGAGAATCTCTTTCACTCCCATGAGATCCCCATCACTGTCATCCCTCACACTTGGCATTTTGGTCAATTGTGTTGAAAGTTAAGCACGATGACCTTTCCAACACTTTTTCACTTATTATCTGAGCTTTAAAATATTCTTGTGAGATAGCACAACAAACATTACTAAGCAGCTACTCCAGGTCAAGCACTAAGAGATAAGAATGAAAACAAAAACTAAGTTCCTTGTGCTCAACTCAAGGTGCTTACAACAGATACACGGAAAGGTATATATGAAGCCTGCGAGGAGGCATCATCATGGTACAGTGGAGAGCTGCTGCTGGTGCTTACTATCCAGATGGTCTTGGATAAATCATTTAGCTTCCCTTGGCCTCAGTTTCCTTACCTCTAAAAGCAAAGAGTGGGATTAGAGGACCTCTGAGATTTCTTCCAGTTCTAGACCCAGAATCCTAAAATAAAGTCATTGAGAGAAAGACAGAGCGACAGAGAGAAACAAAGAGCCAGGGACAGAGAGAGAGAAAGAGACACACAGAGAGAGAAAGAGACAGAGAGAAAGGGGCAGAGATGGAGACAGAGAGATAGACTAAGTCAGAGACAGAGAGAGAGTACTAAAGACAGAAGAAATCAGAACACGCCACTAGGAGGAGGTGGCATTTGAAATACAAAGGAAGTTAGGAGAGATGTTTTGGACTTGGAGTCAGGAAAATCTGAGTTCAAACCCTGCCTCAGAAACTTCATAGCTGTGTAACCCTGAGTAAGTAACTTAACTTCTCTGAGCCTCAGTTTCTTCATTTGTAAAATGATAGGTTGGGCTTGATATCCTCAAAGGTCCTTACTAGCTCTAAATCTATGACCTGGTAATAATCATTAAAATCACTTTTCTCTAGAACAACAAGCTCTACAAAATGCTTTCTTCATGCTGACGCTGAAAGATAGCTATTGAGCTCACTTGCCCCTATTTTAAAGAGAAGGAAAATGAGTCAAAGAAGTTGCAACCAGCCCACGGTCACAGAATGAAGCAGTTTCAGGGCATGATGTATCTAGTGTCAATATCAGCATTCAGACTATACAGTCCAATGCTTTTTCCATTATATCCTCCAGCTTTCCCAAGCCTTTGGTCAGAGAGAGAATCTATAGCTTTAGGAAGAGAGGATATAATAAAAGTAATGGTAAAATTTTCAGTCCTTGAAGGGTCTGTCATTTTGTAGATATGGGACATTCTCTCGCCTGGCAGTGACCGCAACCTTTCCATAGCTTAGTGGAAGGTCTTTGAGAGTTGCTAAGACAGCAACTGAAATTCACACACACATACTCACACACACATGCATACATACACACACATACATATACATGTATATATGCATTCACTCATATTACCACTCAGTGACCAAGCTGATGATAAATTTCTCCAAGTTTAAACAGTGACACACTTTCTATCCCCAAAGCCTTTTTTTTGTAGTTTGGTGAGACCATCCTGAGAGGAAGAAGCTTTGAAAATAAAACCCTGTGTAACTTCCATGCCATGAGGAGACACGAGAAAGAGTCTTCAGTGGAGGAAGAAAAGTAATGGACATTTCTGTTGTGCTAAGTTATTTCCTTCAAGATTTCTTTTGAGGGTCAGAGGACTTCAATTCAATTACTGCCTCCATCACTTACTGTCCTTATGACCTTGGGTAAATCACTTAACATCTCTATCAGGAATGACTTAAGGGAGTTGGTGTCAGAAAAACCTGGCAAAACTTGCATGAACTGATGCAGAGGAACGTGAGTAAAACCAAGGGAACAATTTATATAACGACAACATTATAAAGACAAAAAACTGTGAAAAACTTGAGAGCTCCAACCAACCCTAGAATCACCCATGAATCCAGACGCCTCATAATAAAGACAATTTCCAGAGAGATGGTGGACTCAAGGCGCACAATGAGACTTTTGGGGTTTTTTTGGTTGGTTTGGTTTTTGGACTGAAACGAGCCTTGAAGGATGGGTTGGATTTTGGCAAAGATAAAGGGAAGAACCAAGCAAAGATGAAGGCTTTCATTTGATTAAAAAGTAAGCTTCTCAAGGGCAAGGCTTGCTTTATTTTGGTATTTTCATCTCCAGCACCTAGCAAATGTCTAACATATAATAGATGTTTAGTAAATGCTTGCTTTTCATTGAGAATCATATGGTCCTTTAAGGATTGCAAATCAATTTACAGATAACATCTCAATTGATCACTACAACAACCCTAGGGCAGAGAAGCAGTTATTTCTATTTTACTGACTGGGAAACTGAGACTGAGACATATTAAGTGACTTGCCCAGCTAGTTTAAGTTTTCGAGGAAGGATTTGAACTCAAGGTCTTTCTGACTTCACGAAATGTCTTAGTGAAATATGAAACACACAAGATTACATAGTGAAGCAGAAAGAAAAGAACTAGATACGTCTACCCAGGCTGTGGGCTGCTTCCCAGGTCCAGCCAAAGTAAACAGGTACTTGACTTCCTCCTGCAGAGCTCACAGCCCACGGGCCATTAAACCACAGTGATGTCACTGCCCTTTTAGACATCACAATCCCTGCTGCTGTGGAAAAAGATTGTGGTCCAGGCAGGCTGTGAGTCGCAGGCTCTTCAGAAGGGGAAAAATAGTTCTGACTTCACTGCCTGACCCTGCCACCTGTGGAGAAGATGAGAAAGAAACAGCAGCAAGAAGTCTAACAAAACACGAGTCTTTCTGTTGGCCGGTGATGGGTGACCTTGAGAAAGACAATCCATCATCCATGTGGCTTCCTTGGATAGGGGAAACCTGACTGGGACTGGAGGTTGAGGCTGCTGGAAATTGGGGACCCTTTAGAGGACTCTTTCTCAAGACAAGCACTGGAAGAAGGCAGCATACTCTATCTCCCAGTGTAACTGGGAAGGAGCGCTTCTGTGCTCAGGGTTACACTCTGCCCCTTAGGATATGCAAACAAAGCCCTGGCCAGGGGCCTTGGCATCCCAGCAGTAATGACTATACAGTGTAGAAATGAATCACAAAATGTCAGAGCTGGAGAGGATTGAGCAAAACGGAAGCTCTGATTAATAGAGTGGAGCTAAGAACATAGACAGAGCTGAAAGGGACCTTAGAACATAGAAAGGTCAGAGCTTAGAACACAGAATATCCAGACTGGAAGCAAGCTTAGAACACACACTATCAGCACTGGAAAGGATCTCAGAACATAGAATATCATAGCTGGAAGAGACTTCAGAGCCATGCTTCTCAAAATACGATTTGGGGAGCCTTGGGGGTGCCTGAGACCCCTTCAGAGGATCCATGAGGTCAAAATACTTTTCATAATACTAAAGCATTTTAATGTTGAGTACAGTAGAATTTAATAGATATAACCCAGATAAATAAAAGTTCTTGGGATAATACAAAAAGTCCTCAATAATTTTTGAGAGTATAAAGGGGTCCCTGGACCCAAAAAGTTTAAGAACAGTTGCCTTTAAAGTATAGAATAAGGGTAGGAAACCTGCAGCCTCAAGGCTACATGTGGCCCTCTAGGTCTTCAAGTGAGGCCCTTTGACTGATAAGCCTGCACTTGAAGACCTTGAGGGCCACATGTGGTCTTAAGGCTGCAGGTTCCCCAGCCCTGGTATAGAATATGAAACCTGGGTAGAGCCTTGGAACATAGAATGTCAGATCCAGAAGGAACCTTAGAACATGGAATGTCAGATCCAGAAGGAGTGTTGGAACATAGAATATCAGACTTAGAAGGGGACTTAGAAGGATTTCGGCCGGATATTAGAGTCAAGTTCCCTTGCCAGGTTGTACAGATGAGGAAATAATGACTGTAAAGAAATGTTTGGACAGAGACCAGCAAATTTTCATCTCAGCAGAGGTTTGAACTGAAGAAAATGCATTTTGACTTTAGCAAGAGCTTCTTAAAAAAAAATGAGGAAGAATGATCTGAGAATAAAGGGTATTTAACTGGAGGAAAGGTTACTAGGGGAAATTGCTTAAATCTCCTATCCTGAGAAATATTTGGGAAGAATAATCTTTTAGATTGCCATGGAGATTTAGTTCCAAACATCCTGAAACTCACCAGCTCATTACATCTCCCAACTTCCCCAAGCAGGTCCTTAGGCCAGATTTGTATCCTATCTCTATTGTCTCTCAGATGATTTGAAATGTTAACTTCAAGGTCACAGAGCCAGAAGATTAACAGCCTTACTGATCTCACCCTCACAGGTAGCGTCCAGCAACGTTTAGGGGTGGCCTGGTCTGAAGGTAACATTCGGTCAAGGTCCCCTCAAAAGAGTCATTGAGCCTCTAGGACACCACATGTGCTGGACTTGGCTCAAGAAATCCCCATATCATGATGAAAAGAGCAGCTTTCTGGCATGAAAAATCCAAGAAATTCTAAATTAACTAGATGGTCCGGTCATTAGGATGGTGGGCCTGACATCAGGAAGACCCAAAGTATAAGGCCAGCCTCAGACACTTAACTAGATGTATGACCCTGGGCAAGTAATTTAATGTCTCTGTGCCTCAGTTTCCTCATCTGTAAAATGGGGATGATAGCACCTACCTACTAAGGTTGATATGAGGATTAAATTACATAATTGTACAGCACTTTGCAGTTGAAGAACTACGTAAATGTTAGCTATTATTCCTATTTTTATTATTAAATGTGGTCCTTCTATAGTCCTATCAGAAAGTGTCCCTCCACCTAGATGTACAAAAATATTTATAGCAGTTCTTTTTGTGGTGGCTAAGAACTGGAAATTCTTACCCATCAATTGCGAAATGGCTGAATAAGTTGTATACATAAGGTATATGAATGTAATAGAATACTATTGTGCTATAAGAAGTGATGAACAGGCGGACTTCAGAAAATCCTGGGAAGACTTATATGAACTGATGCTGAGTGAAATACGAGTAGAACTAGGAGAACACTGTATGCAGAAACAGCCAGTGTTTGATGACTGATTTTGACAGACTTAGCCCTTTTCAGCAATGCAAGGACCTAAAAAAATTTGAAAGGACTCATGATGAAAAATTCCATCCACATCCAGAGAAAGAAGTATGGAGTTGGAATGCAGAGGGAAGCAGACTCTTTTCTTTTTTCTTTCTCACCATTTCTCCACTTCATTATAATTCTTCTATGTAACGTGACTAATGCAAAAATGTGTTTAATAGGAATGTATGTGTAGAGCCTATATCAGACTGCAGCCCATCTTGGGGAGAGAGAAGGAGAAAGGGGGAGAAAATTTAAACTTATGGAAGTGAATGTTGAAAATTAAAAATAAATAAATTGAAAAAAAGAAAAAAGTATCCCTTCTTGAGTCTTAGATGACTGCCCGCTTTGCTTACTTTTAGCCCTGACTCCTTGAGGCAGGAAGGAGCAGAGTTCAAGTCAATCCCACCTCTTGTCAATCTCATGTGACTTTGGGGAAGTCCTTTACCCTCCCTGGGCTTTGGTTTCTTCATCTGTAAAACTGATGATCCTATGAGTATCTCTTATGGGATAATATTCTTTTACATTTATAGAATGATCACCAGCATAGCCTAGTAGATAGACTTAGAGTCAGGAGAGACCTGGGTTCAAGTCACTTTGCTTTTTTGTGACTCAGTTTCCTTATCTATCAAATGAAAATACTGGACTAGATGACATCTGATATCACAGTATATTTAAACTCTTGTATTGGAGCCCATTACTAGTAACCTGCGTATGGGTACTCTACAGCTCCTTATTGGTAGACAGACTAAAGATGGTAAAAATTCCCATTGCGCATGACTTTAAGGCTTTTTGGTTTTGATCTCATTCTGCCATTTTGTCAGGGATGAGCAATGATCAATGTCCTTCTCTTGGAAGAATGCTCCAGGTGATGCCAGGTGCTACTGAATGGCTGAGTCGATTTATGGTCTTAGAAAATTATTTGGGGAACTAAGAGGCTAAGTGGTTTTACCTAAAAGTTTTCCCACCTCCAAGTCACATACAGTACATAACCTGCCTCTCTGTATCTCTAATTCTTTCTGCTTTTCCTCACAACCCCTGAGAAGTAAGGGGGAGGTGGGGCAGCAAGGTGGCACAATGGATCAAGAACAGGCCCTTGAGTCAGGAGGACCTGAGTTCAAATGTGACCTCAGATACTAGTTATGTGGGCTGTCTTGCTGAAAGAAAGGAAGGAAGAAAGAAAAAAAGGAAGGAAGGAAGGAAGAAAGACGTAGGCAGGAATTATGATCTCCAGTTTCACAACTTGAGATTCAGAAAGTAGAACAGCATAACCAAGAAGTTGTCAGAACCAAGACTCATACCTAGATTCTCTGATTCTAAGCAGGCCCTCAGCTTTTGCACCCATGTCATCCACATTTTGGAGAGAACCATCAACCCTGAGATAGTGACCCTTCCTTCAGAGAGAACTCATCAGGCACAGCCTTACCCAGCTCCCTACAGGGCCCCTACGACTTTCCACCCTTATGACTCACTGGAAGGGGTGGGTGTGTTTGTTTCCTGGCTCTCCTCCCTCTTCACAATCCTCTGCTGGGGAGAAAAAAGCCTGAGATTAGTTCAGAGCCCTGAACACTCTCCACTTTGATTCTCAGACAGAAAAGAGAGATGGTAGGGAGAGAGTAGCTGGACTCCTCTGGGAAGAGGAGACCACAGATGGAGGACTCTGGGGTAATCAATTCAATTTAACAGACACTCACTGTGGGCAACGTGAGAAGCATGATGGGGTGGACAAAGGATTGAGTTTTGGAGTCAGAAAGATCTGGATTTAAGTATCGCCTTTAACACATACTGACAATATGACCTCCATCAGTCATCTAACCTGTCATGGCCCTAGGCAATTCTCTATCAATAAATCTAGCCAGGAAGAATTTATGAAATACCTCCTGTGTGTCTGACACTATGCTAAGCACTGGAGATAGAGATACAAAAGGTCTTGTCTTCAAAGAGTTTACAATTTCTCCCTTGAGGAGAAAATAACATACATATATATATAGTAATAGCTAACACTTGCACAGTCTTTAAGGTTTGAAAAATGCTTTATAAATATTGGAGGTCAGTACAATTATTATGATGCACATTTCACAGATGAGGTAACAGAGGCAAATGAGGTTAAATGAGTTGCCCAAGGTCATAGAGCTTGTAGGGTCTGAGGCCACATTGAGATTCCTCTGACTCCAAGTTCGGCTATCTATCCACTGGACCCCCCAGGTGCCTTTCCATAAGTATATTCAAAGAAAATACAAGGCAATGAGAGGCAGAGGGAGAGGAGGCAATGATCATGGTCCTTCCTAAAATGGAGTGGCCAGAACAAGGCTCACTTCCTTGGTCTTGGACGTGACATCTCTCTATTAATGCAGCTTAGGTTCACATCTGCCTTCTCAGTGGGTCTGTCAGAGACCATGGACACATATCAAGTCTTCAGTCCTAGAAAGCTCTCTTCTTTTTCAGACAAACTGATAACAAGTCCTTCTTTCTCCATCTTGTCTTTGTGAGATGAATTTTTGAAGCAAGTATAAGGCTTATATGTATCTCCATTAAATGTAACTTATCTTCAGGGTAATGTTAGTCTATCAATATCGTTTTGGAAGCCTATCATCCAGTGGTCACTGTCTTCTCCTTCTCTTTCTCCTCCTCTTCTACTTTCTCTTTTTCTTCCTTCTCTTCCATCTTCTCCTTCCTCTCCACCTTCTCTTCCTTTTCTTCTTCCTCCTTCCCCTCCTTTTCCTCCTCTTCCTTCTTCTCCTCCTTCCTCCTTTCTCCTCCTCCTCTTCCTCCTCAGTCTCCTCCTCCTCCTCCTTCTCCTCTTCTTCCTCCTCCTTCATCCTCCTCTTCTCAGAGAAGTTGATTAACTTGCCCAGACTGACATAGTTAATAACAGCAGAGCTGGACTCAAGCCTGTTTACAGTCTTGGCACTATTACCTTTTCTGGATGAAGCCTCCTTTCTGGTCATCATCTGCCTGCTACTGTCAGTCAACAAACAACTAGGATTTCCTGCTTCCACTGGACAAAGCTGTGTCAAGTAATATAAAGGTAAGTAGCATGCTAAGATTTAAGAACTTGGATCAATGCAGTGACAAACTCTGACTTCAGAAGACTGATGAGGTCTGCTTCCCACCTTGTGCCAGTGAGATGATAGACGAAAGTGGGGAATGGGGCATGCATCGTCAGACATGGTCAATGTGTGGATTTGTTTTCCTTAGCTACTTCTTCGCTACAAGCAAAGGTTCTGTTGGGCCGGGGTGGGGGTGTTATTGGAAAGTGATACTGGTGTTTAAAAAAAAGGCATCACAAAATATTAAAAATATTAAAATTAATAATAATAAAAATATAAATATATTAAATATTAAAACAACAAAGTCTTATGCTAGACCTAAGAGGAAAAGGGTCAGGGGTTCCCACATAGACAGTTCAAGTCTATAGTCTTCCTCTGACTCTACTTCAAGAATTCAGTATGCTGTGTTCTTTCTCCCATGCCCGAACATATGCACACCTCAGGAAGTGCTCTGGTATCTGATAATACCTTTAGGAATAGGATTTTGAGCCAGAAAGAAATGTAAAAATAGAATGTCAGAGCTAAAAGAGCCATCAAGACATAGGATGTCAGAGTGAGGATGTAGAACCTCACTGGTGGGAGGGACCTTAGAACACAGAACATGAGAGCTGGAAGGGGCCTTAGAAATCATCCTATTTAAAGCCCTCATTCTACAGATATGGAAGGAAGTTGTCCAAGGACATACAATTTATAAGTAACAGAATTCAGCATTCGAATCCAGGTCCTCTAGTTTAGTGCTTTTTTTTACACTGCTTTTGTTTCCCTTCTCCCTCCTCTTGTTTGATTCTCTTAGAGTGGAATGAAAGATTGGGGTTGTTGAAGGAATTTTCTACACCTGTAAATGAAGGGACAACATTTAGAGTGAGGGGATTCAGCTATACAGAAGCTGAGTTGGCCCAGGGGAGGAAATATGTAAGAAAAGTAATGGTCCCAATCTCCACAGAAAGCCTTTCTCAGTTTCTCTTAATTCTAGTGTCTTCCTTCTCTTAATTAGTTCCTAGTTATCCTGGATATAGTTGATTTGTATGTATTTGGTCCCATGTCATTTCTTCCACTAGATTGTGAGCTCCTTGCAGGCAGGGAATATTTTTTGCCCCTTTTTGTATCGCTATTGCTCAGCACAGTACCTGGCACATAGTAGGCACTTAACAAAAGTTTATTGACTGAATCCCTGCCATAACTACACCTGTTGAACATTGCATGTCTCATGAGGTTAGACAATATCTGTACCTGGTTGCAGAAAATATAGACTAGGGAAAAGAAATGGATCATTAATTTCCTAGTAGCAAATGAACATCTGACAGTGGGCCTGGACCTGAATGGGGCAATCAGGTAAGACCTCCTACAGGAAGTAGCCAACTTTGGAGGAGAGACCTCTACATAAACAGATCTCAGAGATGTTCCTTTCTGTTCTCTGCCCCACCCCACCCCTTCTCCACCTGAGGATGCCCACAATGATCAGTCTGACATCCTTCTGAACCACAGAACCCAATGATGCTCGCTTAGCACCCAGCTTCCCCTCCCAGCTCCCCAGGTTGTGAGCTGAGCCCTGGCAGGGGCCAGCAGCTGTGGGCTTCCGGCCAAGTCACATGTGGCGTTCATTCTGAGTCACTAACAGTCAATGGCCAAGTCACGGTCCTGGGGGTTGGGGACAGGCAGGAAACGTGCATTCGGCAGTGTGTGTGTGTGTATGTGTGTGTGTAAAGGTCTTTGATTATCAGGGGAAAGATTCATCTCCAATCTCTGTCAACCTGGCAAAGCAGGCAGCTTGAGGTTGAAAAAGGAGACAGAGAAATAAAAACTCCAGGGAAAAAAAAAGACAGGGGAAAAAGGTTTCTTGTCTTCTCTGTAGCAATATTACACCATTGCCTAAAAGTACGTAGACCCATACGGTCATTTGAAAAATGAACTAACATTAAGATGGGCCCTCAAGAGTTCTAACTTATCACACAGAGAGATCACATAACTATCCCAGGTCTTCTTGGCTCCAGTCTTCAGATGGTTCAAATCCAGCCTCAGACACTTACTTCTTGTGTGACCCCAGGCAAGTCACTTAACCCTGTTTGCTTCCATTTCCTCATCTGCAAAATGAGTTGGAGAAGGAAATGACAAACAACTCCAATACCTTTGCCATGAAAACCCCAAATGGGGTCACAAAGAGTCAGACAAGACTGAAACAATCCAATGTCACTCCCAGGCCTCTGATAGAGGTCAGATGTCTGCTCCTTCCTCAGTGCCCCTCAGCATCTCACATCTATTTCTCTGTTTCTGAATGTAAACTTTCCAGTATGGCCCAGGTCCTTCTGGAAGATTCTTAGAATGTGAGAAGAACCATCCAGACACTATGCTGGATAATGCTTATTAATGCGGAAGCCTTGAGTCCTCAGCATCCCCCAGCTCCCTGGAGTAAAGAGCACTCAGACTTTCACTAGCCTGATTTAACTTAATTAAAGATACCATATCAACCTTGTCTCAAACAATCAGAAAGCATTTATTAAGCAGCTAATAGTGCCAGGCATTGAACTACATTCTTGTGATAGAAAGAAATAGTAAAACCCAGCACTGACCTTAATCAACTTAAATGCTATTGGGGGGTGGATATAAATAAGTGAATACAAGACCTATAGAGAGGAGACAGCTAGGAGCCTCAAAGAGGAAGACACTAGTCTGGCAGAGGGACACCCAGAAAGGTGGCATTGGAGCTGCATCTACAAGGAAGTCAGGAGTTAGTTCTAAAAGAGGTGAGCCAGGAAACACTGTGGGCATGGGAGACAGTGGTCAACAACAAAAACAATAAACATTTATTAAGCACCTACTATGTGTCACGATAAGTGCAGCAGATACAAATAAAATCAGGGATCATGCATTCTAATGCAAATAAATAGCTTGTAAAAATACCTTTAATTGGAATTGGGAACAGAGCTGTCACTGGATTATTATAGAGAACTCTCAGATAAGGAAACTCCCTCTGGCAATATAAACTGACACTTTCTCTATATCCTATTTTTTTTAGGGAGTTCATTGAATCACTGAGAAAGTGATGTGTCCAGGGTCATACAGCCAGTATGTGTCAGAGGTCAGATTTGAAACCAGGTCTTAGCTTTGAGGCCATCTCTCTATCCGCTATTCACAAAGCCTCCTTGCCCCCTAAATACTGGCAAATATAACTTTTTAAAAAGCCAAGAGAGTTCAGCAGCTTTGCCTTTAAAAAGTTCTGACTTCTTGGCTTCCACTCTGGCCAGCACCTCCCTGGAAATCTGGGGGTGACTCAAGGAAATGCCTATGGCAGGCTGGCTACCTTGGATTAGGAAATTTCCCCAGGAGTCAATTTCTTGGCTGGTCCAGTTCCAAAGTCATGCCACTCCCCATCCCTGAGAGGAGGCAGTGCTGGGCTCCTGGCAGGACATGCGAGCACCATGTAACAGTCATTCCAGGAATCACGTCCAGAAAGGAGGCCACACTGACTTCCTGACATACTGTGAAGCCATCCACTCCAGTTCTAAAGAGCAGCCTCCCCAAATCCTAAAATAACAAGACCAGCCATCTCCTCCTCCTCTGAGGTATTTGGAACAGGTCCTGATTTCAGCCCTTTCTCAATAAATATTGAGTCAATAAATACCTCAATAAATATCCAGTCCCTAGCTCAATAAAGATTGTAAAATATGTCTCACAAGAGGTTGCATTAGTTTCTAACATTTGAAGAGCTGCCTGTCCCACTTTTTATAAAGAGAATGAAAATTCACAATGAGAACCTAGGACCTTTGCTGGAATCTTAGCCTTGGAAGAGGCCTCAGAAACCACCTATCGATCCATCAGATAAATAAGTTTCTATTATGAATTGGGGCATTGAGCTAGGTGGTAGGAAATACAAAGACTAAAAAAAAAAATGATATAGGGTTTCCATTCTACAGCTAACCCTACCTATATTTAAGAGTTAGTAAGATGTAAGGAATAAAGCCCTAGTCTTAGGGATTCAGGAAGACTTGGGTGAGAATCCTACCTTAGTCACTGCATGACCCTAAGCAAGACACTTAATCTCTTAACCTCAGTTTGCCCATATATAAAATGGGTATGATAAAGATGATGGTAAGAGCACCTGCTATTACATAGCACAGGGTTATTAATACGGATAAAACAAAAAAAAGTATGTAAAATGCTTTGCAAACCATAAAGCCTAAACAAAGAAAGAATTCTAATATTAGAGCTTCTATTGCTGACCAACAGTCTTCTAGCCAGTGAGGGCAAATCCAACACCTCTCAAGATAGCCCACTGGGACTGTTCTTATGGTCAGGAACATTTTTTTTCCTCTAATGTCAAGCCCTAATTTGCCTCCTACTGCTTCCACCTCGTGGTCTAATTTCTGTCTGGTGGGGCTATGGGGCCAGGAAGAATCAATCTATTCTCCCCCCCACATGATCTTGGCCCCACCCAAGTCTCTTCTCCAAAGTCAACACCTCCACTTCCTTGAACCAATAGCTTCCTCTTCGAGACTCTCAACAATCATGGAGGTCCCCTTGGGGATGCTCTCCAGCTTAGCAATATTCTTCCAAAAATGTAGCACCCCAAAATGACCATCATCCTCCAGCTGTGGTTCCTGGGGCCTACCAGACCTGGCCAGATCCAGTGGCCAGTCTAGCTCATGTCACTGATTGATGTTCTTTATCACCAGAATTGCCACAAATCGCCTGACTATACTGGGGTGGCTTCCATCCAGAGTTACAAACCAGGGGGCTCATAGTCCAAAACACACACACATACACACACCAGTTTTGTATGTAAGATTAAAGATATAAATCTAAAAGGATAGAGATAGCAGGGTAGTTTGGTGGATAGAGTGCTTGGCCAGGAATCACAAAGGCTTGAGTTCAAATCCAGCCTCAAATATATTCATTAGCTGTGTTACCCTGGGCAAGTAACTTCACCTCTGTCTACCTCAGTCTCCTTGACTGTGTAAAACTGGCATAATAATAGCACCTGCCTCCCAGGGTTATTGTGAGAATCAAATGAGATATGTGTAAAGCCCTGAGCACAGGCATGCACAGGATACCGCCAAACCACTTGTGCCCCACCAAAGGATTTTGGGCAACCTCACAAAAAAATGTAAAGGATGTAAAAGAAAGCAAAAATGTAACGAGTGCTTTGTCCGTGACCCACTTAACCTGCCTTCCACTAGTCACCACTGTGCCTGTCGTGTAACTTGGAGGATGGGTTACCACTGTAAACTCTCTCCTACTTGTCATCTCACATGTGGCAACCAACCATCATCAGACCATCTTTAGTCTGAAAAGAGTGATTTCATGATTAATAAAAATCTTAAGTAACAAGTGTAACTAACTGATACTCATTGAAATCTCCCCTTTTTAATATGGTTTATTTACAAAATAGTTTCATCAGTGATTGTACCTTTACTTAGAAAGTGAGCTGCTAAAAACCTATCTGTAGGCCAAACAAGTTTAGCAAGTTTTAATTTGGGCCCGTACCTGCTGTCAAGTTGTGCAGGTCTGCTCTAGCACATAGTAGGTGCTCAGTAAATGTTTTTTAAAAATCTATTTTTTTAATTTTAATTTTTTAAATTTTTATTTAATTTATTTTTGAAAATCACATAGGCAAATATAGGCCTCAATTTCTTTATTTGCAAAATGAATGAACAGGAATAGATAATTCCTGCTCTAACCTTTTGGTCTATGGTCCCTTCCTAGTTGAAGGTCCCTTCTGCCTCAGACAATCTATGGCCTAGGCAACTGGGTAGCGAAGTAGTTAGACCACTAGACTTGGAGTCAAGAAGACTAGTGCAGTCATTTACTATGTGACCCTTGCCACGTCGCTTAACCTTGCTCATCCTCAGTTTAATCTCCAGTAAAATGGGGAAATTATAGTTCCTACCTCAGAGGGTTGTTGTGAAGGTCCAATGAGGTCAGCCAACAAACATTTATTAAGTGAGTACTATGTGCCAGGCACTATGCTGAGCACTGGAGATACAAAAAAAAAAAAAAAGCAAAAGACAGTCCCTGCCCTTAAGAAGCTTATATTCCAATGGAAGAGGCAGCATGCAAGCAAATATATACAAAGCAAGCTCTATACAGGATAAAAAAGATAATTAACAGAGGGAAGGTGCTGGAATTAGGAGGAGTTGGGTAAGGCTTCCTGTAGAAGGTGGGATTTTATCTGGGACCTGAAGGAAGCCAGGGAGTCAATAGTTAGAGGAGGGAGAGTATTTCAGGCATGGTGAACAGGGAGGAGAGAGAAGGTTGAGTAAGTATCTTGTCCTGTTCGTGCAACAGCCAGGAGGTCAGTGTCACTGGATCAAAAAGAACATCTTGGGGAGTTGGGTGTAAGAATATACCATGGTAGAAGAGGGTTTGAAGGGCAAACAGGGCATTTTGTATTGGCTCCCGGAGGCAATAGGGAGTCACGAGAGTTTACTGGCAGAGTGAGTGTGTAGCATGATTGGACCTTCACTTTAGGAAAATCACTTTTGTGGTTGAAAGGGGGCTGAACTGGAGTGGAGAGAGCCTTGACAGACCAGACAGACAAACCAGGCAGGTTATTTCAATAATCCAAGCATGAGGTGATGAGGGTCAGCACCAGGGTGGGGACAGTGTCACAGAAAAGGAGGAGTCAAATTTGAGATGACAATCAATAGGTCTTGGCAATAGATTGGATATGGGGGATGAGAGGTAGCAAGGAATCCAGGATGACTCCTAGGTTGGGAGGCTGAGGAACTGGGAGGATAGGGTTGCCCTCTACAGTAATGAGGAATGAGGGAAGGGGAACAGTTTAGGGGAGAAGTCCTGTTTTGGACAGTTTAAGATGTCTATTGGACGATCCAGTTAGAGGTGTGCGAAAGGCATTTGGAGATGCAAAAGTGGAAATCAGCAGAGAGATTGGGGCAGGATAGGTAGATCTGAGAATCATCAGCAGAAACAGAGACAGAGAGAGAAAGAGAGGAGAGAGAGGGAGAAAGAGACAGACCAACCAACACACATAGAGCCAGAGTCAGACAGATTCATGTCAGCTGATGAGACCACCAAGTGAAATGGTATAAACTGAGAAGAAAAGAGGGACAGAACCCTGAGGGACATCTACAACTGGAAGGCATAAGTTGGAGGAGATGAGGCAAAGGAGACACAGAACTTGGCATCTGGGCAGGAAGAGAACCAGAAGAGAGCGGTGTCTCA
Source organism: Potorous gilbertii (assembly GCA_028658325.1). Lineage (NCBI taxonomy): Eukaryota > Metazoa > Chordata > Mammalia > Diprotodontia > Potoroidae > Potorous > Potorous gilbertii. Next base: position 39,160,555 of record CM053771.1, on the reverse strand, counting down.
AAAACATATACAGAAGAGAATGTCAAGGAGAGGATAGTGATCAACAATGCCAAAGGCTAGATCAAGAAGAATGAATGGAGAATGAGAAAAAGTCATTGGATCTGGCAAATAAGAAATCGTTAATAATCTTAGAGACAATGAGCTCAAAGGGTTTTGTAAACCTTAAAGGGCCATATAGCTTCTATTTATCATTATCTATTATTGATACCATGCTCTAAGGGTCCTCCCAGCTCTCACTTTCTGTGTTCCAAAGTTACTCCCAGCTCTGACAATGAATAATTCTAAGATTAAAAATAAGGACCCAAGAAAACAAAAATATTTATGCGTTTCCCAGGGCAAGGAATTCCTGTCTGTCTCTGGCTCTTCCTTTTCCTCCCTCTCGGTCTCTCTCCCTATTATCTCTCTCTGCCTCTCTTATCTCAATCTCTCTGGTTTCTGTGTCTATATCTGTGTATGTTTCTGTCTCTGTCCCTGTTTTTATCTCTCCCACTGTCTTTCTGACTCTGTCTCAGTCTCTCTGTTTCTCTCTGTCTCGGTCCATCAGTCTCTCTCTTATAAACACACAATACCCAGGTATTCTAAGAAAGAGTAAGACTATTCATGTAGGGCAAAGGAAATACATGTCTTGAAGAGCAAAGAGAGCTGGGCTTTGATGGCACCAGGTGTTATCTGTGAAGTACGGATCACCCCGGAACAGACGGGAGATGAAAGGGGCTGCCTCCCCTCAGTCAGAAAGAAACCATCGAGGAGCTGTGGGCAGCTGGAGAAAACACAGCTTTCGAAATCCAGGCCAACCTTAGGGACTTGGCAGTGAGTCGGGGGAAAAGAGAGGGCAGAATGAAAAGGAGGTCCATGGTATTTCAGCTCTGTCCCCCCTTTCCTCCAGGCCTTGGGTGCAGTCGCGGCAAGTTACTCCACAAGACCAACCAATGTTCCAGAGTTTCAATCTCGGACCCTGGAGAGCGTTTGCGGGCCTCAGCTCCCGTTTTTAGGAGACTTTTCAAAATTTACCAAACTTCCCTCAAAACACTCTTGGGAAAGAGGGAATGCATAAAATATTCTCACTATCATCACCCCATTTTACAAATGGGGGAACCAAGGCCCGGAAAGATGAAGAACTCTTCGGTCAGCACCGGGCGCACAAGCGTCAGAGCAGGGATCCAAACCCACGCTTTCCGGACTCCAATCCACTCAGACCTTTGGAGGGCGGACGATCTAGTGTTTGCTCAACCCCCGCGGTCACGAAGAGACCGCACTGTCCCGGGGCGCCCCCGGCCCAGGCGGACTCGGTGTTCCAGCCGCGCGGTGGAACCCCAAGAAAGTCTCCTGGGTGGGGGCGAGGGGGGACTGCTCTACAATCTGCGCCCAGCGGGAGCTCCAGACGCGCATCCCCGGGAGCCGCTGCAGTTGAGAATACTCGCAGGGGCGCTGAAGTCCCTCGGCGGCTCCTGCCTGGCGGTGCCGGCAGGGAACGTTAAAGGCCATAGAGTCTAGCCCCCTCGTTTTACAGATGAGCCAAGTAAGATGTTAGAGAGAGGAAAGCCCAGAGAGAACGCTCCAACTCAGCAGAGCAGGTATCACCTTAGGTGCCCTGACCTCAGATCAGGGCCCTTATCTCTACAGAGAGGGAGAGAGGAGTGGGGACCGAGGGCAAGGGGCGCAGGGCTGACTTAGAGGGGCGCAGGCTTGCTATCTATCTCTGCTACGAAGGAAAGAGAAGTCAGAGTCGGGGCAGAAGTCAGGGATGAAGGGCAGCCACCCACCTGCACAGGCACCGCATCGCCCAACGCCCAGAGCAGAAATCCCACGGCGAAAGTAATCCAGGCGGCTGTGGCGGGCTCCATCCCTCAGTGGAACTGGGCGGAGCACTGCACCTTAAGGAGGCGGCTTCCACAGCGGTCTGGGCTAGGCAGGGCCGCCTTGCTCCACTCCTTGCACGGAAAGCGAAAGCTGCAGTCTGGGGCAGAAACTGCAGGCAACTAGAGCCGGTGGGAGAGTTCTGCCTCCCAGAGGCGGTGCAAGCTGATGGACCCGCCCGGAGAGTTAGACTCAGAGTCCAAGGACTCTCCCCTCCTATCGGAAGTTATATTAAGTATTCTGCAAATTATCTCCTCCCCCTCCCAGCATATAGTGGGGAGAGGTTCCGTGTGAGGGGAGGCTTGAGAGTGTCAGGAAACTAAATCATCTCTAATTTGTCGATCCAGGTACATCTCCCCCTCCCTAGATCTTTCCTGATGCCGCCCACGGCACAGAATTGGCACATTTCTCCTCTGAGACTCTAGGACCTAGAGGATCTGCCCAGTTTGAATGAGCAGAAGCTGCCCACAGTAGCACGGAGATGAGGAGACCAAGATTCTGCCACTTAGATATGTATGATCTTGGACAGGGACTTCCCCTTTGCTTATCTTTAAAATGAGGGTGATTAGTAGCTTCTTGCGTGTAGCATGACATCAAGGATGACTTGCCCTAGAGAACTGTCAGAACAGACTTATTTGGAAGAAAAGGAGATGAGGAAGACTATTCTGTAGTATGGCAGAAATAAAACAGAATATGACATTTCCAAGGGTAGGTTCAAATCAGAACACTTTTTCTTTCTACCCCTGTGACTTTAGGCAAGTCATCTAGTAAATGGCCACCCAAGTCAATTCCAACTCTCAAAAATTCTCTGACTTGAGATGGTGGCTACCAAAACAGTTGAATGTGAATTTTATTTTTCATAACACTTAGCTATTCACTAGAAGAGAGGTGGAAACCGAGACTTCCACTAATACAGAAGAAAACAAAAAACTGGTAAGACTGAGCTGGCAAGAAAACTGATGATTAAGGGGGAAATATTCTTGTAGAATTTCACACCTGTGTGAATATATTTGAGGGTAATGAGGCCACCAGATTACTGTTTCACACAATAACAGAATTTAAAGAAAGGGAAGGGACTTGGGTTGCTGTATAAACTTTATAAACTAATACCAATACTTCAAAATGATACCCATGTTTGACAAGGGATTAGCTGCCCTCTGTCTGAAGACCTCCAGTGAGGGCAGCCCACCTGTCACCTCCCCCAGGAAGTTCCTTCAAATTTGAGATAGCTCTAACATTCTGCCAGCCTATATGACAGTTAACATTTTACTGAGTAGAAAACAACACATCCACAATGATTGTGGTTGTGACGTGGTGACATTTACACCATAGTGTTAGGAACCCATATTTAGTTTGGGAAACAACATTACCAGAAATTCCAGTGCCTCCTAATTTTCTCTAGGATTAAGTATGAGATTCTCTGTTTGGCTTTAAAAGAGCTTCATAAACTGTCCCCCTTTTCCAGTCTTCCTACATCTTACATCCCTCCACATATCTTCAATCCAGTGAAACTGGCCTTCCATCTTTTAATTTCTGTCCATTTTCCCAGGCCATGCCCTGATTTCCCTGGTTTCCTTCAAAGTTCAGTTAAAATCCTACCTGTTGGCTCTTTTTGTGATGGTGAAGAATTAGAAACAGATGCCCATCAATTAAGGAATGGCTGAACAAGTTATAGTATATGAATGTGATCAAATACCTATTGTACTATAAGAAATGACAAAGGGGATGGTTTCTGGAAAACCTGAGAAGACTTATATGAACTGATGCAAAACAGAACCAGGAGAACAACATACACAGAAACAACAATATTGTAAAAAGAATCAATTGTGAAAGACTTAGTAACTGATCAATATATTGATTCACCACAATTCCAAAGGTCGTTGATGATATACACTGTCCACCTCCAGAGAGAGAACTGACGGACTCTGAGTGTTGATTAAAGCATATTTTTTTCTCTTTTCTTTTTTCCCCTTTAGAATATAGCTAATGTGGAAATATGTTTTAAATGACTTCATATGTATAATGAATATTGTATTTATTGCTTTCTTAATAGATGGGGGAGAAGGAGAAGGGAGAGATAGAATTTGGAACCGAAAATAAGGCACTTTCAGGTTTACGTGTGCATTATCTCATCTAATCCACCCAAGAACCCTATGGGGCAAATAATAGAGGGATTATTGTCTTCCTCTGACAGATGAGGAAACAGAGGTTCAGAAAGGTAAGTGACTTGTCCCAATCATACAACCAAACTACCTCTTAAAGACACGTGTGAGGTCTCCTGCCCTTTACTACCTGAGTGACTTTGGGCAAGTCACTGAACCTCTGTTTTCTTCAGTTTCCTATCTGTCAAATAGGGATATAGCACCTACTTCATAGTGTTATTCTGAGGATCAAATGAGATAAAAGCACTTAGCACAGTGCCTGACACATAGTAGGTGCCATATAAATGCTAGTTAGTACTACTACCACTGCTACTGCTGCTACTACTACTGCTACTGCTGCTGCTGCTTCTACTGCTGCTACTACTACTGCTACTGCTACTAATGCTGCTGCTGCTACTACTACCATCACTACCACCACCACCACCACTATAACTACCACTACCCCCACAATTCAAATCTTTGCCCCACAACTTACTAATTGTGTAAACGTGGACAAATCACCTTACCTTAATGAGTCTCAGTTTCCTCACCTGTTAAATAGGGATAATACTATGTACAGATTCAACGTGACAAAGTAGAATAGGCCTAGAGTAGGAAAGACCTGAGTTTGAGCCTCATCCCTTCACACAACACTTGTTGTTGGCGAGCCTCCACACAACACTTAACTTGCCAGTCAGAGGCCCTGGAGCAACCCTCTAAGGCTACAACTTGCTAAGAAGAGGGTGATTTCCTCATCAGGAGTTTCTAATACCAATGAAATCAAATCATGTGTGCTGTCCCTACTGTACTGTTGTGAGGTTTCAATGAAATGCTGTGTGCAAAGTATTTTGAAAACTTTAAAGTGATATATAAATGATAGCTATGAGACCCTGAGCAAGTCACCTGTCTGTCTCAGTTTCCTTATCTGCAAAATGAGGAGAATTATAGCACCTACCTCCCAGAGCTGTGAGGTAATCTGTACCTGTAATCTGTAATATCTGTAAAATGTTCAGCAAATCTTAAAACCTCCCCCCCAAAAAAAATAATAGAAAAAAGGGAAAGCTACTAAAAATATATCTTAAGAGATATGCTTATACTACCATTACTGTCTGCACTATATTCTGGCAAGGGGCAGCTAGGTGGTGTAGTGGATAGAGCAGCAGCACAGGAGTCAGGAGGACCTGAGTTCAACTCTTGCCTCAGACACTTGACACTCACTAGTTGTGTGACCTTGGGCAAGTCACTTAACCCCAATTGCCTCATCCTGGGTCATCTCCAGTCATCCTGATGAATACCTGGTCACTGGATTCAGATGGCTCTGGAGAAGTGAGGCTGATGACCTGCACAGCCCTCCCTTACTCAAAACAAAATCAAGTGCAAGTCATGTCAACGTTTCTCTGAGGGCATGGTCTTCTTCGGCAATGAAGGATGAGCACACACATATTCTGGCAATAAAAATTGGTCCTGATTAAAACAAAATCTTAAAGTACCATATGATTGTTAGTGTTGTTCTAATTGCTATTTTGTTGTTATGTGTCTGAAGCCAGAATCAAGGATTCTGCTTCCAGAAGACAAGAAAATGGGAAGTGATTTTTTGTTGGGGAGGGGGAAATCCAGTCTCCTGACCTCTAAGCTTTGGAAATTACCAGGTTCTCAAATATCACGTAGGGATGGGCTGGGGGCTTTGCAAGTTTGTGTAGATAGGAGGCCATCTTGAGGGTAGAGTAGGCATGGCTTCAAAGTAGGAGGTAGGATTAGGCACTAATCCTAGAGTTTAGGCTTTTTAAATGTGCATAAATGTTTCTATACTTTAATTGGAAGCAATTTCAGTCGCCCCTTTGCTGAGTACTAGAGACAAAGGTTTAATACTACATGGCATCAGTGCCTCATTTGTACCCTGACGTCAGTCCAAGGTCCTACTGTGTACTTCATCTGAGTCCACAGACCTACGTTGGAAAGGACCTCCTTTATCTTTGATCAACTGAAAAATAAACCAATTTCAAGCTGAGAAGGACCTTTTCCTTTCGTGATTGAGCCTGCTCCTAGAGTGAGCTACTTGGGCAACATTTAACACCCATCTTGCTCCAAGACAGATGAAGTAGTCACATTTCCCTCTATCTTTTACTCTCCACATTTCTTTCCCTACTTTTTCAGAGCTCCCTGGAAATGCAGCTCCAATAAGGCATGATTGATCTTCAGCAACTGGCTACCTCCTGCAGGTTCAAAACTATCCTGTTCTGTTCTACTGTTCTCTTCTAGTTCTTTTCTATTCCATTTTATCTTACCCTAGCCTAGCCTACCCTGTCCTACACTATCCTGTGCTATCCCACCCTGTCCTGTCCTGTCCTATCCTACCCTACCCAATCCTACCCTATTCTAGCCCATCAGAGCCTATTTTACTCTTTTCTGTCCTCTTATTGTATTACAGCACATCACATACCGTTTATTGTATTTGATTCCCAGCTTTTCCATTCTGTTCCATTCCATTTTTTCTATTCAATTCCATTCCCTTCAGTTCTTTTCCAGTCTGTTTAATCACCATTTATTAAACTGTGATTATGTGTCAGGCATTTTACTAAGTGCTGGAGAACACAAAGACAAAAACCATGCAGTCTTTAAGGAGTTTAAGTTCTACAGTGGGGAAACCCAGGGGGAAACTCTTTAATGTGTAAAGATAAATCAGTGCAAAATGAACACTAAGAGCTTGTACAGAGAAGGCATTTTGAGGTTTACAAAGTGCTTTGCAAATACTATTTTATTTGATCCTCGCAGTACCGGTGAGAAGTAGGTACTTCGTTATCATCATTTTACAGAGACTGAGGCAGGCAGAGGTGGTTTTGGATTTTTAGTGCTGGTTTTGAATTCAGGTCTTTCTGACACCAATTCCAGCACTCTATTCACTGACTGCCTCCAAATGCTAATTAAAAAGTAATTCACAGAGGAAAACCTCTAACATCATGGTATGAGTAAGGGAGGGCATATGTCAGGATCAAGTGCTTGATACAGGGGTGAGCACACAAGCAAGGTTTTGAAGGAAACTTAGAGATTCCAAGAGATGGAGGTGAGAAGGGACAGCATGCCAGGCAGGGTTTACAGCCTGTGCAAAGACAGGAAAGTGGGAGGTGGAATATCACATAAGAATGTCAAGTACGTCAGTATGGCTAGAATATCCAGCACTTAAAGGGGAGTAATATGAAACCAGGCTGGAAACAATAGTTTTGAGTGTCTCTGTGAAGAGCCTTGAAAACCAGACAGAGAAATTAATATTTCATTTTAGAGGAAGGCACCAAAGTTTCTTGATCTGAGGGGGTGGCATGATCAGATGTGGGCAACAGGTGTAATGAATTTGGCAGTGGTGTGGGAAATGGATTGGAGAGGGAGAAGTCAGAGGATTCAGCCACATTTCCTCCTGTAAGTCAGTCCAGTGTCAGATGAAGCCTTCAAGGGTTCGCTGGGTGAATAAGTAGAATCTGTTGATTTGAGGCTTGGTGTCTTAGCTCTCAGGTCCCTTTTAAGCCTAGAAGGGGATGATTGGGTTAGAGTTCAATATATACACTCACCAGTAACCCTCTGCCCTCTCCATAGTCTTGTTTGGAAATGAGTAGTGTGTGTGCATGTACATGTCTGTATGCATGAGTGCGTGCGTGTGTGCGTGCGTGTGTGTGTATGCGTTTAGTTCTTTACTCAGCTGAACACTGTCCTGACCAGGGTCCCTCACTGACTCATGCCCCAAAATAACAGGAAGAGATGTACAATGTGAACCAGAGCCCAGTAACAGCCTTTCCCTCTATCTCCCTCCTTCCCCTTCCAGTAACTGAACAGAGCTGGGGACTTGAATAAGAGAGGGACTGTACACATTAGGGAGGTGGGTGAGAAAGGTTTCATGAACTGGGGCAACTTGGGGGAAAGAATGTCAGTCCTAGATTCTGACATCCACTAGCTATGGAACTCTGGGTAAGTTACAGGATCACAGATTTAGAGCTAGAAAAGACCTTACATGTTACCTGATCCAACTTCCCCATTTCACAGATGATGAAACTGAGGCACACAGAGACTTGTGTGTTTTTACTGTGTGTTTGTCCTTTGTTGCCGAAGAAGACCATGTCATCAGAGAGAAATAACGACATGATTTGCACTCGACTTTGTTTTGAGTGAGGGAGAGCTGTGTAGGTCACCAGTCTCACTTCTCCTCCAGAGCCATCTGAATCCAGTGATCAAATATTCATCAGGATGACTGGAGATGACCCAGGATGAGGCAATTGGGGTTAAGTGACTTGCTCAAGGTCACACAGCTAGCGAGTGTCAAATGTCTGAGGTGAGATTTGAACTCACATCCTCCTGACTCCTGCACTGATGCTTTATCCATTGCACCACCTAGCTGCCCTTTGTCCAAGGTCACACAAGTAGTAAGTAGCAAAGCCAAAATCCAACCCCTAGCACTCTCAATTCCAGATCCAGGATTCTTTTCATGACACCAAACTGCCTCTTTGAACTTCAGTTTCTTTATCTGTAAAATGGTGAAAATAATACCGGTACACTCTATGTCACAGGATCATTTTGAGGAAGGGACTCCATTGATCATAACATAAATTACTAGTTATTATTATTTGGCATGGTATCGCGGAAATACCACTGGCCCCGAAGTCAGAGGAACTGGGCTCAAGTCTCACCTTATTTCTTTTCCTTTAAGAGTATTTTATTTTTTTTCCCAATTACATGTAAAGATAGTTTTCAACATTTCATTTTTGTAAAATTTTGAGTTCCAAATTTTTCTCTCCCTCTTCCCCAATCTGATATAGGTGATACATGGATAAACATGTTAAACATACTTCCACATTAGTCAAGTTGTGAAAGAAGAATCAGAACAAAAGGGAAAACCCATGAGAAAGACAAAACAAAATAAAAGGTGAAAATAGTCTGCTTTATTCTGCATTCAGACTCCATAGCTCTTTCTCTGGGTGTGGTCAGCATTTTCCATCATGAGTCTTTTTGCGATGGTCTTGGATCACTGTATTGCTGAGAAGAGTTAAATCAATCATAGTTAATCTTACAATGTTGCTGTTACTGTGTATAATGTTCTCCTGGTTTCACTTACTTCAATCAGCATCAGTTCAAGCAAGTCTTTCCAGGTTTTTCTAAAATCTGCCTGCTAATCACTTCTTATGGCGCAATAGTATTCCCTTACATTCTTATACCACAACTTGTTCAGCCATTTCCCAATTGATGGGCATCACCTCCATTTCCAATTCTTTGCTACCACAAAAAGAGCTATTATAAATATTTTTGTACATGTAAGTCCTTTCCCCTTTTTTATGATCTCTTTGGGATACAGCCCTACTGGTGATATTTCTGATATGCACAGTTTGGTCAGCCTTTGGGTATAGTTTCAAATTGCCCTCTAGAGTGGTTGGATGAGTTCACAACTCCACCAATTAGTGTTGTAATTTTACCACATCTTCTCCAACATTTGTCATTTTCCTTTTCCGTCATATTAGCCAACTGATAGGTGTGAATTGGTACCTCAAGGTTGTTCTTATTTGCATTTCCTATCAATAGTGATTTAGAGCATGTTTTCATGTGATTATAGATAGGTTTAATTTCTTCCTCTGAAAACTGCCTGTTCATATCCTTTGACCATTTATCATTTGGGGAATGTTAAGTCCCACCTTTAACATTACCTGTATGACTCTGGGCTTCAGTTCCCTCATCCATAAAATGAAAGAGCAGACTAACTGGAATCTGACAACTCTTCTGGCTATGATCTCAGGATCCTATGTAACCATATTAATTTCTGAAATGATTTAACCTCCTGAAATGATTCAATGTCTTCCTGTTTGATTTCCATTGAATCTAAGAAATAGTTCCTCTGCAGAAGAATTCTTCAGGCATGCACTTACAATAAATAATTAGCTAGGTTTCTTGGCTTTGTTCAGAGAGCATTTTTTTCCTATAGATGCATTTCTGAGCCTGACCCTCTCTCCTCTCCTAAAAGCATCTAGGTAGTTCCATAGTGCTTATAGCACTAAGACTGGGGTCAGCAAGGCTTGAGTTAAAATCCAGCCTCAGACACTTAGCTATGTGACCCTGGGGAAGTCACTGGGGAAGTGAAATGATGGAGGGTATAAATCACCTTCCCTCTTCAATCTACATGTGATAGAATTTGACCTATACTATACCCCTGTGGGTATTCTAGGGCAAGGGAATGTTGTTCCCATTTTGGAGATGAGGAGACTGAGGTACCAAAAAGTTATGTGACTTGGAGTCAGCCAGGATGAGTCAAATCCAAATGATTCTAAATATCACTTCAGTGATAATAGTCTGCCTGGGAACCGGAGTGGGATAGGGGAAACTAGTTTCATTTTCTCCTCTCAACCCTCCCCTTTAGGTGCTAAAGATTAGCAATTAACACAACAAGAGAAAGAGTACAAACATTTCCTCCCAAAATCTGGGAGGACATACTCTCCCCTATCCCACTTAGGTCTCTGGGGAAAGTAGGGTGTGTAGACTGGTGATATGGTCTCTACAACATAGAGATTGCCAATCTTGGCCAAGAGCTACTCCGTTCAAGCGATGTTGTATTTGAAAAGTTTTTCCATTTTATAGATGGAGAGAAAACTGAGACCACTCATGATACTTAACATTTACATGGTAAATTTGCAAAGTGCTTGGTATATATTATCTCATTTCATCATTACAACAACCCTAGGAAGAAGGTTCTATTATTGTCCACACTTTACAGATGAGGAAACTGAGGCTGAGAAAAGTTAAATGACTAGCCCAGAGTTATTCAGCTAGGAAGTATGTGAAATAGATTTCAAACTCAAGACAAACAACATACTGTCAAACATGTTCAACGTATTGGCTAGTTTATCCTTCATTTTCAAAAAGGACCAGTGGGAACACAGGATGATGTCTTGACTTGCAAATGAATTGGATTTAAGTGAGAGTCATTGAAGTCCAGCAGCAAGAAAAAAATTAAGATGAATGGTGATGGACTGTAAGTGGATGACCTTGACATCTTCCATGTCTGACCAATCTGTAAGTGTTCCACAGTGCCTGCTTCTATCGCCTTCATGGCCATTGGAACAAATTGTTCTCATCCACCCATTCCACTGGGGAAGTCTTCACATGCTTGGGGCAGAGACCTCCCTAACTTACTAATGGATTTGAGGTCTGTTAGTTACTCTTGCCCTGCTGGCACAGTTTTATAGGGATATGGTTACTGTACATGTTACATCTACTTGGAGCCATAGGCAAGAGTTGGGTGGCAGACATACACCAAAGGTGGATGAGCAAGCCTCACCAAGAAGTCCTCATACTAGAAGTGCTAGTCCTTCCTGAACCCTCCAGACTGAAAAATGCTCTGGAAGTGAAAACCAAAACTTTTTGGTTTGGATTTTTTTCACTGAACAAAATATCTATTTCTTCTCTTGCCCACCTTACCTTGGAAAGAGAAAAACCCTTGTGAAAATATTCGTAGTTAAGCAAAAGAAATTCCGCATCAGCCATATCCAAAAGGAGGTGTCTCATTGTACAAATTAGTCTATCCTCTTTCAGTCAGGAGATGGTCCATTTGCCACAGTTGTTGTTCCATTTTGGAGATGAGGAGACTTATCCGACAGTCATGTCACATCTGGAAGTGAACTTGGTAGTACCAATCTCTATACCATTCTGCCTCTCGATCTGGTTTTAAAAAGAAAAAAATGAATCAGTATCTGACCTCAAGAAGACTACATTTTAGAGAAAAGGAATCTTCTTAGCCACATCCCCAAAAATGGACAGTTAGCCCCCAACTTAGCAACATCCAATGAAGAGCAATAAATGACAAGTCTAGGCTTTGTTTGAAGACCTCCAGCAAAGAGAATCCAACTGACACTGTCACATATTCACATGAAAACATATACATACCCATAGAGACATATACCCTAAATTGTATGCTAAGAAGAAAACAAGGTGGAGAGAAACAAGACTTTTGAGGTTCTCTGTTGGTTCTCCGACAGTTCTCTGGAACAATAGTTGATCATTGCATTACTCGGGATTCTCAAGTTTTCAAAACTGTTCATTTTTACAGTGTTGTTGTCATAGTCAAAATTGTTTCTGCTTGCTTTACCCTTCATCGTTTCAAGTCTTCCCAGGTTTCTTTGAAACCATTTCATCATTTCTTATGGTACAAATGTATCCCCACATGTTAGTAACCCGTAATTTGCTCAGTCATTCTCCAATTGACAGATATTTCCTTTAGAGTAGCTCTAAATATGGTTTTTTTTCCCCTTTAATCTCTTTGGGTTATAGGACTAGTTGTCTCGCCATACAAGACCCTCCATCTCCTGACTCCATGCATTTTCCCTGGCTGTCCCACATGCCTGGAATACTCTTCCTCCTCATTTCTGCCTCCTGACTTCCCTGGTTTCCTTCAAATCTCAGCTAAATTCTGTCCTTTTACATACAAGAAGCCTTTCTTTTAATTCTGGCGCCTTCCCTCTGTTGATTATTTCCTATATATCCTGTATAGAGCTTTTTTCTACATATGTGTTTCCTTGTTGTCTCCCCTATTAGACTATAAGCTCCTTAAGAGCAAGAACTATCTTTTTCCTTTCTTTATATCTTAGCAAAATATCTGGAATATAGAAGGCATTTAAAAAACATTGATTGACTGACTAGTAAACTTTTATTTGATTGATTGCAAGACATTATGCTGGATTTAGGAGAAGGGAAAGGGAAGACAAATGAGTAAGACATCCCCCTAGGCGTTTGGAGATACAAAGACAAAAGTGAAGACAATTCTTCAGGGACTATCTCATCGAACCCTTTTATTTTACAGCTAGGAACCAAGATGCAGAAATGGAAAAATCACACCCCGCCCAAGGTGACACCGAAAATTCTTATCAGAGCTGAGTCATGATTCATGCCTCAGAGGCACGCTGAGCCCAAACTGCTGACCTCTATATCACCCTGAAGGGATAGTCAACATTAACTTATGTCATAGGGAAGTCAGTGAAAAGAGTCATCAATTTTGTTACAAAGGAGATTACTGATAATCTCTGGGAGAGAATTCTCAGTGGAGAGGTATGTCAGAAGTCAGAATAAAAGAGCCTGAAGAGTGAATGGGTGGTGAGGAAATAGAGCAAGAATGCAGACTACTTTAAAAACCTTTGATGGTAAAAAGAAATGTAAGAGTATGGGAGGAGCTCAAGAGTGCAGCATTTTTGGAGAAGCTTTCTTTAGGGATCTCCTGGGATTAATCAGGATAGGATCATAGATTTAGAGCTGGAAGAGATCTTAAAAGCCATCTAGTTCAAACCTCTCATCTTACAGAAGAAACTGAGCTACAGAGAAATTAAGACAGAGTCTGAGGCAGGATTTGAACCTAGGTGTTCTTGACTTAAGATCAGCTCTCCACATACTGTTCCACATGAGTTATTGCTACTAAGTAACATTGGACAGATAGCTCAGTACAATATAGATGCATGTAATAGATCTCATTCAGAGTCTTAAACCTTGTTGAATCCTGTCAGTTTCTTGGGGCATAAAGTATTTTTTGAAACTGGCCCAAGTGAGTCTTGAGTCTCTCCTTGACTTCTAAACTGACTTTCTTCACCTCAAGGCCTCCTTGGCTAACACCTATTTAGTTGGATTTGGAACTTGTTGAATTGCTAGACCTAAATCAACACAAAAGGTCTCTGGTGGAGTGCTCCAGAGAGAAGTGCATATAGTTATGATGATAAATATTTTTATGCATGATTTGGAAAAACACACAGAAAGCAGGCTCATCAGATTTTCAGATGACATAAAGCTTGGAAGGATAGCCAATACATTGAATGACAGAGTCAGGATAAATACTGGATTGAATTCAGGAATATTTTGGTAAATGTTTAATAGCCAGCTCTCAAAAAAAAAGTACACATGACACATTTTAAGTTTAATCTGCATCGTTAACATTTTCTCCATTTCTTTCTTAAATATGGAAATCAAAAGACAATAAATCAAGTCTTGGTTTTTAGAATTTGCCAATATTTGAGGAGTAAAGGCTTTCACTAAAAATTTAATAATCACCTCTCACAAGTTTTTATGAGATAGTAACAGCATACTGGTTGAATCTAGCATGATGAAATTTAATATATACTTGAGTTAAAGAATAAATTCCACAAGTAGAAGAGGGAAGAAGTGTAGATAAAGGTCTAGGGGTTTTAACTGACTATAAGCTCAAAATGAGTCAACATTAGGATAAGACAACCCAGGATGCTAATGTGATCTTACACTCCTTTAAAAGAGATGTGATGTCTAGACCCAGGGAAGTAAGAAGTCCCCTATTCTCTGCCTGGTCCCACATTTGGAGATTTGAGCTCAGTTCTGGGAACTATGGACTCTTTGACATGCTAGAAAGTGGCCAGAGGAGAGTCCCCAGGATGGCAGAGGAGGGACATTGAGATCATTCCATACAAAGATCAGCTGAAGTATCTTTGGATGTTTGAATCAGGGAAGAGATTTGGAGGGAATATGAAAGATGTCTTCAAAGATTTGAAGGGTTGCCATGTGGAAGAATGAATAAATTTATTCTACTCAATCCCAGAAATCAGAACTAAAGGCAAGGGGTAGAAGTAGCAAAGAGGCAGGTTTAGACTGGATGTCAGTAAAGTCATCTTTTTTTTTAAATTTAATTAACTTATTTCTTTTTAGTTTTCAACAATCATTTCCATAAGTCTTAAATTTTCATCCCCTCCCTCTCCCCTCCTTCCCTGAGACAGCTTGCAATCTTATATGAGTTCTAGACATACATTCTTATTAAACACATTTTTACATTAGTCATGTCAACAAGGTCTTCTTAAGAATCACAACAACCAAGGGGTGGAGCCAACATGGTGGAGTAGAAGGATGACCTGCTCTAGCTTTCCCCCCATAGTCCATAAAATACCTGTAAAAAATGACTCTAAACAAATTCTCGAGCAGCAGAAGTCACAAAATGACAGAGTGAACAAGATTTGCAGCCCAAGGCAGACTGGAAGGCTGACAGGAAAGGTCTATCACACTGGGTTCAGAGAGGAGTACACCCCAGCCTTGGTGGCATGACATGGACAGGACTGAAGCAGACTTCAGGGCACAGAATCACAAGTAGTAGTTTAGCTGCAGTTCCCAGATTTCTCAACCCATAAACTCCAAAGACAGCTTCAAAGGTTAATGATAAAGCTCTTTCAACTGGGTGAGCCCCAGCCCCAGGCAGCAGCAGAGTCCACTTTTGGAGCCCTCAACCTCAAGAACCTGGAGGAATCAAGCAGCTGATTTGGGTCTCAGACCTGAGTGGTGATCCTGGGGTGAGGAGGAGCGCTGCTGTTGTGGAATTGCTGGAGGCTCTGGAGGGGGAATCCTACTCTCAGATCCTGGCAGAAAAGAGTGCTTGTGGTTGCTCCCAGACCAGAGTGCAGGCCAGGAGAGCAGTAAACTCCTCTCCCTTGATTGCATCACCTTGGAGAAACTGAGAACTTACAGGTCCCTAAAGTATACCCTCCACTTGACAAAGGACTCAAAAGTCAAATAACTGGCTGGGAAAATGCCCCAAAAAGGGAAAAAATAAGACTATAGAAGATTACTTTCTTGGTGAAAAGGTATTTTCTTGCATTCTTTCAGATGAGGAAGGACAAAGCATACCATCAAAGGAAGACATCAAAGTCAAGGCTTCTGCATCCAAAACCTCCAAGAAAATATGCAATGGTCTCAGACCATGGAAGGCCTCAAAAAGGATTTTAAAAATCAAGTAAGAGAGGTGGAGGAAAAATTGAGAAGAGAAATGAGAGTGATGCAAGGAAATCATGAAAAGTGAGTCAATAGCTTGCTAAAGGCGATCCAAAAAAATGCTGAAGAAAATAACACCTTTAAAAATAGACTAACCTAGGGACCCAAGATGGCAGAGTGATTGATAATTGCTATGTTCCTTCCCTTGTTGACCTTGACGAGCCCAGAGAATTATCTCCCCAGGAAAAACCCTGGAACAGTGGGAGCAGCAGAAGCAATAAACAATATCTTAGCCCATGAGGCTAAGAAGATTGCTAAGGAGGATCCTTCTTGCAGTGGCTGAAAGGGACCAGTCTAGGACTAGAGCTGCCCCAGACAGGCCCACCTCAGAAAACTGGGAGAAGATCTTGAGCCACAGGGGGCTGAAGCACACAACCCCCAACGTCAGGACCCCAGGCATGCCTCAGCACCCCAGGAGAATCAGGAAGACACTAGTGCAGATGGGTTCACCAACTACTGAACTTGTCTATGCTCTAGCTTAGCAGAGGAGACCTCCTGTGGCTAGACCACACCTCCCCAACACTTAAGGAGCTAACTCCAGGATAACTGCAGGGAAACTCAAAAAGACCTCACCTGTCCTCTGCTTTCCAACACCAGCCAGCTCAGCACCAGGTAAGCTGCAGCATTTTAGCTTCTAGCTGAAAGAACCAGAGGCCACAACACAAAGCCTCAAGTTTTAGGCACAAGAACTGTGGGACAGAGCCGAGATCTACTTTAAAAGTCAGGAAAAAGGATGATTATCATGAGTAAGAAGCAAAGCAGAAAAGACCATAGAATCTTTCTATGGGAACAAGGACCAAAACACAAATACCAGAGAGGTCAGCATTGGAACTGTACTCCCATCTGAAACTTCAGAAGGGAATATGAACTGGTCTGAAGCATGAGGAGCCTTCTTGGAAGAGCTCAGGAAGGATTGTAAAAGCCAAATTAGAGAAATAGAAGAAAAACTCACCAATGACTTTAAAAACTACGAAAAAAGAAATCACAGAAGAATTTCAAAGGACAATTGGACAAATGGAAAAGAAAGTACAAAAACTAAATGGTGAAAATAACTCCTTAAAAAGAACAATTGGACAGATGAGAAAGGAAATGCAAGAGTTAACTGAAGAAAACAATTTGATAAAAATTAGAATCGGGCAAGTAGAAGCAAATGAATCTATGAGAATCAAGAATCACTCAAACAGAATCTAAAGAATGAAAAGATAGAAGAAAATGTAAAATATCTAATTAAAAATAGACTAATCCAAACGGCAAAAGAGGTCTAAAAAGCCAATGAGAAGAAGAATTCTTTAAAAAGCAGAATTAGCCAAATGGAAAAGGAGGTTCAAAAGCTCACTGAAGAAAATAGTTCTTTAAAAATTAAAATGCTACTTAAATTAATTTACTTATTTAGTGCCATACCAATTAAACTATCAGATAATTATTTTCTAGAGCTGGATAAAATAATATCAAAATTCATCTGGAAGAACGAAAGGTCCAGAATATCAAAGGGACTAATGAAAAGGAATGCTAGGGAAGGTGGTCTAGCCATACCAGATCTCAAATTGTATTATAAAGCTGCAATTACCAAAACCACTTGGTAATTGCAGCTTTATATTGGCTAAGAAACGGAAGGGTAGACAAGTGGAATAGGCTAGGTACTCAAGACACAATAGCCGATGAATATAACAATCTCCTGTTTGATAAACCCAAGAACTCCAGTTTCTGGGATAAGAACTCACTGTTCGACAAAAATTGCTGGGAAAACTGGGTAACAGTGTGGCAGAAACTAGACACATACCCATTCCTGACACCATACACAAGAATAAAGTCCAAATGGGTACACGATCTAGGTATAAAGACTGATACCATGGACAAACTGGAGGAGCAAGGAATAGTATATTTATCAGATTTATGGAGAAGGGAAGAATTTTTGACAAAAGAAGAGATAAAAAGCATTATGAAGTGCAAGATGGATAATTTTGATTACATTAAACTGAAAAGTTTTTGCACAATCAAACCCAAAGCAACCATAATTCAGAGAGATGTAGTAAATTGGGAAAGAATTTTTACAGCTAATCTCGGGGATAAGGGCCTCATTTCTAGAATATGTAGAGAACTGAATCAAATGTACAACAATATAAGTCATTCCTCAATCGATAAATGGTCAAAGGATATGAACAGGCAATTTTCAGAGGAAGAAATTAAAGATATCTATAATCATATAAAAAAATCCTCTAAATCACTTTTGATTAGAGAGATGCAGATCAAAACAACTCTGAGGTACCACATGCCATCTATTAGATTGACAAATATGACAGAACAGGAAAATGATAAATGTTGAAGAGGATG
>CM053771.1:39122168-39141939 GCA_028658325.1 Potorous gilbertii | reverse complement strand
TAGTAATAATAGGATTGCAATAATTTTGTTGTTTAGTCATTTCAGTCATGTCCAACTCTTTCTGACCCTCCATTTGGGGTTTTCTTTCACATTTCCTTCTCCAGCTCATTTTATAGATGGAGAAACTGAGGCAAATAGGGAGAAGTGACTTCCCCAGGGTTACACAACTAATAAGAGTTTGAAGCCAGATTTGAACTCAGGAAGATGTCTTCCTGACTCCAGACCGAGAAGTCTATTCACTATGCCACCTAGCTGCTCCAATAATGTGGAGGAAAATCAGTATTTTCTTATTATATTAATAACTAATTTTATATGTGAGATCTACTTCTCATTCAAAGCCTAGCCTCTCAAGGCCATTTCTGACCTTGACCAAAGAATTCATCCCACCCAAACCATTTTATCTAAGTGGAATTCTTATCCACCATGTTCATTGTTCATTGTCTGGGTAGAAAATGGATTCTTTCCTATAGATTGCTGGAGGGTGGGTGATCTAAGAGTACTGACATGATCAGAGTTATGGACCCTAACCCCTCATTAGAATAAACTTACCTCTCATTATAATATTCATTCTCTTATTAATTGTTAACCAGTCGGAGTTGATTTCTACCCATCAGAGATAGCCCTTTTTCCAAAGATATTTAACCATTTGATGGTCCCTGAGGTTCATCTTTGGTTTTCAAGAGAACCATTGACCTCAGTTTATTGATTATTTGCTAGCTATAATTAAAAAAATGATTATTAATTACCCTGAAACAGTCTCAGATTTTTTCTTCTTCTCAATAGCTCACTTTATATAGCACTTACTATGTGCCAGGTAATGTGCTAGGTTGATGTTTTCTCATCAGATTCTCACTGGGAGGTAGCTGCTATTATTAGCTCCATCTTACAGATGAGGAAACTGAGGCAAGCAGAGGTTATGTGACCTGCTCAGAGTTTCACAACCAGTAAGTCTGAATAGGTACATTATACATGTAATTTACAAAGTGCTCCTCTCCCAACCACCCAGTGAGTCAAGGTTTGCCCAATTGTCTACATTTTACTGAGGAAATTGAGGGACAGAGATATTGAAAACTTTTCTGTCACAAATCAAAATAAATCAATCAACAAAACATTTACTAAGGGTCTATGAGATATGGTTCTTCAGGAGTGACAAGAGGATGCCCTGGTGATGTAAGAAACAGAAAATATCAATAAAAAATGGTTTAAGATGTGGCAGATGCTTTGGAACTTATGAAAACAAAAAGGAAACAACATTCAGGTTGGTCCTCCCAGTTCCTGCTCTTCTCAGCTACCCCAGTGGAATGTGAGCTACTTGAGGGCAAAGACCGATTCATTTTTGTGCCTGGATCCCTACGTGCCCATCACATAGCACTATATGGTAGGCACTTAACCAACATTTATCAAAGGAAGGAAATAATCTAATAAAGCAACCCTTGCTGGAAGACAAGAGCTAGTGTTGCCGAGAAGCCAACAGACCTTCCTCTTCCTTTCCTTAGCTCACGAGTATTCATAGGGCAGGCTCTTTTGGACTTGCTGAAGCTATAGGTGTTTTCTGAGCAAAAGATGTGATCATTTTCACAGAAAAACAGGGTACTGAGGGTGATGGGCCTACCCTGCCCACAACCTCTGTGTGGCTAGCTTGACGCTCGCATTGCTTCCTGACCACAATCCTTCACAAGGTGGAGAAACCTCCCTTGCTTCAAGAAACTGGCCCCACAGGGCCAGAACAATTCTGCCTCCTTTTCCTAGGCAGTATTTTGTAGAGGGGTTTTCTTTTTCTGGATGGACTGGGTCATAGGACCATAGAATTAGAGCTGGAAGAGACCCCAGAGGTCATCGAGTTTAATCCCTTGTTTTACAGATGGGGAAACTGAGACCCAGAGATGTTAAAGTGACTTGGCCAAGGTCACACAGCCAATATGTAGCAGAAGTAGCACTCAAATTCCAGTCTTCTGACTGAATCCAGGACCCTTTCCATTGCATCACAGAGTCTGAGGTCCCTTCCAACACCTAGAGTGTAGGATTTTGGGATCCAGTGTCTAGCAAACTTGTCATACTTTTAAAACCACCACAACAACAACTTTGGGTTAAGATGGGG
Source organism: Potorous gilbertii (assembly GCA_028658325.1). Taxonomy (NCBI): domain Eukaryota; kingdom Metazoa; phylum Chordata; class Mammalia; order Diprotodontia; family Potoroidae; genus Potorous; species Potorous gilbertii. The sequence goes on along the minus strand of CM053771.1, from coordinate 39,139,841 downwards.
AAGAAAAACAGGTTAATATTCTCCCATGCCCAACTAGGATAAATGATTACTTGAATTGATGAATTGATGGGCAGCTCTAGGAAGATTTTCTTTCTAGTTCTGATACCACTTCTCCAGATGGATAACTTTGGAGAAGTCCTTTCTCACCATTATGGACTTCTGTTTTGCTACCCGCAAATGAGGAGAGTAACTCCTCCCCTGATCTCTTCTGTTGTGAGGATAAGATGGTTCCTAATGTCAAAGTAAAAGCATTTTGGAATTTTGGTGTTGGGGAAAGAACCAAAGTGACTGTCTAACCCAGAAGTTCCCAAACTTATTTGGTCTACTGTCCCCTTTTTAAAAAAAAGTTACTAAGGGCACCCCTGTAAATCTATCTTCTTTATTTTTATTCAGTTCCCCCCAATTGCACCCAAGGCTACAATAGCTCTCCTGCATCATTCCAGAAACCCACAGGAGGTGGTGTTGTCCACTTTGGGAACCTATGCTTCTAGCTCAACCCATTCCTTCTATACCATATCTGACAAATGGTCACCCAACATCCACTGATAGGAAAACCAGCATCCCTTGAGGGAGCCTAGCTCACGTCTAGAAAGCTCTAATTGTGAGGAACGTTTCATAATATTATAATGTGAGAGGAAGAAATCATCTTCATTTTTGTCTTGGTGTTATCAACCTCTTAACACAGTACCTGCACACAGTAAGTGCTCAACAAATGCTTCTTGTTTCTCTTGAGTCATTACAGCAAGCCCAGGTCAGCTTTTTTCTTCTTCTAGCCATCATTCCATGTTCTAATCCCTCTTCCATAGGACTACCCTCTAAATGCCAGAAGACAGATCTCCCGTACCTGTGAATTGTCTCTTTTCCAGGTTCAGCATGCCCACTTCTGTCATCACCTGCCTATGATGTAGACTCAAGGCCATTTGCCAGCCCCATTGCTCTCCTCTGGACAGTAATCAACTGCTCAGTGTCCTTCTAAGCTGTGGCATTCTGGGCAAACATGAGACAAGTCAGGCAAAGTAAATGCAAGGTAAATACTGCAGTAGATACTTGAATTACGTGGAAACTAAAGATGTTTCAGCAAAAATCAAGAGCAAATACACTTCTTTCCCTGGAATTGAGACAGTGTGGAGTATTCAAGTCAGTTCAAGACCTGACTTCTTAGCTCTAATTCTAAAGGGAATTGAGCCTGGGCCCAGTGGTCAGCACCCTGTAATAATACAATAGCTAGCATTTATCTAGAATTTTAAAATTTGCAAAGTGCTTTACAGATATCTTATTTTGTTCCCACAGCAATCCTGAAAGGTAGATGTTATTATTCTATTTTACTGATGAGGAAACTGAGGCAGACAGAGGGGTTAAGTGAGACATCCAGGGTCTAGTAAGTCTAGTAAGACTAGTAAGAAAGTCTCTGTACTAGGAGGCAAGAAAGAGGGTGGTCAGGAGACTGTATATTGTTTCTGAGTCTGTCCTTAGCTTGAGGTTGGAGATGAAGATGGGAAAGGTATTTGACTTCACTGGGCCACAATTCTCTCCTTGAGTAAGTGCATTGTTGTGTGCAGTTATTTTTCATTTGTGTCTGACTCTTCATGATGACATTTGAGGTTTTCCTCATAAAGATACTAGAGTGGTTTGCTATTTCCTCCTCCAGCTCATTTTACAGATGAGGAAACTGAGGCAAACAGGGTTAAGTGACTTGCTCAAGGTCACACAGCTATTTAAGTATCTGAGGTCAGATTTGAACTTGGGGAGATAAGTTCTTCTAACTCCAGGGCCTTCTAACTCTATCCACTATGGCTCCACCTAGCTGCTCCAGAATCAACACGTTCTATTACACAAGCATTGATTAAGCAGCTGTTATATGCCAGGCACTCTGCTAGGTGCTGAAGATACAAAGATGAAGGACTCCTCTCAGGAAATTTACATTCTAATGTCAAGAACAGAAAAGAATCTCTTTTGCTTCCTCCCCCTGAAAGGGAGAATGAATTAAGGAATTGGAAAAACTAATTGAGAATAACAGAACAACACAGAATAATTAAGGAATTGGAAAAAAGATTGACAAACACAAATTCTCTGGGTCTCAGTTGCCTGATCTGAAAAATGATGGAGCTGCATTGGTTTACTTTCAAGGTACTTTGAAAGTATGATCCTATTTTACTCTTGTGTTTGCCCAGTCTTTAAGGAGGCTGTGGACTTGGCAAGGAGAACTCCTACCTTCTTGTGTATGCATGGCATCCTCTGAAATGGGTGGAGGGGATGCTGGATCCCAGGGATGAGAATGAGTGGTGATGCAAAACAACAGGAGGTGAGATAATGTAAAAGGCAGATATCAGGCATCACCCATAAAAGTTATGAGCTAAAAGGAACTCTGGAGATCCATGCTGTTGGGGAAATAGAGCCAGCTTGAATCAGAAGGTCTGGCTTTAATTCTTGGTATAGCACTTAGAAGCTAGAAAAGTCATATGATTTCCCTGAACCTTGTCTTCCTCCTCCTAATTGGGAGCCACCCAAAAGAGTAGAAGGGGCTGTTTGGGGAGGTGGTGAGTTCCCTGTCACTGGAGGTCTCCAAGCAATGGGTGGATGAACCCTTGTTAGAGAAGCTGTAGAGAGGGCAGTTGTTTGGGTTCTGGCAGCAAGGGACAATCTCTGAAATTCCAGCTCTAAGACTCCATGAGTCTGATCCTAGGAGCTAGAGAAGAAAGTGGCAAGCCACTCCAGTATCTCTGCCAAGAAAATCCCGAATGGGGTTATGAAGAGTCAGACACAACTGAAAAACATTTAAAATGCTATGAAAAGGTCAGCTACTAATGCTGAATGTTAAGCTGATGGGGCACTTAGAACCCAGAATGTCAGAGCTGAGAGAAACCTTAGAATACAGAATGTCAGAGCTATAGGGACCTTAGAACACAGAATGTCGGAGTTGGGAAGGACCTTAGAAAATCCCTCAATTTATGGATCATAAAACTGAGGGCAGGAAAGACTTTTCCCAAATCAAGAGACATTAAATGTGAGTGGAGTGTAGAAAAAAATACACAAGACTTGAAAGTTCTTTGAGAAAGGCCTTTCAGGCAGGGCACAGATTTGAGGGTCTGATCCTACGAGTTATTTAGTATCTAAGAAAGCTAATGGTACAATATGCCTCCCTGACTTGATTTACAATATATGAGTCACTGGAGCCTTCATCTGGAGCTGGAAGGACTCTCAAAGTCCGAGGGCTTAGCTTTGCTAGTGCAGCCTTGTTAACAGACAGATGAGAAAACTAAGGACCTGACAAACATCAACAAAAACATGATTATTTCCACATATAAGGAGCAGAAAAAGGCTTGTATGTGAAACTGTGAATCTCTATTATGTATAGACTTTTCTTTAGTATATGTTGAACAACCCATTGGAGTCAACATTGGTCTGTTTGTGTTCTCTTCTGCTCCTTTTTGTATATGTGTGTGTAAACGTATGTATATTTCTCCTTTGTTTTTATGTTTCTCATATATATGTATATTGGATTCATTGACTATCTTTCCTTTCTTTACTTCTTTTTTGTATCTCTATCATGCCTCAACCACTTCCTTCCACAACCCTTGCCCCACCTCCACTTCCAATCACTATAAAAGCTCTTTATATATATAATATACATATATATTATATATATGATATGTGTGTATGTTTATACATATATATATGACAAATAAGTCCAATCAAGCAAAAAAAAAATCACACATTGTCCTGCTCTCAAGCGATAAGAAGCTTGAGACAACCTCATTCTTCCAGAGTGCTGCTCCATCCTTGGTTGCTCGTTTTTTAAATCTTTCCAAGTTGCCAAAGTGACTTTTCTAGTCACAGAGCGGGGTGTCAGAGGAAGACCCCAGGTCTTGTCATTCCAGAGACTGTGCTCTTTCGATAGTCCAGAGGGAAATTGTTGGACTGCCTTTCACTCTCAGCATCCTCCTTGGTAAAAGGATGGGGTTGAACTAGATGATTGCTAACTTTATAAGCTATGATGCTTCCACAAAAGAGAAATGGCCAACTCCCTCCTATGACCAACTGCTAGGTGACATTTGTCCTCAGCCTGTCCATTACCTTGTTAAAAATGAACTTTCTCTTAACTGTGTAACCTCTATGGGAACAAGTTCTTGCCACTAAAATCCTTGGACTCCTGGAGACCAGTAACAATTACCTTTCTCTCCTCCCACTTTACCCCTTCTCCAGCAACAGATTAAATCATCATTTCTCATTCCCCCTACTTTGGGCCCAAAGCTTGAATAATTCCACATGTTATTTTTACCCTTGAGCCAGTCAAATGCACTGGAAAGGGCCCTGACTTTTTTGTTAGAAAGCTTACACTGATTAGAAAAAGTTTACCATCCTGAAATGATAAATAAAAATTCCCTCCTCATCTATGCCTCTTAAATGCCTTTTATTTTCTTCAAAACTCTGCTCATTCCAAGTCCACGGTCATATATTTGTGTATTAATTAAATTTTTTAGCCACTAAATAGTCAAATAGAGAGGTTTTCATATAAAGTATTAATATGTATTCTATAGAGCATTGTCACCTAGTTGACATTTTAATATGGATTCTCTTTAAAGCATTTCTCGTTCTAAAACATACAATTTATAGCTACATGTTAACTAAATACCAACAGGTTTTAGTTTATATAATGTACTTTTACTAGCCCAGCCCTGAAGGTCATCATCAGAGGAAGCAATTCCTGTGGAAAACGGACCATTCCCACCATTCCCAGCATTCAAGTTATCCTGGATAAGGCAGCAAGATATCATGGAGGGGGAAGAGATAAAGCTTGTGCTAGCACAGTCAAACCAGCACCATCTCCTCTTAACCCCTAATGGAGATAGCCCTGGATCCTAAATACAAGCTCTTTGAGAGAAGCAGTACCACCCCCTACCCCCTCCTACCAGACTAACTATCCTGCCATCACTGAGGAAAAAAATCACTATAGAGGGCAGATCCACCTTCCTCAAACCACCAACACCAACTGTTGACCAAATGCTGTCTGAGGAACAGAGAAACCCAAGAACCCTGGGCTGCACGCTCCAGACAACAGGTCCTGCTTCCTGCCCAGCACCCACAGTCCTCATTCCAGTAAGCAACCTCCGTGAAGATGCAGCCTGTCGATCGCTGCTGCAATTGTGGGTGCTGCAGCCACAGCTACTGAAGACCTAGAAAAGAAAGTTCTTGCCACTAAAATCCTTAGCCCTGTGAAATGATTCAACCTCAGAAACATATGATTTTATCAGTGGAAATGACATTAAAGACAATACATTGCCATTTGCTTTGATGTAGCATCTTAAGGACCACTGACTTTCCATCTGACTTGCAGCTGAAACCTAGTTTGTTGTCTCCACGATTTTAGCTCCTAAGATAGCCCTGGGACTATCTTACTTTCCTATAGTATTTTCCTATACTATATACTTATGATATACTCTAAACTATATACTGTATACTATATACTTGCCCTATAGACTATTTTACTTTCCTATTTGTATCTCCAACACTTAGCAAAGTGACTAGTACAATAGTAGGCACTTAATAAATGTTTATTGATTGATTCCCAATAAATTACCTCATATTCACTATATATATAATATATATATATATATATATATATATATATATATATATATATATATATATACATATTCTCTCATGGAATGCCAACTCTTTGGAATACGGACTGTGCTTTTTCCTTTCTTTGTATCCTTAGCACAAGTACTTGGTATACAGTAGGTATTAATTGACTGACATGACAATTTACAGTTCATGAGTTTTTTTCATTCCAATAACACTGTACAAGGATGTTTATCACCATTTGAAAAAGGGAAAACTGAGGTCCAGAAAGGTGAAAGTGACATCTCTCTCCCTTCCCCACATTCCCAATTCAAATTGAGCCCTGGCTTCTTGACTTTAAGTCTAGTGTTCTGTCCACTCAACCACAATGCCTCCTAGGCTAACTCTGAGGAGTATTTCTTTCTCTATTATGGACAAGTAGTTTCCTTTCTCTGAACCTACTTTTTCCACTAGTAGATTGGAATATGTTGCGGAAGAGATTCTTATTCAAGTAAAGATTGAACTAAATGACCTGTGAAGTCCTTTCCAGCTCTGAGATTTTAATCAATATCTGGGACCAGATTTGTCTAATTTTATGGATTGTTGCCTGGGTTCAAAGTCCTGAGGGATTAATATCCCAATAATTTACCATGAAAGAAACCTGTTGAAGAGTCATAATTCCCCAAGTCAAATGGCCCTCTCTTATGCTCTCAGCACTTGTTTGCTCAATGTTAAGAGAGAAGAAAAAGACATTTCCTGTGGAGATGATTTCTAGTCTAGGGCTTAACTTCCTGAGCCACTCACTGCTTCAGGAAGGAGGCTATTGACGCTCACCTTTATGAACATTAGATTGGAGTCAGAGGGCTTGGGTTTCACTCTTACCTCTTCTGTTCAGAGTCTGTGGCACTTTAGGCAAATCACTTCCCCTCTTTAGACTTTCACAATTGTAAAAAACCCAGATCAGGGGTTCTTATTTTGTAATTTCTAAGTTTTTCTTTTTCAAATAGTTTTAAAAGTGGATTTCATTATCATTGGTTTCTTTTGTTGTCTTATGAATGTTCTGCATTTGGAAACATGATTCTAAGAAATCATTACCAGGTTGCCAAAGGGTTCCATGATGCAGAGGTTAAAACTTTCTACATTAGATGATCTTTAAGGTCCTCATTAAGACCTTACTACATGCCAGGCATTGTGTTAAGTGCTAGGGGTACACAAAAAAGGCAAAAACAAATCAACAGTCCTTGTCCTCAAGGAACTTACAGTGGAGATAATGGAGGAGATAAGATGCAAGCAACTATGTACAAACAAGATAGATAGATATATATAAATCTACGTGACTGTCTATCAATCTGTCCATCTATGATTCTCTGAGAATAATCAACAGAGGGAAGGCACTAGCAATAAGGTGGATCTGGGCTTCTTACAGAATGTAGGATTTTTAGTTGGGATTTGAAGGAAGCCAGTGAAGTCAGAAGGTGGAGATGAGGAGGGAAGGCACGTCGGGCTTGGAGGACAGCCACTGAAAATTCAAGGAGTCAGGAGACAGAGTGAATGTCTTGTTTAAGGAACAACAAGGAAGCCAGTGTCACTATACCACAGTATATCTAAAAGAGAATAAGGTATAAGAAGACTGGAAGGGTAAGAAGAGATCAGGTTATAAAGGTCTTCAAAAGTCAAAGGATTTTTTATTCGATCCAGAGGCAATAGGGAGCCATTGAAGTTTATTGAATGGAGGGGGTAGGCTATGACATGGTTCTGCCAACTTATACCATGATTATGTCAAATACCAATTTGATTGCTGAGTGGAGGATAGATTGGAGTGGGGACAATTTTGAGACAGAAAGACCAACCAGAAGGCTATTGCAATAAGCCAGGTATGAGATGATGAAGGCCTACACCAGCACATTGGCAGAGCAAAGGAGATGGGAAGTTAGGGTGTTTAAGGGAGCAGAAATATGTATGCTGAAGTCCTCTAGAATGGGGCATTTATGGAGAGACAAAGACCGAACCAGGCACTGAACTCAATGAGGAAAGAACAAGACTGTCCTGGAAGTCAGTAGGCAACAGCTACCAGAATCTTGATGGGGTGAGGTAGGTTGAATAAACCCCAAAGGAGTAGAGGTTATTGAGTGATGATGGTAGAGTGTGAACTTGGAAGTGGAATAGAGGACCAAAGAGTCTTCCAACTTCCCTACTATGACCATTGAGTCAAGGGTACGAGTGAAAGTGCAGAAGCCAGGTGTCAGTGAGTGACCAAAGAAGGCAGTAGCAAGAAAAGAAAAGATTTGAGATAAAAACAGTTTGTTACTGTCTTAATGCATACAGAGGAAGGTTCAGACTAACAAGCTCTGGGGAGCACACAGTAGAGTAAAGCAAGCCAGCTCTACTGAGGACACCAAAGGCAGTCAAGGAAGAAGGCAGATACAGGTTAGGTTTTCTGGAACTGGTATAGAATTGGGTGCTGTGCACTGGGCTCCTGGAAGGAATGGGGCAACCTTTCAACCTAGATAAGGAAAATCTGATGGGGTTTTATTGGGTTCTTTTCTAGGTCTAGTAGCACCAGGCATTGGGGGAAGGGACTGAGGACCTTAGACCCCAGACCTTGGTGATTCATGTTACAGGGAGCGGGAAGCAAGAGAACTGGAAACTAGTTGATATTCAAACTCCCCACTGGTGGAAAAAGGGGTGTGGGCCATTCTTGCTGGTCTTCCTCTGACAGAGTGACTCAGGGGTTTGGGGGCTTCCCTGGAGAGGGGAAGCTATTTGTGTCATGATGGCCATCTATGGAACAAGCCTTCCAAAGGCCAATGGAAGCAAGGGTAACTTTAGCATGTAGAACTGAGGAGATGGGAATAAGGCAACAGCCAGGACAGACGATGGAATTTGAACAATGACATTCTCTGTTCTAAGGGCCCTCCCAGCTCTGACATTCCCTATTCTAAGGACTCTCCTAACTCTGACATTCTGTGTTCTAAGGACCCTCCCAACTTTGACATTCTCTGTTCTAAAGTCACCCCCAGATCTGATATTCTGTGTTCTAAAGTCCCTCCCAGCTCCAACATTCTGTGAACCTCTGAAGATATGCTTGGAAACCAATTTCTACATGACTGAAGTATGAGAAGCCTGGGTAATTACCTGCCTCCACATCCACAGGGGGCTTGACCTTTTTGTGAGGAAGAGGTACTTTTCGCTTCCCAAAAGCTTCCAGAACTGTGTGGGCTGAGAGGGAGAAGAAGCAGTGAAATCACCAAGCAGAATTAGAGCTACTAAGAATCCTCCAAACGTCAGAATAGAATCTTAGCAGACACTATTTCATGACCTTACCAGTGGTAGAGAACTGATGCTGGAGTAAGTTCAGATACTGCCTCTGCTGGTCACCATCTATCTGACCTTGGGCAAATTACTTGACCTCCCTGGGTCTCAGTTTTTCCATACACACACACACTCATACATACATACATACATACATACATATATATATGTGTGTGTATCTATATTTATATATATCTTATATGCTTGTGTATATGTGTATGTATATACATAGATAACACACATATACATATATATATATATATGTATAGTGTGCACATGCGTGTGTGTTTGTGTGTATTTCAGCAAGCAGGGCAATGGACAGAGCCCTGGGCCTGGACTCAAAAAGCCCTTCCTTCTAACTCAGCCTTAGACACTGTCTGTGTGACCCTAATAAGATCACTTAACTTCTGTCTGCCTCAGTTTCCTCAACTGTAACGTGAGGGTAATAACAGCCCCTACTTCCCAGGGTTGTTGTGAAGGTCAAAGATTTGTAAAAGTCTATCAAGACAGTGGCCAACACCTAGTAGGTACTTAATAAACGCTAACTATTATTCTAGTGATGATGATATGAAGGTTGATTGGCATGGGGTTAGCCAGATTCTGCTTGGCTCCAAAGTGCAGCACAAGGGTAGAGGGGGCAGAAAGATGGATTTAGGTTCAAGGAAAACTAACAATGAGAGCAGTCTACTTTAAAGTAGAATGGGGGTGTCCCTAGAGGTGGTGAGTTCCCCAGCAATGGAAGTCATCACACAAAAAGCTGGACATGCTTAAGTTGGTTTGGATCTCTACTAGAAGGGATCATTTGTATACAAGTGTGGGCTGCCTTGTGTGATTCTAATGTAATTTCTTACTCTGAGACTGTGTCTGAATGTATGCTAAAGCTAGAACCCTAGAGTTGCAAGAGAACCACAGAGACTACGTAGTTCAATCCCCTGGTTTTCCAGTTCTAGAATCTGGGGCGGGGGGGGGGGGCTCTACCAGCAAAGGCGAGCTTAGATTCAAACTCAGACCATCTCATTCCATTCTCCAGTAATTAAACCCGTCAAAGGATGGGAATAAGCAGTGTTTAAAAGAACAAACTGAAAAGTATTCACAACCATATGAAAAAATGCTCCACATCACTAACAAGAGAAACACAAATAGAAACATTGCTGAAGCTTCACCTCATAATCTGCTTATGGGCAAAAAATGACCAAATAAATGGCAATGACCAAAACTTCTTGGAGTCTGGGCTTGTCTTTTTTTTTTTAATCCCTAGAACTTAACCCAATGCCTGCACATAGTAAGTGTTTAATAAATGCTTATTGGATTGGATTGGAAACAAAACCAAAAACAAGCCTTAATAGAAGGAAAATGGTATATCAAATTTTATTCTAGTCTAGGACTAGAGTCTCAGCTTTGATGTTACCATGTTTCCCAGTGTAACATTCTCTCTGAATTTCCAATTTGGGCAAAACCTTGTGGGTGATTTCAAAAGAGTACTCGTGATCCAAACCCCAAGTTCCTCTAAAGAATGTGGTTTGATGAGTAAACAGGGTTTTTTTCAACAGGCTGAGACCTAGCAGGGATAGACCCAAACACCTCAAACTAGCCCATGACATATGCGGGTTTCCAGCAACACTAAGGAAAGACAATGAACACCATGACTTATTTTTGTAGCTACTTTTATTTTCAAGGCTAATTGTTTGTTGAAAGGAAAGCTTGAGGCTTTGAATTTTAATCTTATGAATTATCAGAGCAGGAAGGAACCTTCAGGATCCTTTAATCCCAAGAGTTCTTAAACTTCTGTGTTTCTTGGACCCTTCGGGTAGGCAGTTGGTTCACTGCTGTCCAATGTTCGTTGCTCCAAAATGACACTGCTATGTTGGAGTCAAGGTATGGTGTGTCCGACTATGGCTGCTCAGACCAGCATGATCTTGGAAGGTTCTGCCACAGGTCGGGCACAAATAGTCCATGAAAAGGTTTGAGGTGAAGATGTCTCTAAATTTGCCCATCTCACGTTTCTTTGGGGTAAGCAACACAGTGAAAAGAATGAATCACTTCTCAGAATCATTTTAAATGCAAAAAAAAAATACAGGTCTCAGGTTAAGGTTCCCCACAGAGTCTAGTTCAGTCTTCTTAGTTGGCGGAGAAGGCTGAAAGATTAATGGACTTGTTCACAAATAACAAGAGTTCATGAATGAAAGAACCAGGCCTTGAACCTAGACCACAATATGATATTTAGAGTGGAAATTCCTTTTTGTTTATGGGTTGAATTAGATGATTGATGAGGCCCCTCCAACTTAGAGTCAGTAAGAGGTAGTAAATGTTTATTAAGTACCTACTATGTTTCAGGTACTGTGTTAAATGCTAGGGATACAAAGAAAGGCATAAGACAATTCCTGCCCATTAATGTATCTCTGATAATGAAGGGAAGCATTTGAATGGGATTGTATCAAATTTCTCTGATAAGAGTTTCATAATATATGTATGTAGATATGTATATATACATGTATATATATGTATATACACACACCCATATATACACACATATACATACACACAAATTCACAAATGCATAAGAATAATAAGCATTCTCCAGTAGCTAAATGGTCAAAGAAAATGGACAAATAGTTCTCAAAAGAGCATTTGCAAAGTGTTCACTCATCGTGAAGAAATACTACAAATCATTAGTAATAAGACAAATGCAAATCAAAACAACCCTGAAGTTTCATCTCATACTTTGTATATTGGCAAAAATGACAAAACATGGCAATAGTCAATGTTGGAGGAGCTTCAGAAAGATAGATCCATCAATACATTGTTGGTGGAGCTGAGAAATGGTAGAACCATTTTGGAAAGCAATTTGGAATCATGTAAATAAAGCTACTAAAATGTTCATACTCTTTGAATTAAAGACCCATTTACTAGGCTTATATGCCAAGGAAGTCACTTGACAAGAAAAACTGTTTCCATAGACTCCAAAATGTTTATAGCAGCATTTTTTGGTGATAACTAAGAATAAGAAATAAAGCAGATTCCCATCAGTTGGGAAATGGCTAAACAAATTGTGGTTCATGAATGTAATGGAATAGGATTGTGTTGCAAGAAATTATGTGTGACGAATATAGAGAAGTATGGAAAAACTCATATAAATTGCTACAGAATGAAGGAAGCAGAGCCAAGAAAACAATGTATACAGTAAGTACAACAATGTAAGTGGAAAGAAAGGTGACATACCAAAAAACAAAAAGTAAATGCAACAAAATTATTAAAAGTGGGACTCAAATAAAGAGATAGGAGGAGACATCCCCAAATCTACCTCTTTGTGAAGGTGGAAGGTCTACATGTCATATAAATTGCACATGTTTTCAGAGTTTTTCAATGTATCAAGTAATAGTTGGGTTGCCTTTTTTTTCCCTCTAAAAATACTATTTGTCATATGGGAGGTGGAGGGGGGAAATACATGGGATACTATGATAATGCAAGAATAGAAAATATCAGTAAAAACTTATTTTTTAAAAGTTTTTTTTTTTTTTTTTAAAAAGACAACTTCTGTCCTCAAAGATCTCACAATCTAAAGGAAGCTACAATACCTGAGAATGGGAGGGTGAAGGGAAGGTTATGCAGATCAGGGGACACACACAACCAAGTCCTGCAGATGGTGGGAAAAGTTCTGAAGAGGAATGAGCTTTATTGGTTCCATTTTGTAGAATGATGAGTTTCTGGAGATTATGAAGTCCAGGAAAGTAGCTGAGTGAGAACTCTCCAGTCTGTGATTCTGCTACCAGTCTCTTCAATTCTGTGACTTTGGTGTTATGGAAATATCCATGCAATCCCTGACAGGACTGCAGCCAATCAAAATGATTGACATGCAGACATCTAGGAAGCTAAAACAGGGTTTGTTATAAATGCTTCACCATTGATCCAGAGTTCTTAACTAACTGTGAGCAAGTAAAGGAATCAGAAATGTTTACGATACTGATGCCATTCTCTCCAATTCCAGGAGGTGGTGTAGGGGGAAAGAGTTACAGATTAGGAGTGAGAGAATATGGATCCTGGCCTTTCCACTTACTGCTTCCATGACCTTGGACAAGTTACCTCTTTGTGGCTTAGCTTGCTGATCTGTAAAATGGGAAGTTTTCATTGATCTGAAGCTTAAAAGTCCCTCAGAATATCTGACATTAATCCATAATTGTCAAATTCAAATAGAAATAGATCCTTACTAGTGCTTATTGATGTAGAAAATCACAAATTAATATTATCTATGTTGTATTATATTTTTTATTTATTTTGTTAAACATTTTCTAATGGCATTTGAATCTAGTTTTGGGCCACACTAGGGAGTATTGCTGGTAGCTGACCTAGTTTGACACCTCAGATATAGTCCAATCCTTTCATTTTAGAGATGAGTAAACTGAGGCCAGCAAAGTTAAATGACTTGTCCAAAGTAAACTAAGTAGCAATCATCAGAACCGGGACCTGAGTCCCAACTTAAAGTTGGATACGATGACCCCCAAGGTGGCTTTCAGTCTTACATCTATGAAATGATATATTCAGTTTTCTTTTTGCTACATACACCAAATTAGAAATGTCAGCCCATGTATATTGATTGGGCTTGAGTTCTAAAGGTGAAATGCAAACACAGAGAAATTCAAACAAACTTATGGAAATGCAAACATGTTCTCTCAAAGGTCCTTCACAGCCTTATTTAGGCCAAGCAGCATTTACTCAATCCACTGAATTTGGAAACAGAGAGACATAAGTGATGGATTGTTTGCTGTCCTTTCCTCCCTGTATGCAGAAGTTTTCAAAATAAGCACAAACCAAATCCAAAGCTTCCCACTATGCTCACTGTTTGCTGAGCCATTGATTCCCAAGAGCGTACCAGACCAGTTTTCAAGCTCAGCAACTCTTAGTGAAAGTTACTTCTCCGTCATTCTGGGAGAGGCAATCAACCCCCTCAAACAGAGGGGGAAGCTTTGAAAGAAAAAGCTAAAGTCTCCAAACAGACCTAGTTCAGCATCTTTTGTGGTTTTCCTGTTTTCTCTTTCCTATAATACTTCCCTCCACTTCTTAGGGTGGCAAGTTAGAGATTATCACCTCACCTTACAAATGAGGAAACTGAGGCAAACAGAAGTCAAGTGACTTACCCAGAGTTACACAGCTAAGTATCAGATGAGATTTGAACCTGAATCTCCCTTCCTCCAAGGTTCTCCTTCATACTCTGTAGTTTGTCAGAAGGAAAGAAAAGTAGGGGCTCAGGGTCTAAGAGGCCTCTACTCCAGATGACAGGGGGGCCCTGCCTGCTAGAAAATTTCATGTCCTAAATGGTGTTCTTGTTGGGCAATACCAGGGAGACTGAGGAAGCAACAGGTGTGAAGTAAGATGGCACTGGAAAACGGCACCTGATACCCACCCAGCTATCACTGGAACTAATAGATCTGGGGGATCCCATTGAGGAGGATAGCCAGCAGTAGCTAGGGGTTTCCCACAGGTCCCCACCAAGCAAGAGTGTCCTTGATCTTTGCCCAGAGCTCACAAGATCTGAAGAGGAGATACCGTGCTGTGAACACAAATTCCATTTGGACTTCCCTTTTGAGTCAAGCAGCATAACCGCAGGGGACTGGCTGAAAGCCTACTTCAAACCCAGATTCTCCAAGGGGTATGTTTACAGTAAGGCGTGTGCCCAGTCTGGCCCCAGAAAGCATTTCGGGAAAGGGACTGAGGGTGTTGGATACGGGGGAGGGTAAGCAGTGACCTCGGGCCAAAGCTAGCCGCTTGGCCTCTGCCACTTTGGACAGAATGGATTCTGGGTCCCCGGATGGAGGCAGCCAAGGGAGCAATGGAGAGATGATGGAGGAGGAGAAAGCCTTCCACCCCTCCCAGCAAACTAAGCCCCCCTCAACTCTTCAGAGCCCCTCTTGTCCCTAAGTCTCTTCTTTCTTTAAAATGTAGGAATGTGACAGGGTGTTGGCATCTGGCCAAAGCCAGAATACTTTCCAGAACATTCCGGGGTAGTCCATAAAGCAATCCAGGAAGGTCAGCTCAGGCTCTGCTCCTGAGACTATGGCCTGCAGAGATGGCTCCCCCAGCTCCGTCTCAGCTTGTTGTCTCAGCTTCCCAAGCTCGCTCTCAGAGATGCCTGGCCTCCTTCCTCTGGCCCTCATTTGGCAGATGCAGCTGTTGGCAAGTGGTACTCCTTTCCTTCCTCTTCCACAGAGAACATGACTTCAACATGGCCCCCAGGAGACAGCTTGGTCTCCTGCTCTGGATAATGGGCGGACTTCTCTGTCTCCTGGGCCTGCTCCTCAAGTGCCAAGGTGGCAGCAGGGTTCCTGCCCTCAGACACTTTAGTGACAGACCCGACAATCACTGTGTCAGCTTTCATGATATAAATATTCTCTGCAAGGCAAGAGGATGGGGTGAAGCTGAATTTGGACAAACACCATAATGGTCATATAATGGAAAAAAGGACTGGATTTGTAAGGAGAAGCCCTGGATTTTAATCTCTGGGCCTCAGTTTCCTCATCTGTAAAAATGGGTTAGATTAGATTAGAACATTTCTATATGTTTTAAATGTTTCAAAGCATTTTATAAACATGCCCTTCCTGGGATCCCAGCCTGGGAAATAAGCGCTATTATTAACCCCATTTTCCAGATGAAGGAATTGACGCCCAGACATTCTTCCACCATGTGCTGTCTCTCCTTCATTTTATTTTATTTTTTGGAGGCAATTGGAATTAAATGACTTGGCCAGGGTCACACAGCTAGTGTCTCAGGTCCTCCTGACTCCAGGGCTAGTGTTCTATCCACTGCACCATCTGACTGCCCCTCCTTCATTTTATAAGAATAGGGATAGATTTGGTGCTGTGACTTTACTAGCATAGGAAACTCTTGGGTAAGAAAACTCCCCCTACTCTGTCTTAACAGTTACCTGGAATCAGTGGCATGACCTTTGATCAGATTTACACAGCTGGGATGGGTCAGAGGCAGGTTATATCTGCCCATTAAAACTATTTGGGCAGGTAGCAAACTAAGGAG
This sequence comes from Potorous gilbertii, assembly GCA_028658325.1. Lineage (NCBI taxonomy): Eukaryota > Metazoa > Chordata > Mammalia > Diprotodontia > Potoroidae > Potorous > Potorous gilbertii. The sequence goes on along the minus strand of CM053771.1, from coordinate 39,123,944 downwards.
GTCTCAGCCCCACAGTTGAGATTGCCCACCTCTTCCCACTTCCCTCCCAGCAGGAGTAGCTTGCTTCAGAGGCTGGTTAGACTCCCTGTCCTCTGCCTGCTGAATTTAGGGAAGTTTCTCTTTGCGGAGGCCTGTGGTTTTTCATGTGGGTGGGCCACTGAGCACTGATGTGGGTTGGGTGGAGCACCGGGGGAAAGGCTCCCCAATGCCTGGGACGATTTGAAGAGACCCCCCCCCCACAGGACTCAAGGAGGAAATGGCTCTCCCTTGGGAAACACCTTGGGAAGACTCTTCCTGGGATCCCAGCTTTGTTTTTTGGTAAACAGCATCCTGGTTCTCTAAGATGAAGGGCACTTTGGGACATTCTGGCTCCAAACCCCACTACAGACATTTAGCATCTATATGTCCTTGGACTTATCACTTAACCTCTGGGCTGACATTTTCTCATCTGTAGGGTGGAGTGGTAGTAGATTGCCTCTAAGGTCCCTTCTAGGCCTATGCTTCAAAGCTATTTAAACTTTCTGTGCCTCACTTTCCTCATCTGTAAAATGGGGGTGGAGGAGACTAGATAACTTCTAAAGTTCCCTACAGCTCTAGATCTATGACCAACCCTACAATGTCCTGACTCCAAGGCCCTGAATGGGACTTGTCTCTCTGACTTTGGATTTGCTGGAAGATGCAGGATGACAGAAAAGAGCCCTTGTTGAGCTAGCTTCCAAAGAAAGCCTCTGGCTCCCATTCTGGGCCCCTTGGATAGCTTTGCTTGATCCCTTGGCTAAAGATATTACTGGGGTGACATTTTCAGGATAGACTTGATCCTTTCTTCATGGTTCCATCAACTGTAAGCAGTCCCCAGGCAACAGGCTTCTCCTTCCTTGGGATACAAGCCTAGAGGTACCTGGGCAGATACCCAGGCTGGTCCTTTTAAGGAGCACCTGTGCCCTTGAATCCCACCTACTAGCCAGAGTATATCCTTGCCTATATGCCAGACACAATGGAGTCTAATAGGGAAAAAAGGACTGGATTTGTAAGGAGAAGTCCTGGATTTCAATCTCTGGGTCTCAGTTTCCTCTTCTGTAAAAGTGGGTTAGATTAGATCAGTAGCTCCCAAAATATAGTCTGAAGACCCCTTAGAGATTCTGAGAACCATACAGACAATACCTACTCAGGGCTCTGGGATCAGGGCATTATGGGACCACAGGTCCAGAGCTAGAAGAGACCTTGTCAGGTCCCATCCTCTCATTTTACAGATGAAGAGACTGAGGCCCATGGAAGGGAAGTGACCTAGAATCAGGCTCAGAAACTTAGAGCTGGAAAGGACGATAGAGGTCAAAACTATTTTCATAATAATGCTAAGACATTATTTGCTTATTAAAATACTCCTTCCCCTTTCCAACTACATATCTGTGTGAGGCTCTTTTTTGGGGTTTTTGGTTTTTTTTACAAATGTTTCTTTCAATTTTCAATCTTCATTATACCCATCCAATGTAACCATCCTGGTGTTACTAGCACAGTTTCTGACACAAAGGAGTTCAATAAATGCTTCTTTCCTTCCTTATTCCTGTCTTTCTGCCTCCCTCCCTCTCTCTTCCCCTTCCTATTTCCTCCCTCCCTTCCTTTCCTCTCCTCTCCTTTCTCTCCCTCCTTCCCTTCCTTTCCTCTTCTTCCTCCTTTCCTTTCTCCCTCCTTTCCTTTCCTTTCTCCTTCCTTTGCTTTCCTTTCCTTTGTTTTCCTTTCCTTTCTTTTCTTTCTCCTTTCCTTTCCTTTCCTTTCCTT
>CM053771.1:39096640-39121668 GCA_028658325.1 Potorous gilbertii | reverse complement strand
CTAGTCTAGGGAGCCTTCTGAGATTAACCCCAGCTCTCTCTGGGCACCTCCTTTGCAACATTCCATCATGGCTCATGTATTCTACTCCGTGCGCTGTCTCTTCTCAATTGCCCATGCCCACAGTCATCGTTTCCATATTCTTCAGTGATTTATTCATTTAGTAACCACTGACGGAGCACCTATTTCATGTAAAATCTCATCTGTATACTTCCTCAAGGTATCTCTGCTTTCCCCTCCACCCCAACTAAAGGGAGAAAACAAAAATCAGGTCTTTTCTCTCAATGCTTTTACATCTACTTGGTACCTAAATGGGTGCTTTTTAAAAGGTGAGGGGCTGAGAGTTATCATAAATCATTGACATTTCTATAACTTTTTAGACTTTGCTAAGGGCTTTTCTCATCCCAACCCTGGGAAGTAGGCAGAGCAAGGGAAATTGTCCCCATTTTGTTGATAAGGAACCTGAGATTTAAGTGATGTGCCTAAGGTCACACAGCTGATAAATTTGCAAGGTCACAGATTAAGAGCTGGAGGAAAAGTCAGAGGAAGACAATGGTAGGACAGAATATTGGCTATGCAGTCATTGGCTTGGGTGCAAACCCAAACTCTGCCCAGAGCCTTGGAAACTTTGGACAATTCGAGCTCTCTGAGCTTGAGTTACCTCATGAAGGGATCAGATGAGAGGACCTCTCCAGCCTTCTCAAGCTCTCATCCAGTCTAATACTCTCATCTTGTGAAGGAAGAAACAGGCCCAGAGAGAGTAACTGATTTGCCTAACACTGAAGTAAGTTTTAGAGCTGAACTGGAACCCAGATAACCCACTACCACGGCTAAAATGTGAACAATCTTTGTCCCACATTGACTCTTTCACTTGCTAATGAAGTTTTCCTGTGTCAAGGTCTCAGCTCTTCACATACAGACCCCCAGTGACTCACCAATCTGGTTATTAGTGTGTTCCACCGTGGCCCTGGGCTCAGGAATGTCCCCAGGGCCAACATTCTCAGTAACATTCAGATCCAGGTCAATGGGTTCCTTGGAACAGGAGGTCACATGGTTGTTTGTCTCCAGAGCAGGGGGACTGCTCATTAACCCTTGCTTTTCAGAGATCTCGATATTCTTTGGAAGACTCTTGGGCTGCTGACATAGATGACATAGGTTTGAAAAATGAGGGAACTCAATATGACTCTTGGGATAGGAAGGACCCAAACTAAGATTAGGAACACCAACCAGATGCCTTAAGAACCAAAGTCTAAGGAGGATGGGGTGGGGGGGCTACACCTACCTCTGTCAGAACCAAGCTTTTAGCTTGGTAAAATATATGTCTATGTACATATACATGCCATACATATAGTGTATATGTATAGTGCATATATATGTATACACATATACACACACATATAATGTATATATGTTGTTCAGTCATTTTTCAGTTGTATTGGATCTTTCATGTCTCTATTTGGGTTTTTCTTGGTATAGATGCTAGACTGGTTTGCCATTTCCTTTTCCAGCTCATTTTACAGATAAGGAAAATGAGGCAAAAACGGTTAAGTGACTTGCCCAGGGACACACAGCTAGTGTTTGAGGCCAGATTTGAACTCAGGTCTTTCTGACTCCAGGGCCAGATTCTATCCACTGAATCACCTAGTTGCTTATAGTATGTATGCATGCATGAATGTATATATGCATGCATACATGTATATATTTGCAAACGTGAATTTTAGCCATTGCTATTAATATTATTATTTAGAGATCAGTGTGGTCTGGAGTAGTTAGCCATATATGTGTGTGTGTATGTATATAATACGCACATATAGTGAATATAATCTATATTATATATATATATATATATATATATATTTACATATATACTTTTAAAATCTTATATTTTAATTTCATAGCAACTCAGTTAGATAGGTGCTATTAGTATTCCAATTTTCAGCTGAATAAACTGAAGCAAAGAGAGGTTAAATGATTTATCCTAGCCTAGAGTCAAACAGCTCTAGACCTAGAGATGGAAAGGGACTTAAGAGGCCCTTGAATCTAATCCCCATCATTTTACAGATGAGGAAAATGAGGCTGGGAAAGGTTAAGTGATTTGCCTGGGCTCATACAAGTAATCAGTATCTAGGTCAGGAACTGAACTTGGATCTTCCTGACTCCAAGTTGAGTTCCCTAGCCAATGTTCTGCACTACCTCTCCAAAGGCAGCCCTTAGAGACTACAGTGTGCCATGGCTGAGCACCTGATCACATGGTATCTTATTGAATCCAATTATTTCATGAGCATGTCTGAGTGTCCTATCACCTCAATTAGACTGAAAGCTCCCCAAGGCCAGGGATTGTGATCCAGCACAGCCCAGGCATGGGCACACAGCAGGGGTACAATGAAGACTAGGGACTGAAAGGGTTTGGATGGGAAACTTTGGGAACCAGCTCTGACATTCTGTGTTCTAAGGGCCCTCCCAGCTCTGACACCCTGTGTTCTAAGGGCCCTCCCAGCTCTGACATTCTGTGTTCTAAGGACCCTCCCAGCTCTGACATTCTGTGTTCTAAGAGTCCTCCCAGTTCTGCCATTTTATTAACCAAGGATTAATTCCTATTCCAGAGAACCCTAGATGAAGCTAGACTTTGCCCAGACAACTTTCACTCTACCCCAGGCAGGTCTTGACTGGGAAATAAATTTTATAAGCCTTAATCTTCTTGACTAGAGAGCAGGGGGAAGTAGTGGACTGATTATCACCATAGTGGGTTATGACACCCTGGCCCTCCCCCATTCTTGATATTTAATCTTCAAATTAGAAAAAAAAAAAAGTAATGCTAAGGTCCTTGCAGTGGAGGCCAAGGCAGCCCTTACTGGTACTCCCATGGTGCGGGGAAGGGGAAAGAAGGAAAGGGGGGAAGAAAAGGAGAGAAGAGTCAATAGAACAGAGCCTCTGAGGGCAGGAAGTTCAAAGCTGCAACTACAATCCAGTTTCCTTCCCTTTAGCCTGCCCTGTCCCCAGGTCTCCCCACAAGCTTGCTTGGTTTAAGAATATAAACTCCCTACCACCTCCCAGGCAGGCTCACTTAAATTCTGACCTCCCAGGTCACCATCACTAAGCTCCATCACCCTCCTCTCACCTGAGGAGGGAGGAATAACCCCTTTCCCAATCAGTCCAACTCAGGGTAGCCCAAGGTTCAGGCTGGTGGCAGGTTGGGATACATCAGGAGAGAGGGATGCTCTAGGTTCCTAGGACTGACTACTCCCTAGGCTGGTGTAGTGGATGGAACTCTGGGCCTGGATTCTAGAAAACTTGAGTTCGAATCCAGCCTCAGATACTTGCTAGCTGTGTGGATCCTGGACCCTGCTTAACCTCTGTTTGTCTACAGTCTTCTCAACCGTAAAATGAGGAATAACAGTAGTAACTATTCCCATGGTTGCTGAGAGGATACAATGAGATCGTTTGTAAAGTGCCTGGCACATAGTAGGTACTTCATAAGTGCTTGGTTGCTTTTTTTCTTCTGTCCTTTCACCAGCCCAAAATGTCACTGGACCAGGTGTGAAGGGAAGGAGACAAGAAAATGGTGTCTTCACCATGGGCCCTCTGGACTCTGCCTAGGTCCCTCCCCAGAAAAGCTTCAGCCATGAGCTGAAAAATAAGGAGTGAGACAGTATCAACAGATGGCTGGTTGCCACTCCATCCTGGAAAACCCCAGTGGGATAAGCCAGCACTTGCGGCTTGGGTTCCTGGCATCAGTTCCAGGTTTGCAGGAGAAAACCCTCCCCAGACTCAGCCCCTTCTACCTCAGGGGCAAAGACAAGGAGTCTCAGGCCAGGGCCAGGCACATTGGGTGAGTGGATAAAGGCTGGACAGCTCCCAGCTCAGGAATCCAAACACAGGCTCCCTCACTCCAGAAGGCCAGAAGAGATTTGAGGAAGTCTGTTAACCCTCAATGGAATGCCAAGGGGATCGGGTGGAAGCTGTTTTTGGAAGGGAAAGATTTAGGGGATTCTTGCCCAGGGGAAGGCTGACTTACTTGGCAATTTTTCCTGAGGCTGTAACCTAGAATACAAACAAAAGAATCATCTTCAGTAAGTTCCCACAGAGATCCTGGTGGAGCACAGATTTAGAGGCTGGTCAACTAGTCACACTTGATTTTATAAAGGAAAAAACTGAGAGGAGCATAGGAACCTAGACTTGGCTGGGATCTCACAGGTCATCAAATCCAAACCCCCTCATTTACAGATGAGGAAACTGACGCCTACAGAAGTAAAGAGACTTGCCCAAGGTCACAAAGACAGGTGGGATTTGAACCCAGGACCTCTGATTACAACTCCTGCTCAATTTCTTGGCAGCACCATTAGTAAGAACCTCAACTGATACCATGGAGGAAACTAGCTGGAAGCAGTGAGGAGAGAAAATGAATACTTGTTGGTTAAAAAATTAATTTTAAAAAAGTGTAGGCAACATCTTAGAAGCACAGGAACCTGTCTTTGATGGAAGTAGCAAAGAACCGGAGAGGTCCCAGCTGACACTGATCTTAATCTTTAAGGTAAGTGATGTATCTAGCCCAAATCTTCCTTTATATTAGCTCTATATCCCTCAATCGATCTCTTCTCCAAAAACTTAGCTAAAACCTTTCTGAATTTCTACGATGTGATTAAAATGATAAAATTAGACATAATTATAATGTGAAGTAGGTTAATACAGAATTTAGAACTTAAAATACAGGAAATGAGTATTAATCTTTTCCAAGTAGTCCCCTTAGGGTTTCACACGCTTATTCTACCGAAAACCTAGAAAACAAAGTTCTCGCCACTATAGTCCTGGGCACTGTCAGATGATTCACCGTAAGAAATTGATATGATTTTATCAGTGGAGATGGCACTAAAGAAAAGAAATCAGTTTCTCCTTTATTGCTGCTGCACCCCAAGGACCCTGGGAACTTGTCATTTGACTTGCACCCAAAACCTTCCACGTGAGTTGTCTCCTCCTTGAGAGAAGGAACCATCTCACTTTTTTATTTGTATCCTCGATGCTTAGTACAGTACTCTGCATACAGTAAGCATTTAATAAATGCTTTATTCATTCACTCATTATTCCCATATTGCTACCATTGTTGGAAATATGGTAGTAATTCCCCTTCAAAAAAAGTCTGTGATGTATTCCTCTACATCACCACCATGACCATCATCATTTCCTGACAATCCAAGGAAAGGGACATGTGATGCCATTGACAGAGGGAAGTTCAAAGTGAGGACACTTCCCCTGCCAACTGTACAGACTGACACCTCATCTTCTAACTTGTCTCTAAGGTTTCCTGGAGCCCTGAGGCACGAAGGGACGTGCCTAGGGTCACACAGCCAGGATGTATCAGAGGTCTTCCCAGCTTTCAAGCCACCCATTCACTCCTCCAGGTTGCTTCCCCAAAGACACTGAAAGGCTGGAAATCACTTAACTGGCATCATCTCACTTGAAACTTACAACAATCCTGTAAGGAGGGCACTAGCGATATTACCATACTTGTTTTTTTTTTCAGATGAGGAAACTGAGACAGAGGTTTGCTGACTTACTCAAAGTCATATTTAGGCAGAATTTGAACCCAGATCTTCCTGAGTCCAAGTCCAGCACTCTATTTATGAATGATGGGAAATCTTCATATTTTAAGGGTAGATACAACTTCTGGACACCATATCTGACTTTTTTGAAGCATTTTAAGTTTATGAAATGATTTACACACAATGCCTCATTTGAAGATGATAAGTAGATAAGAGCACTGGACCTTGAGCTAGGAAGACTTGAGTTCAAATCTTGCCTTTGGTGTTTCCTAGCTGTGTGACTCTGGACAAGTCACTTAGTATGTTTCTAACACAATTTGCTCAGCTATAAAATGAGATAGCAATAGTGCCTGCCTCATCGAATTTTAGTTCAGTTTCCTCTGCTGACTGACTCTGAGAGGCAGCCTGTCATAGTGAATACAATACTGGGTGCATAATCAGGGAGAACTGGTCCATGTGACCTCGGGCAAGTCATTTCACCTCTGGGCCTCAGTTTCTTCATCTGCAAAATGTGCTAGTCAGCCTCACCCATTCAGTCATTATACCAGGCATAATATACAGTACTGGCTTCACAGAGTTGATATATAGTTCAAATGAGAAAAATAATAACTGATAATAGCATTTACATAGCACTTTAAGGTTTGCAAAGTTCTTTTAAAATGGTATCTCCTTTTATGCACACAACGAAATGGAATAATGTACTTAAGGGCTATATAATTATCAGTTATTACTATGTACTCTGATCATGTCAAGTAGGCAGTCTTTTTTTAGTCTAAATGTTACTTCTCTCAAATTCAAAAGAATTTCTAATTCTAGTGTGAAATTTGAAGAATAAATTCCCATCTCCCCTTCGCCTCTGTCTCTTAATCCATGAACAAACATTGGTTAATCAGGTTGTTGTGTTTGTCCTTCAGTTTGAAGAGGACCATGACATCAGGTAGATGATGACATTACTTGAAGTTGACTTTGATTTGAGGGAGGGAGGGCTGTGCAAGGTCACCAACCTCACTTTCTTCTCCTGAGCCATCTGGGTCCAGTGACCAGATATTCATCAGGATGACTAGGGATGGCCCAGGAGGCAAAGGGAGACCCTGGCCCTTTTAGGCTAAGGCCTTTTCAGGTTCTCACTTTTAGTGAGACAATGCCCATTCAGTAAATAGGTCTCTTTAAGTATTTACTCAAGGGATGACCCCTTTAATAAAAAAAAAAAGTCAAACTGGAAGGGGAAGACCTTCAGGGTTCTTGGGTAAAAGAGAAACAGTTATTATTTAGTATTTAAAAAAGAACCACAGGAAGATCCAAGGACGTAGGCATATACATACACATACACACATACACACATGCACACACGCACGCACGCATGCACATGTACAGTATATATACAGTTCCTGTCCTCAAGGTATTTACATTGTAATGGTGTACTGGTTTGTACCAAAGTAGATACAAAGTAACTTAGAAGGAGAAGTACCAACAGCTTGGGGAGAGGGAAATGATATGGTACATGAATGAAATAAACCAAGGAGATGAGAAGGGAGTGCATTCCAGGCACACAGGACTATATATAGCCAAAACTATAGTAATAGCCCTGCAGATGGTAAATGCAAGAGACAAAGAGGCACATTTGGCTGAACTGGAATGTGTGTGCCCACTAACCATGGGGGATGCTCAAGGTTCTATCTTGGGCCCTTTTCCCTACACCCTCTATTCTATTTCATTTGGTGATCTCATCAGCTCCCACAGATTCCTTTGTCATCTAGATATTGATGATTCTTCAGCCTATCTATCCAGCCCTAACCTCTCTGCCAACCTCCAGTCTTGGCAATCTCCAACTGCCTATTAGGCATGTCAAACTGACTAATTAAACTCAACATGTCCAAAACTGAACTCATCTTCCCCCCAAAAAATATGTTTCCTTCTTCCTAACTTCTCTATTACTGTTGAAGGCGCCATCATCCTCCAATCACCCAGGCTCACAAAACAAGTGTCATTCCCAATCTTTCTCACCTACATCCAGTCTGTTACCAAATCCTGTCAATTCTACTTCAGCAACATATCTCATATACGTCTCTTCTCTCCTCTGACACTGGTTGTTCTCCTTGCCTCAAGTCTTCCCCCAACTCCAGTCCATCCTCCACTCAGCTGTCAAAATGGTCTTCCTAAAGGACAGGTCTGAACATGTTATTTTCCTATTCAATAAATTCCAGGGACTCTCTATCATCTCTAGTATACAAAATTCTGATTCCCTTTTAAAGCCCTAGCCCCATCCTACCTTTTCAGTCTTCCCCGTACTCCACAATCCAGTGACAGTGGCTTCTATGCTGTTCCTCTATCACTTGACTCCACGCATTTCACCAACTATTCTCCATACCCATCCTTCTCATCTCTGCCTCCTGGATTCCCTGGCTTGCTTTAAGGTTCAGCTCAGATCCCATCTTTTGCAAAAGACCTTTCCCAATCCTTATTGCTAGTGCATTCAAATGCCAGCGCCTTCCTTCTGAGATTATCTAGAATTCATCCAGTTTCTATTTTGTTTGCCTGTTTTTCTCCTCTTTAGACCATGAACTCCTTGAGCACAGGGACTGCTTTTGCCTTTCTTTCTATTTCCAACACTTAGCACAGTCTCTGGCACAGAGTAGGTACTTGATAAATGTTCATTGATTGATAGTAGGTGCTTAATAAATGCTTATTGATTTGACTCAACTTTGAACATAAGACTGGAAAGATAGAATGGGTATGGGTTATAAAATGCTTTAAATGCCACACAGAGCAGTTTGACCCAACAGAGAGCCACAGAAGTATAGCAAACAAAATAGTGACATGGTCAGATCTGTGCTTTAGGAAAATCAAAATTTATCAGTTGTTTGGAGAGAGGAAAGATTAGCGAAAGGGAGACCAGTTCTGGGGCCACTGTAACAATCCAGGTCTGAAGAGAGCTCATCTCTTTAGTCTCAACTCCTAAGACAGCTTCCCTGTGCTAAAGGGAATCATAGATTTCAAGGTGGGACGGACTACAGGGATAATTTCCCTCATTTGGTTGAATGAGAGGCAGCCCAGCAGGATGTAGAGAACATTAAGCTTGGAGTAATGGACAACTAGGTTCATTTCCTACTTGTGAGACTTTGTAGCTAAGTCATTTCATTAGTTAGTTTCACTTTCCTCATCTGCAAAATGTGAAGGTTGGCCTAGAAGACTTGGCCCTTTCTACCCCTATATCTATTATCCTGTGACATGAGAGAGTTTTTGCTCCAAAAAGTGACAAACTAGGTGATCTCTGATGTTCCTCCCAACCACTGAATCTATGATTGTGTGACATGAGGAAACTGAGGCCCAGAAAGGGCCCAAACCTACACAGGTAGTAAGCATCAGAGGCAGGTTTTGAAATCAGACCCTCTGACTCTAGAGTCAGGGTATTTCCACCACATGATATAAACACATGCCAAATTGTGATGTCCTGCTCATTTTCCAGCTTTGTGGGGCCACTGTCCACAAGGCGCTGGACAAGGCCAATAAGGGCTGAGCCAGGAACGTCTCACTTACAATGTCCAAATATTTAGTGATGTCACATGTTCAGCTTTATTTTAAAAAGGAGGTTATTCTGAAACAACACTGCAAATGAGAGAAAAAAAAAGAAAACTGCAGTGGAAATTCTAATTTCAATAAGAACTGAAGAAAGAAAGCAATTGTTTTAAGGAGACTCTCAGCCTGCCAGTTTATGGGGAAAAAAAAAAGCTAGGGCCCTTCAAAAGCCCAAAATCCCCCTTTCTGACCAAACAGAAGTATCTGATTGTGAAACTAGGTAACGACAGATTCAAAGTACATGAATGGGAAATTTGACATGTTTTGATTCTATGTCAAAAGCCCAGATAAAGGTGAATGGCTCTAAAACAGCCCAGACTCCAGGACCTCTGACTGGTCATGTGATTGCCCCCCTGCCTAGAATGGCAGTGAAGGCTAAAAGTACCAGGACTTTAGCGGTCACCTAGTATAACCTGTATCAACCTCTGCTGGGTCCTAGTGAGAGGAAACCTACCCCTCTCCTGGTCACCCCGGCCACTGTAGGCCAAGTCTCATCGTTGGGAGGCTGACCTCAAACTCAACTTGGACCCTTCACAACTTTTACTCCTGGATCCTAGGTCTCCCCTCTGGGCCGGAGAAGGGTAAATAGCAAGCGTTTATATGAAACTTCACCTGTATTACTCCATTTGATCCCCATAACATCCCCGAGATAGAGGTGCTATAATTATCCCATTTCATAGATGAGGAAATGAAGGCAGAAAGTGGTTAAGTGACTTGTGAAGGGTCACACACCCAGTATGTGTCGGAGGCAGGTTTTGAACTCAGATAAGTCCTGATGCCAAGCCCAGAACTCTACACTATCAAGCTGCCTGATTTAATCCTTCCTTTTCTAAGTGGCAGCCCTTCAAACCCTTGAAAATGGCATCCCCTCTAAATTCTCTCCAAGTCAAACATGCTCAGTAACTTCTACCTGTCTTTTTATGGCATGGACTTGAGGGCCTTGATTGCCCTCCTCTGGGATGATCTCCAGCTCATCAATGCCCATCCTACCAGGGTACCCAGAGCTGAACACACTACTCCATCAGTGATCTGACCAGGGCAGGGTACACTGGGACAATCAAAACAACTTGTATCTAGAAAGAAGGCTTCTTAATGTCATCCAAGACCTCATTAACTTCCTCAATTGCATAATCACAACAGCAGATTAGAACCGGAAAGTCTTTGTGCATTTGGTCTGGACTCTGGACAAACTAATAGAAACTTCCCAGGGAGCTCAGTCCTGGATAAACTATAATCTGAACCAACAACTTATCAGTCTTCTTGATGTTCCTGAAACATATCCCTCAAATTTCCACCTCTGGGCCTTTGCAAGTCCCTCATCATCTTTAATTCTTATGATCCCTTCAAGGGGAAATCTCTTTTTTTCAAAGTATAGCTCAGACGCCACTTCCTAGAAAAGGTCTTTTCTGACCCCTCCAGTTACTAACTTTCCGTGTGGAAATTACTTATATATAAGGTCTATTTCCTTGTCTAGGTACCTGTGGTAGTAAACAAATTGAACAGAAGCTCACTGAGGACTGGGATGATGGTGTTTTTATCTTTGTATCTCTAGAGTCCAGCACAGTGCCTGGCACATAGTAGGGCTTTTATAAATGTTTGTCGAGTTTAATTGACTTAAATTAACAAAAATTTGTTGAGCAAATGAATGAATGAAAGAAAATGAATGAGTTATCTGGGATGGTGCTAAGTATAAAAAGGAGAAAGAATGAATACTGAGATGGGCTTTAAAAAATTTATCCCTCAGAAAAACGACTCTCAAGGAAGGGTGCTGGGGGTAGGTGAAGCAGGACCATAGGAGTTCCCCCCCCCTCCATTTCCTCCCCCATTCCCCGCCCCCTCCGTCCCCAGCTACCTTGTTTTATTTTGTAGCAGGGATAGTTGAGTCCCAGAGAGAGGCAGGATTCTGCTGAAGGTCATACTCCTCCTGTTCAGTCAATGCTTTCTCCCTCTGTTTGCCCACATACCTCCTCCCTCTACTTACCTGTAGTCACGACCTTGGGTTGGAAGGCTTGACCAGAATGAAGGTGAAGCTCTGAAAGAGAAGACAAGGAACCTGCAGCGGTCAGTTCTTGGTCCCTCTAGAACAGGGGTGGGGAACCTGAGGCCTCGAGGCCACACATGGCCCTCCCTGTTTTAGAATCTGACGGGCAGGAGCAGGGGTAAAGAATAGTGCTGACAATGATAACACCAATTTCTATAAGGGCTTTAAGGGTTACAAAGTGCTTCCCTTGCAATAAGGAGGTAGCCAACGAACAGGAATGAATGACAGGATCCTCCACATCAGCCATCTGGCTTAACCTCCTCATTTTACAGATGAAGAAGCAGAGACCCAGAGCAATTCAGCAGCCAAGGTCACCGAGCTGCTAGCAAGAGTCAGAGGTGGGATTTAAACCCAGGGCCTCTGACTGTAGAGCAAATTCTCTTGCTACCCCATTTCAGAGATGAGAAAATTGAAGACCTGGACAGATAAAGTGCCTTGCCCATGGGGTACCTATATAGCAAAGGAAGAGTCCAAGATAGAACTGAGGTCTACTGCTTGCCTCTAAGTTCATGATCATTCTATATCACCATATTATGAAAACCCAGTGTCCCAAGCTGGGAACCATGCTCAATATGGACTCTCCACCAGACTCCATCAGTTCCTCCTGCCCACTCTCCACTGCTAACGGCTCCATGGGGCAGAATATGAACTCACTCTGCAGAATCCCCTTCCTGCAGGCCCTCTGCTGGCAGATCAGGAAGAGAATAAAGCCAAGCACCACAGCAAAGACAGTCACCACCCAGAAAAGAGACTCAGAACCTGTAACACAAGAACAGGTCCAAGACTTTCTCTCAGTTGCTGACTCCATTCCAGTCTCCATAAAATCGGTAAGAAATTTCCTGACACCGCTACTAGAGGGTAAGCCTTTTCAGCCCAACCCAATCAAGCCCCTGGTAGGTCTGTTGGACCACTTTGCTCTATCTCTTTCTCTGTTTCTCTCCTCTCTCTTTCTCTCTTTCTTTTCTCTGTCTCCTCTTTTTCTCTCTTCTCTCTACCTCTCTCTCTCTCTCTCTCTCTTCCTCCCTTCTCCACCTTTCTTTGCCTCTGTCTCCCTCCTCTCTATTTCTATCTTTCTATCTCCTTTCTTCTTCTCTCTCTTTTCTCTCTTCCCTTTCTCCTCCCTCTCTCTTTCTTTCCCTCTTCTCTCCTCCCTCTCCCTCCCTCCTTTTCCTTTCTCTCTTTTGTTGTATTGATGTATTTTATTCTTATATTACAAACTTTTCCAAATTATCCTTATCTTGTGACAGTTCTACCAAACTAACAATACTTTGACCTTATTTGAACCCCAGAGAGGGTTCAAATAAGTATGAACTTATTTGAAAGTTCATACAACATTCCACACCTGTAATTCCCCAATCTTTCCATTTTTAAAGTGTTTTTTTTAATGAACAGAAAATTTTCTCTTCCTCCCAACCCCCACCCCACTGGGGAAAAAAAGAGAAAAGAAAAACAAATTCCTTGCAACAAACGCATATAGTTAACAAAATAAATCTTCTCATTTGCTGTGTTCAAAAAATACACATCTTATTCTGTACCCTGAATCTTTCACCTCTCTATCAGAAGGTAGAGATCGTGTTTCATCGTCAGTCCTCTGGGTTCATGGATGCTCATTGTATCCATCATAGTTCTTACAGCTTTAGATTTGTTTGTCTTTATAATTCTGTTGTTCCTGCATAAATGGTTGTCCTGGTTCAGCTCATTTCATTCTGCATCAGTTTATAAAAGTCTTCAAAATTGTTCATTTACGATGCTATAAATTGTTCTTCTAGTTCTGCTTGCTTCATTCTGCATCACTTTCTACAAAGAGTCTTTCCAGGTATATTAGAAATCATCTATTTTCTCTTTTCTTATAATACAAGAGTACTCTATCATGTTCATATACTACACTTTATTCATCCATTCCTCAGTGATGGGCACCCCTTAATTTCCATTCTGTTTGTTTGTTACAGTACCACAAAAAGAACTGTTGTAAACATTTTTTATGCAGGTAGAATCTTTTCATCTTTTTTTGATCTTTTTTGAGTTTAGACCTCATAGTGATCATTGGGTCAAAGGGTGTACACTGCTTAATAATTTTAATGTATAATTCCAGATTGTTTTCCAGAATGATTGTACCCATTCATGGAGCCACCAACAGTGCACTGTCCAGGCTGGGCTTTCCTGTTCTCAGATTCCCGAAGGACCACAGATTTGGGAGCCAGGAATCCATGGAGATCATCTAGTCCAGGATTTCTTAACCTTCATGTTATTGTCATGGTCCCTCTGTTAAAGCCTATGGATCACTTCTCAGAATGATGTTTTTAAATGAATAAAGTAAAACTCACAAAATTACCCAAGGAAACCAATCATATTGAAATAAAGATTTGAATTTTTTTCCTATTCAAGTCCATAGACTCCCTGAAATCTATCCATAGACTCTTTGGGGCATTATGGATCCCTGAGTTAAGAAGCTCTAATCTAGGCCAACTCCTGCATTTTACAGACAAGGAAACTGAAGCCTAGAAAAGTACAATGACTCCCAAATTCAGCCAGAACCAGAATTCAATGACAGATCAGACTCCAAGGCTGGACCTTTTCCATGATACCACTTTGTATCCATTCACTAGTCCCATGAAAAGAAAAGGCTGGACCTCCTCTCCTTCTCTGCAGAAGTAAGGAACTATGGATGTAGAACATTGCATATGTGGTCATATCAGACTATGTGTCTACTATTTTTGCTGATCTGTTTTCTTTTCCTCTTTCTTTTTTATTTGTCACAAGGGATTGCTCTCTATGTAGAGAAGGATTAGAAATATATAAAGGAATATAAAAGCATATGATATAGAGAATGCTTTTAAAAGAAAGAAAAAAGGAAGGGAGGGAGAGAGGGAGAAAGGAAGGAAAGAAGGAAGGAAGGAAGGAAGGAAGGAAGGAAGGGGAAGGAAGGACAGGGTTAGGAATGTACTGATCCCAAAAGAAAACAGATCAGTAAAATCTACCTCCCAGCCTCCCATGATCAGTTGCAGTTTCAGGCAGAGACACTAACCCCTCTCCTCCAACTCTGGTTGTTAGAGGTTCCTAAGGGGTCAGGCCAGAGTGTCCAAGATCACAGGATCATAGATTTAGAGGGAAAACATCTTACAGACCTTTAAATTGTTGGATCATAGCTAACTAATTCCTTCATTTTACAGATGGAGTAAACTGAGGCCCAGAGAGACTTGTCCCAAGTCGCATAAGCACCAGAAGTGGGATTTAAGCTCAGGTTCTCTTACCCCAAGTCTAGTACTCTACCCTCTCCGCTGTACCACACTATCCATCCACCTCAGATTTCCCTGGAAAATGTTAATAAATGAGGAATGATCTCTCCCCCAACCCCACCCTGAACTTCCTGGGTGTAGACTCCTTTGCCTTGGGGCAGGGAGGTCTCCACTGGCCTACTCCATCAGAAACAGGACCTTCACAAAGAATTACCTGGATTAGGTCTCCCTGTAAGAGATGGTGAGAGAGTCCCAATGTCATAGGTTGAACTCCAGTCAGAGGGGCTAGCGGTGGTGTTGGAAGAGTCTGTAGTATCTGGGATCCTGACAGTGGGGGAGATAGTGTGTAGGCTGGTGATGAAGGCTGGTGGATCCAGGTCAGAGCAGACATTGTCATGGGTAGCATTCCCCTTCTGTCTGATGGGTGTAGTACACCTAGGCAGGGAAATAAGAGACTGACTTACTATGTAGCTCATTCCACAGATAAGGAAAAAGGGAAGTCAGGTACTTGACTAAAGGCAGAGAATTTTGGTACCCAGAGATAATATAGGAGGAAACCATGCCCCATCACCCTTTTCCCACGAGCAAATGGGTCAAGTCTAGAGTCAAGATTCCTGCTTCTAGAGCTAAAAGGGACTTCAAAGTCCCTTTTAGCCATTAAGTTCAACTCCTTCATTTTACAAATGAGGAAACTGAGGCCCAGAAAGGTTAAATGATTTGCCCAAGGTCATACAAGTAGTAACACATGACATAAGTCACAGACAAGTGTGCCAATCCAGAGAGGGTATCCCACCCCTTGTAGTCCACTATGACCAACCAACCAAAAAAGTGTCCCTTCTTGAGTTCAAGATGTATGCCAAGTGGTAAGGTCAAGGACTGGTCCTGCCCTCACCCAATCTGAACATCCCTCCTGGCAGAAGTACAATAGTCCAGTCTCTAGGAAAAGGCACTGGGCCTGAGTACCTGACTCAGGACAGCTGTGCCACTGATTTGGGGATGACAGGAAAAGAATTGCATCTACTCCATTCAGCCTTCCAAGTCTCACCTTCCTCCAGGAAGCCTTTCCTACTGCAGGGATGTATTCCATCCTACATAACTGTCTTCCCTGAACTCTTATAGGTCTGCATCTGGACCACCCAATTTAGCACCTGATACTATTCTGCCTTATCTCTAACTCAATCACAGAATCCCAGCTCTTCAAGCAGAAAGGGACCCCCAGAGGTCATCTGATCCATCCTCCTGCCCTCAGAGAGGTCCTCCTCAGCTCACCCTGAGACTGCCCAGGGGAGCTCTGGGATTACCTGGTGTGAGGCTGGCAATCCTTGGCATTGGAGCTTTGGTTGGAAAAGGTTCCAGGGGGGCAGGGCTCACAAATAGTGTTCTTCTCCGGGGTGCCTGTGGATGGAAGCAACTCTCCCCATCAGTATTATTATGAACAGTCCCACTATTTTTGGAAAGAGGAGGTGGAGCTGTTCTTTGGATGCTGGGGAGATAGGAAGAGGTGCTCCTAAATACACATTGTCTGACCTAGAGATTTCTGTCCCAGAGAACAGATCAATGACTATGAGCCACTTAACAATGAAGTGTTAAGATGAATCAAATTCCATTTCTAGCCCTTCACAGAACCACAGAATATCAGAGCTGGAAGAGACCTTGGAAAATCACTAGTTTCTTGTTCTCCAGATGAGGAAATGAATACACAAAGAAGGGAGGGGGCATACTCAGTAAGTGGCAACTTACTGGCTACTCTCCAGCCCTTGAAGGCAGGCACTGGGTTTTTTCCCCACTTTGTTCTGGTTCCCTCAGCACTTAGCATAGTGCCTGGCACAGTTAATAAAAGCTTGTTGATTGACTGATTTCACTTTGTCTTTGTTAAGTCATAATTAAGACAGTCAATCAATAAACATTTATTAAGCCCCTGCTACGTTCCAGACACTGTGATAAGCAGTTAAATAGAATGCCTGAATTTAGATTGTAGGAGAGGGAGATTCCAGGATCCTACATCTAGACGTGAAAGAATCTCTGAGGCTATCTAGTTCAGTGCCACCACCACCACTCCCCCATTTCGTGGATGAACAAGTCCTGACTCCAAACCTTCTCTTCCTTCTACCATACCACTTTCCCTGCAAAAGTGTCTTTTCCAGGGTTAAACAGTTAAGTCAGTGACAGAATTCGAACCCAGGACTCCTGGCTTCCAGCTGATGACTATTTATCACAGACAGGCTCACAGATCTAAAACTGGAAGGAGCCCCAGGGCTATCTTGTCTAACCCTCTCATTTTACAGATAAAGAAACAGAGGACTGGGGAGGACAAGCAACTTGCTCAAGGTCACAGAGGTAGTAAGCATCATAGGTGAGATCTGAACTCAAGCCCCCGATTCCAAAGCCACTACATTCCAACATCTCATTTTGTCTTTATGAGGGAAGGGAAGAAATCAAAATTATTGTGTGCCTATAGTACTATGCCAGGTACTGTATTAAGCACTTTACCAATAAGATCTCATTTGATCAGACAGATGGTCAATAGCTGGGAGGACAAGGAAAATCCTATCTGAAGTTATCTAGAGAGATTAGGTAGATGGGTTAGGCAACTCTCAACTCCCAGAGACAGCCAGCCAAGTCTGCAAGAAACAGATTTGTCCCTCTTGGTTACTTTCCAGCTGCATGAGCAGAGATGAGTCTCAACTCCCTATCCTTGACTTTCCTTATCCACAAAAATACACACATCCCAGTGCTATCAAGAGGTTCCAGGGAAGCATGCTTTGTAAAGCATATTCAAACCTTCAGGCACTGTAGAAATGTCAGTTATTACTATGAAAGTTTCACTGACGCTGTCACGTATGGCTCCACCCTGGGGCTCTTCTCTTTCCCCTCTATCTCCTCAGCTCCCTGGGATTCAATTATCATGTGTCTACAGATGATTCTCAGATCCATTCTCCCTTCTCTCCCTGGTGTAGATCCCCTATCTCCTCATATCTGGATTATTGCAATAACCTGCTAATGGATCTGTCTGCCTCAAGTTTCTCCCCACACCAGTCCATCCCCCATCTAGTTATCAAAGTCACAGGTCTGACCACGCCACTTTCTTATTCAGTAAACTTCACTGACTCCCTATCACCTCCAGGATCAATTTTTTAAAATCCTCTGTTTGACTTTTAAAGCCTTCCTAACCTGCCCCCTCCTCTATCTTTCCAGTCTTATGCCTTCCTCCCTGGCACATACTCTTATGGTCTCCTCACAGTTCCTCATACAAGATACTCCTCTTGACTCTGGGCATTTTCACTGTCCTCAAGTCTGGAGTTCTCTCCCTTCTTTTCTCCACTTTCTCCTACCTTTGATAAGAAGTATTTCCCAGTCCTTGGTTTTAGTGACTTCCCTCTGTGATGATCCTCATTCTTCCCTCTAGCTTGCTTGTACACAGTTCTTTGCATGTTGTCTCCATGTGAACTCTTTGAGGGCAGAGGCTGTCTTTTACCTTTCTTTTGCATCTCTCACACTTAGCACAATGCCTGACACACAGTTACAAAAGAACTTGCCCTCTTGAGAAGTCTTCCCTAATTAGAACATGACTCTGGGTAACAGAGAAAGTCAGCTACCTTTAAGGTAGACAATGGACCTTAAGCTAGCAGAAAGACCCCTAGATTTAGTCAGAAGAGCTGGGCTCAAATCTTGTGTTTATTCTTATGCAGCTCATCTATCCCTATTATGGGCACGTTAGCTCCTGAAGGCAGGGACTGTTTCCATTTGGTCTTTGTATTTCCAGCCTTGTGCCTGGCATGTTAAGATACTTATGGTCTGCTTGATTGCCACTCAACTATCTTGGGCAAATCTCTTCTCAGTCCTATGTTCTTAGCTCTAAAATATGGGTATTGAATTGGTTGATCTCTGAAGACCCTTATAATTCTAATTTTATGATTTTAAAGAGAGTTCTCAAGGGAAGGTAAGAACTAATGAGCAGTGAATAGGTTTTGGTGCCATCTTGTGGCCTCCCAGGATAGCACAACCAACCAGACAAGCACAATTAACTCAACCCGGGAGGGATTGACTTGGA
This sequence comes from Potorous gilbertii, assembly GCA_028658325.1. NCBI lineage: Eukaryota > Metazoa > Chordata > Mammalia > Diprotodontia > Potoroidae > Potorous > Potorous gilbertii. The sequence goes on along the minus strand of CM053771.1, from coordinate 39,103,230 downwards.
AATATTATTTAGGGTGAGGAACTAGAAGGGACTTTAGAGACCATCTAGTCTAATCCCCTCATCTTATAAGTGACAAAACTGGCCATCATTGGATCAATGATGACCTTATCTCTCAGACTTTGCTTAGTACTTTCTTTGGAACGTGAATTCTGTAATATTACATATTATCAAATCACAGAATTAGACTAAGATCCAGAATATTCTTTGTTGGTCACAGGGCTGTAGATGTAGCAATGGAAGGGATCTTAGAGGTCACCTAGTATAACTGCCTCTCATTTTACAGATAAAGAAACTGAGGCCCCAGGAGGAGATCAACTTGCCTAAGGTCGTACAGGTAGAGAGTGAGAGAACTGAGATTTGAACCTAGTTCCTCTGACTCCAAATTCAATGCTCTTCCCCAGCATATACCAGGCTGCCTCTGTGTGAAGAGGGAATTGATGGATGGTGAGTGCCATGAAAACAGGGACCAAATGTTATCCTCTGGGATGCTGGTCCATTTCTGGACATTTATCAAATGAAAGTGTTAAACCAGATTACCGAGGGCATCCTTTTCAACTTTTCAAATCTATCCTAGCAAGAGAATTTCTAACTCAGATCTCTTGCTGTCACTGTGGTAAGAGAAAGATGATGATGGGAAAGACTCAGGCTTCTTGTCACCATGATAAGATGGTGACATTGACCCAGTCTCTCCTTTGAGCTTCTAAGGAAGGTCACAACATCCACAAAATCAAGGCTGCGAAAGAGGCCACAACTCGTATTCCAACCAGCTTTCAGACATCTGCCCCTTCCCTCTTTGGTTGTTTGTTTGTAGCACATATACCCGTATTTTTCCCTCTTACTTTCTGCAAAATGTCACTTTTACACACCGCTTATGTATTCACATTCAATATAAGGTTGCTAAAGTTGATGCTTTGGGCTCTCTGATTTTTCATACAGATGAGTCTGCACACTAAATATAAATGAAATCTACAGATAACTATCTCTGTGCATTGATTTGGTGACTAGCAGCTATACCTAATCAATGGATCCCCAGAGAATTTCTGTCATACTATTAATGTTGAATTTAGTTTAGGTACCTATACCTTACAAAACGGTTGCAAGGATCAGATGAGATCACATATGTAAAATCTGAATCCCTCCTGGCACTGCTCCTGGACTTCAAAATCATGCCATGTGTCACTTGGGAGTTTCCCTTAGCACTCTGGCCTCCTCATCCTAGAACATCCTAACAGGAGTGAGGAACCTGCAGCCTCGAGGCCACAGGTGGCCCTCTAAGTCCTCAAGTGTGGCCCTTTGATTGAATCCAAACTTCACAGAATAAATCCGCTTAATAAAAGGATTAATAAGTTATGAATAATTAATAAAAGCATTAACAATGAATATTCATAATAATTAATTATGAATAATTAATAAAAGGATTTGTTCAGTGAAGTTTGGATTCAATCTAAGGCTGCACTTATATGTGGCCTCAAGGCTGCAGCTTCCCCGCCCCTCTCTAGCAGTTCTATAATCTGCTGACCCTGGAATATCTCACAGGAATGCCTGCTCTGCTTTTTCAAATTGGTGACTTCTCACTAGAATTTCCACTTTGTGAAGGGGTCCAGGCAGGCCTGCTTTCATTCCCTGTTGACTTCACATGGTGTTTCTGACTTTCTCTGGACTTCATTATCATGTCCCCTACTCAGTGCTTTTCAGAACTCTTTGTATATTGTCTTGCCTCTTTAGGATGTAAGCTCCTTGAGGGCAGAAATGATTTTTCTTTTTCCTTATATTTGTATTACCAGAGCTTATAACTTATATGTGCCTGGCACATAGAAAGTGTTTAATAAATCTTGTTTACTTCCTAAGGTGCTTTGTAAACCTTAAAGCACTTTACCAGTGCTACCTTCAATATCGTCATCATTATCAACATCATCAACACTGTCATTTTTACATTATGTTTAAGAGGTCCTGTGGTTTAGCAGAAAGCACTCATCCACAGGGGCTAAGGATACCTGAACTCTAAGCCTGGCTCTCCTAACTAGGTGACAATTAAAGATGAGATGATGGAGCTGGGGATTCTTAACCTGGAGAAGTGAAGATTTATGGGGGATGGGAGAGTTGTTTTCAAGAACTGTCAAGGGCTCTCACATAAGAGGATTAGCCTTCCACTTGGTTTCCTAATGAGATGGGCTGCCCATTAATGGGGGCATGAACATGAACATAATAGAAAATTATTGCTCATAAGATACAATGAACATGAAGAATTCAGCAGGCTGCCCTATCATTCCATTCATTCTCCTTATGACTTTCCAGGTCAAGTCAGCCTTCTTTCCTACCTATAGGTGTTATCTTTCTTCATGAGAACATAATCTCTTTGAGGGCACAAATGCGGTTTGCCTTTGTTTCTGGGCCCCCGGCACTTAGCACAGTAACTGCCATATGCTAAGCACTTAAGAAATGCCTTTTCTTTCATTTAGAGAAGCATGGGAAAAATTGTACAAAATCATGCGGATAAAGGGGGGAGCAGGTGAACAATATGGCTATAACCACATAAACAGAAAGAACAACAAAATGAAATGGAACACCTCACCATTGCAATAACCAAGATGTTGGCCCAGGAGAAAAGTTCAGAGAATGAATGCACCTTCCTTCATTCTGTGCAGAGATAAAGGAGGGGAAAAGGACAAATATTTATACAGCACCTACTATATTCCAGGTACTGCATTAAGCAGGAAGGGAAGAAGGAAGGATGGAAGGAAGGAAGGAAGAAAGAAAGAAAGGAAAGAAGGAGGGAGGAAAGGAAGGAAGGGAGGAAGGGATAGAGGAAGTTATCAAACACTTATTAAGTGCCTGCTGTATGCCTGGCACTGTGCCAAGTACTTCTTATAAATATTTTCTCATTTGATCCTCACAACAAACCTGCAAGGTAGGTGCTATATTGTTACCTCCATTTTACTGTTGAGGAAACTGAGGCAAATAGAAGTAAAGTGACTTGCCCAGGGGCATATAGCTCAGAAGTGACTGAGATCAGATTTGAACTCAGGTCTTTCTGATTCCAGGCCTAGTCTAACTACCATGGCACCAGCTGTCTCTGGTAGAGGACTATGGGTATGGAATATTACCTATACCATCAGACTCAATCAATGGTTTTGTTAAACTGCTTTTTTCCCCTCTTCCATCATTTTTTATCCTTTGTTACAAGAATAGTTGGGCAGAAAAAGGGAAAGGCTATATTTAGAAATAAAGATAATATAGAAACAAAAGATAGTGATACGCAGCATAAAAATAAACACAATTGCTTGCCTCCAGAGGTCATACATTCCTCCTCACTGGTGGTCCTCAGATGACTACCAGTTCTGGACACTGGAGACGACATAATTGGCCAGGCACAAGCTAGAAAAGACGGTCCCTGGGGTCACGTCCAACTCTGAGATGCTATAAGTTTATGCAGAGATGGCATTGATAAATGGTGTAATTGGGAGACATGGATGTCTAACATTTATGAGCTGAGTAACTATGGGCAAGTCCCCAATATGGACAGTTGTACAGTGGGTAACTCTGAATCTCATTTATCGCATTTGCCAAATGTAATACCTGTAATACCTACCTCCAGGGGGTGCTGTGAGGCTCGAATGAGATGATGTGCATAAAACACTTGGCAAACTTCAACGTCCTATCTAAAATGTGCCACTTCAGCTCTCTGGGCCTCAGATACCCCATGTATAGAATGAGTCATAGGAGCAGGGATCATTGATCTTGAACTGAAAGAGACCTCAGAGGGCCTCCGGTCCGACCACTTCATTTCATAGTTGAGGAAATTGAACCTCATGGAGGTTGTGACTTCCTGAAGGTCCTTCTAGCAAAAGGAAGAAGAGCTAAGATTTGAAAATGTTTCCTTATTCTAGATCCAATGGAACTGAGCATGATGGGCACTCCAGCTCCTTCCAGTTCTAAAAGTCAAGCAACTTCCTATGCTACCCTCCAATGTGTATTAGGAAAGAAACAAAGACGATGAAACAAGGCACTTCCATCAGCCTGTCACCTTGCCTATTTCTGGTTTCTCAACTCATTCTTCAGATGCCAGACAAAGCTCATTCAGTAGACCCTTTCTTCTGGGAAATTCTAAAGGGCTTTCCAGATGATATCGGGGAGGGGGAGAAGGGAAGAAAGAAGAGATACCATGGAAATTCAGTGTACTGGCCTGATGTACTTTCACCCATGAAAGACCCCACCCCCATTCTCCTTCCTTAGAAATGGAACGTCCAGGCTAGGCCAGTGATTTGCACTGGGCACCTAGAACCAATCACAGGGTCTCAGTATTTCAGATTCTGAAAGTGACTCTTAGGCCTGATTAAGAATGTCCTCTATACAATCCTCCAGGAGAGGAATTTCAGCCTTTGTTTGAAGACTTCCTAAGAGCAGAAACTCATCACCTCTTCAAGCCATTCCACTTTAGGACAGCTCCCGTTGTTAGTAAGTTTTTTTCCTTATATTTAGCCTAAATATGCCTCTTTGTGGCTCCTGATTCTGTCCTCTGGGAACTGAGCAGAACAACTCTTATCCTTCCTTCATATGAAGACTTTTATGATTATGAAAGTAACTGTCATGCTCCATCCACCCCTTTTCCCCCGCCCAAACATCCTGCCCTGCATCTTCTCCAGGTCTGATAATCCTAATTCTTTCAACAAATTCTTATATGGTTGAACTCAAGGCCATTTACCACTCTGGTTGTTTTGCTCTGAATCTTCTATAATTTATCATTGTCCTTAAAATATGACACCCCCAACTGAACACAATGCTCCCAATGTCTGACCAACAGTCTGTCTGTCTGTGCTCGTCCCTCATTTTCGAAGAAGACCATGACATTAGAGAAACGATGAAGTGACTTGCACTTTACTTTGTTTTGAGTGAAGAAGGGCTGTGCAAGATCACCAGCCTCACTTTCTCCTCCTGAGCCATTTGGATCAAGTGACCAGGTATTCATCAGGATGACTGGAGTTTGCCCAGGATGCAATGGGAGATCGTGGCCTTTTTAAGCTGACCTTTTCAGGTACTCACTTAGAAGGAGGTAATGCTCATTGAGTGAATAAGCCTCTTTAAGAAGTAGTCAGGGAATGGTGGCCATGTAGTCAGGTATTGGTTTCCCAATCTATAAAAACTGGGTGTGAATGTAACTCTTATTATGGTGGCAAAGAAATGGAAATTAGGGGCATGTCCATCAATTGGGGAATGGCTGAACAAGTTGTGGTATGATTGTGATAGAATACTATTGTGTTATAAGAAATGATGAGTTTGATGATCTTAGAAAACCATAGACTTGCATGAAATAACCAAGAGTGAAATGATCAGAGCCAAGAGAACAGTAATTTTTTTTAAGAACAATATTGAACAACTAAGTCATTTTGACTATTATAAATATGGAAATTAACTGCAAAGGACATAGGAAAGAAAATGTTATCTGCACCCTGAGAAAGAATTGATGAATAGAAGCATATATGGAACGATTTTACATATATACATACATATAGTATATGGCATCATCTGTGGTATAGTATATGGTAGTCATCTGTAAAGTGGTGGGAGAGGAGAAAAAAGGGAAAAAATTTACATGATAATTTTATCATGTGTTTCAAAGGAATTGCAGGTTGGACATAATAATTTGCAGTTTCATGTACGATCACTTTTTATTACACTAAAAAAATACATTACAACAAAGAATGAGCATGAGGGTGGAGGGGCAGTGTCAACCCTGTGCAGACAGCCAAGCCTCTGAAGGGCAATGCCAACCTGGTGCAACAGAGCTATAAAATCCATTATATGCTTCTCTTAAGGTACCATATGATTACATTAACATTCTCAACTAGCATATCACTCTATAGATCCATATGGAGCTTATAACCAAAGAAAAGTCCAGAAGTGTTTAATACCATCAGTTGTCTAGCTAGGCCTTAGCTGATCTTATACTTAGTAACTTATTTTCTGAATTTACATTCTGCACTTTGCATTTATGCCTATTAAATCTCATCTTGTTAGCTGGGTCTGAAGTCTGTCAAGAAGTATTTTCAATCTCTCATCCAATGTTAGTGTTCGCTGCCTCGCCCAGATCTGTGCCATCTGCAAATGTGACAAGCATATTATCCAAGCCTTTATATCCAAATCATTTTTGCTGGGGGCAGAGGGTATCTAAATTTGTGATCCCATCAGTAAAGGAAGCTCCCAACTGATACATATTGCCAGCAATTCTGTGATGTCTAGTCTTAGAGTTACCTGAGGGCACTGAGTGGTTAAGCAATTTGTTCAGGGTCTCAGAACCAACATGGGTCCAGGACAGGACTTGGACACAAGGTTTTCTAACACATAGGCCAGTGCTTTCTCCATGATTCTGCACTTAACATGAATGAAAATGTTAAAAAAGCAGAGGCTCACGCTTAACTCTTTGGGGTGGTCCTCTACAGACTCCTTTCAACGTGACATCATTCATGCAGCTCTTTGCCATTATCTAAGGGACATCCTTCCATCTTGTCCCTAAGAATGGAGGGACTCTATCAAAGACTCAGCAAGTTGAAGAAGAAAACTACCTCTCATACCCCCAAGTCTGGTGCCCATAC
>CM053771.1:39000139-39087671 GCA_028658325.1 Potorous gilbertii | reverse complement strand
ATATATATATATATATTCCCTCTAACCTAACAGTGAAAAAGGTCTCATGAGTTACAAATAACATCTTTCTATGTAGAAATGTAAACAATTCAACTTTAATGAGTTCCTTAAGGATTCTCTTTCCTGTTTACCTTTTCATGTTTCTCTTGATTCCTGTATTTGAAAGTCAAATTTTCTATTCAGCTCTGGTCTTTTCAACAAGAATGCCTGGAGAATCCCCAAGAGATCACAAAAATGGGAAAGGGTTCCACATGTACAAAAATATTTATAGCAGCACTCTTTGTAGTGGCCAAAAACTGGAAATCAAGGGGATCAATTGGGGAATGGCTGAATAAATTGTGGTATATGAATGTAATGGAATACTATTGCACTATAAGAAACGATGAACAAGAAGACTTCAGAGAGGCCTGGAAAGACTTATATGATCTGATGCTGAGTGAAAGGAGCAGAACCAGGAGACCTTTGTACACAGCAACAACCACAGTGTGTGAGAATTTTTTCTGGTAGACTTGGAACTTCACAACAATGCAAGAACTTAAAAAAAAATTCCAAATGGTCTTCTAAGATCTTCTCCACATCCAGAGAAAGAGCTATGGAAGTCAATCGCAGAATGTAGCAGATCATTTTTTTTGTGTGTATTATGTTTTGGTTTGTTATATGATTTCTCCCATTCATTTTAGTTTTTCTACATAGCATGACTATAGTGAAAATGTATTTAATAGAAATTTATGTGTAGAATTGTATGCTATCTTGGGGAAGGAGAGGAGAGGTGTGGGGTAGGTAGGGGAACAAAATCTAAATTATATGGTAGTGATTGTAGAACACTAAAAATAAATAAAATATATATATATATATATATAAACAAGAATGCCTGGAAGTCCTCTATTTCATTGAAATTCTATTTTTTTCCCCTAAAGTATTATACTCAGTTTTGTTGAGTAGGTGATTCTTGGTTTTAATCCTATCTCCTTTGATCTTTGGAATATCATGCTCCAAGCCTGTTGATCCCTTAGTGTAGAAGTTGATAAATCCTGTGTTATCCTGATTGTATTTCCACAATACTTGAATTGTTTCTTTCTTGCTACTTGTGATATTTTCTCCTTGACCTGAGAACTCTGGAATTTGGCTACAATATTCCTAGGAGTTTTCCTCTTGGGATCTCTTTAGGAGGTGATTGGGGAATTCTTTCCATTTCTATTTTACCTTCTGGCTCTAGAATCTCAGGGCAGTTTTCCTTGATAATTTCTTGGATGATGAGATCTAGGCTCTTTTTTTTTATCATAGTTTTCAGGTAGACCAATAATTTCTAAATAATCTCTCTTGGATCTGTTTTCCAGGTCAGTTTTTTTCCAATGAGATATTTCACATTGTCTTCTATTTGTTTCATTCTTTTTATTTTGTCTTATAATTTCTTGGTTTCTCATAAAGTCATTAGCTTCCATCTGTTCCATTCTAATTTTTAAAGAACTATTTTTTTCAGTGAGCTTTTGAATCTCCTTTTCCATTTGGCTAATTCTGCTTTTTAAAGAATTCTTCTCCTCATTGACTTTTTGGACCTCTTTTGCCATTTGGGTTAGTCTATTTTTAAAGGTGTTATTTTCTTCAGCATTTTGGGGGTCTCCTTTAATTAGCTGTTGACTGGCTTTTCAAGATTTTCTTGCATCTCTCTCATTTCTCTTCCCAATTTTTCCTCCACCTTTCTTACTTGATTTACAAAATCCTTTTTGAGCTCTTCCATGGCCTGACATTACATATTTTTTTGGAGGTTTTAGATGTAGAAACCTTAACTTTGATGTCTTCCTCATCCAAAAGGATGGAAGAAAATACCTTTTCAGCAAGAAAGTAACTTTCTATAATCTTATGTTTTTCCCTTTTTTGGGCATTTTCTCAGCCAGTTACTTGACTTTTGAGTCCTTTGTCAAGTGGAGAGTATACTCTAGGGACCTGTAAGTTCTCATTTCCTTCACGGTGGCACAATCAAGGGAGAGCTTTCTCTCCTCTCCTGGCCTGTATTCTGGTCTGGGAGCAACCACAAGCACTCTTTTCTGCCCAATATCTATGAATAGGATTCCCTCTCCAGAGCTTCCACCAGCTCCATCACACCAGTGTTCTTCCTCACCCCAGGACTGCCACTCAGAACTGAGACCCAGATCGGCTGCTTATTTCTCCCAGGGTCTTTGGGCTGAAGTCTCCAAAAGTGGACTCCTCTGCCTCATTGACTGCCACTGCCCTAGGACCTGGCCTGGGACCAGACTTCACTCCCCTCTCACCCAGGTGAAAGAGCTTTCTCACTGACCTTTGAAGCTGTCTTTGGCATTTGTGGGTTGAGAAATCTGGGAACTGTAGCTGTTACCCATAATTCTGCACCCTGAAACCTGTTCTAGTTTTGTCCATGCAGTGCCACATGGCCAAAGCTGGGCTGAGCTCCACTCTGAGTCCAGTGCAATAGACCTTTCCCATTGGCATTCCAGGATGTCTTGGGCTAGAAATCTCTTTCACTCTGTCGTTTTGCGGCTTCTGCTGCTCTAGAATTTGTTTAGTCATTTTTTGTAGGTATTTTATGGGCTATGGAGGCAGAGATAGAAAAGATCTGTCTTTCTACTCCTCCATCTTGGCTCTGCCCCCAATGGACTCTATTTTACCCTATATTTGTTATTATTATAAATGTGAGTTATAGTATATATTATATTCATACATTAATAATGATATATTTTAACAATAGAAACATTATATAACTATTATGTTATGCAGTTTAGTCATTTTTCAGTTGGGTCCAGCTCTATGTGGTCCCACTTGGGGTTTGGGGGGCAGAAATACTTGAGTGGTTCACCATTTCCTTATCCAGCTCATTTTACAGATGAAGAAACTGAGGCAAACAGGGTTAAGTGACTTACCCAGGGTCACACAGCTAGGAAGTGTCTGAAGCCACATTTGTACTTAGGAAGATGAGTCTTTTGGATTCCAGGCCCAGCACTCTATCCACTGAATCACCTCATTTGTCCCTATTATGCCATATATAGTATTATATATAAATATATTTTTATAAAAATGTAAATATCTGTATTTATACCCTGCAGGACATGTACTTTGGTATCTCCCTTTCCCCTCAATTTACAATTACAAAAGAAAACTCATAGGACTTCTTCCCTTGATCCTATTAAATAAAGCTGTAGGGGCCTAATAAATATGGGTTAACTAACCAACCAATAAAGAAGATACTGTTCCCTTTGGTCCAGTGTAAATGGTGATGCTAAAGAACATGTTCCTTCCTTTGTAATAATCTAATCATCCTCTTACTTTAAAAAAGAAAAGTTCCTTTTCTGTATCTTTTTCTAAGTTCTCTACTTTATCTTACTCAAAAGTGTTCTGTACTTGCTCTGGGTCACTTAGCTTAAAAGAAGTGAAGCTATAGAGGTGAATATATCTGTATCTATACCTTTGTCTATATGTACATTTACATATACATATGTGTACATATATGTATGCATATATACATATATCTGTAATTGGGAAACACACATGTTGGTCACCTACTGATGGTATGTGTCACACACATTTGAGTGGATAAACTGCAATTTACCTGTCTGCTCATATCCATACTTACTTGTTAGTGTAGTGGCTAGCAGGGACCTTGAAAATTCTTGCAACAGTACTATGCATTTTCAGAGAGCTGGTTATTAAACATTTACTTAGACTTTGAAAATTCTTGCAACAATATCATGTATTTTCAGAGAGCTGGTTGTTAAACATTTACTTAAACTTCAATAATTCTTGCAGCTAGCTCATGCATTTTTAGAAAGCTGGTTGTTCAATATTTACTTAGACCTTGACAATTCTTACAACAATAATATGCATTTTCAGAGAGCTGGTTGTTAAACATCTACTTAAACCTCAACAATTCTTGCAGCTAGCTCATGCATTTTTGGAGAGCTAGTTGTTAAACATTTACTTAGACCTTGACAACGCTTGCAACAGTATTATGCTTTCTTAGAAATCTAGTTGTTAACTATTTATTTGCCAGTACATCCCCATTCACGGATTCTTTGTCAGGCAGACTAGACCAAAACATGCATGAGATGCCTTCCAACACTGAAATTTTGTGATTCTGAAAGTTGCCAAGTCTTGTCAATTCCACCCACTAAAAATCCTACCCTCCCCTAACTTTCCATTCACCAAGCCAATTCAGGCTTTCATTACTAGTGTCACATGATTTGGAACAAGAAGGAACCTAAGAGATGACCTGGTTCTAGCTCCTTCTCTTTCAGATGAGGACACTGAGTCATTAGGGATAAAATGCCTTATCCAAGGCCACAGAAATAGGGTAGAAGAACCAATATTCAAACCCTGGTCTGACTTCAGGCCATGCACTTCTTACCTGATCTACTGTAGCAGCCTTCTAAACAGTCTTCCTACCTGTGGTGTCTCTGATCTATTTTCCACACAGTTGTCAAAATCATCTTCCTGATGCACAAGTTCCAAGTGTCACTTCTCTACTCCCACCTCATCCCAGTAGACCCCATGAAGCCATAATGAGGACATGTTTAACAAAATAAATAAAAATACAATGCAACATAGATAATGTTAATTTCTGGTTTTCTGAGTCAATCTATGGCCCTCATTTCTATTTGGCTTTGATATCACTGGTCTATAAGAAAAACTACAACTTCCGATCCCATTCTGCTAGGCTGCCCAAGGTCTGGCTCCAAACTATACATCTAGACTTATTTGCATCATACTTCCTATTCAGGCATCTTTAAATCTGCCAATATGGACTGCTCGCCATTCTCAGCAGATCATTCTGATTCATGCATTTGTGAGATCTCACTGTCATTGGTGGAACTGATTCCAACCTGTTAAGATTCTCAGACACTATCTCCCTCCTGAACATTGATCAGTTTAAAGCCATTCCCCATCCCCTACCTTGTATGGAAGGCCCTGCCAGCTTCAGAAGTCAGGGACAAGGCATACCCAACGACTGGAGAAGGTTTTTGAGTTCAGAGAAGAGAGGGCACTATAAAGCTTCCCTCTGGGCATCAGTGGGATGAACTCAGTATGGCCCTGCCCCACCATACTGCATCTCGAAGACACTCTGGGACTAGGGTCCAGGAATCCCCAGGGAAAGCATCTTCCTGGCTGCTCCCACCTATGTGGTCGTCCTTCCTTACCTGAGGGGCAACGGTAACAGCAACTCCCAGAAGATTCATTGTGGTAGAAGTTGAATCTACACAGTCCTTGTTTCTGGGGGGACAAAAAGAGGGAGAGAGGGTTAGGCAGGGCGGGTAAACAGAGTGTGAGAGCTGCCAAATCAAGTCAAGTCAAATGCTTGTATTAAGTGCCTACTGTGTGCTAAGTGCTGAGGATACAGAGTACACAGTCCCTGCCCTCAAGGAGCTCACAGATTGATGGGGGAAACACCATGCAAACAACTATGTAGGAAAAGATACATACTGTGAGACAGGAAGATAATCTCAGAGGAAAAGAACTGAATCAGGGGTGCTAAGAAAAATGAGTTAATAAAGAAACACTTTTGAAATTTATCAGTTTCAAGTTAGACAATCTAACTCAGAGAGGTAGTTATAGAAAGGAGGAGGATGGTAATAGGTAAATAATATCTTAGATGGTACCGTATATAGAGCACTGGGTTGAGAGTCATCTTCATGAGTTCAAATCTGGTCTCAGATGTTTACTAATTGTGCAATCCTAGGAAAGTCATTAAACTTGTTTGCCTGGGTTTTCTCATCTATAAAATGAGCTGGAAATAGAAATGGCAAATCTCCCCAGCATCCTTGCCAAGAAAACCCCAAAGGGGTCACAAAGAGTTGGATACAAATGAAAAATTTCTTAACAACATTATTATAAAAAAAGCTTTTACCTTCTGGACTTCCTGAATGGGTCTCATGGACCCAGATCACTCTTAGAAGACCTCGGTTTCACAGTTTATAAAGCATTTTCCTGACCATTATCAAGAGGTAGCTTGGTGTCCTACTTAAAATAGAAGTGGATTCCTTCAGGTACTCATTGACTTAGAAACCACAGATTAACCTTATCTATGTTACATTGTATGTTTATTTGTTTTGTTAAACATATTCCTACTATGGTTTCATGGGACTTGCTGGGATGAGGTGGGAGTAGAGATGTAACTGTTGAGACTTGCTGTTTTTTAATTAATTTTGTTAAATATTTCCCAATTATATTTTAATCTGATTCAACTTGGGTTTAAATCTACACTTATTGTATGACTGTGGTATGCCTCAGTTTCTTCTGTAAAATGAAGATAACAATGCCTATAATGCCTACCTCCTTTGTGCAGAAAGTCTTTTGTACCACAGAAGCATTAGGAGTTCTTAACAGAGTTTATGATATTAATGAGAGTCTATGTGCCCTAGCAGAAGACAGAAGGCCGGCTTTGGAACTAGGAAAAACCTGGGTACAAGTCCTGTCTCTGACACTGGCTGGCTATGTGATTCTGGGCAAGTCACTTCACCTGTCACTATTCTAGGCCCCTCTCTAAAGAGCATTGGTGGGAGAGGTTTTCACATCAGTAGTTCCTCATATCAATGAAATCACAGATATGCTCTGACAATCTCCTAACACATGAGAGCAGTGTCATTAATATAGTGGAAAGCAAAGGATTTTGTAATTGAAGGAGTTCATTTTCGAAACCAGTTCTGCTTCTTCATACATCAGCCTTGTCATCATAACAAATAGCTAGCTAGTATTTATATAGTTGCAAGTTAAGGGCAAAGAGCTTTACAAATGTCATCTCATTTGATGCTCACAACAACCCTGGGAGGTAGGTGCTGCTACTATCCCTATGTTGTTGATGTCTGACTCTTCATGACCCCATCTGGGATTTTCTTGGCAAAGATATTGGAGCAGTTGGCCATTTACTTCTCATTTTACAGATAAGGGAACCGAGGCAGGCAGCCATTAAGTGACTTGCCCAAGGTCACACAGCTAGGAAGTTCCTGGGATCAGATTTGAATTCCGGTCTTCCAGAGTCCAAGCCCAGTTCTCTATCTACTGAAATGCCTATTGGGCACTAAATCTCTCTGGGCCTCAGTTTTACCATCTGTAAAATGAAAGAATTGGACTAAATCAGGTATTCTTAATTTAGAGTCCATGAATCCCCTTGGGATTGGAGGACACATTTCAGATTTCACAAACTGGGATGAAAAAACAAAATTACATCATTCTTTTCAGTAATCTTTATTTTCCTTTGTAATCTTATATATCCTATTTTCTGCATTTGAAAACATTATTTTTAGGAGATGCCCCCAGGTCAAGATTGCCAAAGGGGTCCGTGATACAAAAAAAGCCTAAATGTCTCTGGATTAGATGGGTCTAAATTCCTTCCAGAGTTCAACCCTATAACTATCACTATTTTCCAGGGTCCTTTGCAAATCATTTCTCCCTTTTGGCCTCAATTTTCTCATCAGCAAAATCAGGGGATTAGATTAGATGACTCCTAACTCTATGGTCCTATGGCCTGCCTGTACCTCAGTATCCTCTTTCATATGTGGACACACTCAAGGTACATGGACACCCCATACTCTCATGGGTGGGGTGATGCCTTGAGTAATCAATCTCCACTCAGCAGGAGAATCTTATGCAAATGAGTTTTGAGTCAAAGTTTATATATAAAAATAGGAAGTTGGACTAGATGACTTCTGTGTTCTCTTTGGGCTTTAAATCTATGATCTTTTGATACCCTGACCTGTAATATGGAGAAATTTCAATTTTATATCACAGTTGTAAAGATTGAACGATAGCAATCACTGACATTGTCCAAGCATTTTATGGCTCAAAAGAGCTTGACGCAGATTACTTGAGCCTCCCAACCACCCTGGGGAGATTCGTATCCCCATTTTACAAATGGAGAAACTCAGCCTGAAAGAGTTGAAGTGACTTTTACTAGGTTACATAGATAATAAATAACATAGACTACATCTGAACCCAAATCTCTCCTGACAAGTCCAAGGTCCTCTCCACCACATTACACTCATTGTTTCTCTGTCTTGGCTATGAAGATACTTTGTAAACTATAAAATTCTCTTTGTAATCTATGATGTACCAGGAAAATGTGATGCGTTCTTGTACTGCACCTATGTTCAAGGGTACCCAACACATCTCTTTGGAGTTATTATTTTAAAAATGTGGGCTCAGTCAATTCAAAAGCATTTATTAAGTACCTACTTAATTAAGTATTAAGTGTCAGACACTCTTAGGGGCTGGGGATATAGACAAAAAAGGAAACGATCTCTATCAGTGATAAACTTATATTCAAATAGGGAAACAGGTGCTTACAATGTGTATATATATATATACACATTGTATATATATCTATATATTGTATAGGTATATATACGTATATATACACACACGTACACACATATATAATAGTTAGCATTTCCTTTTTAATAGTATTTTATTTTTTCTATTACATGTAAAGACAATTTTTAACACTTCATTTTTGTAAGCTTTTGAGTTCCAAATTTTTCTCTCCCACCCCTCTCCCCAAGATGGCGAGCAATCTGATATAAGCTATACATGTACAATCATGTCAAACTTCTTTCCACATTAGTGGAAATAGAGCTAAGTCAATCGTAGTTCATCATTGCACAATGTTGCTATTACTGTGTACAATGTTTTCCTGGTTCTGCTCATTTCACTCCGTATCCATTCATGGCAGTCTTTCCAGGTTTTCCTGAAGTCTGCCTAAAAGCTAGCATTTTCATTGCATTTTAAGGATTGTAAAGCATTTTATATATGTTATCTCGGTTGTTCCTCCCAACACCCTGGATTTATTATTACTATTCCAATTTTACAGATGAGGAAACTGAAGCAGATTGTGGTTGTGACTTGTCCAGAGTCACCCAGCTAGGAAATTCCTGAGACCAAATTTGAACTCAGGTCTTCCTAAATCCAGACCCAGTGTTCTAGCCACTGAGCCACCCAGCTGCCTCTAAGGAAGAATGAGGAGAGTGTGAGGTAATGTCAGGCTTATGAACCAAAATGACTGGAAGGATGGCATTGCCTTCAATAGAAAATAGGAAGTGTGGAAAAAGGAAAAGTTTGGGAAACAGATAATGGGTATGATTTTTGACATGTCAGGTTTGAGATTTCTTCAGGACATTCAGTTTGAAAAGTCCAGTGGGCAATTAGTGATGTGAGACTGAAGATGGAGAGAGACTGGAGCTAAATATATAGATCTGGTAAGCAATTGCATAGAGATGATAATGAAATCCAGAAAAGTTGGTGAATCTGGGGGAAAGGAAGAGAGAAGAGAGGGGAAATAGGAGAATGAGAGAGGAAAGAAAGAGAAAAAGAGAGAGAAGAGAGACAGAGAGAGAGGAAAAAGGAGGGAGAAAGAAAGAGAGAGAGAGAGAGAGAGAGAGAGAGAGAGAGAGAGGGAGAGGGAGAGGGAGAGGGAGAGATTGAGAGAAACCTTGGGGAACACCCACAGTTAGGTTTCAGGATATGGATGATAAGCCAGACATGGAGGCTAAAAAGGAGTAGTCGTACAGGTAGGAGGAGAGCCAGGAGACAGCAGGCCGTGAGCAAAACTACGAAGTTTGGATTCAGTCAAAGGGTCGCACTTGAGGACCTAGAGGGCCACATGTGGTCTCCAGGCTGCAGGTTCCTCACCCCTGCTATATATCATTTGTATCTCACAATAGGGTTATTGTCCCATTTTACATATGGAAATTAAGAGAGATTAAATGAATTGGCCAGGTCACAGAACTGGTGAATATCTGTAGTAAGATCTGCATGTAGGTCTTTCTGATTCGAATCCAGTATTCAACCCATTTGGACCCATAATGAGGGTGATGGAATGCAGGGGATGGCGCAGGGTGTGCTGGGAGGAGACCCACTCTGTTGGTTCCTCCCTAGGCCACTGGCCATTTGGTCCTGTGGCACGTCCTCCTAAGCATGAGTCAGTCAGATGAGGGGAAGAAGTACCTCCCTTGCTGAGAGAAAGAACTAAGTCTAATAGAGTATCTGAAAGGCAGAGAGAACTCTGGAGCTCAAGGTTGGTGGTTCATCTCCTTGGAGCAGCCATCATCACTGTCTAAACAAGTTCTGGTTTCCTTTTCAGCTAGTGTGTATATGGGGGAAGCATCACGAAAAAAGACCCCAGGTCTCCTTGTACTTCACCCAGCTCCATTGGGACTTTCCACCCCAATATTAAATTTATCAAAGAGCCCCAGTCTATGAGAACTCAGGTCAGCCTTAAGAGAGGACCAGAAAACATGACCTCAGCCCTAAGCAACCCCACTGCCTTGATATATGAAGCCTGAAATGAATATGGGGAAAATTCACCCTCCCCAGAGTCCCTAGTCCTGGGTTTCCCCACCGAGTCTGCCTGCTTACATCTAAATTATTCTTATCTCACTCAACAAAATCTCCCAAAGACAGGGAGAGCAAAAAGGACCGACCCAGGGAGCTAGATTACAGACCTGTAGACAACCACTCCCCCCAAAAAATTATCACTGAGTTGCACTCTCCAAAGACAGGTTCTGTACACCACTAGCTTCCCCTCCTTACACTATGTGCCTCTCCTACTAGTGGAGGGAATGGATATCTCCTTAAACAGTTCAATGCAATAAATATATGTTAATTGCCTGCCATGAGCAATGTACTGCCCTTCCTTTCTTAGTATGGGAGGGAGAGGGAGAGAGGAAAGCCCTGGATTTGGAGTCAAAGGACCTGGGTTTGAATTCTGCCTCAAACACTAATTTTATCACCCTGGGTATAACCTCTCCGAGTCTCAGTTTCCACATTTACAAAAAAAGGGGTAGAATCCACACTATCCAAGATCACTTCCAGCTCTCAGACTAACCTCCTGCATTTTACAGATGCTTCAGGAAATAGATAGACATGTTCAGAGTCATACAGTTGACTAGTAAGTGAGGAAGGGAGGTCCTCTGACACAGTCAATGCTCTTTCCATTATGGTACACTGTCTCTCAAATCCCTTACAAGTCAAAATCTACAACCCTGAGGCAAATTCACCATATCTCCAGTCAGTCCATTCCATTGTGGGATAATTAGGAAGCTTTTCCTAACATCAAGCCTCAATTTACTCCGTGAAACTTCCACTAATTGCGTTCTGCCTTGTGTGGCCAAGCAGAATAAAGCTAATGATCCCTCTTGCAAGTCATAGCTCTCATCTCTTTCCCAAGCTAAACATTCTTCAGATGATTCTCATATGGTATGACTCTGACACTTACCTTGGTCACTGAAAGGTTAAGGGCTACACACATAGCCAGAATGTGTCAGAGGCAGAATTTGAACCCACGGTTTCCTGGCTTTGAGGCCAGCTCTTAATGATACATTATGGCACAAATATACAGACCCTAAACTATTGTAGTTGTTCTCTGGATACCCTCTGCTTCTCAATGTCTTTTCTAAAATGTGGTGTCTAGCATGGAATACACTACTCAATGTGTTGTCAGAGGTACCAGGTGATAAATGAGGGAAAAGAAAGGAAGGAAGGAAGGAGGAAAGGAGGGAAGGAGGGAAGGAGGGAAGAAAGGAAGAAAAGAAAGAAAACAGGCATAATCACGTAATACTAGTCAACTGACAATATATGAATGCATCCATGACCCAGGAGTAAGGATGCTTAAGAATGGGAAACCACAGAAAGGCCCTGCAAACACCTGTATCCCACTAGAGGGCGCTCATCTGCCACCTTTAAGCACTGCAGCCCAGGCCCACTAAAAGACCCTTGGAGACCCTGCAGACCACAAACTCATAGTGAAAAGAAGGCCTCCATAGACTTAAGTGATTTAGAATTGAACTCAGATCGTCTAGTCAAACCTTGATTTACAGAAGGGGAACTGGCTCAGAGAAGGGAAACAACTCGTCCAACACAGCAAATTAGTAGCAGGTTCTGAACTAGAACCCAGGTCTCCTGACTCCGTCATCCCAGGGCATCTTCCCCTTCCCAGCCTGCACCGGTTTCTGCAGCTAACCCAACCCCAGTTTCCAGGCAGGATCTCCCAGGCTGCAGCTTGTCCACTGCTCCACCACTTTCTTCTCTAGCCCAGCTAGCTCTCTCTGTCCGGAAGAACCTCAGATCACTGGTCTGAGAAGCAGAGCCTCAAGCCCTAAGGAAAGAAGGGAAAGCTCTTAGAGGAGTTACATCCTTCAATTTAGTCTGCAACCCTTCCTACCCTCTCTTCCTCTTCAAATCCTAGGGTTTTAGAATCCCATTCTCCATATCCCAGCAACTAATACTTCTCCCTCTAAATCCCCATGAATTTATTTTGTATGAGTAAGTCACAGTGGATCAAAAAATGGTCTCAAAGTCAGGAAGGTCTGGGTTCAAGTCCTGTCTCTAGCACAGATTGACCCTGGGCAAGAGGCCCTTAAAGTCTCAGGACTTTATGTAATATTCCAACGCTACACATTACGGAAAAGGCGCTGACCTGCACTGGAGGAGGGAATCCCCTCATCCAGGAGTTCTTGATATCAGTGAAATCACAGATTTCCACCATTTTGTTGATCCTCATTTATGTCCACTAGAGGTCAGGAACCTTTCTCATTTTAATCTTTGTGGGCCCAGAATGTAGCCCAGGGCCTGGTATAAAGTAGGCACTTAAATTCCTATTCACTGATTTCTCTAAAGCCTCTGCAATAGAACCAAATCTTTTAAGTTTTAGCTGGAAATTGCCTTGTATCACAACTGTGAACTTCTCCTTCACTCCCTTCCTCCACACCCCCATGGAACGGAAACTCCTTGAGAGTAGGGCAGGTAACATAGCTATCTTTGAATTTCCAGTGCTAAACACCATGCCTGGCCCTATAATGCCATGGACCTACAGATGTGGATACTGACACCTTCCCCACAATGGCTCAAATCACAAGTCATCCACACTTCCTAATCTTGTATGCCTCTTGTCCATATCTAACATCACTGGGGATGAGAGCCAGAAGGGAGCTTAGAGGTCATCAAGCCCAACTCCCACATTTTTACAGATAAGGAAACTGAGGCAGACAGAGGTTAAGTGACTCACCCAAGGTCACATCGCTAATAAGTGTCATAGGTGGCATTTGAATCCAAGTCTCTGATTCCAAGTCCAGACCTCTATTTACTGCACCAGTTTTCTCTTTGCTTGGATTCCTCCTTTGTTTCCATCACACTTTGCTTTGTATCACACTTGTTAAAGGAACCAAACATCTAGAAACAGCATGGACATGTTGTACATTTCATGTTCCTCCCAGCAGTAGACTATAAGCTCTTTGGCAGTAGGCATTGTGTTGGTTTTTGACCTTTGTAAGTATGGCATCTAGTACAGCACCCTGAATATACTAAGCATCTAATAAATGTCAATTGAATGAGTGGGTATGAGCTGGACAGCTTCTGTCTCTGTAAATAGCTGCTATTCTCCGAACTAACATTCCAATTCAGCAGATATCTAAACACAGTCTAAAGATTGTAAGAAATCTTAGAAGTCACTGGATCCAACCCTCCTTTTACAGAACAGACAACTGAGACTCAGAGAGGTTAAATGGTTTTTCTCAGAGTCACATTGCTAGTAAGAGTCTGAAATAGACCCCAGGGACTCCCTGAAGCCAAGCCCAATGCTCTACCCACTCTGCCACACTTCCTCTGGTCACCTGACCTTCCTTGAAATCATTTGGACATCAGTGGAACACGTTGGCTGTCCAATGATTACCCTTTGCTCTCCTGGTCTGTCCTTCATCTGATCATCCATTTCTCTGAAGCCATCCTTTCAACCACTTCTCCTGCACAATGCCTCATGAGTAATTTGCTGTGATCCAGACTCACACTGTCCACCATTCCCCTGAATTGCCCTAAAGGTGATTCCCAACTTTAATTTTTCAGAGACTGCTATTCTATGATTCACACCCATATGGCATCACCATAAGGATATGGTTAGCAGCATAAATAATCCTAGAAGTTGTTGAAATGTTTTACTACATGGCTGTACTTCATGGGGTGAAGGAGCCTGGGCATGGACAGTTCCCCTTGACAGCCCTCAAAGCCTTAAGGAGGAACACTTCCCCTCCTCCCAAAGATCTGAGTTTGATTTAGGGGGATGGGAAGTGACCGTAATGTTATCCTCAGAGCTTATAGGGGGTCCCAGGCAGACTTTGATACAGGGACTCTCTGCTACTTCTCTGCCCCATTTTGTTTCATACTTTCTCTTTTCCAGTTGAATTGGTCTGATACCCACAACTTTCCGTCCTTTGCCCAAGTACCTGGAATGCCCTCCCTCCTCACCTTCGCCTCTTAGAATCCCTGAGTTCCTTCAAAGAATAGCTCAAGGTCTTTCTTCTACACAAAGTTTTTCCTAATTTCCCTATGTGTTAATGCTTTTTCCCTCTCTAAATTACTTTGTTATTATCTTGTACATGTTGAAATTACTTTAGATATACTTTGAATTTCCTTAATCACACCAAGGAAAATGTAAGCTTCTTGCAGGCAGACACTTTCATCTTTGTCTTTGTATCCCCAATGCCTAGCATAATGCCTGGCACAAAGTAGGTGCTTAATAAATGCTGTTGACTGAGAGTTGTTTATTTTACTTGCTGAAATGGTTTCTAACCACTTGTGTGTGCCTATGTGCAAATGTGCGCCTACATGTGTGGACATTCTTGCTTGTGTGTGGGATGTGTAGGTGTGGTGTGTGTGTGTGTGTGTGTGTGTGTGTATGTGTGTGAGAGAGAGAGAGAAGGAGGGAGAGAGACAAAGAGACACACAGAGGGAAACCAAGACAGAGACAGAGAGACTGAGACAGAAAGACACAGAGAGAGATTTGGTCCAGACCTGTAATTTCAATGGACAAAGTAATTCTTGGTAAGGAAACCACTCTACCAATGCAGATGAACACCTGCTCTTCAACTTACAGTTTCACAGAATTGCCTAGGACATAGAGAGGTATAATAATAGCTATGATCATTTCCATTTATATAATGCCTATGATGGGCCAAGTGCTTTATAAATATCATCTCTTTTGATCCTTACCACAACCCCAGGAGGTAAATGCTCCCATTAACTCACTTGACAGCATAGGACAGTGAGGCATACCAAGACTTATCTGGAGTCACACAGCTAGTACATGTCAGAGACTGGGCTTGAATTCAGGTCTTGCTGGGTTTAATGCCAGCTCACTATCCATCCCACCAAACTGCCTGTCATCTCCATGCTGGTGAGGTCAATGCTTTTAAAAAGCTAGCAGGACACCAGTGAAAGAAACTCTGGCCAAGCTTTCCTAGAGAGGACAGTCATGATGTTATATCTTACATCATCTTACTCCCAGGGGCAGTCAACCCACTGACAAATGCAGTCATCTGGGCTGGGGGGAGGCATAAAGAGAAATTCAAGAATATGTTCCCAGGACCTAGGACTTAGAAAATGCAACCAGATCAGGCTATTCCATTTAATTTACAGAATTGAACTTCAAGAGTTTGATGGGCTGAAAATTCCCACAGTTCTTTTAACCTCTATGCTTTGACTCAGTCATCATTCTCTGTGGCCATCTTCCCACAACCAAAAAAGTGCTAGACCAGCCATTTTCTCCTAAGCAACCTCCCATACAAACCCACCTCCTCTACTTAAGAAGGGGACTTTAAAGAACCAAACTGTGCTCCCTGATGACAACACCCAGTCCCAATCTGATCTTTTGTCCAATTTACCCAATTCATGGATTCAGGGACCGTCAATCAGAACAGGGAGATGTTTGGGGATGGGGTGAACCTGTGATTTCATTATTGTAGGCACTTCTCAATAAGGAAACTCCCTCTATTAAAGCAGACCAGCAATTTAGTGTGCTTCCTGCATGTCCAAGAGGTTAAGTGATTGACCCTGGGTTACCCAGCCAACAGATATAAGAAGCAGGATGTATCCAAGGTGTTCTGGACTCCAGTTCTCAATTTGCTATGCCAGTTCTCTTCTCCTTGATGATTCCTGAAGTCCTTGCATAGAGCCCCTGACATTCACCCTTTCTTCTAGGTAAGGAATGAAGATAGTGAATTTCTCCACCATCAATCCCTGCGGATATCTCTAAGGGAATGGACTTTTGTAACAGTGCTTCCCTCCCCTGTTTTTCGATGAGTTGTTAGTGAGGCCAAATGAAGGACAATTGAGCTGTAGAGAATCCTTCCAAGGGGTGTCAGCCAGCACCGAGAATGTCCAAATGTGTGGGCTGCTGCTTTAGGAGCCTAAGAGATCTGCAAGTCCAGCTCCCTCATTTAACAGACAAGGAAACTGTTCCAGTCCATTCTAAAAGGGCATAAAGCCACACTTGGAATTGATGAAGTCCTACCAAACCACAGGTCTTCAAACAGGGGCTGGATGACCATCTGTCAAGAGCAAGCATGGGTTAGCCTAGATGCCCTCTGTGCTTTCTTCCAGATCTTACATTCTAGGACACAGAGAAAAACAGGGATTTGTTCGAGAGAGTGGGGACAGGACCTCAGGTCTTGTGATCCCAAATCCAACATTAACTTCCTCAATATTAGAATGATCTCTCTTTTAGGTACAGGAAGGGAATGGACCATAGAACTATGTTGAACAAAAGGCAGACACTTCCATCTTTGTTTTTGTATCCCCAATGCTTAGCATAATGCCTGGCATACAGTAGGTGCTTAATAAATGCTTGTTGACTGACAGCTGTTCATTATACTTGCTGAAGTGGTTTCTGAACCCTTGTGTGTGTATATGTCTGCATACAAACGTGTGGGGGTGTATGTGGGGAAAAGGATCTAGGTCCTATCCTAAATTTCACCTAAGACTTGCTGTGTCTGTCACCCAGGGGAGATTTTTGGATTAGTGGATACAGTGCCTAAAAGTCAAAGGCACTAGAGTCAGCTCATACTGGAGACATGAGAGCTGAGTGCTAAATTTTCAGTGTGAGTAGTTATGCCTCAGAAATCAACAAATAGGTGGTGCAGTAGATAGAGCACTGGCTCTGGAGTCAGGAGGATCTGAGTTCCAATCCAGTCTCAGATACTTTTACTAGCTGTGTGACTCTGGGCAATTTACTTAAATTGCCAACACAAACAAACAACACCCTCCCCCCACCCCAAAAAATCAGCAAACACTACTTGATTTGTTGCTCAGCTGATTGTCTAGACTTAAGAAAGTAATGGATTGAGAAAATAGTAATAATTCAGATTAAACCTAAAAGTGTAACCTATGGACATTTTTGGGAGGTGGGGCTAGTTGTTAAACATTTACCAGAACATGCCTTGCTAGATGGGACCTTCAAGGCCATGTAGTTAAACCTCCTCATTTAACACATAAGGAAACTCCATCCCATAGAGATCATAGGATTTGCTTGAGATTATACAACTAGTAAGTGGAAGTACCAAGGTTCAAACCCAAGTCTTCTGGAATCCAAACCCAGAATGTTTTCTACTACACCACACTGCCTTTCTGGTCCCTAGTTTCCTCTCTTGTCAACAAATGGAATCAACAAATATTTATTAAGCATCAATGTATGCACAACACTAGAGGATGTACAAAGCGTCAGAAAGATAGAAGACAGATTGTCCCTGCTCTAAAATAACTTAAGGTCTAGTAATGATATGAGACATTGACCCAGTTGAGTGAGGTCCCCATCTTCTCTCTGGGAGGGCCCTGTCCAGGCTAGGGGGAATTTTGGCAGGTTTTGGCATCCCCTAAGGCAGTGCTGTCACATCATTGCTGGGACAATGCTGGGAAATTAGATCATCATTTATTACTAAGAAAATACAATTATCCACTCCCACAGGCACCAAGTCTATGCAGTCCCTCCCCAAGGTCATGGAGAAGAGCTGGCTCTTCCCTTGATTTAGCAAGTGGGGCCTTTGTCTAAGAGAGTGGTCTTTCTGACATCTTGTCTACTGCCCTCTGCAATCTACACAATCGGGGGCCACCTGTGGTTTGATCTGAGAAGCCTCAACCTTCTTAAAACCACTTCAATGCCTTGATATTCAAAGACAAAGTGGGGAAAAGGAAAGAGGAGATGAGAATGTGTGTCTGTAAAGTCTATAAAAGATATTACTATAAAAGTAAAGTAAATCATAGAAAAGTAATATAAGTAAAGTATATGACAGTAAACTAAAGTCTTCCACTTGAGGTTACTTTTACAATTACCGAGCAATAGGGATCCCATCCCAACAGGCTCCTACCTCCTTCCCTCTCCTCCTCCCTCTCTCTCTGGTCCCAGCCAGTAGGAAGCCAGCCCTGCCTGCCAGGTTTAAGTAGGACCTGGTTGGAGATTAGCATAGGATTTGTTTGCCAGACCATGTATCGCTCAGAGCTGGAAGAGACCTCGGAGAATGTTTCATCAAATCTATACCAAAGAAAGAATCCCTGATACACTATCCCTTTCCACCAAAGCTCAAAGACTCTTCTCAGTGTAGGAGAGCCCACTGTCTCTAATGAAGCCCCTTCCCACCCTTACACAGTTCACATCTTCAAAAGTTTCTCTTATATTGACAGTTCCGCAGAGTCCAGGATCTAGGAGGCACATGATCAATGCTTGATTGGCTGATTGATTAATTGATTGACATTGGGCCCAAATCTACATCTCCACAACTTTCATCCATGAGACCCTGTAAGAGGTAGTGAGGTCTAGCCCAGAAGTGAGAAACATATCACTCCAAAGTGTGGCCCAACCAGATTCGAATTAGGAAATATTTAGGCATTTAGGTAATTAGGAAATGTTTAATAAAATAAATAAAAAATACAACAAAACATAGATATTGCTAATATGTGACTTTCTAAATCAATATGTAGCCCACAGGGATCATTAGGTACAGTTTAGGGGCCTGCATTTCTCTTTGAGTTTGACCCCCACTCCCCCATCCCCACCCCTACCCCCACCCCCAGTCTAGAGTAACAGATCTGGGATCTAACCATTCTTTCACATGACAGTCTTGTAAGCACATGAAAATAATTGCCTTCTCCTTCTGGAGTTATTTCTTCCCCAGTATGACTCTCCCCCGTTCCCTTAACCAATCAACACTGGGTATGAACGGGTATGAACTGGGGGCCACTTGCCATCTAGCTTATCCTTCTCTGGACACTCTGCAGTTTATCCAGGTCCCTCCTAAACTGTACCAGAACTGAATGTAACACTCAAGATGCTGTCTGACCTGGGTTGAATCCATGTGGTCTCAATTCCTGGAAACTAAGCCTTTCTCAATGTAACCAGAGATTACAAAAGCTCTCTCTCTCTTTTTTTTTTTTTTTTTTTTGACCACTATCACTTTTCACCTACCCATAGAAGACTTGAGAATTCAGGAAGACCTGAATTTAAATCAAGCTGCTGGTACTAACTAGCTATGTGACCTGTGGGCAAGTCATTTAACCTGTCTGAGCTTCAGTTCCTCCATCCTGTAAGATAAAGATAGCACTACTTCACAGGGTGGGTTGTAAAACTCAAATGTGGTCATGTATGGAAAATACTTTCCAAGTTTTAAGAGATTATATGAATACCTGCAATAACTATTTCCTCTTATCTCTGAGCCATCTGACTTTTTTCCCCAAGGTTACTCTTGGCATATTGAAACCCAACACCTCCAAGATTCCCCTCCCCCATCCCTGACCTTGACACCTGATGACCTCTCTCATCCGTGTTATTTCCCCCATTAGAATTTTATACTCAGGGATCATCATCCTTTTCCTTTTGTATTCCCAGAGCTTAACACAGTGCAAGCATTCAATAAACTTTTTTCACCATTCATTCATTCATGCACCCTGGGAAGGCTCTCTCAACCCTAGATATATCATCTATCTCCAACAGCTCTACTACTTGAAATTCATGAGCTTATAGATTAGATAAACTGTAAGGGATTTAAGACACCAAATTCATCTAATTCCTTCATTTTACAGTAGAGGAAACTGAGGTGCAGTGGATAAGTGACTTACCTTAAGGGGTCATTGAGGGAGTAAATGGTGGAGCCCAGCTTTGAACCACAAATTCTAAAGCCTATGTTCTTTCTACTGTTACCACACTGCCCACATGTTCCGTTTCCGTTATAAAAAGCTGATTGAGAGCAGACACTCCTTTCCCTCCTACTCTTTCTTTGTCTCAGGCCCTCCTTTGACCTGGATGTCCTTCTAGAGAAGACAGCACATTGTTTGGGTCATATTCTAAAGCAGATAAAACAGTAAAATGGTCCTCGAATCAAATCTTCCTTCTTCTGTTCACTACTTGTGTGATGTTGGATAAGTCACCAGCCTCCTGGACCTCAATCTCCTTGTCTGAAGAATAAAGGGGTTGGACTCAGTGATCTTTGAAGCCCCTTCTAATTCTAAATCTTGAAGCCTACTGTATTGGTCTGGGTATGTCAGATAAAATCCAAGGATCAGAGGATTTCAGAGATGAAGGCCCTGCAGGAATCATTGAGTACAACTCATACTCCAAAAAGAATCCCCTCTTGAGCATACTCTGCAGCAGATCATCTGGCTTTGGTTTGAATAGCAAAGTGGAGGAGTGAAGGATCTCACCTTCTCTCTAAACAGCCCATTCCATTCAGCTCTTTGTTCATTAAGCTCCTCTTGATGTGGAGCCTACATCTGTCTCTCTGTAACTTCCTCTATAATCCCACTGGATCTGCCCTCTGGGGTCAAACCAAGTAAATCTAACTGTTCTTGCACATGACAGTCTTACAAGTATATAAAAACAACTGTCATCTCCTTCTGGAGCTATCTCTTCTCCAGTCTAACTCTCTCTAGCTCCTTTAACCAGTCCTCACTGGGCATGAACTGGGGGCTCCTTGCTTGTCCTTCTCTGGACACTCTCCACTTTTTCCAGGTCCCTCCTCAACTGTGCAAGAACTGAACATGATACTCAAGATGCTGTCTGACCTGGGCTGAGTCCATGCGGTCCCAATTTCTGGAAACTAAGCCTTTCTCAACATGACCCAAGATTACCGTAGCTTTTCTTGGCCACCATCACTTCTGACCTACCCCTAGAAAACTATAAATTACTTGAGAGCAGGCATCATTATTTTTTCCTCATGTTGTGTTTCCTCATGCCTTATAGAGAGAAGGTAAAATTTTGCTAAAAACAACCTACAGTTCTTGGCCCTGGGGAATCACAGAGTTGTGGGAAGCCAGCCCCTCTCAAGGCCATAAAATAAGGTACCAGTTCAGCAAACCCCAATTCTGTATGCCTATGACTTCTTACTCATGCTCAAGTTCAGAACTTGGTGGTGGAGGAGTGGGGGAAGGAGGTGCTGTTAAAAGCCCTAAAGGGTAATGGGATGGGCTAAGCAATTACTTACTAGAAGGCAAGGGGTCCCAGCTCCAGAAGAGTTCAGGACTACATGGGGTTGTCTGCAGGGTTCACACTTGGTCACCCTTAGAGTTTATCTTTAGCAATACCCCTGGTTCTTTTTCACCTTCACCTTCCACCTCTACTCCTTCTTCACTCAAGAGCCACCCCTCAACTGACGATTGTGCTATAGAAATAAGGAATGAAGCAAGGGGAAAGAAACTCAGAGGCAGAGATAAAATGTCCTCCGGTGGGCTCCTGCTGGAAATAAAAAACTTCTCTGAAAACAACCTAGTTGGAAAGAATGAACTTAGAGGTCATCTAGTCCAATCCTGGAAGGCAGTTGTTATATTAGACAAAGCTGGAACTTGGGTTCAAATGCTGCCTATGTGACCTTGGACAAGTCACTTACTCTACGTCTCAGTTTCCTCATCTGTAAAATGACATGACCTGTAAGGTTGGTTGGTCCTAATCCATGAAACCGGGGCTCTGAGCCATCTCACACTCACACATGTAATTTACACATATGTGCCTGTGTGTGACACACAGCTGACACCAGGTCCTTGTGTATCTGTTGCAGGAATAGAAAAATCTCCTGGCCACATGTCTTTCTCAAAACCAGTACAATGTGATGGGGATTAGATGTGGCGGTTTAGTTCAAGTCTCAGGCTTGGAAGATTGTAGATGCTTTGACCATTTGTATGTGACTGTATTTTGTACATTAGCAGGCAGAATGATCTGGCTACTATTGGAGTTCCAGAAAGGAAACAGAAGCCCAGAGGTACTAAGTAACTTATAGTGATGACATACTAATACGCAGGGCAGAGATTTGAGCTCAAGCTCTGCGACTCTAAAGTCAGTGCTTTCCACCACAAGCACTTCCTTAAGATTTGCCACATGCCTTCACAACGGTCCCGTCAGGGAGTCAATGCCAAGTAATATTACCCCCATTTTATAGAAAAGGGTAAGATGTAACTTGACCAAGGCCAAAACATCATAGATTCAGAACTGGAAGATTATTTGGTCCAACCACCCCCTTCCCCATTTTTCAGATCAGGAAACTGAGACCTAGAGAGAGATTCAGGGACTTATCCAAAGTCACAGCAATCATAAATGGAAAAGACAGGATTCCAGTGCTCGTCCTGTGAAATCAAGGTTAGGACTCTTTACACTCAGCTATGCAAAGGGGTCAAGACAGAATTCAGAGCTGGTTAGGTTCACAGAGAGATTAAGTGATCAGGCCAAAGTTAGCAGGTAGCAGAGTCGGAATTCGAACTCGGGTCCTGAGTCTCTTTTCACTAACCCCACTCTTAGCCCCGTGACCAAGGCAGGCAGGGATTATTAACCCCATTTTATAGATCAGGAAACTGAGGGGAAGACGTGCGGAACTGGAGTCCTGAGTGCTGTGGTTACTGAACATAAATAAGTAACCTTGAGAACCCAGGACCAAAGTCTGGTAGCTCAGCTGTCTCATGCTCTCCAATGCCAAGGCTGCCTCTCTATCCAGAGTCCCCCACTCTCTGCTACTGTTGCCTCCCAGGGTAGGAGAAAATTAAGATACCCCAAATTCACGCACATGTTCGGGTAAATGACCGTAACCAGATTCGAACCACAACCTCCCGACCCTGTTGAATACCCTTTCTACCAGACCACGCTGCCTCAGTCTATAGTAGCCCTCTGAAGCCAGAGTAAGGGGACGCGAAAGGAAGCTTGGCCACGGCAGCCCAAGCAGTCCTGTATGTCCCAGGATTTCCAGGGAGAATCAGCACTGACTTACCTGCGGGAGGGCTCCGACGGCTCCAAGGAGCAGCAGCCCCAGGGCAGCGCGCCGGGTACTCATGGTCTGCCCGACTAGAACGTCACCGAAGAGGAGGAGGAGGAGAAGGAGGAGGAGAAAAAGGAGTTGGGGTGACCGAGCTCTTCCTCCCCGGACTCCCCGACAGCCTGACGCGTCCGCGAGCGAGCACGAGGGGAGCCCTTTCAGCCACCCGCGGGGGACCCTGAGCTATATACAAATTGAATGTAGCGGCTGGGCGGGCGCGCACGCGAAGCCCAAGTCCAGGTGCTGTGCGCGCTGCAAGCCCGGAGCGCTCTGCTCAGCTCTGCTCCGCCCCTCCCGGGGTATCCGCTTGAGGCTCCTGCCTGCTGGCCAGCGTAGCCCCAGCCGCGACCCCAGCCACAGCTCTGAGCCAGGCAGCCACCAGGCGGGAAACCGCCACGGACGTGCAAACCAAGGCACGGCTTCCCGGCACTGCGTGGGGCCCAGCGCGGGGCTGTTCAGTAACTTCGAAAGAGCCCTCCCCTCGGTTGGGCGCGGATTGTCCCTCCCCTCCCTTTTACCCCAACCGCCACCCCACCTTCCCCCATCCTTCGCCCCTTTGGGACCAAAAGAGATTGGGGAAGGATAAGATTTCGGTGGGTTTCCAGGAACCGGGAGACTTGGAAAGACGCAAGAGAGAGACCCTCAGGGAAGGAGTGATTCTGTTTACCAGTTCACCCGTAATTCTGAGGCATTGGAGCCTCAGGGCTGCTTTCAGTCTGAATAATAGGATCATAGGGTTAGAGCTGGAAAAGAGGTGCCCTGATATTGATAATCACGTTATTACTATGGTTGACCTGTGTCTTCTGGGAAAATAGCAGTGCCCAACCCGACCTCATTCAACTCAGACATAAAAAGTCCGGTTTCTGCTTTTTGTTTTTGTGTTTTTTTCTGTAAAGGATCTTAGAGGTAACCTAGTCCAATTTCCTCATTTTGTAAATGAGGAAACTAGGGTCAATTCAACTGACCTGGGTTCAAGGCTCGTCTATGCCCCTAGCCTCTGTGTAACCTTGGGCAAGCCATTTTAACTTGTCAGTCATCTAAAGCATGAAAGGGGTTGGAATACTTGGCCTCTGAGGTCCACGGTTACGTTAAAATCTATGATACCCCGGCATTAAGTCGTAAAACCCAAATCCAAACTCAGGTCCTCTAACTCTAGAATAGCAGGGTCTGATCCTTCTCTTTCTTTGTAACCTCAGTCCTTAGCACAGTGCCTGGAACGTTGGCAGTCTATTCAGACCACCGAAAGCTGCTTCTCTAGGTTTACTCTGAGCCAACCACGTTGTCTGCCCATGTCTCTCTGGGGCTAGAGATATGTCTAGGGGTTAGGAGAGAGACATCTAGCCAAAGAAAGTGGTTCAAGCATTCCCATTGCAAAAGGGAGGACACAGAAGGTTGGGAGAGCTCAGGGGAACAGCCCAGATAATCCTGTCATGCAGGGTCTGCTCAAGGGAGTGAAGTACTTGCTGTCTCAGCTGTTCCCAAGCTCTAGTCCTTAAGACACACTGACAATGGCTAAGACATGAAAGACTGTATACCATAGGTAACGTGAGAGCTTTTCATCAATAGCATTAAGATGGTATACAAGAGTGAGCTGTTGCTAGCAACATTTCACATTTACATAGGCTCCCCTCCATGCTGGCCTTATAAGGTAGGTTATTGTACGTTTTACAATCCCTATTTTACAGATCAAGAAACCTAGGCTCAGATATGAGGAACAACTCTCATATTCACATAGTGAGTGATAGAGGCTAGATTTGAATTTGTCTCCTTAGAGAGAGAATTTTGCAGTGGAAATAACTTGGTATGGAGTCAAAGAACCATGTTCAAATCTTGTCTCTATCATTTACTATATGACCTTGGGCAAGTCATTTAACTTCTCTGGGCCTCAGTTTCTTCATCTGTAAAATGAAAAGAGATGACTAAATGGTTCCTAAAGTTTCTTTCAGCTCTAAATCTATGACCCTGTAACAAAGTCTGGAGAGTCAGCATCATATAGTCAAATTGGATAAGAAGAAAGATCTGGATTTAAGTTCTATATCCTAACCGTGTAACCAGAGGAAAATCATTTAACTTATGCGAACCCTAGTTTTTTCATTCATAAAATGGAAATAATATTTACCATAGATGGTTGTTGTGAGACTCGGATAATACATCATACTTGTCAAAATGACTGGCATCAGAGCACTCTTTTCCAAAACCTTCCTTTAAAACTTCGTAGATTTATGAGCTTGAATGAGTCACTTAATTTCCTTGTACCTCAATTTCTAAAATGGGTTCTATGGTCCCTTCCAGCTCTAAATCTATATTCTCATTAAAGTACAAAGTGAATATCAGTTAATAGTGATGACAGTGGTGATGGTAGTGGTGATGATGGTGGTGATGGTAGTGGTGAAGGTAGAGATGGTGGGTGTAAAGGTGGTGAAGGTGGTAAAGGTAGTAATGTTGATGGTGGTGGTGGTGGGGATGGTAGTGAAGGTGGTGACTGATGATGGTGAT
Organism: Potorous gilbertii; assembly: GCA_028658325.1. Taxonomy (NCBI): domain Eukaryota; kingdom Metazoa; phylum Chordata; class Mammalia; order Diprotodontia; family Potoroidae; genus Potorous; species Potorous gilbertii. Next base: position 39,062,112 of record CM053771.1, on the reverse strand, counting down.
AGTGGTGAAGGTGATGATGGTGGTAAAGGTGGTAATGGAGATGATAGTGGTGGTTATGGTGTTATAATAGTGGTGAATATGGTGATGGTGTTGGTATTGGTTGTGATGGTACTTAGTCATCTGGAGGTCTGGGGTTGAATGTGACAAAATATTTAATGATCAGTAAATCAAACAGCATCTACCTAGAGTTAGTTGCTAATTACCTGAATGTATGATAATATAATATTCATACAAATGTACTTCTATTAACACTAGACTGACTCAGGTGAAATGAGACTGAGTGGTTTCCCCATCTGAAGCTGGTTCTGTGCCAAACATACGTGTTTCATTTCTCTTTTTGCTAGTCTAATTTTCTGGTTTTTAAGAATGGATATTACTCCAAGGAAATGTAGCTCTAAAAGAGAGCACTTCAATAACTGTTAGAGGCATTGCAGTTGTTGCTCATCCTTCACTCTCAGAGGACCAAAGAACATCAGGAGGGTAATGTCTCAATTTACAAGTAAATTAGATTTAAGTGCAGCAGAGCTGTGCAAAGTCATCAGCCTCACTCTCTCATCCAGTCAGAGACCTTGGTCCTTTTAAGCAAAGGTCTTTCCCAGGTCTCAGTTTGTCTGAGACAACACCCATTCAGTAATTAAAGGCTAGGTAAGAATTAAGGCAAACGATGGCCTGGCTTGCCTTCATGAAACAATTGATCTGAGAGGAGAAGATCCTCAAAGTTTCTAGCTAAAACATAAACAATTTCTATTTATACTCAGTCTCAGCCATCAAAACCCAAACAGTGAGGAAGTGAGGTTGATATATAGAGAAGTAGAGCTGTTCTGGAATTACAAAAATTCCCAAATGGAGATGGAATGCTGCCATTTTGAACTATGTCACACACATGGCCAAAGGTTAAGAAATTTATCCAGTATTTCAGTGGCCTGGGAACTTGATATAAGCAAGGCTAGACTTGGAAAAATGAATGCTTACCGAAAGTACACATAGCACCTTGTGTGATCTGTGGTTTCATGAAGAAAAATTAAGAATTTATGTCAATATTTGATGAAAATTCAAAATCAAGTAAAATAAGTGATTAAGGCAAAATGAGAATATATTTCATATTAAAAGTCTTATTAAATGTAAAAAGCTGTAAAATCTATTGCATAAGTCAGTAAATGTATTTTATTTTGACACCTAGAAACCCACACACCCTTGCATAATGTGTCTAGTCCTATGCAAGGCAGAAGAGTATAAAGAACTTTTTCCATTAAGGAGTTTAACCTCAGCTTTTGGCTTGAGATGAAGGAGTAGATTCTGATCCTCAGTACCTCTTAAGCCCCTCCAACCTCTCCAAAATATATGCAAAAGATAAAGCAATTGCAGCTGTCTCTAAAGTCCAAGACACCAAGAAACTGAATGAGGTAACAACTCAATGAACAGTAGTCAAAAGCTAATTCCTCATCCCTGATAAATTTATTTAACTCCCATTCTCCCACTGGCCACCACGCTCTGGCACGGTAGCACAAGTTGGCCCACAGGCTTCCAACAAAACTCATTTCTATGCCTTACCTCCCTGTGCCGTGGAAAGTCAAAAGCCAGAAGTTGGCTTTGGCTGGGATGGCAGCATATCAGTCAATGCTCATTCAGAAAACTAAGGAAAAGAGGAACCTGGGCCAGATCTGGAGGCCCAGTCACAAGGACTGAAAAAGGGGCAGACTGGTCTCCAGAAGTGTCTGGTTCTATCCATCTAAAGGTCACTTGGAGACCAGCAAAGCATGAATTAGCCAATATGAAAGAAACCTGAGATAGCTTTAAGATCCAGTTCCCCGGGAAGCCACCATCAAAGATGGAGGAGTCAGAAAATGAACAGTAATGGGATATAAGGGAAAAGGATTGGAATTACTAAAGATCTCAGAAGGAAGGAAATTCAATTAAGGATCTTGAGCACATGCTCAATTAAATTAATAGGAAAAATATTAATAAGAGAAGAGAATATGGCCCCTACATCATCTAAATGAGTTCAGACATCTATTAATAAATATTTCAGAACAGAGAAAAATAAATCAACATGTGATGATGCAGAGGATGCTATGGATTCCCAAGAGAACATGGAACCTCAAAAGGATATTTCCAAATAATTTCAGAGAAAATGAGAATTATGAAAGCAGAATTTATGGCCTGCTCATCAGAAATAATTGGCAGAATAGAAAAATTTGAATGCTAAACCTCATCAAAGAGGAAGCAACTGATTGGCAATTCAAATACACAGAAGTAAAGGACTCTGGAAAGAAAGGAGACAAAAAGCAAGAATATTAAAAGAAAGTAATGTATATACATGCAAAACATATTGATTTCAAGGATAGAATACATGCATACAACATAAATATTATAGGTTTCCCAAAAGAATAAGAGTAGAAAAAAAACTGAACATAGTAATTCAAGAAATAGTACAAGAAAATTGACCAGAACTTTTGAATTTAAAAAAAAAAAAGCATCAAGTGAAAGGATCCACAGACCACTTCCAGGGAAAAAAAAAACAAACCTATGCTACAAACTCCAAGACACATAATAGCAAAAGTTTAGCAATTCCAATGACAAAAAATATCTGCAAGCAACCAGGAGAAATATCTTCAAATATGACTGAAAGGAAATTCAAATAATAAAAGACTATTCTGTACCCCTTAGAAACTACAAGACAGAATGAAATAATGTATTCCAAAGAGCAAAAAGGATGCTCTTTAAGATGCAATCCATTGTGACGTACTTTGCAAACTTTAACCTAACATTAATGAAAAAAAATGGAAATATAATCTTAAAAGATGTACTTGAACCATTCCTACAAAACAAACAAAAGTAGACCTAAAGAGATTATTTACTTTCCAAACACCCATTCCAGACAACAGAAATCCAAGAAAGGTAAACAAATACAGCACCTAGAAAAAGGAAAGAGATTGGCATTTATATCGTATCTACTGTATGCCAGACAGTGCACTAAGTGATTTTTATAAATGTTATCTCATTTTATGCTGGTAGGTAGGTCCTATTATTAACCACATTTTGCAGTTGAGGAAACTGAGGCAGAGGCTAAGTTACTTATCAGTAAGAGGCTGAGGCTAAATTTAAACTCAGGTCTTCCTGACTCTAAGGCCAGCTCTGTATCCACTGTACCTCTCTACCTCTAAAGAAGGCATAGGAAAGGGAAGGAAATAAGCATTTATATAATACCTACTATGTGTCAGGCATGGCATCGAGCATTTTTATCAATATTATTTCACTTGATCCCAGTGAGATAGGGGTGATTACCTCAAGGGAAAAAAGGCAAAAACCACAGAATTTGAGAGTTGAAAAGGAATTCATCAATTAGCCTAATCCATACATGTCCAGTCCAGTCCAGTCCATCCAATCCAATCCACTGTAATATACCTGACTCTCCAAGGAGAGAGGACCCATCACCTCTGGAAGCCTTTCACTCTTCTTGGGGACTGCTCTAATTATTTAAATGTTTTTTCCTTCCCTCAAATCAAAACTGTCCTTTTATTTCTGTTAGCTTTGCTCTGTAGGGCCAAATCTAGTCCCTCCTTCATAGGACAGCCCTTCAAATATTTTAAGATCACTATCATGTACTCACTGAGTCTTCCCATCTCCAGGCTAAATAGATCTAGTTCCTGTAGCTGAGCCTATGTTTTCCTCTAGCTTACTATGGTTTCCAGAACTGAAAACAATACTCCAGATGATGTCCAGAGAGGTTACACAGCTGTTAAACATCAGAAGCATTATTTGAATCTATATCTTGAAGCATGTACCACACAGCCCAAGGACATAACATTTTATCAGGGATAAGTGCCAAAGTGTAATGCCAAATAGAGCCCAGAATTGAATAGGAGGAAGAGATGAGGCTGGCATGCAATTAGGAAAAGTATTTTCTATGAGTCCAAGTTCCTCTCTTACTCCCAGTCATCCTCTTAAGACTAAGATTTTCCAGCTAATTCTGAAATGGGATTATATAAATTGAAGGTGAGGACAGAGTGCATCCCAGGAATAGCGGTCAGTCAATTCAAAGGCACAGAAGAGGGAGATGGAACATCACATGTGAGGAATAAGAAGACATCGGAAAACAAGAAGATAGATGCATAATAAGCTTAGAAAAGTCAGTTGGGACAGGTCATGAAGGGCTATAAATGTCAAACAAAAGAGTTTGTAGTTGATCTTGAGAGGCAAAGTCACAAGGGTGAGAGAGGAAAGAACCGAAGATGACCTGACCATCTCATCCAAGACTGCAGGAAGAGACAGAGCTCAGCCCTGTCAAAAAGTCTCAAATCAGAACCTAATGCTGGAGATATGACTACCTAGAAACCACCATGAAGAAATATTAGGAGTCAAGAGATTTCAAAGTGGTATTCCCAAAGGAAGAGAATGATTCCACAACAACCACAAATAGGACCTCAGAAGAAAAAATGACATGGCCATGTGGTCATGATAGTGGAAGAAATTAATTCTGGAAGATATTAAGTAAGGGATAAAAAAATGGACTTACAAGTGAAATCAGAGTCCTGGCAGAAAGAATTGGAACGAAAACAAATAACTTAGAACAGGAGGTGAAAATCTTACCCAAATAACATACTACCTGAAAATGAGAATGGAGCAAACAGAACTCAATGACTCAATGAAACAAAAAGAAGCAGTAGAACAAAGTGAAAAGACTGGAAAAATAGAAGAAAACATTAGGAAAGTACTATCAATAACAACTAACCTGGAAAATGAGTCAAAGAGATATAGCTTAAGAGCCATTATACTCCATGAAAACAATGACCAAACAAAAAATCCAGATAATATATTTCAAGAAATCATTAATTAAAATTGCCTAGATCTAGTAGAACCAGAAAGTAAAGTGAAAATATAAAGAATCCATGTCATCTCCTGGAAGAAAACCCAAAATAAAAACTCCCCTGAATATCATGGTCAAAATCCAGAGTGTCCAAAACAAAGAAAAAATCCTTCAAGAAGTCAGAAGGAATGTAGGGTTTAAATACAAAGGAACTAGTCAGGATCACACAAGATTTGGCAGATATTACTTTCCTTTTTCAATGTTTTATTTATTTTTTATTACGTTTTTTAGTTCAGAGCTGTCTCCCTCTCTCCCCATCAACCCTATATTAGAGAAGGCCAGCATTTGATTTAGATATGTATGTAGAATCACCCAATACATACTTCTCTATATCAGTTCTTTTTCTAGAAGTAAATAACATTTTCCTTCATATGTCCTTCATAGTTGATTTGAATGATCATATTACTCACAATAGCTTAGTCATTCACAATTATTCTTCAAACAATATTGTTGTTACTCTATACAACATTCTCCTGGTTCTCTTCATTTCACTGTGCATTATTTCATGCAAGTCTTTCCATGTTTTTCTAAAACCAACCTGCTCATTTCTTATAGAACAGTAGTATTCCATCACAATAATATACCACAACTTAATCAGCCATTCCCCAATTGATGGGTACTTCCTCTCTTTCCAGCTCTTTGCCACCACAAAGGGAGCTACTACGAATATTTTAGAACACATAGGTTTTTTTTCCTTACTCCCTGATCACCTTGAGAAACAGACTTAATAGCTGCGTTGCTGTGTCAGAGGACATGGACAGTTAGTTATATAGCCCTTTGGCCATAATTTCAAGTTGCCCTCCACAATGGCTGGATCATTTCACAGGTCTACCAACAGTATATTAGTGCCCCAATTTTTCCACATCCCCTGCAGCATTTGTCGTTTTCCGATTCTGTCATAGTAGTATAGGTGTGAGATGGTACTTCAGAGTTGCTTTAATTTGCCTTTTTCTAATATATAATCATTTAGAGCATTTTTTGTATGACTATATATGGTATATTCTTCCAAAAACTGGTCGATACCCTTTGATCATTTATCAATTGGGGAATAGCTACTATGTTCAAGGAGAGAAAATCTGGGAATACAAAATGTCAAAATATTAACACCCAATCATAACGTGTCCTGAGAAACTGAATATAATCCTATAGGGGAGAAAATGTTTCTTTAATGGAATAAAGGATTTTTAAGGATTCTTAATGAAAATGAGAATGTACTTTAAAATGCAAACACAGAAATCAACAGAAATCAAGAAAATTGAATACATTTAAGCGACCCTTACACCCTAACAGGAGAATTCAAGTGACCCCTGAGAACTCTAATGTCAAAGGTCACAAAACAAATTAAGCAATATTAGCAAAGGGCCTGGGATGGTTTTGTTTATGTTAAAAACACAAAAAAGCATAGGAATTGATGGACCTTTCTTCAACATGATAAATAGTATTTATCTAAAATCAAGAGCCAATATTTTATGTAAAGGAGAAATGAAGAGTTTTCCAATAAGATAAAAAATAAAGCTAAGATGTCTATTATTATTTGGTATAGATTTAGAAATCCTAGTTGTAGAGATAGAACATGAAACTTAAGTTAAAGGAGTAATCACAGACAAAGAGGAATCAAAATTATAATTATTTTGCAAATAGATGATGATCTACTTAAAGAAACCTAGAGATTTTACTAAAAATTAATTGAAGCTTTTCTATGTTTTGCCAAGAAGACACAGCATGCAGAGATATTCAACATAACTACAAAATGTATAAAAATTTTGGGAGTTCACCTATGCATATAGAAATTGTATAACTTTTGTATAATATTTTGTATAATCAAAACATTCTTTTTAAAAATAAAAGAGACTTCAATAATTAAAGATATACCAATTGCTTATGGTCAGGGGTTAGGCCATGCTAGTAGAATACTATTATGTGGCAATAATAGTTATATTAATTTACTTATTCAGAGTAATGCCATTCAAACTTCCAAAGAGTTACATTACAAAACTAGAAAAAAATAACACAACTCACTTGGAGGAACAAATGATCAAGAATTTCAAAAGAAATAATGAAAAAAATGGCAAGAAAGGGGTCCTGTCAGTATCAGGTCTTAAATTGCACTACAGAGCAATAATCATTAAAATTATTGGGCACTTGTTAAATACAAAAGTTAATGAATTAAAAAATTAAGTGCACATCATATGGAAGCAAACAAACACAGTAGAAGAGGGTAGTAGATTAGATATGCAAATTAAGCCAAGCATTTTCAGCCATGGCCAATTTGTGCTTCTGTTTACTTAATTATGATCATTTGTTTCAAGGAATTTTTTAAATTATTTTTTTCTCAATTATTAAGCATTCCCCACCTCCCATTTCCCCTATTGGGGGAAAAACTAGAAAAGTAAAATCTTTGTAACAAATACATATAGTCAAAAAAAGAAAATTCCCTTCTTGTCCAAAATATGTCTCATACTGCATGCTTCTCAGAATGATTGCATCATTGTACCTATTCCACATTTTTCATTTTTCTTTTTCATCAACTTTGCCAGTCTGATGGATATAAGGTAGAACTTTGGAGTTGTAATAATTTGTACTTCCCTAATTATTAGTGATTTTTGGTGTGGTTTTTTTATATTACTATAAATATCTTTAATTGTACAGGACTTGGGTTTTTTTTTAAGTGGGTGGAGATTTGGTGGGAAAAGGGACAGATGGTGGAAAAGAAGAAAAAGAAGAAGAAGAAGAAGAAGAAGAAGAAGAAGAAGAAGAAGAAGAAGAAGAAGAAGAAGAAGAAGAAGAAGAAGAAGAAAGTGTTGTTGAAGCATTTTTTAATAAAATAAGCAGCAGTGAACCTAAAGAAGCTCAGAGAGAGCTACAGATAAGCGGGACAGCTTTGAAATTAATGTGTTAAATTTATTATTTGCTTTTTAAAAATACAACTTAGACACCATAGAGATTTGAGATTTCATATAATCCTCTTTTTTCTATTTCTCTTTGTATATGGAAGGGCTCATGTTTGTTGGTGTGGGTCAAGTTTAAATTTTTCTTAAAAATGCAATTGAACCCTGGTTTCTATACAATTAATACAGAGTTTGGTGGGAGTGATAAACAGGATTTAAGGATTAAGATACCCAGTTTCCTATTGGTAGGGGGATCAGGAGACACTGAGGTGAGAGGGAGAGGGGTATTCTTGTGGTAGGATAATGGTGGGGAAGGGAGTAGTCTTGTGAAATGACCAAAATGAGGTGACTCACATGAAGTTGAAATTTAACTTCAACCTCAAAATGGTGGACAAAGGCAAAACAAAGTCACTAATGATATTTTTAATGTAACATTCCTCTCTTTGATCCTGGGGTCCTCAGTCCTCAGGATCACTTATTGAAACACTTTATCTGTTAGGGATTTCTGGACAGAATGATAGTCTACCTTAAAGGGAATCACAAGGATGGAGCGAGAGGCACGAGAAGTACAAGGGGAGTTATAATCTCATGTATCCCCTAAAGAGACAAACCTTGTTAAATAGACTCTATAAGCAAAATAAATCAGGCTACAAATAACAAACCACTTAGAGACTCATCATGGATCAGTTTGAGAGGGGAAATTTACATGTCACCAAGATAACTAAGAAAACTCAGCAAACATAAATTCAATGAAACAAAAAATCAAAGTAATACAATACAGTTATTCCATCCATATGTAGTTCTGCCCCTCCCTCCCAATCCTCCCTGTGATCTGGAAAATCCACGTAAAATTTTTTAGCTCTCCTTTCATACCAGAGAAAAAGTCTGAATTTTTTTCTTTATCTTTTATGGTGGTGCTTACAGTCCCATATTGTAAACTTTGGGTTAAGTTTTTAATCATAGTCTACATTACATAATACTATACATATATTTTGTACATTTCTGAGTTTCTAAACATTTTTCTGTGTTGTCTACTGGCCTTCATGTGTCATCTGTGGCTTCATCAAAACTCCCAAAAAATTCTTGCTTAATTTCTTATACCAATCCACAATATATCAAACCTCAGTGGGAAAAATTGTGATGTGGAAATATAACTGTAATAATCATCAACATTAAATAACATCGTGTCCTTATAACCTAGTAACCTACTTCCAATGTTCATTTAATCAGAACATTTTATCTTGAGTCCCAGATGCCCCAGGTATGGATCCTGGAAACATTTTTCTTTGGACATTCTGGAATAGGCCTCATTCTCAGAGGAACTCTGAAAGGAGTTCCTCCTAGCAGATCTGCTTTTCTGGTTCCATGTTGCGGAGATTTCTACGTAATTCTGTTAGCATCTGTCAGTCACAAGACTCACAATTTAGTAAGACCTTTTAGATTTGTTTTTTCACTAATTAGTTCATGTGGTGAAAACCAACTCAAGTTTTATACTTCAGAACCTATTAACAACAACATTATCAGAAGAACATCAAAATAGGAAGTCATAATTCACCTGAAACTTCAAAGACTTTCAGTTTTTACATACCACTTGCTGTTTCTATCTTTGTCTAAACCCTGTACCTGATATGGACACTACCATCAACAGGTTGAAGGAAGAATCTTTAAAAAAAAATTGTGAGGGTCTGATTTGGAAAATTAGTCCTGTCATAAAATTATCAGACTAAGACTTAAAAAAAGGAAAATAATTTCATTTTTTTTTTACAATTAACAATGCAATTTTATATGTAAAATTCTAAATCCAGTTTTGGGAACCTGTTACTAAAAGATACTCAGGGCTTGCATATCCCATTAGAAACATTTAAAAACCAAATACACACACATACACACACATATACATAGACACATACAACACATGTATATATGTATGAATATCTATATATATATATATTTATACCATATACATATTGGGGGGGGTTAGTACCTCCTAGTTTTTAGAGAAAAGAGTCTGATCCTATTGCTCTCTCAAGATTTACTACTCCATTTAATTAGAAAACTTTTATATCTTTGTCTTATTCCCCCCCTTGAAGATATTATCACCATATCACTCTGATAGAATGAGATACTTCAAGGACCTAATCTTATACATAAATTTACATTAGCAAGTGGATAACAAGTCCAAAATTTCATTTATTTAATTGCTTAGGATATGGAATTGATCATTCATTTGATTCATTCATCAGTAACAATAGAAAGATCTTTCATATTTATATCCTATTATAACAAAAGTTTAATGTTAATCTATTAATTAATAGATTCAGTACTGCAACCATGAAAACTTCCACTGTTCACCTGTCTTGATTACAGAAATTTTCTATGAAAGTAAAAGGAGGGACATGATGATGGGCAATATCAAGATTGTCTCCTTAATGTCACAGAATGACCTGACATAAGACATAATAGGGGGGAAACTCCCTTAGCTTTGTTTGATTCCAAGCAAGAGTCATAGTCAAGAGCCAATCATGAAGCAAATTTCCACATTTATTCACAGGATATCAAAAGCCAGATTCAGAATTAACTACATGGGAAAATTTCCTGTTCAGAAAGGAAATAACACAATGGGGAAACTGAGTCAAAAGTCTCCTCACTTAGCCTATGCCAAGGTTTTATACCAGACACAAACATCCACCTGTAGCAGTTCTCAGACTACACTCCATTTGGACAGCATATGGAAGTCCCCTTGGATGATGGATTATTGGCATTATGTCAATTCAGACAATAACACTTGAAATCAAAACTTAGAATCATAACAAATCACAGCCCATAAGATTTTACCTCAAGTAACGAAATTTCATTAATCACAGATTAGGGCTAGATTATTATTATGCTTTTCATGTCACAACAACAGTTAACAACGAGCAAAAAAAAAAGGACATATCATTCATCCTTCATTTATAAATGAAGAATAATCACATTCTGGTGTTTTTATACATACAGTGAATTCCTGATAGTCGAATCAAAACCCCCAGGAAATTCTGACTATAGTAAGCCTCCAATCTGAGTTGTCTATTCACTCCTAAGGCAAGATTGAAATCTCTGAATCTAAGGTCTATTGTGACTAAATTGGCTCAAAGATATAACTTCATTACAGACTATTTATTAACTGGTACAAATCATAATATTCATACGTGATAGCCAAATAATCTATCAGATAAAACTAACTCTTCACTACAAGCAAACTTGTCAATTTCCCCCTTTTGGCTAGGAGAGGTCTTAGTTTCTCAAACTTCAGTATGTGAGCATTTTATTAGATGCTTTCTGCAGGATTGATAAGATCTTATAACCCTGCCCAATTAGAAAGTTCCAAGGAACCTCACTGATAAGGTAACTTTAGGGTCTGTGCTACTTTTCTTCTCAATGAAAACTTATTACTATCCACTTTAAAGAAAAATATATTCCACTAGTATTTAAAACTTTTTACCATGTTGTTTCAACAGCTCAATTCATAATCTAACAGCATCCAGATGAAAAGAGAAGTTACTTTCTAAAGGGTTTCTGATACAATGGTTTCCCAACTTTCACAATATAAAAAAACTCTAGAAACATAATGATAACATACATAATATCATGTATTTCAAACTTGAGACAAAACTTATGATCAGTCAGGCAACATCAATTCAGTAGAATGGATTTTTAAATCATCCTACGCAGAAATTTAGTCATTTTATCACTTTGGACTTTTTGTATTGATTGCATTTAAGACGAATTTGTCAAGTGCCAGACACTTACGATAGTGATGTGATCCTCACAACAACCATGACAGTTGATACTATGTTTTATTTGTCCCTTCTACAGATGAAGAAACTGAGGTGAACAGAGATAAAGTCATTTGCTTAAGGTCATATAGCTAATAAATTTCTGAGATCATATTTTTTTAAAAATAATATTTTATCCACCCCAATTACATGTAAAAACTAATTTTAATATTCACTGGGGTTTTGTTTTTTTTGAAGTTTTGAGTTCCAAATTCTATCACTCCCCCCACCCCTCATCCTCCCTCCTTGAGTTGGTAAACAATCTTATAAAGTTTATACATGTACAATCATGTGAAACATTTCCATGTTAATCATTTTGTACAAGAAGACTTGAAAAGAAAGAAAGCGAGGGAGGGAGGAGGAAAGGAGGGAAGGAAGGAAGGAAGGAAGGAAGGAAGGAAGGAAGGAAGGAAGGAAGGAGACAACATTAGTTCTTTCTTTGGAGGCAGAGAGTATTTTTCAATAAGAGTCTTTTGAGATTGTCTTGGATCATTGTATTCCTGAGAATAGCCGAGTCATTCACAATTCTTCATTGTACAGTATTACTGTAACCATGTGCGATGTTCTCCTCATTCTGCTCACTTTACTTTCCATCAATTCTCATAAATCTATCCAGGCTTGTGAAGTCATTCTGCTCATCATTTCTTATAGCACAATAATATTCCTTCATAACCATGTACCACAACTTGTTCAACCATTCCCCAATTGATGGACATCCCCTCAATTTCCAATTCTTATCTGTCACAAAAGGAACTTCTATAAATATTTTTGTACAAATATATCCTTTTAAGGGAAGAAAAAAAGGGAAAAAAGAAATTTACATGAAAACTTTATTATATATTTTAAAGGAATAGCAAGTTGTACATAATAGGTTTGCAGTTTCATTTACAATTATCTCTTTTATTTCCCCCAATGCTTTGGGGGAAAACCCATAAAAACCCAAACTTTTTCCTTTTTAAAAATCTCTTTGGGATATAGATCTAGCTGTGGTATTGCTGGGTCAGAGGTTATGTACCATTTTATAGCACTCTGGGCACAATTCCAAATTGCTCTCCAGAATGCTTGGATCAGTTCACAACTCCACCCACAATGCATTGATGTCTCAGTTTTCCTACATCCCCTCCAATGTTTATCAATTTCCCTTTTTGTTGTATTAGCCAATCTGATAGATGTGAGGTGGTACCCCAGAGCTGCAATTTGCATTTCTCTACCTAATAATGACTTAGAGCATTTTTTCATATGATAATAGATAGCTTCAATTTCTTTGTGAGATCAGAGGTCTTCCTGATCCAGGCATTTTCCAGCTCTACTGCCTTAAAATGGCAAATGCATTTTGTATTAAGTTCTGATTTACCACAATTATCCTATAGGAGAACCCATCTCAGTATAAATGACATCATATGGTGAGTTAGTTTCAAGACAGATTTTGACCAAATCAAATCCAGGTTTTCAATCATAAAGAATAACCACATGAAGTTTTTCATGTACTTCTTATTTCAAAGAGATCAAAACCTCCCTCAAATTTCTCTTTCCAAAACGTTTTACTTTCAAACCCTCCATTCACACTGTGTCAGTGCAAATAGACTCCAACTTTCTTTAACTTTTTACCCATTCTCCTTTCATCCCTACTTGCTTAAACTTTTTTTCCTAAAAAGTGCAGTGAATACAGCTCTGGGACTGGAGCCAGAAAAACCTGAGTTCAAATCCAGCCTCAGACATTTCCTTGCTGTGTGACCCTGGGCAAGTGCCTTATCCCTGCTTGCCTCAGTTTCCTCACCTATAAAATGACCTAGAGAAGGAAACAACAAACCACTTCAGTATATTTGCCAAGAAAACACCAAATGGGGTTATGAAAAGTCAGACCTAACTGAACAACAACCAGTGAACTTTCATCAAAGCCTTTCAAAACTGAATGTTTCTTGTTTCCTTTTCATATTCAGATCCAACATCTCTTACTTTCTTCTACTTGCTCAATTCTCCTAGTCTTCATTCCCCATCATATCCCAGGTTATCTATAGAACTAATCTTCCCTCCACTGTTTTTTCCTTAAAGCAAATTCCACAGAATGTCAGGAATCCCAAGAGGGAGCATGGGGTTTGATCCTTTAGTTTCGGAGGCGTGCTCGAGAGGAAGGAGAGGCTCAGAGTGGTGAAAGACTTCCAGACTAAAGGATCCACTTGACAAGCACTTAAAAATAGTGGCTCCAAGCTTGTACAGCACATCTCTACCCAGAAGGTTCCCAGGAAGAGGGGATCAGAAGGAAAGAATGTTTCAAGGACAGGGGTCCCACAATAACACACTGAGGGTATAATTTGGGAAATTTTGAGGGCTCCACAATTGCCCCAACCATATCCAAGGTGCCCTGAATTTTAACATGTTTGTGTGGTGGATGAGTCAGGACAGAAGTGGAGGGGCCAGTATCAACCAAGTAATCATAACCTTGTTCTTCTACCACAATGATGGTGTGAGGTTCAGGTGTTTGGGGCATATACAAAGAACAGAATGATCGGGCCGGTTGGTCAGGCCCAAAGAACCCATCTCCCATTACCACTCATCCTTTTCTCTCCCATACCCTGATGCTGATTGAAACTATGCAGTCTTTTGCTTCAAATCCCACTTCCTTTTCCTACAAGTTCAAGCATTGTGTCCTTTCTTTCTACAGTAAAATCATTCCCCTGCTTCCCTTCCTGATTCCTGAGTGTCCTTGGGAATAACAGGCACCTGTACAGTGGGTTTGGATTTGTTAGCTTTTCCACACCCCTCATAAACATCTTTAATTCATAGAGTCTGATTTGGACCACTCTCTCCCAAAGGGTTTGGAATAAGTATTCTTGCTAAGGAAGAAAGACACAGAAGTTATGTCAGAAACCAGAGGTGTGTTAGTAATGGAATGGGGTATGAGAGAGAGAGTGAAGTTGCAGAAACAGGGTCCGCAGGCAAAAGAGAGACGGGCAGATAGGCTAGTCAGAGAGAATAATCCAGCAAAAGCAGTATTCCATTTGCCTATGCACAGAATTCTTAAGAAAAAGCCTTAATGCTCTAATTTACAATAATAAAAGTTCCCTTCTTCGGGTCAGATCATGGGCTCATCTGGATGTTCATATATTTTAGACCAATCTTTACATAATTTGAGAGCTCTGTTTTTAGACAATCCTTTATGAATGGAAGCTTCTACTGTCTTCAGGTCACTAAGAACTTCCCTAAGCGGGTGTCTATCAACTCACTAGAGTCAGCTCCCATGATACCCTCATCAGGGATCACTTGGCAAATCTGAATGTGGATTGAAAGGGTAACGTGGAGATCCAAGAACTGATTTTCCTTCCTTCACAGGGAAAATTCCTTTGGTAGAAAATCTCACTTGAGCACTCTTGGGAGTTTTCTGCAGGGAAAGGTTGGCTGTCCCATGGTTGCTTGCATCATCCCCTCCTGGCCACAAGTTTGCCAGTACTGTTACAATGAAATAAAGAAACCAAACATCATTCAGACAAGCGATTTATTTTACAAAGCATGCAGTTATAGAAACAAACTGGGCCCAAGGCTCTCAATAGCACAAGAAGTCTCAAACCCTGGCTTCTATACAGTTAATATACAATTTGGAGGGCATGAGAAACAGGATATAAGGATTAAGCCATCTGGTTTCTTATTGGTACAGAGGATCAGGAAGCACTCAGGTGAGAGCAAGAGAGGTATTGTGATAGTTGGGTGACAACAAGGAGGTGAGGATAGTCTTACAAGAATCACTAAAATGAGGTGACTCACGGAATTGAAACTTAACTTCACAAAAGAGTGCATAAAGGCAAAATGGATTCACTAATATTATTTTTAGTGTAACATGCTCTACTGATACTTCTAAGTGGATCTATGCTTGGAAAGGATACTAAAGTACTCCATTTCCTTTTCCAGTGGATTAGCAAACAGAAGTTAAGTGATTTGCTCAAGGCTACACAGATAGCGAGTGTCTGAGACCAGATTTTAACTCAGGTCTTCCTGACTCCAGGCCTAGTACTATATCCCCTAAACCACTTCCATTGTTTTGGTTACTGTCCAAGGGGTAGAAATCAAAGGGCCAGGAAGCAATGTTATATGAGCCAAGCACATGGCAAGAGAGCCAAGTAGACCCTGATTTCCTGACAATGTCTGGATGAAACACAAAGTCGGGGTGTAGTCTAGGGAGATAGCTTTGGTTAGGTGATTTGTAGTCTGTCATTCAGTAAGGAGGAAAACTCAGTCCGAGGACTGAATTCCAAAGCTGAGAGAAGGAACTTCCCCAAGGAGGGGGAAATGTGCTGTCTGTTGAATTCCTACCCTGCCTGCAAACCCCAACTCAGATGCTACCTCTTCCATGAAGCTTCCCTGATCCCTCCCTGACATCAATATCCCCTGACCTAACACAATATGGTAAGCATCTTTTTTCCTGGAACAGGCTACCCAGACTCTGTGCTAAGCACCTACAACACAAATACAAGCAGAAAGATCGTCCCTGTCCTCAAGGAGTTTACATTTTAATGGGGGAAGGCAACCATAAAAAAGAAAATGAAAGGAGGTGGTACTCACTGTAGAAAAAGTCAGGAGATTCAGAAGTGCAGCCAGGAGAGGAATGAAGACATGGCTGGCCTGGGCATCCTCCTTAAAATGGAGGTTCTGGGAATCAGAAGAAGTTGGAGGGTACTTACTTCCAGGGTGAAAAGGTTTCTACAGCACGGTGAAGATAGTGTAGAGAGTCAAGAGTTACAACACTTCATTTTGTCTCTATACCTTTTGTACTGGTTTTTCCCATTCCTGGAATACTCTACACCTTCACCTGTGATGTTTAGTAGGCTTCCTTCAAGACCCAGCTAAAGCACCACCTTCTTCATTTCTTTCCTGATCATCCCCTAGACACAGGGGTAGGAGAGCTCATTTATCTTTTTGGGTATCATAGATCCCTCTACAATCTGGTGAAACCTAGAGACCCCTTCTCAGAATAATGTCTTTACAGACATAAAACACATAGGGTTAGGATGGAAACTAAATATATTAAAATACAGTTCAATTTTTTTTTAAGTTCATAGATTAGGAAACCCTGAGTTAATACTTCTTCTCCAGTATTAGCTAGTATCTGTTTTGCATCAATTCATGCACATGTTGTCTCACCCATTGGAATATAAGTTTCTTGAGGTCAAGGACAATTTTTTAGCTTTCTTTGTATCCTCAGAGTTTAATACAGTGCCTGGAATATAGTAAATGTTTAATTTACTTGTGGATGGATGGAAGATTGAATGGGTAGATGGGTGTATGGGTGTCTGGACGGATGGATGGATAGATGGAAGGATGGATGGATTGGTATTGATCTGCACAGGACTTACTCTATCAATATTTACAAATTCATTGAGAGTTTCTAAAAGAGGAGCTGTTGATACAGAAGAAAAAGAGATGAAGATTAGGGGCTACTTGCAAACAGGACCAAACAGCCTATCTCACTAAAGAAATGTTATGAGGGACTGTAGGTCCTGACTCGATTTGGGAAATTTAGGGACTTCCCCAGCATCTGGTAACCCAAATATCCCCCAAACACCCCCCCCACACACACACACAAGATAAAGGAATTATTTTTTTTTGTCACAAGGCAGGGAGACATCAAAAGAGATGAGGAACATGTCATTTTTTCCTTTCCCCAGGGCCTCATGTTGGCCTCTGATTCCTGTCTATGTCTTTGGGGACTTCTTTTGGTTATCTCCTGCCTGGGGCAGGGAAGGCTGGGGAAACTGGGAGCTTGTCAGGGCACTGGAAGAAGCCTGTCCTCCAGCCTCTGGAGGCCTACACCAGTTGCCAGCTCAGCAGAGACCTGGGGGGACCAGGTTCTGAGCTGCCTTTGCCACGAAAAGGCGGCCAGCTGAAAGTGATACCCAACTTATTTCACAACCTGCCACATTTTCAAAGCGCCCCTTGGCCAGGCTGACTCAGTTCAGACTAGTGTGGGGAGAGGCCCTGCTGATCTTATCTCCCTTTTTACTGGTGAGGAGAGAAGTTCTGCATGCAGCCATTCTCGTAGGCCATGGTGGGGGCACCTGAGGCAGTTCCTCATGCCCGGAGCTGGATCAAGCCATTCTGTCATGCCCTCTTTCTCTCTGATCTCCAAAATAAACAAAGAGATGGAGGAGAAACCACCTTACAAAGGCTATATCTGCAAAAGCCTGTACACATCCCCTCCTGGATGCTGGAGTTGTATTGGGTAGGGAAGACTGTGAACTGGAGGCCACTTATTTTCAGCATCACCACCCCACCCCATACTCTTCTCCCTTCCAATATAGTGAGAGGACCCTAGATGACCAAGGTTCTGGTCCCAGTGTGACCTGTGCGACATGGAGCAAGTGATAGATCTCTCTAAGTCTCCATTTTCTCATCTGTAAAATGGGAGGTTTAAATGAAACCAGGAATTCTTAACGTGGGGGGGGTGGTATATGGACTTTTTTTTTTGATAAATAGATTCCAACATAATTGATTTCCTTTGTAATCCCCTATATTTTCTTTTTATAAGCTTAAAAACATTCTTCTGAGAAGGGCTCTCTAAATATCACCAGACTGATTGCCAAAGAGGTCCATGACCCAAAGTTGAGAAACTCCTGAACCAAAAAAAGTTTTAAAAAGAAACCCCTAGAGCAGGGGTGGGGAACCTGTGGTCTCTAGCTCACATGTGGCCCTCTAGGTCCTCAAGTGTGGCCCTTTGGAAAAAAAAATTTGTTTTGTAAAATTTGGATTGACTGAATCATAGAAAAATTTTTTCCCAAAGAGCCACACTTGAGGACCTAGAAGGTCACATGTGACCTAACAGGTTCCCCACCCCTGCTCTAGACTTAATGATCTCTGCCCCCTATGACAGTCTCAGCTGTCAAAGTGATTTTCCTAAAGCACAGGTGGGACCGTGTTTCCTCTCCACATAACAAACTCCAATGGTTCCCTATGACCTTTAGAATCAAATATAAAACCCTCTAATTGACATTCAAAGCTTTTTAGAAGCTGGTCCACCACCACCCCCCTTCCAGTCTTCTTATATTTTATACCTCCATCAGAAACTCTTCAATCTAGTGACTCTGTCCTCCTCCATCTCTCCCCTCTGACCGTCCTGCATGCCTGAAATATTCTCCCTCCTCATTTCGGAATTCCCAGCTTCCCTGGCTCCCTTCAAGTCCCAGCTAAGATACCACCTTCTTCAGCAGAGGTGTGAAATATAGCATGTGGGCCAACTCTCAAGTGCAGCCCAAACCAAATTAAAGTGTAATTGGAAAATATTTAATAAATAAAAATACAACAAAACACAGATAATGTTAATATGTGGTTTTCTAAGCCAATAGGTGACCTTCAGGGATCCAAACATATGGTTTAGGGTCCAGTTACTATCTGAATTTGACGCCACTGTTCCAAAGGAAGCCTTTCCCCACCCCCTTAATTCTAGTACCTTTCCTCTATTGATTATTTCCAGTTTTTCCTCTATATGACTTGTTTCTACTCAACTGTTTACGTATTGTCTCCCCCATTAGACTGTAAGGTCCTTGGGGGCAGGAACCGTCTTGTCTTTCTTTGAATCTCCAACTTATCGTAGTGTCAGGCACAAAACAAATGTTCAATCAGTCTCATATGTGACTTTCCATGACCCCATGTGGGGTTTTCTTAGCAAAGATACCTGAGTGATTTGCTATTTCCTTTTCCAATTTATTTTACACATGAGAAAACTGAGGCAAGCAAGGTTAAGTGACTTGCTCAGGCTCACACAACTAGTCAGTGTGTGAGGCCAGATTTGAACTCAGGAAGATGAGTCTTCCTGACTCCAGGCCCAGCACTCTATCCACTATACCACCAAGCTATCCTTAATAAATGTTTTTGACTAAGTTTTAATATCCTTTCTGATTCTGATATTCAATGTTTTAAGAGTTTTCCTAGTTCTGACATTCTATGTTTTAGGACTTCTTCCAACTCTAACATTAATGTTCTAAGAGCCCTCCCAGCACTGACATCCTGTGTCCTAAAGTCTCTACCAGTTCTGACATTCTCTGTTCTAAGACCCTCCCTAGCTCTGACTACTTGTGTTCTAAGGTCACTCCCAGTTCTGATATTCCTTGTTCTAAGGCCCTCGCAACTCTGACATTCCATGTTCTAAGGGCCCTCTCAGCTCTGACATTCTGTATTCTAAGGTCTCTCCCAGCTCTAACATTCTTTGTTCTAAGGGTCCTTCCAGGGATGGGAGCAAGCATTTATTAAGTGCCTACTGTATGTTAAGCAATTTATAAATATTTCCTCAACCTGATCCTCATATCAACCCGGTGAAGTAGGTGCTATTATTATGCCTGTTTTACAGTTGAGGAAACTGAGGCAAACAGTGACTTTCCCAGAGTCACCCATCTAGTAAATATCTGAGGCTGGATTTGGACTCATATCTTCCTGACTCCAATGTGTTATCCTATGTTTTAAGGTCTCTCCCAGCTCTGACATTCTGCATTCTAAGGGTCTCCAAGCTCTGGCATTCTAGGATGCTTTAATTACTAATCATATGAATGGATAATGCTGAAGTCCTATCCCCAGGGTTTCATAGTTATGATGGTTTAACTTGGTTACTTTCTCTAGTCAGTGAAACAAATGATCCCATAGCCCAGTTCCCTCAGCCTAGGTGGAGCCCCAGATTGCTGCCTATCTACCTCCTCCTCAATCTATCTCCCTGTATTCTGCCTGACTCTCCAGTTCCATCCATGTCTTATCAGCCCACAAAGGATCTGTAGGGCTGGCTGCTACATCAAGGATTTATGTTTCTTCCCACCTCTGGTGTCAAATGAGAAAAGGGTAAGATTTGGGAAATGGGGAGGGTTATAGTTTCTTGGAAGCTTGGGGGTTTCAAATACAAACTTGTTCAAACATCTACAACCACACTTGACTTTACAGAGCAGAAAAAGTGAATATCATAGATTAAAGAAAAGAAGTAAGGTCGTCAGCCTCCCTCATGCAGGATGGGGGATCCCCTGGATAGCTGGCCATGGAGTAGAGCTCTGGCTTGCAACTTCAGGCCACAGCTGTGCCCTCCCCCTGAGAAAAAGGGAAAACAGGACATTGCTGACCCTGAACACAAGCAAGGAATGCATGAAAGCTGTTGGAGTAAACAACTTGAAGGCTACGTCTAAATTCTACAAGTATTTATTAAAGTGTACCTACTATCCATCAATCAATAAACATTTATTAAATACCATTATCTGCCAGGCACTGTGCTAAGTGATAGGGATACAATAGAAGCATAAGTCATTCCCTGTCCTCAAGGAGCTTTTCAATCTAATCAACATGAAAACAAATATGTGCAGAAAAGCTATATATAAATAAATACATATATATATGCACATAAATATATAGGATAAATAGGAACTCATTAACAGAGGGAGGCTCTGGAATTAAGAGGGATTCCTGTGGAAAGTGAGATTTTAAAGGAAGCCAGAGAGGTGAGTAGTCTGGATAGAGGGAGAAGGAATACGGAAGAGTGGGAGAAGATGCCGGAACTGATAGGAGTGTCTTGCTTGTGGAACCACCAGGAAGCCAGGGTCACTGGATTGAAAAGTATGTGTCCAGGAGTATGGTATAAGAAGACTGGAAAGGTAGGAGGGGCTAGGTTAGGAAGCATTTTGTGTTTGATCCTGGAGGCAATAGGGATCCACTGAAATTTATTGAGGGGAGAGGGATGATATGATCAGACCTGTTCTTTAGGAAAATCACTTTGGCAGTTGAATGGAGGGTGAATTGGAATGAGGAGAGACTTGAAGCAGGCAGATTCTCCCTTCCCCTCCTTCCGTTCCTCGCCACGGAAGGCTATTATAATAACCAAAGCACTAGGTGATGAGGATCTGCACTAGGGTGGGGGTAAAAGAGAGTATGATAGTTTCAGAGGAGAGAAGGGGGAAGGTATATTCTAAAGATGTCAAAGGCGAAATCAACAGGCTTTGGCTACAGCTTGGCTATGGGGATGGGTGGGAGAGTAAGGCATCCAAGATGACTGCCAGGTTGAGGCTGAAGAACTGGGAGGATAGTGTTGCCCTGTACAGTTACATAGTATTTGGTGTTAATCTTTTGGTGTAAACAGTATTGTCCCTATGTTACAGATGAACAAACCAGAGAATCTGAGTGATTTGCCCCTGGTCCAACAGCTGATAAATGTCAGAGACTGGCCAGGACTCCAAATCTTTTGGTTCTGAACTCCATGCTTTAAGCCTACTGGGGAACAGAGCAACAGAATGAAAGTGCAGACAGACATCTGCAAGCTTCATTGAGGGCTGCTGGCTGTCTCTTGTTCTTTATGGATCGTGGAAGTCATCACTCGATCAGACAACAAGCATTTATTAAGCAACTAATAGATTCAGGCACAGTACTTGGTGCCAAGCACCAAATTCGATAAAGAAAGTAATGTATGCTTACGAGGAGTTTACGTTCTAACTGAGGAGACAACAAGGGGGAAGGGATGGGAGCAAGCATTTACTAAGGGCCTACTGTGTGTTAAGCAATTTATAATTATCTCCTCAACCTGGTCCTCACATCAACCCGGCGAAGTAGGTGCTATTATAATGCCTGTTTTACAATTGAGGAAACTGAGGCAAACAATGACTTTTCCAGAGTCACTCCCCTAGTAAATGTCTGAGGCTGGATTTGAATTCATACCTTCCTGACTCCAAGCCCAGCACTCTATCTACAAATATTTATTAAAGTGTGCCTACCATCCATCAATCAATAAACATTTATTAAATACCATTATATACCAGGCACTGTGCTAAGTGATGGGGATACAAAAAGAGGCAAAAGTCATTCCGTACCATCAAGGAGCTTTTCAATCTAATCAACATGCAAACAAATATGTGCAGAAATGTACTACCTCTATGGACATACATAAGTTTATGCAAATATATACAAAGTAGTTCAATATCAGTTTAGAAGAAAGGGCAGGAGCAGGATGCAGGATGCAGAAAGTGGAAGAAAGCAATTCCATGCCCAGGGTAAATATCCTGCTTCTGAATCTTATGAGCTTTGTGACCATGGGCAAGTGCCTTTACTTTTCTGAGCCTTGGTTTCTGCCTCTGTAAAATGGAGACCAAACATGCCTCACAAAACTATTCACATGGGATGGCATATGTAAATCACATTGTAAACATAACACTTATATAGAAATGAGTTGTGGCTATTATTAATAATAATATACAAGAATCTCTTCTTTAATATGGAGGAATTATGCTTTTCCCAATCCCCCAGTTTGTAAGGAATCATTTCCCACCCATTTTCCATCTCTTCCCCACCATTCTCCCATTAGATATCCATTTGAGATTGCTTCTCATCCATGTCAGAAATCCCCCAGAGGCGGTCTGCATGAGCTCTTTTCCCAGAAGGAAGGCACAGCTGTGGCTTGATGCTTCAGCAGCTGGCCTTGCCCCGCAGCCTCAGCGGGGCCTCTCAGACTGCTTAGGGGAAAGTCTTTGACCTTACCTCTCATGTTGCTTAAGGATGCATCTAAAATTTAGCGGATGAATAAAAACTTGGAGATTTGATTTACAGCCACAGAACTTCCAAGAAAACAAAAGTTCCTAGAGTCTGACCCCCTCACTAAGCTTCCTAGTTTTATGACGTGATAATCTAAGTCAAAGATCACGTAGCCAAGCAGTGCTGGAGCCCGCCAGTGTCTTCAAAAGCTCTTTCTGGTAGACTGAGGTGGCCTTGTCTTTGCCTCTTCGACATCACCAAAATCCTCCTCATCTCAACAAGTAGCAAGAATGAGTCAAACCCAGTTCCAAGAAATCTATAATCTTGCCAATGTCCATTATTCATTGCAGCCCCAAGTCTGAATCACACAACTGGGTGTTTTTTTGAAACCTCATATTGAGGGAATATGATCTAAATAAGCCTAGAAAAATCATTAAATACAGACAGAGGAAAATAAACAGAATGTCTACAGGTCATAAATTTTCCAAGGCAAAGCCTCGGATCACTTATTTCAGAGCTGAGAAAGAGGATTCTTTGTAAGACCTGAATAAAAATAACTAACACTTATATAGCACCTACTATGTGCTAGGCATTGTACAAATATTATCTCATTTGATTCTCACAACAATACGGGGATGTAGGTGCTATTATTTATCTCTATTTTACAGTTGAGGAAACTGAGGCAAAGAGTGATTAAGTGACTTTCCCAGGGTCACACAGTTAAATGTCTGAGGATGGATTTGAACTCAGATCTTCCTGACTCTAGACCTGGTACAGTGTCCATTGTACCATCAAGCTGCTTTCACCACAATGGGGGAGATGAAAGGGAAAGAAAGTAGGTCTTTATTTGAAAATTGTATAAAATTTAATTTTAAGAAAATTAAGCTCAGGAACACATTCATATCTTATCTTACCTACTCCCACCTCTTTCAAAGTCAGCCAGGGGACAAATCCATAGGACTTCAATTCAGCAATGACTTACCTAAGGTCATAGAAAGAGTAAGTGAAGTCACATCAGAATTTGAATCCACATTCTCTGTCTCCAAAGCCAGCGTTCTTCCCACCACTCCTTGTTCATGATTCTACAGTTGCAGGAGAAATACAATGGCCAAGTAAATGATTTATTCAGGGTGAGTTGGGAATGTTTTCCCCCTCACTTCCTCTGACTTAGAGATACTTACAGGTCCTAATGATGAGACATATTTGTCAAGAAATGAAAAAAAAAAGAGATGAGGATGAGAATAATGGTAAAGGGTGACCACTCACTTTGGATGAGACAACTTCTAAGGGTCCTTTGGCTCCAAATCTACGATTCTAGATAATATATGGGAATTACTCCATCCCTATCCTTAACCCACGGACTTTGTGGCAGTCACTTGACAGATGCGTGATACTCCTTCCATAAAGGCAGATGTGGCTTCTGATTAATGGAGAGACTTCTGAGAGGAAGAGGAAGAAAGGGGGAGGAGAGAGACATGGGAAAAAGAGAGGGAAACAAAGAGAGAGAAGAGGAGGAGGAGGGAGACAGAGAGAAAGAAGAGAGAGGGAAGGCTGGGGAGGAAGACAAAGGGAGAAAGAGAAAGGAAAGATGAGAAAGAGACAGATAGAAGGGACAAGAAGAGGCATAAACTTTGATGGATAAAGGGGAGACCTTCCAGAACAACAGGCATGTGGAAAAAGTCAGCATTCCAACATGACGTTTAATTCTTAGTAGCTGTACCTCTAGAGACTGCCAAGAATGAACTCATTGAATGAGATCATTTACTTCCTAGCTGATCTGAGATTTCACTTTACTCTTGGATTCCAAGGCACTCCAACCACTGTGTATTCTATTGCTTACGTGAACCTGGAATCAGAAAGACCTGAGTTCAAATACAGCCTCAGATACTTCCTGGCTGTGTGATACTGGACAAATCACTTCAACCTGTTCACCTCAATTTCCTCATCTGTAAAATGAACTGGAGAAAGAAATGGAAAACCACTTTAGCATCTTGGCCAAGAAAATCCCAGATGGAGTCAGGAAGAGTCAGACACAAATGAAACAACTAAATAACAATAATATGAACCAGTATGACTTCACCACACTTTCTTTCTTTGTGTTGTTTCCTCACCATCCATGATTGTCTTTTGTGTAATAAACGTATGGTATCCTATTCAAGCAAAGAACTTAAGCAGCTCTTTTTGTAAGGGCAAAGACCTGAAAACTGGGGAATGGTTGAATAAGTTACAACTTATGAATGTCATGAAATACCATTGTTGCTGTAAGAAGTGATGAAGGGGATGATTTCAGAAAAAATCTGAGAAGACTTGTATGAACTGATGCAAAGTAAAGTAAGTAGACTCAGAAGAACAATGTATACAGTGACAACATTATAAAAATGAGCAATTTCAAAAGACTTAAGAGCCTGTTCAATGCGGCATTCAGTGAGGATTCCAGAGGGCCAGTGACAGAGACCTCATTTCTCACCTAGCTGCACTACTTTGGAACTTCTCTGACTGCCCATGCTCATGCCTTGGGTACCTTCTTCTTCCCCTCCTTCTCCACCTTTCTAGTTTCTCATTAGATTATAAGCTCCTTGAGGGTAGTTACTGTCTTTCTTTTTTGAATTTCTAATACAGTACCTGACCCATAGTAGGGCCTTAATAAATGTTTATTGCTTTATCTATTGGTGAAGCATGTCAGTCACATCTTGGCCATCTTGGTACTAATAAGATGAGACATATATTTTTGGATGTGATCAATATGGGAATGATAATTTAACCCTACCAGCTATATCTAGTCCACCTACTCCAACCCCATGGGAAGGAACTCAGAGTACTTGCTCCACTCTGAGTTAGGCCCACTCTCCTTTCCCCTAGAGTCTAGGGTCTAGAGTTTAGCCCCATGGCTTTGAGATGGACATGGCCATCCTACTGCCTCGATAAGCAATGAATCAAAAGCTACAATTCTTCCAGTAAGATGGACCTTTCCAATCAGCCTACAGCTGGACCTCCTACATATGTCAGGGGCTTGTCTCTCTCTTCTGTTTGTATTCCCAGAGCCTAGCTAGTGTTTGACACATAATTAGTGTTTAATAAATACTTTTTCATTCATTCATTCTTTAGTGGAGAGAGGGCTGGCTCCTGGGTTCAAGGCCTGCCTTGCACCTACTGGCTGAATGATCTTTCACCAGTCACTAGGCTTTTCAAAGTCCCCAGGCAACTCTCTATGACTCTAAGTAGCAGTGCTCATCTGCATTGGTAGAGGGGATTTCCTTACTGGGAGTTTCCTATACCCATGATTTCAAAGGTCCAGTCAAAATAACAAGAGAACAACATAAACTAACATTGACTGAGTGGGTGCCAAGAACATCAATACAGTCCTTTGGTGTCTTTCTCCAATCTATTTTCCTTCTCCCCAGGGCCAAGACTGGGAGAAATGAGGAGGTGACCTTTAAATAGGGTGGGACTTTCCTGGTTCTCAATTACCGGAAGCTTCCAGAGAAGAGTTAAGGGAAAAGGATGTGGTTGCTGAACCACTGGTAGGGATTTTAGAAATTCAATTCAATTCAACAAACATATATTAAGTACCTACTATGTGCAAAGTCTATGTGAGATGGGGAAATTATAGAGAACACAAATAGTCAAGATAGAAAAGACAAGAAAACTCTAGCTAATTTCAGCAGTCTATAGTAGGATTCCATTGTCAAAGCAAAAGATTCCATCCCTCCTTTTCATCAATATTCCAAATAGCTGATTAACTGGTTTGGTATGAAGAGGTTTTATTTAGATGTTTGTGGTGTCAAAATGAAATGCATTGAAAAGAATTTTTAACCATCTACTTCAACTCTCTGGCTTCTCAGATAAAGAAACTGAGACCTTGGGAAAATTATGTGACCTGAATCAGGTTACAAGCAAGAAAACAGAAGAGCCAGCATTTGAACTCAGTTCCTTTGACTTCAAATCCAATAAGTTTTACATAGCATCAGACTGCCTCTTAGAGTTATGTGAACTAAGGCAGAGTATATGTATATGTCTATCTATGTCTATGTGAAAGTCCATATCTACACCTGTCTTTGTCTATGATAGTATCTATGTCCATGTCTATGTCTTTGTCTATTACTGTGTCTGTGTCTATGACTATAACTATGTATATTCCTCTGTATATGACTGTATCTATGTCTATATCCATGTCTATATTTATGACTGCATCCATGTCTATGTCTATGTCTCTGTTTATGAATGTGTCTATGTCTATGTCTACATCTATGTCTATGTCTATTTCTATACAGAGTACTAAAACTGGAGTAAGAAAGACCTGAGTTCAAACTTGGCTTCAGATAGCCGTGTGACCCTAAGTAATTCACAATTTCTCTTAGCTTATTTTCTCATCCATAAAATGGATAATGCCATATATACCTCGCAAAGTTGTTGTAAGATTAAAATAATATTTGTAAAGTGCTTCACAAACCCTAAAGCACTATATAAATGCTAGTTATTGTTGTTTGTTACTTTTATTCATAACTACAAAATAACTTTTAAATTGATTCTGCATTTCAAGGCTAATTAGAAATGATTGGGAGACTGAATGATCCACTTCTCTATATTAACACAAATCACCAAAAGAGTAGATAACAATGATATGAACTAAATGGTCACAGATGTCCTTAAAAGAACAATGGATTTTTGAGTCAGGAAGGTCCTGGATTTGAATTCTAGTTCTGCTACTTACCCTGGACCTCTCTAAGTCTCAGTTTCTTCATCTGACACATGAAAGAGCTAGGCTTGATGACTTCTAGGACTTCTAACTCTAGGGTTCTATGATCTCTAAAATTCTGTGGTTTTATAATAAATGGATACTGGGAAGAGATGACCTTAAAACATAATGGGCTACAGGGCTGGAAGGGAAGCCGTACAATCCAGCCCCCTCATTCTGTTTTGGACAAGCCTCATGAGCTGGCAAGAGGAAAGTGTCCTCAATTGATTTTGAAAATTAGAGAGGAGCAAATAGATCATGCAGAACACTCCGATTTTATGGATGAAAAAACTGAGACTCAACAAGGTAAAGTTGAAAGAACACCACATTTGGAATCTGAGAACCTGGATTCCAAAGCTGGACCTATCTCTTGTTCCTTGTGTGGCCTTGGCATCATCTTTACCTTTTTCTGGACCTCAGTCTTTTCATCTGCAAGAGGAGACAATTGAACTTGGTATGCTCTGAGGTCCTTTCCAGTTCTGATCTATTTATTCCAGTGACTGGAACTTGAGTCTCCTGACTTCCCTGGACTCGGAGTCTCTTTTTAAACCACCATCCTGTCCTCTACAGAGGGCATATCCCACCAAGGATTCTCCCCACACATAGTAGCTTAACATTTCTAAAGTACTTTAAGGTTTACATTTGATCCTACAACAGCTCTGGGAGGTAGGTGCATTTTATACATGAGGAAACTAATGCTTAAGAGATACCAAATGAATTTTCCTATGGTCACACAGTCAGTAAAACTCAGATCTTCCTGACTCCAGGTCCAGCATTCTGTGCACTATCTAGCCACCACATTTTTCAGGAAAAGTAGAAATGTTCAATAAACTATTAGCCCCTTATGCCTGACATGTAACAGGTGCTTAATAAACACTTGATTGATTGCTGGTTGAGGAATCTTCTCTTAGGATCATAGATTTTTGAGCTGGGAGAGACCTTAGAAATCATTCCAGTCCAACCACCTTATTTAACAGGTAAGGAAAGTGAGGCACAGAGAAGTTAAAGTGACTTATACAGGTCATAAATATTGTGTCCAAGATTTAAACCCAAGTCCTCTCAATGCAAAGTCAGAATGTTTCCTCCTGTATTTTGCATTTGTTTTGTGTATATTTATACATCCCACATTGCTTACCCTACTAAAATGTAAGTTCTGGGAGTGGGGGTAGGGAGGTGGGCAGGGATTGCTTTATTTCTGTCTTTATATCCCCAGAACCCATCACAGTGCCTGGAATACAGTAGATGCTTAATAATGGTTTACTGAACGACCTGTGAGGGCTCACCACCCCACTGCCTGCCCATCATTCTTAGCTCCATTTCCCAGATGGGTCACAGCAGCCCCGAAAGCCAGTAGTTATCTGAGGCCAGGGGGGAATAGCTGAGCTTTGGGTGACAGTTGCTGAGCCGGGTGAGAGCGGCGTGACTCTCATGCCAAGACTGGGCAATGCTCAGCAAAATCAGAACGTGAAAAACCACCAAGGGAATAAATATCCAGAGGTGAGTCATATCGGTCCCCACTTCTGAGTCCTCACTTCTCAGCTCTGATCTGCCTCCTTCCTCCCCCATCAACTCCTCTGACTACACACAGGTTGACCCTTTTCAGAATGACCTGGTGAAACAAATAGGAAACCTGGGGTGTGCGTGTGAAAATGGGCACATGCAGGCAACGCATCAGATGTGAAAATAATTTCTCTTTACCCCTACCCCTTTTACTAACACCAATAAATATTGTAAAAAACCATCTCAATAAGAATGATTTTCAAGAAAATCCCCAAAGACTAATGATGAAGCTTCCTTTCCACCTCCAGAGAAAGAACTGATATTATTTGAATACAGACTGAAGCATGCTATTTTTCAAAAAAGAACAATGATTTTCTGGTCACTGGGCTGTGTTAACAGATGATCTTTGCCCAGAACTTGACTTTCAAAATAAAAAAAAAACACAACCCAAAACCCTTCAGAATCATTTTTAAAGGTACTTGCTAATAAAACGTTTCTAAAGTGACAGAAACTATCATGAATAGTCATACATCGAGAGCTAGAAGGGACCTCAGAGGTTATCTTGTCCTCTCCTTATTTTACAGATAGGGAATCTCAGACCTACAAAATTAAATGACTTGTCCAAGGTTACACAGGTGGCAGGATTTGAACCTGGGTTTTCTGATGCAAGAGTCTTTTCACCTATCCTTTGGAACCACCCAATTTAGATGACATTTCGGAGTCTTCTGAGCTTTCCTCATCTGAAAATGGAGTTGGGGGTAGGGATGGACTAGATGACTTTCCTTTGTTCTCTAAAGTCTATGATCCCATAATCCCAGGAGATGGAAAATGTACCCCAAGCATGACTCTCTAGACAATAGTCTAGATCACTGATGTCCAGCCTCTGCCTGAAGCCCTGCTGAGGCAGAAGCCATATTTTTGCCAATCTTCATAGCCCCAGCACTTAGGAGAGGGTTTGACACACAGTATACCATACTTACATAACATTCTATAAATAATAAATTCTAATATACTTATAATATAATGCATATTATGTAATATATAATAAATGCCATATAGCATGCTTATCAGGCAGCTGGGTGTTGCAGCAGATAGAGCACTGGGATTGTAATCAGCAAGTCTCATCTTCATGAGTTCAAATCTCACCTCAGAGACTTACTACTTGTGTGATCATGGTCAAGTCACTTCACCCTGTTTGCCTTAGCTCTTCATCTGTAAAATGAGCTGGAGAAAGAAATGGCAAACCACTCCAGTGTCTTAGCCAAGGAAACCTCAAATGGGGCCATGTAAGACAACTGAATAGCATGTATTCTTATTACATGGTGTTGATTCTATAGTTTACAATATATACTTATTGAGTAATAGCTATAATAATTAACTTTTCTGGGCTTCAATTTCCTCACCCTGGACATAGTAGGTGCTTAATAACTACATGTAGATTAACTCATTTTTTTTCTTCTGGTAATAATAAATTATTTGAGAGATACATAATTAGTTTTAATTAGTTAATTAATGAATGATTGATTTAATTAAACAATTTAAGAGATATATCATTAATCCTCATGTCTGAGTAATGCATTTAAATAGTATGATCATAATGGATTTGCACAATTGGAGGAAATACCTGAATGAATAAGATCCCAGCTCCATTGAGAATCACTGACAGTATGAACACAGTATTTCCTCCTCTAAACTCTTCTGTCCTTCAAATAATAATGTGTCATAGAAAGAGCAGAGGCCTAAAGTAGAATGTAAACTCCTTGAAGGCATGAACTGTCTCACTTTGTCATCACCAGAGCTAAAGAACAGTAGGTGGGCATACAACAGGTGATTAATAAATGCTTGTTGAGCAATTAATTCATTCCAGAAATCTGGATTCTACTTTCAAATCTGCCACTAGCTGACCGTATAATTTTGTACAAGTAGATTTCTCCCTCTGGGCCTCAATTTCTTAATTTGTAGACTGAGAAGTTTGGACTGGGTCAGAGGCAACATTCATTTTGGGAAGGAAGAGCTACTTTTCATTTCCAAGAAGCCCTGAGATCATAGGTGGGCGTGAGGTTGACAGTAAAGTTCTTGAATGGGAAAAGGAGGGTTGCACCAGAGAACATGGCTGTGGTCTACGCCCCACTCCCTGCTGGGAATCTCAGTCTACCTTAGAAATGGTTGTTCGTGGAACCCCACTTTGGTCAATTACTGGTAGGTACATGTTGTGCTGCATGGTCACATCAGTGCCTTCTAGTTGTGATACTCCAAGGCCACTCCTAGCTCTCGTATTCTCAACTCTCAAATAACAAATCACAAAATGTGGTCCAGGAAATCTGATGGTTCCCCAACATGCCTCCATGGGCTCTGAGGGGTCAAAACTATTTTCATAATAATGCTAAGATGATTTCATTTCTAACATAGTAAATACTGATAGGTATGACAGCAGATCTCTAGCGGATGGTCCTCAAAAATGTTTAAGAGTATAAAGGGATCCTGGGACCAAAAACTTTGAAAACCTCTGCTTTAAGATCCCTCCTAGTTCTGACCAGGTTTTCTGATAACTCAGATCTGATAGAAAGGCTTTTCTACCTCAGATATTGTCTGACTTAAGGTTCCTCCCAAATGAAACATACTCTGTTTTAAGGTCCCTCCCACCTCTGACATTCTATGTAAAAAGGTCCTTTCTAGCTCAAACTTCCTGTGTTCTAATGGCCCTCCCAGCTCTGACATTCCCTGTTCTAAGGGCCCTCCCAGCTCTGACATCCTGGGTTCTAAGACCCTCTCTATCTCTGATTCTCTGTGTTCCTTTATGCTCTTTGTTCGTTGTTCTGTGCTCACACAGTGGCTCTCGCCCCATTTACTCACATGAGTTCTTAGTCCTCGAAGGTTCTTGGGCCTGCCCCTCTTGAGGGAAGCTGATGGATGACAAACGGAGAAGTCACGACTTGGGTTCCCCTCCCAACTGAATATCTTTCGAAAGTGAGAAACAAGTGGTCTTGGGAGGACGTCTGGGGTTGGGCTTGTGGTAGTGGGTTCTGTCAAAACCGAGAGAGAAACAGACAAAAAGTGAGATACCAGGAGAGAGAGAGAAAAAGCAATTCGACAGAAGATGGACAGAGACTGAGAAAGAGATGATGAGATACATGGCGAGTGACAACAATGCAGAGAAAGGGAGAAAGAAAGAAAGAAAAAAAATCCTTCAAGTCAGATTGAAAATTGAGACTGAGAAAAAAATGAGTGAGAAGGTTGAAGCAGAGGAAAAATCAACTTCTGACTTCCATGAAAGAAACCCAGCCCAGTCAACTGCCAAATGACTCAGCCCCAGGCCTGGGCCCTAGAGCAGTGAGATTGCCCATCCCCACCCTTGCTTCAGGCTCAAGATCCCTTTGAACTTCAACTTCATCCATTCCCTGGGAAGCTCCATCCTTTATCCTTCTCTCTACGGGCAACCCCTGCTGAAACTCCTGGTGAGAAGGCTAGGACCTGCTCAAGATTCATGCCCTCCCTGGCTATGAGCCCCTCCTCTGCCCTTATAATTTCTCCTTTATGGCCCTTCCAGATACCATGTTGACATCTTGTTATTTATTTGTTTCAATCATGTCCCTTTGGTCATGACCTCATTTGGGCTTTTCTTGGCAGAGACACTGGAGTGGTTTGTCATTTTCTTCTCCAGCGCATTTCACAGATGAGGAAATTGAAGCAAAAAGGATTAAGTGACTTGCCCAGGGTCATACAGCTAGTAAATATCTGAGGCTGCATTTGAACACACATCTCCCTGACTCCAAGCCCATTGTTCTATCCACTGTGCTGTCTGGCTGTCTCAGAGGATGAGTCATTTGGGAAAGTCTGCCTTTATGGAGAAGGAAATGGCAAACCACTTCAAGGCTGGTAGAAGGGGATGAGAGAGGTCATGTGTGACCTGGGTGACCTTACTATAAAATCTACTTGGAGGTGATGCTCCCTCTCTGATGCTATCCATACCTGGCAAAACTGCAGTATTAATGAGCTAAAGGCCAACCCATACACCTTCAGAAAAACCTGGAAAGACTTGTGTGAACTGATGCTGAGTGAAGTTAGCAGAACCAAGAGAATGGTGTACACAGTTAACAGCAACATTGTACAATGATCAACTTTGATAGACTTAGCTCTTCTCAGCAATGCAAGAATCCAGGCAATTCCAAGAGACTATCCACATTCAGAGAAAAAATTTTGGAATCTGAATACAGATCAAAGCACACTATTTTCTCTCTTTTTTTTTCTTTTCTTTGATTTTTTTCTTTCTCACGGTTTTTCCCTTTGGTTCTATTCTTCTTTACAACAAGACTAATGAGGAAATATGTTTTATATGATTATACATGTATAGCCTATATCATATTGCATACCATCTTGGAGAGGTAGAGGGGAAGAAAATTTAAAATTCAAAATCTTACAAAAGCGAAAGTTGTAAACTAAAAAGAAATATTTTTTTTTAAAAAAGAACAACCCATAGAGAACTTCCCACTTCCCAAAATTAGCCATCCCTCAATCCCAACCCTCCCTGACTCCTGAACCTAATCTAGTCCCTTCTCTTCCTAGCTTCAGTCTGTTCATCTGAGAAATGGGCCTAATGCAGGTACACTGACAGCCCACTCCCACCCCCTTATAGTATGTTCCAAAACAGACCCTTGTTTTTCAGTTGCATCTGATTCTTTATGACTCTGAGGACCATAGCACTCCAATACTGTCCATGAGGTTTTCTTGGCAAATATTCTGGAGTGGTCTTACTCTCCCCACCCTAATCAAATAAAGCCAGGAACATGTACATGACCCTGGTGTTGCTTCTATCTCTGTTGTGTGAAGTCAACAAGCACTTATTAAATGCTTACTATGTATCACAGTGGACAAAGTACCAGCCCTAGAGTCAGGAAGACCTGAGTTAAAATCTATACTCAGCTACATCCTAGCCCTGTGACCCTGGACAAGTCATTTCGTTGTGTTTGCCTCGGTTTCCTCATCCGTCAAACAAACTGGAGACGGAAGTTACCAACCACTCCTGTACCTTTGCCAAGAAAACCCAAAATGGAGTCACCAAGTGTCAGAGGTGACCTAAATGGCTGTACAACAGTAGAAATGAACCAGGTGCCCTGCTAAGTGCTGAATACAGATAGAAGTAAAAAAAAAATAATAAAAATAGTCCCTACCTTCAAGGAGCTTACGTTTTCTTGAGGAAAGGAGAAGATGACACATAAAAGGAAGCTAAAATCAGGAATGGGGGTTGTTGCAGTTTCACAGTTAACTGCAGTGAGGCTGTCTCAAAGCATTCAGACAGACCACCTCCCATTCAAATGAAGGCATTTATTGAGTGGACTGGGTTCCAAGGGGAAACCAGTATCTTAAAAGGACAAGATGAGGCAATTCATACTGTAATAATGCTGATTACACAACAGAAATTATGAATATTAAAAGGCAGGAGGGGTTTGTTAAGGGACTAGGCAATAGGGGAGGGGTCCCAGCCTCTGCGGAACTGAGCATTCAATTTCCTGCAATGCATACAGAAAAACCCATTGGGGGGCATTAATGATATTATAATAAGCCTTTCTACACCATAAGTTCACTTAAAGGACAGTTATTGCTATTACTGTGCAGTTGCCTACTTAGGGAAAGTCTCTTCTATTGTTTGGGGGTCCACATCCTGCTTGAGCATCCTGGTGATGCTATTTTCTGATTGACTGACTATTACAGTCCTGTCTGAGATTAAATGGATGTGGTTGTGGTTGAGTGCAAGGACACACCTGCTGTTTCTGTGGGAAATATGAGGACTGGATCTGGGGGCAGTGGTTACCTAGAAACTAGGATCCCATCACAGGGCCGTGCCTGCTGTTTCTGTGAGAAATATGAGTCATGGACACACCTGTTGCTCTCGTGAGCAGTGAGGCATGTATAAGGAAGTTAGGATACTGAGTTGGGGCCAGGGTGGTGGTGGGGCAGTGGCTAGCTAGAGGGCTAGCCTAATGAGGCCTGTGATTGAATTTGGGGGCTTGTGATCTAATTAAAGTCAGATTGTGTGGTCAAATCATAGCATTCCTGTTGTTCAATGAAGCCCATAAGGAAGTTAAAGTATTGGGGCTGGGGCAGCTTTATTAGGATAGATAAAGAAGAGTCAGGAGTAAAGTCAAGGTGTGAACATGACTGGTCCTTGAAATGAATGTACTAGAAAGAAGCCACCAATCAGAGAAAGGAGCCACAGGGCAAAGTCATCCTTGAGGGTGAGAAGGTTTCT
Organism: Potorous gilbertii; assembly: GCA_028658325.1. Taxonomy (NCBI): domain Eukaryota; kingdom Metazoa; phylum Chordata; class Mammalia; order Diprotodontia; family Potoroidae; genus Potorous; species Potorous gilbertii. Next base: position 39,026,588 of record CM053771.1, on the reverse strand, counting down.
GGTCTGTGATAGAAAAAGAAATCTGAAACAGAACCAGGAGAGGAGTGAAGCAGAGACGTATCCATCCTTTCCCACTGTTATGGGAGTGATATCTCCTCTTTGAGTTCATGTGGTAAATTACTGCTGCTGAATAAATGTACCCCAACAGAGAAATTATAGAGGTAAAAATATAGGTTTTATTATGTGTAAACACAAGTTCAGAAAGTAGAAAAATAATCCTGGACAAAGATTTGGATTCTAATGGGACAAAATTTAAAGACAAAATTACTTCAAAGAGACAGAAATAATATTTGACATAAAGCAATCTAGTATATCCTTTTAGCTATAAAAAGTGAACAAACTTAGATAGACTCATAATCTCATACATTCCCATAGGGAAAAAAAAACAAGTTAAACAGACTGTATAAGTAAAATAAGTCAGGTTACAGATTAATCTGCATTTAGAGGGTTCTCATTGGGCTGATTGAGAAGATATCTATGTCACAAAGATAATTCTCTCAGAGACAAGAAAATCCCTTTGCATATAGCTTGGGAAGCTCAAAACTCCCCTTTGACTTCTTATCTGAGAGATGTCAAAAAGTCTATTCTTCATATTATCACTCTATGAGTCAAGTTTTAGACAGATGAGGTTAATATTAGCAGAAAACAGACTTCAGTTAGCCAAATGTTTCAGAAGGAATAGTATAGTAAAATTGAATAAAAGGAAATGTTAAAAAATTTCCATTATATCACTTTAGGGTTGTTGTCCTTGGGGAGGTTTGTCCTTTGTTCTCCAAGAGGATTGTGACATTGAGAAGGTGATGTCATGACTTGCAAGTGAATTGGATTTAAGTGAGGGAGGGCTGTGCAAAGTCACCAGCCTCACTCTTTCCTCCAGAGCCTTCTGGGTCCAGTGGCAAGATATAGATCAGGATGACTGGAGATGGCTCTGATGCAGTGGGAAACCTTGGCCTTTTTAAACTAAGGTCTTTTCCAGATCTCAGTTTGACTGAGGCAATGACCATTAGTGATTAAGACTAGGTAAGAATTAAGGCAAAGAAAGTCCTCTTTTAGGTAGTTAAAAACAAACAAACAAAAATTGATCTGGGAGGGGAGACCCTCAGGGTTCTGGCCAAAACAGAAGCAATTGCCATTTATACTCAATTTCAGCCATCAGAGCCCAAATAACGACCAAATGAGTCTTGGATTGGGACCTATTGTTAGCCAGTCAATAAGAGCCAGAGTGATATGGGTTTAAAGCATAAGTCTTAAACAAATCTAGCTTATAAATCCCAAGGTCTTGCTAGGTTTCAGTGATAAAATTTATATTCGTTTGTGCAGAGCACTGGAAGGTAAGGGTATGATACCCTATATGGACAGAGGGAGAGGATGAAGGTAGAGGAGGAGGGAAGGAAGGGGAAAAAGTATTAGAAATAGTTGCAATCTTATCAGCCTCAAAAGATCAGAAGAGTGAGATTCCAGAGGTCAAGGAACCACTGTCTGTACCAGTTTTCCAGCAACCTAGAATGGTGAGATGCTAGCACAACCCTGAGTAGTAACCTTCAGGGTGCTGCCTGGTGGTAGCTGAGATTCTTTGTCCAACGGCAAGGGAGAGATTTGGTCATCCACCATGCCACATTGAGAAATGAACATGGTGGCGCAAGTTCTATGCAGCAACTCCTTGAAATTTAAGCTCACTTTTCCTAGGCATTTGAATATCTACAAAAGGTCCCAACAACTTGACCTTGATCTCTCCTCTTGGTGAGAAACAAGGCAAAGGTTACCTAGACACCTAGATGGGAGTGTGTCCCTTGATGTTGGAGAGAACAATTTTTAACACTTGTACTTACTACATCTTCTCAGTAAATCTCCCTTTGTAAAAGCTGATTGATGTTAATTGGTTAAATGATGCTGGAGCAATAATTAGTCAGTCAATGTGCATTTATCAAGAACCTACTATGTGCCAGGCATATAGCCAGTGCCAAGCACAGATGACACTAATAATCAAGGATAGTCCCTGCCCTCAGAAAGTTCACAGTCTAATGGGGAACAATAAGAAAACATGTACGTACAAATGAGCTGTAGACAAGGCAAATCAGAAATAATCAATAGTGAAAAGATAGTAGCCTTCAAGGAATCAGAATCCCCTGGGTCAATCAACGCTATAGGGAGAAAATAATTATAACTGGCAGATGGTATAGAAAAAGAAGACATTGGAATGGAGACTCAAGCTGATAACAGTAGAAATACATACCCAGTCCCTTAGGAATATATCTAGAGTCCTGATGGGAAGATGGAGCCAACTTCACTCTGGTGGCCCCACCTCCTAGTTGGGTCCCAAGTTTCACTATGTTATCATGGATACAAGTAAGTACATATAAGATAGTTTGGATGACAGCACTTTCAAACAGAAGAAATGTACTAAGACATAAGGAAGATCTCATAAAAGAGTTAAGTTGTATTATCCTCTCTGGAAGTACCAGCTCATGTAATTATAACAACGCACATTTCGATAGCACTTTAAAGTTAAGCCATTTTTTTCACAACCATTTTATAAGGTAAACAATTCAAGTATTATTAACCCCACTTTACATATGAGAGGGAAAGTGATTTGCTCAAGGCTGCCAAACTAGTCATTGAGAGAGCTAGGACTTGAACCTGGTATCTCTGGCTCAAAATCCGGTTCTCTTTCCACAAATAATGGCATGACTACTAATACATATTTCTACAACCTTTAAGGGAGAATGTTACTAAGCCAGATGGTATCCAAAGAAGGATTACAGGGGCATAGATTTAGAAGGGGTCATTCTGTCCACCTCTACCCCCAAACCTTATTTTACATACAGGGAAACTGAGGCCTGGAAAGGTTAAATGACTTGATCAATTCCACATAGTCAGTAGGGAGCAGGGATGGGATTCAAATGCTAATTCTCTGAGTCTGACTCCAAACTCAACACTCTTTCCACTTCAATCAATTAATAAACATTTATTAATGTCTGCTATATTCCAGGCATTTTGCTAAGTGATGAGGATACAAAAAGATGGAAAATGCCTGTTGCTGAGGTCTTTTCCAAATCCCCAATTGTGTGACTCTGTGGAGGTCATCTGGATAGACAGGAGGTCCCCTCTCTCTCCTCACCCCACCTCCCATTTCTTCTGATGACAATCTAACTCCCTGATCTTTCCCGGCTGCCTTCCACCCTAATTCTCATGAGGTCAAAGGCCAAGAACCATGAAGTGTGGCACTGAACCACCTAGGGAGAAAATGGTAACCCCACTTCTCAGGAGGTCACAATATAGTGGAAGAGATGACAAGCAAACAAATATATACAAAACAAGGTATAAACAGGATAAATAGGAAATAACAGAGAGAAGACTCTAGAATTAAGAATTAATTGCCATTAACTTGTGAAAGTACTAATATTTTCCTGACTTCACCTAAAAGAAAACCAAGCTTCCCTGAGACCTGATTGGCCCAAATGATTGACCCTAGCTTTCCTGAGGCAGTCTCCTTCCTCTCCCTGACTCTCACATTCCTTCTCCCCTACCCCACCCCAATCAACATGGAGTAGATCTAGAACAAAGTTCATTTCATCCTTCTCTAAGGTTGACTGAAAGAACTGGGAATGTTTAGTCTAGAGAAAAAAGGATACAGAGGGTGGCATGATAGCTGCATTCAAATATTTGTATCAGTTTATATACGTCTGTCTGGGTTGTTATTTTGGTTTTTTTTTTAAACATCCTGCTCATCACTTCTTGTAGCATAATAGTATTCCATCACAAACATATACCACAACTTATTCAGTCATTCCTCAATTGATGGGCATCCCTTCAATTTCCAATTCTTTGCCACCACAAAAAAGAGCCGCTATAAATATTTTTGTACATGTATGTCCTTTTCTCTTTTTTTAATCTCTTTGGGAAACAGACCTGGTAGTGGTATTGCTGGATCAAAGAATATGCAAAGTTCTATAGTTCTAAATTGCTCTCCAGAACGTTGGATCCATCAACAATGCATTAGTGTCCTGGTTCTTCCACATTCCTTCTAACATTAGTCATTTTCCTTTTCTGTCATATTAGCCAATCTGATAGATGTGAAGTGGTACCTCAGGGTTGTTTTAATTTGCATTTCTCTAATCAATAGTGATTTAGAGCATTTTTTCATATGACTAGATGACTTTGATTTCTTCTTCTGAAAAATGGTTTGTTCATATCCTTTGGCTATTTAGCGACTGGAGAATGACTTGTCTTCTTATAAATTTGACTCAGTTTTCTATATACTTAAGAAATAGGGCCTTTATCAGAGAAACTTGCTGTAAAAAAAAAAATTCCCCCAGTTTTCTGCTTTTCTTCTTATCTTGGCTACATTGGATTGTTTGTGAAAAAAACCTTTCAATTTAATGTAATCAAAATAATCTGTTTTACTTCCCATAATGTTCCCCATCTCTTGTTTCATCATAAATTCTTCCCTTATCCACAGAGCTGATAGGCAAACTATTCCTTGCTCCCCTAATTCGCTTATGATATCACCCTTTGTGTCTAAATCATGTCCGTATTTTGACTTGATCTTCCCCTCCCAGTTTAATTTTTTTTGTTAAAGGGGCCATCCTTTGAGTAACTACTTAAAGAGGCCTGTTCATTAAATAGGTGTGTCTCCCTCAAAGTGAGATTCTGATAAGACCTCAGCCTAAAATAGCCAGGATCTCCCATTGCATTCTGGACCATCTCCAGTCGTCCTGATGAATATCTGGTCACTAGATCCAGATGGCTCAGGAGGGGAAAGTGAGGCTGGTAACCTTGCATAGCCCTCCCTCCCTCAAATCAAAGTCATGTCATCATCTTGATGTCATGGTCCTCCTCCAGAATGAAGGGCAAACACAACTGTGTATTGTGTACCTAATCTGATCCATCACTATTTCTTACCCTGTGCCAGAATGCTTGAGGATTACCACTTTGTACAGTTTGACATATGGTTTAGCTAGGCCACTTTACTTCACATTTCTTTTCATTGATTCCTTTAACATTCTTAACCTTTTCTTCTTCCAGATGAACTGTTATTTTTTTCTAGCTCTATAAATTAATTTTTGGTGGTTTGATTGGTATGGCACTGAATAAGTCAATTAATTTAGGAAGAATTATCATTTTTATTATATTGGCTTGGCCTACTCATAAGCAATTAATAAATCTCCAGTTATGTAGAGCTGCTTTTATTCTTGGGAAAAATATTTTGTAATTGTGTTCATATAATTCCTGGATTTGTCTTGGCAGTTGACTCCCAAGTATTTTATATTACCTGCAGTCATTTTAAATGGAATTTCTCTTTCTACCTCTTGCTGCTAGACTTTGTTGGTAATATGTAGAAATACTGATGATTTATGTGGGTTTATTTTATATCCTGTCACTTCGCTGAGATAATCATAGGATTTCTGTTAGTTTTATTATCGATATGGTCAATTATGTTGATAGTTTTCCTAATATTGAACTAGCCCTGCATCCTGGCTATAAATTCCACCTGGTTATAGTAGATGATCTTTTTGATATATTGCTGTAATCTCCTTGCTAGTGTTTTATCTAAATTTTTGCATCAATATTCATTAGCAAAATTGGGCTATAGTTTTCTTTCTCTGCTTTTGCTTTTCCTGGTTTAGATATCAGCACCATATCTGTATTGTAAAAGAAATTTGGTAGAACTCTTTCTTTGTCTATTTTTCCAAATACCTTATACAATATTAGAATTAAATATCTTTAAATACCTGGTGAAATTCATTTGTGAATCCATTTGATCCTGGAGATTTTTCCTTAGGGAACTTGATGGTTTGTTCAGCTTCTTTTTCTAAGACAGGGTTATTTAAGTATTCTGTTTTCTCTTCTGTTAATCTGGGCACCTTCTCATCTCTTTTAAACAGGTCTATTTTTGCTTTTTGCTTTATCTGAGATCATGATGACTACCTCTGCTTTTTTTATATTTGATGAAGCATAATAGATTTTGCTCTAGCCCTTTACTTTTACTCTGTGTGTGTTCCTCTGTTTCAAGTGTGTTTCTTATAAACAACATCTTGACAGATTCTGGGTTTTTAAAAAAAATCCACTCTGTTATCCACTTCTGTTTTATAGGTGAGCTCATCCTATTCACATTCACAGTTATGATTACTGTGTATTTCCATCCAGTCTATTTTCCTCCGTTTGTCTGTGTGTGTGTGTGTGTGTGTGTCTGTCTCTTTCTCTCTCTCTTTTCAAAAGTCTGTTTTCTTTCTGACCACCATCTTCTCCAATCTGCCCGCCCATCTATCATCTCACCATCTCTTATTTCGCTCACCTTATATTTCCCTGTAGGGCAAGATAAATTTCTATGCCCAACTGAATGTGTAGGTTTATTTTTTCTGAGTCAATTCCAATGAGAGTAAGGTTCAAGTGTTACTTGCTACCTCTCCTATCTTTGTAAAAGCTCTTTCATATCTCTTTTATGTGAGATAATATGCCCCATCCTACCTCTCCTTTCTCTCTTCTCCAGTGCATCCCTCTTTCTCACCCTTTAATTTTATTTTTTGGAAATCATTTCAACATATTCAACTCAGACCTGTGTCCTTTGTCTATGTATACTCATTCTAACTTTCCTAATATGATAAAGTTCTTAGGCATTAAAATTATTATCTTTCTATGTAGAAATATAAGTTTAACCTTATTGAATCCCTTATGATTTCTCTTTTATATTTTCCTTTTTATGCTTCTCTTGAGTCATATTTAAAAGTCATATTTTCTATTCAGCTCTAGTCTTTTATTCAAGAATGCTCGAAAGTCTTCTATTTCATTAACTATCCATCCCTCTGCCCTAGGGATTATGTTCAGTTTTACTGGATAAGTTATTCTTGATAATAACCCTAGATCCTTTGCCCTCTGAAATATCAGATTCCAGGCTCTTTGACTTTTGAATGTAGAAGCTGCTAGATCTTGTGTTATCCTGAGAGTGGCTCCATGATATTTGAATTCTTCTTTCTGACTTCTTGCAATAGTGTCTCCTTGACCTAGGTACTCTGGAATTTAGTTATGCTACTCCTGAGAGTTTCCACTTGGGGATTTCTTTCAGAAGGTGATTAGTCACTTTTCCCATTTCTGTTGTACCCTCTGGTTCTAGGATATCAGGGCAATTTTCTTTGATAATTTCTTGAAATATGATGTCTAGGCTACTTTTTAAATCATGGCTTTGAGTTAGTCTAATATTTTTAAAATTATCTCCCCTTGATCTTCCTTCTAGGTCAGATATTTTTTTCCAATGCAATATTTTACATTTCCTTTTTTTTCATTCTTTTGACTTTTCTCTATTGTTTCTTGGTGCCTCATGGAGTTATTAGCTTCCACTTGCCCAATTCTAATTTTTAAGGAATTATTTTCTTCAGGTAACTTTTGTACTTTCTTTTCCATTGGTCCAATTCTGTTTTTTAAGGAGTTCTTCTCTTCAGTGGATTTTTGTACCTCTTTTACCATTTGAAAAACTCCATTTTTAAAGATGTTATTTTCTTCAATTATTTTTCTATGCTTCCTTTACCAAGCTTTTGACTCCCTTTTCATAATTTTCTCATATCACTTTAATTTCTATTCCCAATTTTTCCTCTGTCTCTCTTATTTGATTTTTTAAACCCTCATTGAGCTCTTCTACAAAATCTTCTAGAGGCTGTGACCTATTTGCCTTTTTCTTTGAAGCTTTGCATATAGCTTTTTGACTTCATTATCTTCTTTTGTGTTTGTGTCTTAATCTTTCTTGTGACCATAGTAACTTTTTATGATCACTTTCTTTCTTTCTTTCTCTTCGTTGTTTATTCATTTTTCTAGTTTATTTCTTGACTTGTAACTTTATGTTAAAGCTCAGTTCTACTCCTGAGGTGGAGAGGGCACTGTCCCAAACTTCATTCCCTTTTTGTGGCTGTTTTCAGAGCTAACTCAGGGGTTCTGTAGGTTATTGGTCTTTTCAGTGTGGTATGATCTAAGGAGAAGTGTGTTCACTGCTATCCTGGCCTGTGATCTGGTCTGTGAATGACTACAAGCACTCTTCTCCACCTTGGAACTGTGATCACAGCCTCTATAGCCCTTTGGCTACAAGGGCCAGTGAGCTAGTGCTCCCCTTAGTTTTGGGACCACAACTTGGAACTATGCATATGGACACTGCAACAGGGTCCTGCACCCAGTGCCAGCAAAGGATTCCCCTGTAATCTTTTGACCGGTGGTCCAACCCCCTTACCATGTGTAGGTTAAGAGCTCCTGAAGCTGCTGCTGTAACTGATGACAGGCCTCCAAGGCTTGCTAGTGGTACCTGGACACTGCACCATTTGCTCTGGGATCCAGATCGGATCATCATCCTGCTTAGACTGATCTTTCCTGCATGTCTCCTAAGTTGTCCTTGGCTGGGAAATTGCTTCACCCTGACCTTTTGTTGGTTCTGTTGCTCCAGAACTCTATTTTAAAGTTTTTTGGAAGAATTTGGGAGAGCTCAGGTGAGTCTCTGCCTTTACTCTGCCATCTTGGCTCTACCTCTCTTCTATATTTCTTACATTCCATTGTATTCAGATGGCCACATTTGTTTGACCTTTCTCCAGTCAGTGGACTCATTTTGTAATTTCTTTGCTACCACCAAAAAACTTATGTAGGTACTATTTTGGCAAACTCAGAGACTTCTGAGTTTTGTTTCTGACTTCGTTGGGTATATACCTAGAAGAAAAAATTGTTGGTTCAAAGGGAAATGTTCCATATTCTTAGCTAACTCCCTTAGATCTCTTCTATCTCCCAACTTTTTGTAACTTAGCTTTATCCTGAAGATCACCATATTTCTTGACACCTACATCGTCTCTCACATATCTACCTGACACCTAGGGCCAGAAGGACGAGTTAGCAAAAGCTCACCTTACCACCTGCCACTTTCAGATCTTTCCTCTGCCACAATCCCTCAGCAGTCACCTCTTCTCCTTTAACATTTTTACTCTATCCAGACTAGATTCTTTTTTAAAAAATTTGTTGCTCTCTTTTATTTTTCTATTACCTTCATTTTCAAGTATATCCTTTCCTATTCCCTATCCAATGAACCATATTTTATAACAAGAAAGAAAGAAAGAAGGGAAAGAAGGAGAGAAAAAGAAAGGAGTGAGAGGGAGGGAGGGAGGAAAAAGGAAAGAAAGAAGGAAGGAGGGAAGAAAGAAGAAAAGGAAGAGAGGGAGGGAAGGAAGGGAGAGAAGAAAGGAAAGAAAGAAGAAAAACAGGGAAGGAAGGAAAGAAGGAAGGAAGGAAGGAAAAGAATGAAGTATCAAAAATAAGCAACATATGAACAATCTGATAGTCCAGGCCATGTTTCACATCCATTGTTCCCTACCTCTACAAGGAAGGGAGGTACATTTTCTCAACTTTTCTCTGGGACCAAGTTTGTTCATTTTCTATTTGTATCTCCAGGGGTTATCACAGTGCTTGGCACATAATAAAAAATTTAATAAGCTCTTTAATTCACTCTAATTGCAAGTGTTCAGTTTTGTCTTACCCATCCTTTCCATTTTCATCAGTCCTTGACATGTTCCTTGCCTTCCTGGTTCTGCCCACTTTGCTCTGCATCAGTCTATACATCTTCCTATGTTTCTCTGTAGTCTTCTTATTCTTTGTTTTTCTTTCAGCCCACTTATACTGACTTATATTCACATGCCACAATTTGTGGCCCTTCCTTGATCAACAATCAATGGAGCATCTGCTTGGTTTGTAGTCCTTTGCTACCCCAGAAAGGCCAGATGATCACTGTTGCTCTCTATGGACTTTCTAGTCACTATCTCTCCTTCCCAGTGAATTCAGGACCTGACTCATCATTGTCTCTATCAGCTCAGTCCCTTTGAACTTGGCCTTCCAGTGCCTGAATCTCCTCAACCTCCATGACTGGTATCTAAGATATGACCAACTCCTGTGTGGCCCTTTCCTGCTCCAGGAATGGATGTTATAATTATGGTTTCTAATATCAGTGTGTCCAGACAGTTATTAGAATACTAGAGCTGAAAAGGCCTTTAGAGATCAACCAGTACAAGTCTCTTGTCATAGAGATAAGGAAACAGGCTTATATGGCTTATTACTGGAACAGCTTTGAAGTGAACCCATGTTAGAAAGAAATTGAAAACAAAGTGGGTGACCCTCATTTGGGGAGATTGATGAAAAGAACTGTGGCATGTGGATGTAATGCCCCATTACTGAGGAGTAAGAAGTGAGGAAATGATATGGTAGAAAGAATACTAGATCTGTAGTCAGAGAGCCTGGATTCAAATCCTACAGGTGACCCTAGGTCTCAGTTCTTCATATACATACAATATACATATATACATATGTGTCTACATATACATAACAAATATGTACCTGTTGTCACCTCTGATAAAAGGTAAATTTCAGGAAAATAAGAATTCTTTCATTTGTGGATTTTGTATCCCTAGTACTTGACACATAGTGGGCACTTTAACTATTGATGAATAACAATGAGGGAGTTGTATTTGATGACCTCTGAGGTCTCTTCCAAGTTTAGACCTGTGATGCTGTGAATATGAGGAATTCAGAGAAACATAGGAAAATTGTTATGAACTGATTCAGAGCAAAATACACAGAACCAAAAGAATATAAACACTACACTTATAACAATGTAATGAAAAGATTATGAGAAGGAAGTTAAACTCTAAGAGGGAAAATGAAGGTGTTGGAGAATAGATAATGAAATAAATATTCCTGTTAGAGGCAATTAGGTGTCAAAGTGATAGAAGGCAAGACCTGAAGTTGGGAAATTTCTTAGCTGGCTGACCCTCTGCCTGTCTCAGATGCCTCATCTGTAAAATAAGAATAATATCAACACCTACTTCTTGGGGTTGTTATGAGGAGCAAATGAGATAATATTTGTAAAATACTTTGCAAACCTTCAAATGCTTTACCTCACTTTTATTTGCACCAGGCCTGAAGTCAGGAAGGCCTGAGTTCAAATGTGACCTCAGACACTTACTAGCCCTGGATAAGTCACTTTACCCTGTTTGCCTCAGTTTCCTCATCTGTAAAATGAGCTGGAGAAGGAAATGGCAAACCACTCCATCATCGTTGCCAAGAAAACCTCAAATGGGATTACAGAGAGTCAGATATAACTAAACAACAAGAAAGAGGAAAGGGACCTCTAGGACAGAATGCTGCATGCATGTTCAGGTGTAGTCAGTGTACTGGATATTTAGTTGTCTTTGTTTATCAAAGGAAAGGCTCAGTCTGGAGTATGGAAGAATTTCCCCAGAAATAACCATGATTCAGAGATAAATGACTTGAATTAAAGACCTTGAAAAAAATTAAATTCATGCTAATTCATATTCTGTTTTCATTTATCAATTTCATTCATTCTTTTCCAGATATGGACACAGACATGTGGATTGCATTTTACACAGTGCCATTTTGTTCCAACCAAGAATTCTGGTTTAGTAGAAAAATTCCTGGATTGGGAGTCAGAGGCCCTAGCTTCAAATCCCAGTTTTTTGGGTAACTAACTTATGTGGTCTTGTACAACTTCACTCCCCATATCTGGGCCTCAATTTCCTTATCTGTGAAATGAGTTTGTTGGACCAGATGACTTCTCAGGTTCCTTCCAAATCAAAATTGATCCCGTGCCTGTAAATCTTTTGGTCAGTCAATGAATATTTATTAAGGACCTGCTATGTGCCAAGCACCATGCTAAGTGTTGGGGATACAAAGGAAAGGGCAAAAGTCAGTCCCTGCCCTTACATGGGTAAGGTAACATACTGAATAAGCTATGTGCAGGATGAATGGGGCGTAATCAACAGAGTGGAAGGTCCTAGTGTTAAAGGAGATTTATATACCTTGTTCATGAGAATTGGACAGCAGGCTAGGTTTCATTGGGGTTTTCCAGCCACGATACTCTCAAGAGCATTTCCCAAGAACCCTTCCTAGGCTATAAAATTGGAAGAAGAGGCAGACTATTTAAGAACCTTCCATCTTCCTTCACTGACTAGCTGAGAATTGGACATTTCCTTTGACAAAGGCCTCCCCCTAAGCTCAGCACTGAAAGCCAGAAGCCAAGACCTCTAACATCTCCTAGGCAGCAAGGTAGCACAACAGATAGAGGGCTGGATGTCATGCCAGGAAGACCTCAGTTCAAATCCTGCCTCAAACATTTAAGGAGCTATGTGACCCTGGGCAAGTCACTTAGCTTCTTAGCCTTGATTTCTTCATCTGCAAAATAAAGATAGTAACACCTACTTCTCACAGTTATTGTGAAGACAAAATGAGATATGTACAAAACTCCTCATTGACCTTAAAGGGAATATATAGATGCTATTTATTATTTTTTATTATTATTGTACTTTTCCCAAGGTTTCTTTACCCAGCAGAGAGCTCGGGGCTGGGTAATGGAGGTTGATTGCTCTTCAGAAATAGTGGGGGAAGTCAGAGGTCAGCAGCCATTGTTGTCACATCAGATGGGGCTGGGAGGACACTGTTTTCATCGGGCCTGTTGGGTGGCCAGGGCTCAATTCCAAGAGGCTCCTCCACAGGCCACCCTCCACCCCTTCCCAGAGCTGGTGCAGCATTCTGTCTCAAAAGCCAACAGTCACTTGATCACGCAAAGGCCCCCATTTCCCCCTCGATTGGGTGAGGTCTTAGGTGTATGTCACACGCCCAGCTCTCCATCAACTTGGATTTCCCCTTGGGGAGCTTCCTGGTCACACACAAACCTTTTCATCACGCAAGTATGGGGAGAATTTCCCCAGAAAATACAAGTAGAGGTCAATTTTCCCATGGGAAAAAAAAATAGTCTCAGCGGCTAATTAACAGCAATACTTTTCTTTTCATTTGTTGTTAGTCTTTTTCCATCTTGCCCATCTCTTTGTGACCCCACTTAGGATTTTCTTGGCAAAAATGCTGGAGTGATTTGCCATTTCCCTCTCCAGCTCCTTTTACAGAAGAGGAAATGGAGGCAAACAGGGTGAGTGATTGGCCTGATAAGAACTCATTGAAAATGAGTCTTCTTCACCCCAGGGCCAGCAAGCACTCTATGCACTGTGGCACCACCTAGCGGCCTTTTTTCTTTTTCATAACATCTAAATTCTTACCTGGATATTCTCACCAGCTCCATTTACTCCTAGAGCCATGGGAGCTAGGTGGGATGGTCTTTTATACTCAGTTAGATATTAATGACCTCTCCCCTAACTTCTTCTCAATTCCTCAAGAATTTCACATCTTAAAAATATGGAAAAATGTGCTTGTCCACCGGGGAATAGTTAACTAAGCTGAACAAAATGGAACAAGACTGTGCTGTAAGAAATGAGGATTATGAAGGATTATGAGAAACCTGAGACATAGAGGAAGTGATGCAGAGTGAAATATGTAGAATCAGGAGAACAGTTACATGGTGACTACAATGATGGAACTGAAAACAACAAAAGCTGAGTGCCATGTAATTTTAATGTCCAAGCTTGGTCTCAAAAGAGTTGAGAACAGGAGCTGCCCTCCACTCTTTATAGAGGTGGGGGACTATGACTGTAAAGAAATTTTCATGTACTGTCAGATAGAACTGATACCTTGGTGGGTTTCTTTGTTCCCTCTCACCTCCCACTCCCTGTACAATTCTTATTTTTTAATCCAAGGGATGGCTTGTATCAGATGGGGAATGGCTAAACAAGTTACACTAGATAAATGGAATGGAGCCTTCTTATGCTCTAAGAAATGATGAATAGGACCATTTCATAGAAACTTGATGAGATTGTATGGATGCAGAGAAAGCAAACAACGAGGAGAACCATTTATACAATACCAACATTAATGAAGACAGAAACTTTCAAGAACTTAAGGACTCTCTGGTCGATTCAATGACCACTCATGACTGAAGCACGTGACTTACCTCCTGACAGAAAGGGGAGGGACTCAGGATGTAGAAGGAGACTTCATTTTTTGGACATGGCCATTGTGGAAATTTGTTTTACTTGACTATTCATAATTGTGACATTTATTTTTCCTTTCTATTTTTTTTAATTGGAGTGGGGAAGGTGGGAGAAAAAATAGATTTTCCTTAGTTGAAAATTATTTTAATTTTTTAAAAAAATCTAAGAGATGGTTTGCTGGGAAAGAGGTTAAGTATATTTGGAAATAAAAGTGATGTAAAAATAAAAAAGCATCTGTAAAACTTTTAATAAAAGAAAGAATATTGGATCCCAGTTGGGAAAGGAGAGGAAGGACTTCTTAGAAAGGTGCTTTACATTAGTTTGGGAAGTAATGCTAGGCTCTCTGTAGCATGGAGAGGCCTGGAAAGGAAGGAGCTCAAGAGGCTAGATAGGAATTTGTTGTAAAGCTCCACACTGGGTCTCATTAGCACAGTGAGAAACCAGTTACAGACTGTTTACATGGGCTTCATGTTAGGGAGCATGGCCTTTCAATTACAGACGTTCATGCTTTTTCTGCAAGCAGGCTCCCCAGCGGGGCTTGACCACCAGTCCCTTAAATACGCATTAAATTAATGGAACTTCTGAATTTCGAGGTCATTAGGCCTGAGCTATCATATTTAGTGTCCATAATCAAATCCATCCCTAAGCCAAGAGGAAATTATGCCCTGGCCTTTCCCCCTACAATGACAGAGAACTGGTTATCTCCATGTGATTCTCTGTCCTGTAAGGACAATATAGCCTATGTTGTTCAGTCAAGTCCAACTCTACTTCACCTCATGAACTTCTGTCCCTGGAGTTTTCTTGGCAAAGATACTGGAGTAGTTTACCATTTCCTTCTTCATGTGGCCCCATTTTACAGATGGGGAACTGAGGCAAATAGGGGCTAAGTCACTTGCCCAGGTGGCAGTCAGATCTTCCTGACTCCAAACCCAGTGCTCTAATCACTGCACCATCAAGCTGCTCCACTGTAATCCACAGAACAGGCATTTGTTCATGGAGTTTCTCCAAGTGTTGCTCTAGTCACGGTATGAAGTCCCAGAAAAAAAAATCCCCCAAGCCAGTGGTCCCTAAATGTATCAGTCAACAGACTTCAGGACAAAGGCCCCCTCTAACCATCATAGCCCACTTACCCCTTGGGTCAGTCCTACACGTTGCCAACCAAGAAATTCCAGCTCTAACATTCTGTGCTCTAAGGGCTCTCCCAGCTCTGACATCCTGGGTTCTAAGGGCCCTCCCAGATCCGACAGGCTTCATTTGTCCCTCTAGCTTGTAAATCCCTTGAGTGCAGGTTCAATCTCTGCCTCAACCACTTCATACTTGGACCCCAAACCCTTCATGAATACTTTTCATTCTTGGTACTCCCATTTTCTAAAGAATCTGGAAAAGACAGGAGAGGCAGCCTATAAGGGGTTCATGAGGAGAGCAAAAGACATGGGCTTTGGGATGTTGTGTTCACATGCTGTGGTTCCTTACCACCCCAGGCATTTGGGAGCTTGATTACAATTGTGTAGACCAGGTAGGAGAGAACTGGCAGCCCCAAAGCTGGGCCTTGTTGGGAGAAATCTCAACCCTCACACGTGGGGCTACCCCATCTATTTCCTCTGACTGCCTGGATGTGTCCCCAGTCAACATAGCACAAGTTAAGGGCTGCTAGCACAGGTTCACTCTTGATCTGGTCTAACAGGCGACACCTTCACAGGGGTTAATCTTATTCTAGACCAGTGTTGCAGTGGTCTCACAAGGGTTGCTGACAATAGGACCAATGACTCCTAGAACACTCCCAAATCACCCCTCTCACAGAGGTCGGCAAGAAACTGAGCGAGAGGGGGCACAAGTATCCCCATGTCTCCATGGGGTCGAATGAGATAGGCACAAGTTGTGGACTCCCCTAAATTCCCTCAAGCCTTGATAGAGGCTGATAAAGGCGCTCCAGTTTGTGCATTTAACCCTAAGGGTTCCTCACTCACTGACCAGTGTCCACCTGTTTAAAAGGGCCCCTACAATCTGCACAGGTGATACTTTTTAGACTAAGGAGATTGTTATGGCCATGGATCCTAGGAAACCAAACTCTAAGTAAACAAAAATCCTCTTTACACTATCCTGGGAAACTGTGGTCACTTTCAGCCTGGTGGATCTCAGGATTAGATTTAAAGGGGCAGTGAACTCTGGCGCTGGGTTTTTTCATTGTCAGGGTGTTTTTAAGTTAGCCTGGCAGAGTTAGGGCTGAATAAATCTTTGTGGACTGGATAAAGTAAGGCACTGAGGTTACTCGCAATTGCTCTCCTGCTCCTCAGCTCCTGTTTTTTATAAACCTTAAATCTCACTCTGGCTAAATCCCCAAGTTCCCTATCTTTGAATGGGATTTGTGGTTCTCTCTCTGCACCTGCTCTGCTTGCACCCCAAGAGTCCTGACGAAGATTGGGTTAGGCTCCAGTGGTTAGGAGTTCTCTAGAGCTGTAGTGACTCCAGGGTGGGTTTTTTAAAGGAAAAGGAAAGAAAAAAAAAATCAAAATGTGTGTGTGGGTGCATGCGTGTGTGTGTTGGGAGTGGAGGGAAAGAGTAGGAATGATCCCTTCACTTGAATTCAGTAGGCTAATGGGCTACTCACTGGGCATAGAAAAACATAAATCAAACAGTCCTTGACTTCAAGGACCTTAGAACAGGGTGGGGATGGGGAATGTGGATAATACACATAATACACACAGACAGAAGTCAGTACAAATGTAGCCCCTTTCCCAGAGCACACTGGGACAACAGGACGCTCTCCTTATTAGCGGAGATGAATTCTGCCAGGCAGAGCTGGTGAGAAGCTAGAGTCTCCCTTTGGGACTCCCTTCAAACTGGCCAAACTTGCGGTCTTTTTCAAGTGTCCAGTTCATTTGGGTGCTCCTCTAGCCTCAAGAGATGGTGACGCAAACCCCAGATTCTGGGACAAGTGGAGTGGAGTCGGCAGCTTCCATCAGGTCGGTTCTGACCCCAGCTTGGGGATCGTAGGGAGACTCCAGGTATGGTAAGCTCCATGCCCACTCTGGGCTGACCTGAATCATTGCTCCCAGGAGAGCTCCTTCACTCTGGGCTGACTGCTTGCTATCTACTCTCCTAGACATCTCCTTCCTGGCTGATATCTGCTTAGAACCTGGGTTCTTAGAAAAGCGTTTCTTTGCTATTCCATTCTGTCTACTCATTGTAACAAGTTGGGTTTTCTCAGTGCATCATTCCAATGGGCTGATGGGCTAGGGCCACACTGGGCCCCCATTCTTTCAGACTGCCTGCCTTCATTGGCCCCCTCCAAGCCAGCCCAGAATGGGGAGAGGCAGCCCAGGCTGGAAGAACATTCTAGAGTGGGGGCCAGCGATGGTCCTGGTGCTGATGGACTGACAGTACAACTCAAGGAAAGTCCTGTAACTTCTCTGAAGGAAGGAAAGAGGCCAAAGCCCTGAGAGATCACAGAATTTTACTTTTAAAAAGGCACAAAAAGCTGCCTCTTTCCTTATTGTAATCACAGCACAGTGGCCCAGGGGGACAACTGGCCTGAACCCAAGACCATCCCATAGTCTCCCAGCCCTTTCCCTAAGGGATAGGTGGACAGGGGACAGTGGTCTTCCCCAATGTGTAGATGCCTTTTGCTGAGGATGGGCAGAACAAGTCCAGCCTCCAAGTCTGGCTCAAAGGAGAAGGAGCCCCTGCCGGGCATCACTGCCTTCCCCTCTGTGGAGGCCAGGGCCCTTCCCAACAGGATAGGGCTGGGATGCATCCTCACGGCCGGAGGAAGCGCCTGCTGCCAGAGTTGTAGTGCTCAGCAACATTGCTCAGCTGTAACTGTGTGGCTCGAGACATGGAGAGCAGCGGGTCTGACCAGCTCCAGTCTGAAGTCCTGGATGACTGAAGTGAGAGGAAGGGTTAGGATTGGGGGCTGGGGAAGGAAAACGAGGTTGGGGAGCAGCGCACTGCCCTCCAGTGCCCTGCCTAGGGAAGGGAGATGGAACAGAGACTTGGGCCCCACTGCCAAGTTAGGAATCAAGGCTCTTCTCCTTCCTCTCTTCTGGGTTCCCAGGGTGCTGCCTGGGGACTGAATGTGCAAGGCTATGTACGAATGGAAAGCATCCCCCTCCTTCTCTGCAGCACAGCCCCCAACCCCCCAGCCCAGAGAACGCCCCCTCCCTCGCCCTGGACCCTTGAGGGGACTGTGGCCCCTCCAAGGACAGGAAAGGCACTCTACTCCTCTGCTGACCAGAATGGGTCGAAGTGAATTTACCGAACAGGAGCGGTCTAAGGGTTCTGTCCGCTGAGCACTGGGGTCTAAGGAGGTCCTGAGGTCCAGGCTGCTAAGGGCAGAACTGCTGGCTGATGGTGTGGGGACACTGTCCCAGCCCATCAGGCAGTGCTGTAAGGGGGGAGGGGATACAGCAAAGGATTAAACAAGCTCCTTCAGGAAGCCCCATTCGGTCACCACTAACAGCACATCAGAGTGCCATGTGTCCATCCTCTCCTCATCCTCCTCCCTTCTAGGACCAAGCACTGAGGCTTAGTTAAGCTTCATCTTCTCCCCTTAACATCTCCCAGTCTTGGCATGTGGGCAAAGGACCTGCTCCATGTGGGTTTGGGGAATGAAGGAATCAGAGGGCCAGAAGGTGGGGCTGGGCGGGCGGTCACTCACCCGGGGCAAAGCCATGGTGTCTGAGGTATCGAAGCTTTGTCGTCGATGAATGGAGTACTGGTGAGGTGGCAGGAAGGTTGAGAAGGGGACACTCACTCTGTGTGAGGAGAGAGAAGTCTAGTCCTTGCCCTGGAAGGTCAGCTAAGGTGAGAGCGCCAAAGAGCCACCAAGAAACCTAGAGGGGCCTACTGGGTCAGCTGAGGGTCATCACTACAAAACCAAGCCCCAAACTGGCAGGCCCATCAACCCCACCCCCTTCCATCCTCAATTCTAGTGCCCTTAGAGGACATGGGCCTATCTAAGAGCTGCCACAGTGGGGTGTAAAACGGAGAAGCAGCCAGACCCATCTTTGAGCCTCCCGGCTACCACCACTATCCATGCTCCCCCAACTCCCTCACTTCCTTAGCACAGATAACAGCTGAAGGTTCACATCCCAGGTGAAGGTCTCAGGCTGTATCTTCTGAGGATGCCAAAAGATTGGGGAGTCATGGGATGCAGTGCCAGAAGAGACCCCAGAGGCCCAGTATAAACCCTCAGGGAGGGGAGATAAGGCCCCCACAGGTACACAGCAGCAGAGTCCAATAAGGGTGGAACCAGGGACCTCACAATGAAAATTGCCCCAATGGGGAATGACCTGTCAGGCTCATTAGAAGGTCTCCAGTGGAACAATGAAAGCCCTCTGCTGAAAAAGAGGATGGGTTTTTGCCTAAATCCAGTTAAGCTAGAGGGTCTGAGGCCCCTCCCAGCTCAGAGGCTCAAGGACCCTATGACATCTCTTCACCCCTCCTGTGTCTAATAAAGGGGGCAGAGGGGCTAGCCCGGACAATCTCCGGGGTACCTTTCAGCTGTGATACCCTGGTCATCAGTGTATCCCAGAGCTCAAGCTTCACAAACAACCTCCTGCCCACTTGGCTAAATGGTTCAAACTGGGCAACAAGGAGAGATGCTGCCCCTTCCCTCCCTCTGCCACTCAGACACCTGACTTGAGCAGGGTGCTCCAGGGTCTCAGGGCCCCACTGGCTTCGGGAGGTCTTGCACACAGGGCAGGTGGCCAATGGGTCCAGGGGAACTGTAAACAGACGCTGGTTGACTCGGTAACAATGTATACCTGAAAGGGAATATTCCCATTGGTCACGGCGGTCCCCTCACTCAGATCTTGGTCCCTGGTATTTTGCTCACAATTCCCTCCTCCCTGAGCAGGGAGGAGGGGCCTTTAAACTAGGGAGGAAGCAACTGGCCAGCCTGTCCCCCACCCCCGCTCACTGGCCGTGGCTGGGAGAGCTTGGGCTCATGCCCGTTTTAAATGCCCTGGCCTTTGCTCACCACCACCCCACCCTCCATCCCCATACTCTACTGGCACAAAGAACCTTGTGTTGGTCAGGGAAGAGGCCTCCCCCCTCTGCCCCACCCTCATTCCCATTCCTTCCTCTGTGCACGAATCACCTCGATGCCACCTCCTCCAACTCAAATCATCCCCGAACACTGATTAATGTTTCCTATGCACTTACACTGGGGAGAAACAAAGCAGGTCCTACCCACAAGGAGCTCACATTCTGATGGTGTCATTGGGGTGGGGACAGCATGGAGGCTGGAATGCTGAATCTGGGGTCAGAGGACAGGGGTTTGAATCCTGACGATGACATTAACTGCTTGTGTGACCAGGGACAAGTCCCTGACCCTCCTTGGGCCTCAGTATCCTCATCTGTAAAATGAGGCTGGACGCAATGACCTCTGAAGCCCTTCCCAGCTCTAAAGCTCCAAAGGGATGCCCCCAAAGCACTTAAATCTCTCTGAGCAGGGCAGAATGAATGACTTCAGGGTCTCTTATAGCTCTACGTATAGGATCCTCCAAGTAGCTTAACTTTTCTAGGCCTCAGTTTCCTCATCTATAAAATGAGAGAACTGGAGTGAAGGTCCTCAGAGCTCCTGCCCAGCTCTAGGATTCTGTGATCCCTTGTAAATACAAAATACATACAAATGCAAGAAGGTGAGGGTGGGAGAAACTAACAACCTGGGGAACCAGGAGAGGCTTCTTGGAGGAGGGAGCACAGAGAGTGAAAGTGACAGAGCACTGCAGGCAAGGAAGGGACAGCCCATGCAAATGCCTGGAGATGGGAAATGGCAAGCAAGATAGTTTGACTCAGAAGGAGACCTAGACTAGGGATGCATGGTGGGTGGCAGAGTGCCATACAAGGGGAGGAGTAGGTAGCAGGCTAGTAGGGTAGGCAGCAGAATCCTAGAAGGGGATGCGGGTACACTGTAGGAGCCTGGGATCAGTATACTAGATATCAGATCAGAGAGGGAACGTTGCACCCCTGCCCCAAGCAGGGAAGGCTGGCCTGTCCTGGCACATTCCCGTGCCCTCTGCCCATCACCAATGCCCAGACACACACATGAACTTGGCCTCTCTCTTGCCTCTCCTCTCTCCCAGCTCTGTTGGGCTCTCTTTTCTCCCTCATATCCTTACTAGCTGTCATGTCTGTTCACATGCTACGCAGAGGGTAGGGCCTAGGAGTCATTTTTCCTCACTATGTCCCCAGAGAGGAGCAGTGTCTCCCACAGAGCAATGTGGGGGCTGGTGTCCCAGGCATTCCAGAGGTAGCCTTTTTGGACCTAGAACTCTGACACAGGAAGGCAAGAGAAGAGCACCCCATGGCTGGGGGTTCGGGTTTGGGAAGGGGGGTGACTTACACTGATGGGAATCCGGGTTTCGCTTGTTTCTAGTAGAAGAGGGCAAGTCCAGAGAATCCAGCCTGTGGGCAGAAGAGAATGGGCAAGGGGGGACAGCAGGTGAGAAAACCTGGGCTTCCCCTTCCTCAGGGCTCTCCTGCTGCCCTGACCATAACCCATCCTCCTATCCTGCTATGCTCACTCTGGGCATCTGGAAATACATTCTTCCTTATAAGCTTTCCGAAAATCCTGAAGATCAGAGAAGTAGTTTTCAGGTTTATGGGTGACAGGAGATGCCGTGTCCAGCAACCCTGGAGTGGGAAAGGAGAGATGGGGTGGAGAATGAGGGTCATGAGGAGGTAAGAGCACAGTGCCTGGGCCAAGGCACTGTGAGGCTGGCAGTGCAAGGCAGAGGGCACAGACCTGCCAGTCAAACCCCAAATCAACAGTTTACTATCAGGATAACCCAAGACACCTTTCTTGGCATCTTTGGGCCTTGATTTTCTCACCGCTCAGATGCAATGACCCCTAAGCTCACCCTCCCTGCTGTCCATGCTCAAAGGGGACTCTGTCCATCTCTGCAGCTGAGAGACAGCTGGCCATCTTCAGGCCCTGAAGGCAGCTACTTTGAGGAAGAAAAGCACGTCCCCTCCAGTGTGAGGGAAATATAAGACACCCTGGCATCTGGCACAGAAAGCCCAGGCTTTGGAGCTAGAAGACCTGAGTGCTAATGTTGCCTGTACCACGTTGGGACCTGGACAGGAAGGGGATTCTTCTGGCTCTAAAATCCATTATGGGCTACTTCCCCTTTCCTACTAACTTTAAACAAGTCACTGTATCTGTCACACGTTGGTCAACAGAATGGAATGTTTGCTGAGCAAATGAAAACTCACTGAGAGCAGGGACAGCATTTCACTTTAATCTTGTATCCCTGAGTTTGAGCCCAGCATACAGCAGGTGCTTAATAAATTGAAAAGGAAATGAGGGGCTCAGGGTAAAGTATTGGAACCATGAGGTTAAATGTTACAGGGCTGAGGAATCTTCAGCCTTGAGGTCATGTGAGGCATTCTAGATCCTTACGTGCAGTCTTTGAAGGTCTCATGTGGCTCCCCAAACCAATACTTAGGAGCTTCTCTGCTCAAGAGACCTTTGTCGAAGTATAGCCATATTGACCAGGAAATTACTCCCTTTCCCAAACTTTCCATTCCAGCCAAACAGGTTTTCTATTTCCCATGATGTTCCATCTCCCATCTGTGCACCTTTGCCCAGGCTGTGGAATGCCCTCCCCTCCTCTCTTCAGCCCTGAAGAATCCCCAACTCCCTTCAGGACATGGCTCAGGTAGGGGTTACCTCTTATATGAGACCTTCCCCACACTCAGGCCCCTTTCAGTTCTAAATTTATGACTCAATGACTGTAAAAGCCTCCTGCCTTTCCCCTAAGCATGGTCTTGGACAGAATTCAATTTGGAACACTCTTCCCTTCTTAAAATGGTTTCATCTTTCCATGTGCACTTTGGTTTATATAATGACTTTATCTGTATTCATGGATTGCAGAACATGACCCAGAAGGCCAGGGACTGCTTCAATTTATCTGGGCACACACGGTGCTTAATGGATGCCTGTAGATGGAGTTGAAGGAAGTCACGACCAGGCCCTTCCTCTGCCCACTGGCCCTTCCCCTTGTTCGCCTGTGATATGACCCGGCCTAATTTCAGACCCGGGTCACTGGCCAAAACTGCTCCATCAAAGTGCATGCGTGTGTGCATGTGTCTGTGCGTGCAAGAGTTCGTGCATGCATGTGTGTGTCTCTGCATCTGCGTGTACATCACAACTCACCTGCAATCACATCATAACCCAAATAAGGTTTCATACGCCAGCTCTCATCAGGAATCAGAAAATTCTTCTTTTGGAGCCAGTAGGGCAACTGTTCACCACAGAGAATCGAAGAAGTAGACGGCCAGCGTGGCTGCAGGTTGGTGGATCGAGAACCCAACCAGGGAGGTACCTGAGAGGCCTGAGAGGACAGGGCCACAACTCCTGCCTTATGGCACAATTTCCCTGCGTTCCCCTGCCAGACTATGAGCACCCAGAGGGCAGGGACCATGGATGATCCCAACATGTAGGACCCCCAAGGCCCGGCACAGAATGAGCACTCAGCAAATGTCCATAGGGAGATGGCTCCTCTGGATTATCACTCCAAGGAAGAACAGGCCATGGGACTGTGTAGTCCGTACCTCCCCTGGACAGACAAAAGGCAGGGTAGGGAGGTCTTGGATGCCTGAGGAGCCCAAGCTAATTTCAGTGGCTGCTGGAGGATGCCAGAGGGCATCAGGATGGCCTCACCCACTTCCTGCAGGCTTCCAAAGCCAGGATAAGCAGGCTAAGGGCCCACAATTGCATGTGCTGTGAGGACAGGGGAGACTCAAGCAGCTTGGGAGAGAGAAGGAAGGGCATTCTGGGACAGGAGAAGAGCCTGCAGGGAGGTACAGAACCGGCCTCCTTCTCTCTAAGGACCCATTACTGGATGGTGGCTGCTGTCCCACCTCAGCCCACCTCCCATTTCTCTTACCTCGAAGTTGTTCCACGGCTGAGCAGTCAGAATGGACCTTAGGCCTCCCACACTTTCTGCTTCATAGAACGGCCTCTGGACACCAGAGATCAGGGGATCAATGGTGCGCCCCAAGTCCAAGGCCTTGGGAGAAGACAGCAAGCTTGCTGAAGCGGATCTGGAACCGGGTCTGTGGCAGTCCTTTAGTTCCTGACCCCAGGGCTGGATGGATGGAGGGGCCTTGAAGGGAGTCACACTCTGCACGGTCTCAATGCTACACAGGCTGCTCTGGGGGACTGGCTCCTGGCTCCTGCTCTTTTGTTCTTGCTCCAAGGCATCTCTGTCCCCAGAGGCAGTGCCAGGCACTAGGCAGGGGCCCGACTGGCTGCGGTGTTCAGTCAACACCGTGGTTTCTTCATCTCGGCTGCACCAAGACTCTCGTGACAAGGTGCTGCTCCCCTACCAGAGGAGGGAATTCTGCTCCAGTCTCCATGCACACCCCAATTCTCTCCCCTCCTTTCTCCTCCAGGACTCCAGCCCCCAAAGCAGTTAAGGAACCTGTTACAGGTCAAACACTGGGACAAGTCCCATGAGTAAGTACCTACCTCATCATTCTTGAGCTTTGGGAACTGCTGGGCTGATCCCTTGGCCCAGGCCACAGATTTCCGGATCTCCTCTTGTCCTACCCGAAGCTGCCTGAGGAGCTCTAGGTTCATTTTCCGAAGCTGGGTCAAGTTCTCAGACTCTGGCATCTTGACCGTGCTGTCTGGAATTTCTGCAAAAGAAGCCAGGGGACTGGGGTATCCTGTAACCCAGGAAGGCAGAAAAATGAAACGAAGGTTCAGAGGGGACACTACCGCTAACCCACCAAAGGACCCTGGTCAGCACCCTGGGGCCTTTCCATCCACTCAGGTCACCTCCGTACAACCATGGCAGCAGGTGACCATGGTCCCTAAGTTGGGAATTACTTTTAAGCAAGTCCCTTTCATTATGCAAACTGCAGGCT
Source organism: Potorous gilbertii (assembly GCA_028658325.1). Lineage (NCBI taxonomy): Eukaryota > Metazoa > Chordata > Mammalia > Diprotodontia > Potoroidae > Potorous > Potorous gilbertii. The sequence goes on along the minus strand of CM053771.1, from coordinate 39,001,800 downwards.
GAAGAATCTGAAAAAGCCAAACCCCTCATTTTACAAATTTGGAAACTGAGGTACAGAGATGTTTACATGATGGTTATAGGGACACAGGTTATAGGTGGAAGAGCCAGGATTTTAACCTGGGTCCTCTGACTCCAAATTATAAGGTAATCACTCACAACAACGATAGAGTGCGGGTGACCGGGCAGGTCGCTCTGGGGAAAGGGAGATACATTGTTACTTCTCTATTTCCAGCCCTCTACCTCCCATCTCCAGCCCATAGAGGAGGATCGTTCCAATTCCTTTTACAGGACCAGAAGATTGGGCCCCCCCAGCCCCACTACTGGATTCTGCCCATTATTCCCTGCGTGACCTTCTAGTCCAAGGCACCACTTCAGCTCTCTGGGCAGGCGGTGTCTACAGACCGGGGATCCCCCCAGTCCTTTCGGGGGTCCTCTACCCTCCCCCTCCCCCGGCCTACGTCGACCAACAGCGGCCCTTCGAGACCTCGACTACTAGGCTGCCTCGTGGGTGGGAGGTTGGGGGCCTCCCTTCGCCCCCTCTCCTCCCACAGTCCAGCTCAGGCTCCAGGGCCATCCCTGCAAGACCTTGGATGGGTGGGTTTTTTTAAGCAAGCCTCAGTTTCCTCGTCTGTAAAACGAGGGCCCGGCCAACCGCAGCGCCAGAAGCGTGGGCAGGAGTCACGTGGAAGCCGAGGGGAGGGAGGGGCCGGCGGGGAGCCCCCAACCCCGGGGGGCGGGGGCGCACGTGGCCTGGGGGTGCGCGCCACTCACCGACCCGCGGGGGAATGGGGCAGCCCCGGAAGTCATCCACCGACCGGCCCCCATCCCGCCGGCCCTTCCTATCCCCGGACAAGCCCATCCCCCTCCCCCCTCCGACCCGCCGACCCCGGGCTCCTCTTTCCCCGGACAAATGGGGGCAGCCTCCGGCTCCAGAGAAGGACGCCGCGGGGCGGGGCACGGGGGCGGGGCGTGCGACCTCGGCGTCCCATTGGCCGGGCGCGAGACCGGGGAGGGGGCGGGGCTTCCGGCCCAGCGGCGGGGCGGGGAACAACGACAAACACCCGCGGAAACGACCCGGGACCGTCCGGAGGCGGAAGCGGCGAGGGCGGCCTCGCGGCCCACCCCCACCTTCCGGGGCGAGGGGGAAGACAGGGGGTGCCCTCTTCCTAGACTCCCCGACTCCCCCACTTGGAGAAACTAAGCCCCGGGGAGAGGGGGGCGGGTAACTCGCAGCGAAGCCGGCCCCGACCCCCCCCACACACACCCCTCCCCGCCCCCAGCTCCTTCCACGCCCGGCAGCCCCGTACCCAGTGTCTCCCGTTAGACTGGAGGCGCCTGGAGGGCGGGGGCCACGTGCTCTACGCTGGCTGCAAATGGCTCCTTCCGGCACACAGTAGGCCTCAGTTAACTAGGCCCGGGGCGGGTGACGTCACAGTCTATATCACGTGACTGGAGCTCCTCCTCGGCTCCGGGTCCCTTCCCAGTCTAGGGCTGGCCTGGAAACCCCTGACAACGCGGGGGCGGTCCTGGGCACGTCATCCGACAGCCTTTATTCGGCGTGGCCGGTGCAGCCCACTCCTCCCCCGCCCCCGCCCCGCGGTCTGCAAGGGCACGGAGGGGAGGGGCAGAGCGCCCGGAGCCCCGCGACGTTTAAACCTCCGA
>CM053771.1:38828196-39000039 GCA_028658325.1 Potorous gilbertii | reverse complement strand
GCGTCCTCTGCCTTATACAGGCGTGTGTCTGCAGGCACGTGCTATACACGTGTGTAAGTGCACCCCTCTGCATACCCATGTGTGTGCCTGGGCAGCGAGGTGGGCAGTGGAGGGGCCCCGGGCCACCGAGGACGTGCGTGGGGCACCACCCTGCGTCCTCTGCCTTATACAGGCGTGTGTCTGCAGGCACGTGCTATCCACGTGTGTAAGTGCACCCCTCTGCATACCCATGTGTGTGCCTGGGCAGCGAGGTGGGCAGTGGAGGGGCTCCGGGCCTCAGACACTAACTGGCTATGTGACCTTGGGCAGGTCACTTACACTCTGCCTCAGTTTCTTCAGCTATAAAACAGGGATATAATACCTCTACCTCCCAAGGTTATTTTGATGATCAGAGAAGATAATTTTTGTACACTATGTGCCTGGCACATAGTAGGTACTACATACGTCTTAGCTATGATGATGATGCAAGTTAAGCAATATGGTTACTGCTGACCACAACTGATGATAGGGATGCATCATTCAGCACCCCTAGTTCTTCTGAGGTAAAGGGAGCGTATTCCAAAATCAGCCGTTTGAGACTGGTCAGAGAGGCAACTGTGGTTAGTGAATAGATAAGAGGGAGATCGGCCTGGGTTCAAGTTGGCCTTTAACCAGTGCCCCTGGGCAAAACGAAACAAAAAAACAACTCTGAGTCTCAGTTGCTTCGTCTGTAAAAACAAGGGCAATAATAGTACCTGCAGACCTCACAGGGATATGTCATGTCTGTGAATTGGCTTTGTAATATCTAGAAGGTCCCTGTAAATAAGACATACTCAGTTACATGCAAGAAACATTTTCTTGTTAAGCACCTGCTTTATTTGTGACCCTGGGTTCTGGGGCTCAGGATACAAACAGTTCCTGCCTTTGGAAAGCAGGCTTTCGTTCCACTATGATAGAATGCTGGCTCATGACTTAGCAAATCCCTTAAATTGACTTCAAAACAAAATTGAGTTACCTCAAGCCTAGAATTCTACACTTAGAAAAAGGAAAACTCCAGAGAAGATGCATATGCCTGAATCCAGCATGAATTCCACATACCAGATCTTAGGAAGAAGGAAGGTCCTGTGTTGATAGAATTCACAGCACAGTGCAAGTTTGTACAAGTTTAGCGATTACATGGTAGTGAACGTATAACATATTAATAATATCATTGCATCTGATCTGAGTTCTATTGTTTTAATTTATTTTAGTTTAATTTATTGTTATTTTCATTCATATATTTATAGCCAGACAGCTAGGTGATACCTGGGATAGAGAGCCCTGGGTCTCATTAGGAAGACCTGAATTCAAATCCAGCCTCATATACTTAATTAGCTATTGGACCCAGAGCGAAATCACTTAACCTCAGTCTCAGTTTCCTCATCTGGAAAAAAGGGAATAAAATTTTTGTTGCCAAGATCAAATGAGATAATATTTGTAAAGTGCTGTCCAGCCCTAAAGTGCTCTTATTCTTAGTTGTATATACTGTTCTCCTGGTTTTACTCTTCATCAGTTCATACAAGTCTTCCCACATTTTTCTTAATTCTGCACTTGTTATTCCAATATGGCATCCTAATCTTCCCAATCTACAGGGACTTTAATTTGCTTTCTCCCCAAGAAGTACTGTTAGAGACATTCTTGACACTAATGAAGTATCAAGAAAAATTTATTACAGCAGAGTTCAGAGGAATTGAACACTTTGGCCAAAGGGGACCCTTAACCTCTTTTTGGGAGAAGGGAGCACTGAATACTGAAACAAGATGAGTTATGTACTGTTAGTTCAAGATAGATCCTCTCACCAGGAGATGGATTGGTCCATTCTATGTTAGGTCACCATCTTCTCTACGTGCCTACTATGTAACCAGCCTTGGTGTGTGATCCCCCTTTCCAAACATGCTCCAACATAGAACCCATGATCAGAAAATGGAGGGATAATTTTATGGGGGGTATGTCTGTTTATATGCATGAGGTTCATTAAGCAAGCACAGTGAAGAAAAGTTTTTTCCAGGTAACTCTAGGTCATTTTCTTGGCTAGTTCCACCAGCATGGGCTCAAGCCCTGGGAAGTTCTACTGAACTGTAAAGTATTTGAATGTGACCTTAGCCACAGATTTTCTGCTTTCAGAAGACCAGTCAGCGAATAAAAATTTATTAACTGCTTACTCTGTGCCAGGCAATGTGCTAAGCGCTGCAGACACAAAAAAAGGCAAGAAGTCTCTATGCCCTCAAGGGTTTCACAGTCTAATGGGGGAAACAACAAGCAAACAAATATAGCAAACAAGAATAAATAGGAAATAATTAAAAGAGGGAAGGGCATTAAAACTGAGAGGGGCTGGGAAAGGTGTAGCGGACCGCCCGCGTCCCTACCCGGCTCGGTGATGTGGTTGAAGAAAAGAATCACGGGAGGTGGGAAAAGATAGACCAGTTCCGTTTATTGATCTGAGGGTTAGGGTTTATATAGACAGAATCTGCAAGTCTACGTGACTTTCTGCTCGTCTCCTGTGCCAGTGATTTGGCCAGTCTTATTGTCTTTAAAGGCTATTAGCCTAGAGGACATCTATTTTACATATCGCATGCTTTCTGTAGTTCCCACCTTTGTCTCAGAGACAACAACATCTGGGGGGCATTGAGAGCCATCCTGGATGATAATGAGCACAGTCTCCAAGAGCAGTTTCTCCGAAGGTCTTTCCTGATCTGGTCAACAGCACTCCACCCTGGCCCTCAACAGAAAGTCTTTCTTTTGAAGATGGAATTTTCGTTGGGACTTGAAAGAAGTCAAGGAAATCCATAGACAGAGATGAGAGTTCTGAAGGCATAGGAATACACAGAGAAAAATGCCCAGACTTGAGAGAAGGACTTGACAGGAGAGGTCATTTCACTGGATCAACGCACATGTATTGGGGAGTAAGGTGTAAGAACGCTGGAAATGTAGGAAGGGGTCTCCAAAGGGCTTTCAGTGGCAAACAGAGGTGATCCTGGAGGGGAGAGGGAGACACTGGAGTTTATCTGGAAAGGTGGGGCAGGTGACAAGGTCAAACTTGCACTTTAAGAAAATCATTTTAGTGACTGAATGGAGGATGAAATAGAGTGGGGAGAGAGAGCTGAGGCAGACAGACCCACTAGTAGGCTATTGCAACAGTCCATGCATGAGGAAGTGAGGGCAGTCTCAGAGAAGAGAAGGGGAAATATTCAAGAGTTGTTGCAAAGGTAAAAATGACAGACCTCAGCAACAGATTGAATTTGGGGGAGTGGGTGAGAGCTAGTGAGGAGTCCTGGCTTATTCCTAGGTTGTGAGCCTGTGGGACTGGGAGGATGGTGTTTCTTCTACAGTAATAGGAAAGGTAGGAGGCTGGGAAGGTTTAAGGGGAAGGAAAATAAGTTGTTTTGGACATGATAAATTTAAGATGTCTACTGGACATCCAGTTTGATATGTTTGAAAAGCAAATGAATATGCAAGATTGGAGGTCAGAGAACATTTGGGGCAGGAAAGTTAGATTTGAGAATTATCAGTGTTGAAATAGTCATTAAATCCATGGGAGCTGATGAGATCATCAAGTCGAGTAGTATAGAAGGGAGATGAGAAGATGATCCAGGACAGAACTCCTTGGGAACAGTTAGAGGGCATGATCTGGGGAAGGATCAAGCAAAGGAGACACAGAAGGTATGGTTAGATGGGCAGGAGGAGAAGCAGGAGAAAGGTGTGTTCCAAAAACCTAGAGACAAGAGAGTATCAAGGAGAAGGTGGTGAATGGGGTCATAGGCTCCAGAGAAGTGGAGAATGAGGATTGAGCATTAAGGGATCATTGGTAACTTTGAAGAGACTCGTTTTGGTCAAGTTCGGAAGACTAATTATAAATTTGTGAGTTTAACTGTAAATAAAGCTAGCAAGGATGGATTGAGGGTTTTCAACATGTGCATGTTTATACAAAATAAACAAGTCAGTAGATAGGGATGGATTGAAAATAAGCGATAAGAGGAGGGATGACCGGGGGCAGTCTGTTAGAGGACATAGGATAGAGGAGATCGCTAGTGCTGGTACAGGAGATTGTCTTGGTAAAGAGTGTTAACCTGAAAACTTGGTTAAAGAAAAGGCAACAGGCTCAATGCATATATTTTATGATTTAATTAATTAAATAAGTCCCCAAAAAGATAACGGTTACATAGCACTATGGAGCCAGGATCAGAACTGGCTGACTTAGTACAGAAATTGACTGTCTTAAGTACATTTTACCATGAGAAAGGAGTTCTCTTAGATAAACATGTAGTAAACAAATGGCACCATTTGGGTTTTATGATCCCAGGTTATAGGCATCTTCCTTCCATAGCATGCCTTGTGATTTAAAGTAAGAAAAAACAAAGTCCCATCACCCAGATAACAGATCCTGCCCTAGCAGGCCTTTGAAGTTGTGGTATCTTAAGAGACAAAGCTGAAGTTACAACCCAAGGCATCTGTGTTTTCTCTTATCACTAAGATGCCAAAAGGAGAATCTGGTAAGGAAGTCCCATTTGCTTGACAAAAGGCATCCTCTAAACAAAGGAGACTATTAGGTCCAAGCTCTTCTTAACTCAAACTTTGGCCCTTATTAAAGTCCAGAATTTATATTAAATATTATCAAGAGTAAGCCCACTTCTTTGTGCGAGACAGGTGGAGGACATAGGGGCAGAAGGCACTTGAGAGATAAGAGATGAGGAACACAGGAGAAGAGGGAACTCACACAGAATGGGCTCAATTTTATCTTTTTTAAAAACCTTGATGTTTTTATTTACCTCTGGTCTTTTCAACAGGAATATTTGGAAGTTTCATTAAAGGTCTATTTTCCCACTTATAGCATTAGACTTTGTTTTTTTAGACAGGTGCAATTATGTAAAACCTTTCCAAACCAGTCATGTTGTACAAGAAGATTTGAATAAAAGGAAAAGAAATGAAAGAAAATGAAAAATAGCATGTTTCACTCTGTATTCAAACAATATCAATTCTTTCTCTGGAGGTAGAGTAGTATATTCTATATACCATTATACATCATTAGTCCTTGGGGATTGTCTTGGATCATTGCATTGCTGAAACAGCCAAGTCATTCACGGTTCTTCGTTAAACAATGTTACTGTTACTGTGTACGGCCTTCTCCTGGTTCTGTTCACTTCGCTGTGCATCAGTCATGGAAGTCTTTACAGGTTTTTCTGAAATCATCCTGCTTGACTTTTCTTATAGCACAATAATATCCCATTACAAGCCATTCCCCAATTTCCAATTCTTAGCCACAACAAAAAGAGTTGCTATAAATATTTTGGTACAAATAGGTATTTTTCCCCTTTTTTTGGATGTCTTTGATATAGACCTAGCACTAGTATTGCTGGATCAAAAGTTATGCATAGTTTTATAGCCCTTTGGGCATAGTTCCAAACTGCTCTCCAGAAGGGTTGGATGTGTCCTAGTTTTTTCACATTCCCTCCAGCATCCAACATTTTCCTTTTTTGGGTCATATTAACCAATCAAATAGGTGTGAAGTAGTACCTCAGAGTTGTATTAATTTGCATTTCTCTAATCAATAGTGATTTAGAGCATTTTAAAATGTGACTATGGATAGCTTTGATTTCTTCATCTGAAAACTTTTATCTGTTCATATCCTTTGACCATTGTCAGTTGGGGAATGTTGTATTTTTATAAATTTGTATTTTATAAATTTGATTCTCTAGAGTTCTCTTTTTTGAGAAATGAGGCCTTTATCAGAGGTACTTGTTGCAAAAAAAAAAATTCCCCCAGTTTTCTGTTTTCCTTATAATTTTGGTTGCATTGGTTTTGCTTGTGCAAAAACTTTTTAATTTTATACAAAGTTATATGTCTTACATTTTATAATGTTCTCTATATCTTCTTGGGTTCTAAATTCTTATACTAGCCCTGCATTTCTGGGATTTATACCTCATATTTATACATCATAGTGTATGATCCTTGTGATATATTGTTGTAACCTCTTTGCTAGTATTTTATTTCAAACTTTTGCACCAATATTAGTTAGAGAAATTGGTCTATAATTTTATTCCTCTATTTTTGCTCTTCCTGGTTTAGGTATCAGCACCATATTTGTAATTGTTAAAGAAATTTGGTAGGTTTCCACCTTTTTTTTTTAAAGTGGTTTATATAGAATTGCGATTAATTGTTCTTTAAATGTCTGGTAGAGTTCACTTGTGAACTCCTCTGGCCCTGGGAATTTTTGCTTAGGGAACTCATTGATGGCTTGTTCAATTTCTTTTTCTAAAATTGGATTATTTATCTCCATTTTATTTTATTTCTTCCTCTGTTAATCTGAGTAATTTATATTTTTGTAGATATTCATCCAATTCATTTAAATTGTCAAGTTTATATTGTCAAATTTATTGGCATATAATTGCAAACTAGCTCCTAACAACTGTCTTAATTTCCTAATTATTGGTGGAGCATATTTTGGTTATGTGGTGTAAAATGTTGGTTTCAACTTGTTTTCCACCAAACTGCCTCTTAATTTTTCTGACGTCCATGTTAAGGGGAGTCACCTTCCCATTACTAGTTCATGTTCTTGGGTTTACTGTGTTCATTTCTTCTGGGTATTGTATGGATCTATTTTTCATTTTTAAATTATTTTATGTGAGAGACAGTAAAGAGTTAAGTTTCCACTTAACTTGAAGTTGCTAAGTTGAAGGAGCCACTGAAGGAAAAAAAGTTAGATAAAGGGGTTAGCAGACTGCAAGTGGGTTCATCCAATCAGAAGACAGTCAGTGGCCTTCAGAAAACTGAAGAATCAGGGTAGGGGTGGATCTGCCCTGAAATGGTTCAGAAATATGACCACGAAAAACCTGGAGAAAGCTTTCCTTCTTTGAACTTGCATATTAACTTCTCTGCTTGAGGGGGAGAGATAGCACAAAATTAGGCACAATTCTTATGTTGGGGGTAGAGGAAACATAACAAGGAAATATGTAATAGGCATGGAGAGAAGATGGTGACCTAATGGAGAATGAACCAATCTATCTCCTGGTGGGAGGATCTGTCTTGAACTAATAGAAATGATTTTAACAAGGCTATTTCTCTCTCTCTTACGTGACCATCAGGGGGCAGCTAGGTGGTGTAGTGGACAGAGCACCAGTGCAGGAGTCAGGGGGATCTGAGTTCAAATTTCACCTCAGAGACTTGACACTCACTAGCTGTGTGACCTTGGGCAAGTCACTTAACCCCAGTTGCCTCATCCTGGGTCATTTCCAGTCATCCTGATGAATATCTATCTGGTCACTGGATTCAGATGGCTCTGGAGAAGTGAGGCTGTTGACCTGCACAGCCCTCCCTCACTCACAACAAAGTCAAGTACAAGTCATGTCATTATTTCTCTGAGGGTATGGTCTTCTTTGGCAATGAAGGACGAACACACACAATGGTATATAGCTCATCTTGCTTCTGTAGTCAGTGTTCTTCCTTCCTGAAGCAGGGGAGGGGCTTTGAGAGCACTTTGGTCAGTGTTCAATTCCTCTGAACTCTGTGGCAATAAATTTTCCTTGATACCTTATTAGTGCAAAGTGTGTTTCTAACATTTTATTTTGTTAAATATTCTCCAATTACATGCAAAACAATTTCTAACATTTAAAATTTGATTTCCAAGTTTTCTACTAATCCCATCCCTCCCCACTCCTTGAGAAGGCAACTTGATATTATTATACACGTAAAGTCTTGCAAAACATATTTCCATATTCGCTATGTTTGCAAAGGAAAATATAAACAAAATTAAAAAAATGAAGTCTTAAAATAAGTATGCTTCAATATGCATTCAGGATTTATCAGTTCTCTCTCTGGAGGCAGACAGCATTTTTCATCATGAGTTCTTTGGAACTGACATGGGTCTTGATCAGAGTAGCCAAGTCTTTCACCGTTGGATCTACTTTTCAATCTTTTAAATGATACTATATACTAGCTTTGATAATTACTACTTTTATAATCGAATTTTAGGTCTCCATAGTTCCTTTAAAATTTTTTTTCTCTTGAAATTCTTGACCTTTTTCTCCTCCCATTGAAATTTGTCTCATATAAAACAATCTCTTAGTAGTTTGATTCCTCCTATCCCTCTTGGTCACTGCATGGCACTTTGAAAATACCGCATTGTTATTTTCTTGTTCAAATCCTACCCTTCCTCCAAATCCCAGCTCAAATGCTACCCTGGTTACCTGAGCCTGCTGTAACAATAGCTAGAGTGGATTCCTACCTCTGTTGGAAATAAAGTGAGCTTACTGACATTAGAGCTGGGGCCCAGAGGGCAGGAAGTTCCGGGGGTTCAGACGGACAGCAAGGTCTGGCAGTGCATCTTAGAGGCCGACACAGGGGAAACACAAGAATCATAGGAAGTTAAGCAAATGTAGTTGTGGAAACTTCTTGTGTAAGATAAATGGAAAGGAAAACATGCACAGCAGTAACAGGGCTCACAACATAAATCAGTCATTAGTCCTTAAGGCTAAGAGATTGGCAGGGTAGGGCCTCAGCCCACCCTTCCATGACATTGGCCTGAATACAGCTAATGATAAGGGAGTCCTTTCCCTCCCGGCTTTGGGACAGTCATCTTGCCCCTGTAAATTCTACTTCTTTGTCCTAGCTCTTTCCTTGGGGTCTCAGCAAAACAAATCTTTTTGACATGATAGCCCTTCAAATGCTTGGAAATGAGTAATTTGGTTTTTTCCCAATTAACCTCATTGCAAGGTATTTTAAAGGACTTATGAGCTCATGGACCTAGGTTAAGAATTCCTACAACTCTTCTGTATGAATACACAGCATAATAAAATAATATTTATTCAGTTTAACTTAGGATTACATATCACCTCCCTGAGATCAGCTCCCTCCTCTGTAAGATGAAATGGGGCAGGCTCGAGGGGTACCTTCATCTGTGAAGGAGTTATTCTGTGGGTGTTATCACCCCCGATTTTTCAGATGACGCATCTGAAACTTGGAAGTTAAATGACATGCCCAGTTCTCATTTGTAAAGTATTTTAGAGCTAACAAGCAGTTTTCAAATGATAAAGTATAACTTGTCAAAAAATTACTTTCACAGGAAGAGAATAACCTTGAGTAGAACCAGTCTCCACCCAGCAATCTCATGGCCTCCTTCCTCATCATGGGAGAAACTTAGTATGAACTTGATAACCTTTCCAGTCAGGCTTGGGTTGGTTTTGTTTCCAATTATTTGGAAATGAATAGGCAGTACACACAATCAAGTATTCATTATGGGGCAAATACCCCAGAGAGTGGTCTTAATGAGTACAATTATCTAATTATTATATGACTCCACAGGGCAGGGTCAGAGAGGGGCATCAGAATTTGTCTACCCCAGCTCCTTTATTTAAGAGATGAAGCAGCTCAAGCCCGGCAGCTCTAAGGGTCTTAGAGTGGGATTGGAAGTGAGGTGGCTTTGGGTTCTCTAACCTTGGTAACATCAGGAAAGTCACTTTAGTGCCTCTGGATCTCAGTTTCCTCACCTACAAAATGATACTGGGGTAGGAAGCCTTAAAGATGCCCTTTCTGCACAGCCTATAATAAGCCATTCTGCTTATGCTGTGTGAGGAAACTCTGACAGGCCTAAAGTGGAGGGATATATATACACAGCACACCCTGCATTTAGGCAGCAGTCATGTGAATTTATGTTTAGAGCAATCATGTAAGCCATTTCCTGAGAACATTTGATTTGAAAAAAAAAAAATCAAGACAGTCAACTCTCAGAAGGGTTAGATCAGGTTTGAATCCCTCTACTTTTAAGAAATTCCAAGGTTTTGGGTTACAGAAAAATTCAGGCTTGTTGGTTACTAATAATTGGATGTTTTTGATCTCCTGAAACACCCAAAGCCCAATCTAGAATGCCTGGGCCTCTCTACTAGGACCATTTCATTAAGAAGTTTTGCCACCAATACATAATGGGACAGTCTGTGTGCTCAGCTAGCCTTCTAAACAATAATTCTCAAGGCTTCACAATGACTTTAAACACATAAAATGCAAGCCCAAATCGTTTCCCAACAGCTTTTTATTTCAGTTTCCAATATTCTAGGCAATGATATAGGGCTAATTCAGGAAAATCTATCACCTTAAATACAACAGAGAGAGAACTCATTATCAAGCTTAGGTCTTGGTAACCCAACAACACAAAAAAGTGAAAAAAGTTAGCAGCATTAAAATAAAGTGCATTTTGCCAAACTTCTTTTAGTAAAGGGTCTTCCTCATTGTCACAAATTAAATTTTATCCACATATCACATAAGAACTTCAAAATTCCCACTTTCTCCCCAGAGCTATTACATTCAAGATATTACAAGATCTTTACTTTTTAAAATTTAGATTTAAAAAAAAAACACACCCAGAAATATGACAAAATTCATTCACAACTGTGCTTTGTTACAGTGATTTTAAATCAACCTTTGAGGCTACCACTGGTCAATCCTGGCAAAACATTAAAAATATCCTCTCACCATGTTCCTCCATTAGCAGACCTACCACATACCCTTCTGTTTCTGTGCCACTGGGATCTAGGGATAGGTAGGTGTATGAATGCCATTCAAGTCCCTGCCCAACAGCACATCTCAAGGGAATTCCCTTCACCCTTCCCATGGCTATAGCCAGACTCAGTAGTGGGACCTAAACTATGGAGGGGTCAGTCTGCACTCAAATTGCTTTCCAATGTTCCTGCCTGCTTACTGGGTTGTGAATGGAGACTGGGAACATGTTGCACAAGATACATGAACAGCCAAGGCCAGGACAATGCAATAGCAGCAAGACGCAGAAGCGAGGAGGGAGCTGGAGCAAGTATGCAGAGTTCTCAAGGGAAAGAAGGAGAACCATCTCCTTTGGGGCAATCCCATTTCCCCATGGACAGTCAGTCACCAGCAAAGCCACCAAGCCACCATTCCTTTCTCTAGGGCTTCAAGATTCTACAGGATAGACACTGCTTTTCCCAGGCTCTGCCTGGGACCAGAAAAGAAGCCAACATTTCAAGGGCAGGGGCTCATCCACCTCCAAAGAGAAGTCATCCCAAAACTTAATGACTGGAAACAGTCTTTAGTGAGCTCATGTAGCCAAGATGTGTCTCAGGCTGAAACTTACGGGGATGGGTGTTGGGAGATGGCCTGGAGAGGTTTGGGTTTTTCCAAATTCTCTGTCAAATGATTCCAAGAACAGGAACAGCTGCAGTAACGTGGAACAGATTTTTAGACAGACACACAGGCGGTTTGAAACTAGTGATTTCACCTCTTGTGGTGAAGAGGCAAAGGATAGCAAATCTAAGCTGGGTGGGGAAGAGGGCCTACTTCAAGTACAAATGAAGGCTAGCTTGATAACCATCACTGGAGCTGGTCTTTCATGCTGTTCAAAATGTCCTGCAGTAAGGCACCATCATCTATGCTTGCTGCCCAAGTCTCCTTTCAATTCCCAAACCACTTATGCCTTATCTTCCTTCAACAGCTTCATTCCTTTCCTTAAACCTACTTATCTTTCATAAAGTGAGGCCTCACAAAGATGCACTACAGAAACCGAGGACTTGAATCAGTCATGCACTGGGGAAGAGAATACCAGAAAGTGCTGCTATCTTGAAAGTGAACACTACACCCATGCACGTCAATCTTCACATACTAACGGACTCCTAACTGTTCTCTCTAAGCAATTTTCATCGCCTACATTTCCATTTACAGCAATTCTTCAAGTCCCAAACAGCTCTCCATTGGCTAAGCCTCCTTGGCCTGGCCACTGCGTCTGTCAAACTCCTCTGACAAAGCGCTGTATACAAGACTGACAAAAGCACTGCAAAGGAGAAAGAGGATTCACACTGATCAAGCCCATGGAAGCCAAGTAAGACTTCTTCCTGGGCTGGATCTGGCTGTGACTCTCAACTTCTCTGTACCTATTTCAAATTCTTTGTATCTGAGGGGCAAACACCAAGTGCTCACAAAAGTGGCTGTTCTCTACTGTTGTATTTTAGCTGAAGAGCACAGGATGGTGAGTCTACACAGGATAGTGCGAATGCCACACGGGGTGGGAGGGAGGGGCAGGTGGGACTCTGCTTGAGCACTAAGTTTCTCCAATACTCTTAATACGGGCTTTGGCCAACTCTGAGATCAAATGAATTGCTGTAACAAGTCATTTACCAAATAACCAAAAGACTGAATTAATTAGAATTTGATCAAAGTTTAGAAATAACAAAATTTAAAGAAACCTCAGTACCATCTGCAGTTATCTTTACAAAAAAAATTCTTCCATAAGTGTATGGAGACAGATATTCTTCCTGCACACCATCTAATCTCAACAACAGGCAAAGGAAGGGTGATAAATAACTAGCGTTTAAAGGTTCAACGCCATATCAGAAACTGGGGCGCTATCATTTACATGACCGCTACCCATGAGCATTGGCTTCTGAGTCTTGGCCTGAGGCCCCCCACTGTTCACCTCAGTCTGGGCCCCAACACCCGCTCTTCACACCTCCTGGAGCTCCCAGCTTTCCACACTATCTGCTTGGCTGCAAGTACTGATGGGTGAACATGTTGAGTTCGCTGTCCAGCCAACCTGCCTTATTCCTGAAAAGAGAAATAATTATCCCATGGATTCAGTCTGAACATACCCAAAGTGTCTAGTAGATACATAAGGGAGCTACAGAGCCCAGAGATGGAAAATAGTTCTTGCTCTTATCAAGGAATTGTAGAACTAGAGAAACAGACTAACAGACTTCTTTGCCACCATGTGGTAACTACAAGAGAGGGAAGTGAAGGGGCAAAGGAGACATGAGATCAATACACAAAGGCTATCTGAGGCAAGAGGGAAGATGCCGATTTGGCGTGCGTGTGTGTGCGCGTGTGTACATGCATGTGTGCATGCAGAAGTCTGGGAAGTTTTCTCAGAAGATATGGCCCCTAGCCAAGCTGTATGCTTCAGGAACATAAGGACTATAAAGGGCACAAATGAAGGAGTATTTCGGCAAGGGCGCCCACTCATATGCTGATGCCTCTAGAGATGAGAAGCACAATAGGAAGGTCAGGGAATATCAAGCAGTCCCGTGCAGCTAAAACACAGAGCTCATGAAGGTCATGTATGAATGAGCCAAGACGGCAGATCTCCAGTCTCGCAGGACTCAGGTAACCCCAGCTCAAAAGACAAGGACCCGTTGCTGAAACGGGTCCCTTGTTAGACTATCATTTGTCAACTCTGGTGTTGAGAGGACTTCATGTTGACTGCTGACTAAAGGGAAGGTACTTTGGCAAAGCCAAGGAAATGGAAGGTCTATCTGTTGAAACTCCAGAAGGGGAACTAGGAAATGCTAAGGTCCTAGAAGCAGTGGAGTGATGGAAAGAGGGCTGAACTTGAGAGTTAGAAAGCGAAAGTAAAAATCCCAGCAATCCAACACAATAACTTCAGGCAAGTCTTGAGGAGTCTTCCTTGGGTCTCAGTTTCTCAATATCTGTGCTGGGTTTTTCTGAGGTCCTGCCAGCTTTAAATCCCGTGATCACCATAACATATTTCTACAGTGCATGAAAGTCTGCAAAGCACTTTATGTAGATCGTCTTAGCTGATCCTCACAATAACTAAGAAGGAGGTGGCGATACTGTGCCCACTTTACAGATAAGCACACTAAGAGATCCCCAATTCTCAATAACAGTGTTCTTATTTCTTTTTTCCCCAAATACATTCAAATGAATCTAACTAGATCCTTAAAATCCCCGTGAGAACGGCTGTGTGAGTATCATCCCATTGTAAAAATGAAGAAGCCGAGGTGCAGAGCAGTGTGGGACCGGCCTAGTGGCACTGCTCCTTAGCCAGCGCTACAGCTCCACCCAATACTGGAAAGTACTCTGGGCTGACAACAGGCCTGCTGAGCTCCCCTGCAGGAGCAGGGTTTGCTGCTAAGGTGACTGCCAGTCAGCTGAATATATTTGCTCCGGGAAGAGTCACCCGGTCCGCAGCATGCTTACCTGAGGAGTTTGGCTTTGCTCTGCAATGAATCGAGGACCTCGATTTTTTTATTCAGGGCAGTAATCTCTTGCTCCAGGGTCTCCCGAGTCACATCCACTTGTTGACACAGGTGAGCAAAGGTCCCAGACAGCTCCCTAGAGGGAGAGGCTGCATCATTAGGAAGCACAGATATTAAAGCTAAGCAATGGTGAGCACCAAAGGAAAAAGTTGGACAGCAGAGGACCTTAACACCTTGAAGTCCCCAACACCAGTGCAGCCAGTACCCAATACGTTTCGTGCTCCGTGTCCTTAGCACCTCACACAATGTCTAACTGCATAGCTGATGTCAGATTAATCTAAAAGAATTATTCTCATTTAATTTTCCTGCTACTCCTGTTACTCAGGGAAAAGTCCTGAGTAAATTTTTATGACCAATTTATTAAAGCTGGAAAGTTCTGAAAGAGAGATGGCTTTGCCTGCTTTTAATAAGTCCAGAGAAACCTCAGCCACTGATCTGACCAGAAATCACACTGTTCAAATACTGGTGAAGTTTGCGGAAGAAAACTAGCAGACTCACCCTTTCTCCCTGACCCCATGCCCTCAGGTGGTGGTCCCTGGGCAGTCCTCTACCTGGCTCTGCTCCTCTGAGTCAGTGCCCATCGGAGGGAGTATGCCATGCTACGTAATGTCAGAAGGATGAGGGGCATGAAGAGGGAGGCCTGCCTGGGCTGGTCTGCCTTGGAGCAAGAACTCTGAAAGGCCCAAGATTAAAAAGAGGAAACAAGAGCCACTTACTGCTGGACCTGGTGGCTGCAGTTGGAGCCAGTGTAGCTGATGATGAGTTGCAGCTTCTCGCTGGCGTACTCCACAAACTGGCGCTTGAAGGCCCTCTCCTTTGCTCTGGTGGTCCATGTCACACGCTCATAGACGTAGAGGAGGCCATAGAGCCCCAAAGAAAGTGCGATCAGCCTCCAGCCCACTGCCTTCCAGACCTACAAAGGCACACCAGTAAGCAGCCAGAATCAGAGGCAGGGAAGGCCAGCAACAGCTGGCAGACAGCTACAACATCAAGTGTCCCTCAAAAGCCTAGTCACAAGGGAGAAGACAGTGGCTCTCACCTAAGCAGGTAGAAGAGGCCTTGGATGCCCTGTATCTTTCCTCAGACCTGATAATGCCATTTGTTTTGGCTTATTTTGCTTCCCCTTCCTCTTTAAACAATTTTAGGAGGACAGAAATACTGGAAGAAATCTAGGTGATACAAAACAAAAGCTATCAACATTTTCTTTTTAAAAAGAGAAGTACTGAACTTGATGTTTGAGGACCCAAGCCTTGACTTTGCCATTTACTGTCTGAGTAACCTCATGCAAGCCACTTGGCTGAGCCAGTTTCATCTATAAAATTAAGATAATTGACCATAACACTGTTGGAGAAGGCTCGATGGAGTGCAAGGATTTTGTAGAGTAGAAAGCATTATATAATGGTCAGGCATCAGTTTTGAAGATTTAATTTTTTTCAATGAACAAAATCAGTTTTCTCTCCCTAACTCCATCCACTGGGAAAAAAAGAAAAACAAACTGTAGCCAACAAGCCGCCCCTTAGGCCTCAGCTCCGTCTGGCTGGCCACAGGTTCCATCAGAAGCTCCCTACAGGCTGGAGGCACAGCCTACCACACCCTGCTCTCCAAGAGGCCTCCCCCAAAGACCACTTTCTGGAAAGCTGGGAGCAGCTCCATAGAGTATTTGATACCATACCATCAAGTCCTGATCATTTCCAAAGGGTCTGCACGCCACAGCCTCCCAAAAACGCTAAGGATGCAGGTAGGGGAGGTATTGTGAGCACTCTCCAAAAAGGAGCCAATCTCAGAGATCTCAGGATTCTAAGAGCTGGAAGGGACCTTGGCAGTCACTCAGCCCAACCCTAATATTTTACAGATGAGGAAATTGAGGTAACAAGATGCTAACATGACATGCCCAAGGTCTTGGCAATTTTATGGAGGTCCATACTAGAACTCTTGACTGCTGGATTCCTCAGCCTGGGCTTGACTACACCCCAAAGTATTTCAAGGAAACATACCTAAAGTCCATACAACCTCTTTCCAGGGTGATTCTCCTACTGAAAAGTGAATGCCCCCTCCCAAGATGTCTTCTCTTACCACTCTCCCTGGGGTGCAGTGCTCTGAACATAGAATGAATGAACAAGTCCTACATAAAACAGGTATGGCAGAGCAGGAGGAAATGTTGACTGGGAAGAGAAAGGGCAGTTTGGGAACCCCAAAGAGACCCCCTGCTTTCTACACATCTGTACTTACTCCTCCCTTTCACGAGGCCCCCTGCCTGGCACCCTGTGCAGGCTACGGCAGAGGACCCTTCTGCTGCTGCAAAATTTTCTAACTTTGAGCAGTCAGTCACTTGTGTACCCCTCATGCCCCACACCATCAGCACCTCCAGGGTAGGGGCAAGTTATGGATGGAATGCTTTTATCCCCAACACGGAGCCCAGTGTCTCATACATAACACAAACTTAATGTTTGCTCAGATTTTCTCAGAATGCACCACACCCTCCCCTTACGTCTTCTTCCCCATCTCTGGGTCACTATGACCACTAACTGAGTTAGACAACAGTCAGTATGTGCTTCTCAACTGAACTCCGAGGCCTCTGGGTCACCAGGTGCCATTAACAGCCTAGGGGGTGGGAAAACAGGTGACCAAGCTTGGCCGAATTCCACGTTAAACAAGGACAGGGAGGTTTTTGCTTATTTCCATATCTCCGGAGAGCTGGGGTCAAAAGGGCCTCGGACACTTAAGCCAAGTCACTCAAACGGTTTGCTTCAGTTTGCTCAACTATGCAAAGGGGATGATAACAGTGTCCAGCCCCCAGGGTGGCTGTGAGGAACAAATAAGATATATGTAAAGTGCTCAGCACAGTGCCTGGCATGGAGCTGACACTATATGAAGATTAGTTACTGTCACCATTACTATTAGATTCAAGGGCCTACAGGACCACAGGAATAGAGCTAGAAGTGACCTTAGAGACCTTTCCATTTTAGAAACAGAGGTCATAGAGACAGAGAGGTCATAGTTGGAAAGTGGCCAAGGTCACACTCAAACTCAGGTCTTTCTGAGGCTGAGCCCACACCTCTGGGGAAGGGGAAGGGGTTGCTAGGCTGAAGACTTCCCATGAGAGTGAGGATCTTGTCTTCTGTATCTCTGCCTTGCCCATCCTAAGTGTTTAATGTTTGCTGATGCTGAGGACAGAAGAGGGCTGCCTCAGGGGCTGAAAGAGGGCAGTAAGAAAGGGAAGCCCAAAGCCACTGGCCTCCCTCCCTCATCCCTGGCACTTTCAGATAAAAGGGGGGATTTCTGGGTTTCTGCGACAGTCCTACACACAACTTCAAGTCTTCTTACAGTACAAAATCAGCATTTGACTAGTTAGTTAAGAATGTGGTTCTTTGGGAACTACAAAAAATAAAGGTTGCCATGTGTGGCAGGCGTGAATGTCTATGTATGAAATCCTACTTAGAGGATACTACAACAAACAGCTCTATGCCATATGACTCAGTTGATGGGTTGTTTTGTTAAAGTAGATTCTGAACAGCAGCAAGAGCCTCAACAATGGACCTGGAGGCAGTTTTGAGACTCCTGCCACAAGCCGCCTTCTGTGGATGAGGAGCTGAGATGCAGAGAGGTGAAGGAGTCTGGCCACAGTGACCTGCCCCTCAAGTATAGTCATCCACTCATCATGTGGGAAGGGCCCTGCCTGGGCCTCATCTATGAGGCATTAGAGGGGAAAGGAGAGTTCCTTTTACTGAGTCCCAGTGATTAGTCTGAATCATCAGAATGTTGGTAGATAGAGAGCAGGGATGGAGCCAAACGTTGACTTTATCTGCTGTGCCAGACACTGGAGTGGACACAGGGAAGGACTTTGGCCTGGAAGGCTGGAGGTAGCCTGGAGCAGTCCAAAGAGCACTGAGTTTGGAATCAGAGAAAGGGGCTTCAAGTCCCTGCCTGACCCACCTTCTTGGTGGCTATGTGAGCCTGGGCAGTTTACTGCTCATGCTGCCCTAGTCTATAAGAGTAGGAGACTAATAAGACCACCCACCTCCCAGGGCTCAATCGAGCAATTCAGCAAACACTTACTAGATACCCAGTAAAGCAAGGGAATGACCTCAACAGAGAAAGTGAAAAAATTTTCCCTGCCTGCAAGGGGTTAAATTTGGTATGAGATCATCTGAGGGAAGGAGCCAGGGATATCAGGAAGGCTTTATGTAGGAGGCAGCAGCAAGACTGAGCCATGAAAAAAGCAAAGGAGGCTGCCAAGGGGTGCAAGTGAAGAGGGAGCACTTTCCAGGTATGTAGGCAAAGGCCTGGTGAAAGGAGATGACTACTACCTTCAGAGAAGAGCAGGCAGACCAGCCAGACTGAGCCAAGTCCATGAAGGAAGTGCAGAAGGGTCAGCCAGCACGAGAAACATGCTGGACTTGAAACACCAAACTGAAATTGGCATTTCCTTTATCCTAGAGACAAGGAACCACTGAAGACTCTGGTCAGACCCAAGCTTTAAAAACATTTTGGTAGCAAGGTGGGGGAGTGGTGGAGTAGAGAAGGGAGAGGCTGAAAGTACAAAGGTCAATTAAGAATGCCTGAAATAAACCACAATTTTGTTCTTTTAAAAAGAGGCCACAATGAGCAAATGAAAACAAGCCTGAGGTTTCACCTGAGATCCTAAAATGGGGCAAAAATGCCTAAAGACAGGAATCACTGCCACTGAAGGGCTATGGAAAGACAGGCACCTTGGCACTCTGTGGGCAGAGCCAGGACATGAATGGACATGCATCAAATGAAGTCCCTAAAACGTCCACACCCGTGGAACCAGATCCCACCACCAGGCACAAGGCCCAAGAAAGCCATCAACAAGAAGAAAGTCCTCAAATACACCTGCACATTTAGAGCAAGGGCCTAAAACCAGAGCCGTGGCCCACCTCAGGGGAAAGGCTGACCGCATGCTGGTCCATGAACGTGATGGAAGATGGCTGTGCTCCAAGACATGATGTGGGTGATGCAGAGAGAATCCTGGACAGACAGACACAGACTGAGGCTGAGCGCAGTCAAGAGAGCCAAGGAAAGAAGCTACACAGTCAGTGCACAAGTGTCCAGAACCAGCACCACCAGAGGAAAGCCAACATTGCAGAACACAGAATCACCACAGCGCGACACACTCCCAACTCCTGCCTCTTGGGAGAAATGGAACACTGAATATCTTTTCAGTCTTTGTTGATGTAATGACCCATCTTGCTGGGGTTTTTTCTCTTCCTCATGTTCTTTTAAAAAATATTCGTTGCTATATGGGATGGCTCCTTGACAGGAGATGGGAGGGATACCAGGAGAAAGTGAGGTAATGTAAAAACAAAAGGAATCAAACATTTTCTAACAGGGTTTTTGGTATAGTTTAAGAGAAGAGGCACCCCAGGTGATAAATGGTCAAAGGATATGAACAGGCAGTTTTCAGAGAAAGAAATTAAAGATATCCATAGTGATATGAAAAAAATGCGCTAAATCATGATTGATGAGAGAGCAAATCAAAACAACTGAGGAACCACATCACACCTATCAGACTGGCAAACACGACAGAACAGGGAGATGATAAATGTGGAGAGGATGTGGCAGAGCTGGAATACTATCATTGCTGGTGGAGCTGTGAGCTGATCCAAGCATTATGGAGAGCGGTTTGGAACTATGCCCAAAGGGCGACAAAAATGTGCATACCCTTTGACCCAGCAATATCGCTACTAGGACTGTATCCCCAAGAGATCACAAAAATGGGAAAGGGCCCACATGTACAAATATATTTATAGCAGCTCTCTTTATGGTGGCCAAAAACTGGAAATCAAGGGGATGCCCATCAACTGGGGAATGGCTGAATAAATTGTGGTATATGAATGCAATGGAATACTATGGTGCCATAAGAAATGATGAACAAGAAGACTTCAGAGAGGCCTGGAAAGACTTATAGGGTCTGATGCTGAGTGAAAGGAGCAGAGCCAGGAGAATTTTGTGCACAGCAATGACCACAGTGTGTGAGTATTTTCTGGTAGACTTGGAACTTCATTGCAATGCAAGGACTTAAAAAAATTCCCAATGGTCTTTTATAGCAAAATGCCTTCCACATTCAGAGAAAGAATTATGGAATTCAATCGTAGAATGAAGCAACAAATCCTTTTCTTTTGCATTACATTTTGGTTTGCTATATGATTTCTCCCATTCACTTTAGTTCTTCTACACAGCATGACTACAGTGAAAATGTATTTAATAGGAATGTATGTGTAGAACCTACGTAAAATTGTATGCCGTCTCAGGGAAGGAGGGGGAAAATAGGAGGGAGGGAGGGGGGAAAAATCTAAATTATATGGCATTGATTGTAGAACACTGAAAATAAATAAAATTTTTAAAAAAGACTAAAACAAAAGAGACAGGCTGTGGCTGTGAGAGAAGAGAAGAGGGTAGACCTGAGAGAGGGTCATGTGAGCCAGGGGCTATGGAGGTACTGAGTGAACTGGGAGGAAAATGCAAAATTAAGAGCAAAGAGTCTGAGGTGGTGATGAGGAAAAGCCCAATGCTCTAAAGAAATGAGCTGTTGTACAGAAAAAGAAAATTCTGTGGGGATGGAACTATGAGCTGAAGCTCAAAGCAGAGCTTGCCCAGTGTCTGTGGTTAACTCCTTCCACCAGCCTTGCCTCAGCCCACAGGCATGAAGGGAGGTGAGGACCAGGCCATGCCTGTGGTTGATCATTCCTGTCTTTTTCCCTGGATGGGGCTGAAGTGCTGCTTCATTCCTGCTTGTCCACCAGAGAAGGTGAACCTAAGCCTCTCCATTTCACCTTTCTCTGAGGCTCCGATTTCTGGCAGGGATTCATTACCAAAGAATTGCACCACAAGGGGCAGTCTGGGAGCTGAACAGTGGTATCTGGAAACCTCCTCTGTAACTGGCTATGACGCACTGGCAGTCAGTCAACAGTAGTGACCCGAGAGCACTGTTTCCCACTCCCTCTGCCCCCCATGCTCCCCTACTCACCACTCCTCCAACAACAAGAATCCCCATAGAGGTTCTGGAGGTCAGGGAGGCCAAGCCAGTGACCATGGAAACCATGAGCTCTTCCTGGGAGAGAGAGTTCTGAGGCAAGGGAGGCATGCTGGGGTTTGCTGGAGTTAAAGGGAGGGGACGTTGAATCTAGACAGAGAGAAAGAAAAAAGGGCAAAGTGACCTCTAACCCCAGTGTCCATGCTTCAGTGAAACCCCTCCTAACTCTAGAGTGGGCTTTCCAACAGGGGTGGAAAGATGGGGTGAATGTGAGCAAGACCAGGCAAGAGAAGAGACTTAAACTGAGCAGGAGGAAAGTGAGCTGGCCAACCGGAGGAAGAGACTGAGGGTCAGGGAAAGGAGAGTTAGGCAGGGCCTGCATGTGCCAGAATGTAGCAGGATGCTGGCTGGACAAGCTACAGAGCGGAGGGCCTTGCTGGCTCAGAGGCCCCCTTCCCAACCAGGCAGCCTCCAGCAGGCTTCTTACCTGGTCGTTATAGCCCATTAAGGCCCGGCGGCTGTTCTTTGGTCCCAGAAACCTATTCACAAGCATAGTCCACCCAAGAGAAAAGTGGAACTCAATGTCTTCCTGAAAGTCAGCACAGAGCTTGTCACAGTTCAGGTCATAGCTGAGCGAGAAGCACTGTCGCGGAACTAGCATGTCTATCTGACCCCGCAGGGCGACAGGAAGGAGAGGTCTCAAGCCATCTGGGACAAATCAGAAACAATAAGAGTCAGAAGACAACAAATGAGAACCCTCTGAGATGATGCTATGGGGGGCAAATGGCAGTTGCCATAACCATTTAAAACAGCTATAGAAAGAAACTGAAATTCTGCTGGTGCTGTGAGCCAAATGGAGTTCTGAGCTAATTGAGCCAAAGGCAAACATGATTCAACAGTGAATTTTGTATCAGATTATTGTTCAGGACACACAGATGTTATTTAAATTCACCTAATACTTCCATTACTCTGAGGCAACCAGGAGGCCCAGTGGATAGAATCTTGGACTTGGAATCAGGAGGTCCTGAGTTCAAACCCTGCCTCAGCCATTAGGTGGGTGACCTGGGTAAATTCCCCCAAAATTTCAGCAACAGTTAATAGCACCTACTTTCCAGTTCTGTCATGGCGGTCAAATAGGGTAACACACTAAGTACCTTGTAAACCTTAGATATACATTGAGATACTGGGGCCATTATTACATTACTTCTGTTTGGCTTTCTCAACTTAAATATGAAGTCTTTGTCCACCTGCTGAGGTAGATTCTACCCCAATTCCTTCACAGTCACCCTGATAGCCCACATGTTACTGCCCTCCACACCCTCATGATGGTATGGATGTGATAGGCCAGGGGAGATCTGTGTGGGTCCAGTGATGGACGCTGTCTATCCGTCTGACCTGTGGACCAGAGGAGCTAAGTACAGAGAAGATCGTTACCAGGAGTAGTTTTAATTACCATTACTACCTGGACAAAGGAAGAGTAAAATTTTCTTCAATATAGCAACTCAAAGACCAAGGAGAAGTGTTAGAATCTGCACCCATGCATGGTGGGAGGCAGTGTAAATTCCACTCAGGCAGAGGACTCTAAGTGCACGTGGCTTGTCCATGTTTACACAACTTTTAAAGTGTTTCCATGGTGACTGATGTATCCAGGGCTGAATATAAACTCAACTTTGCCTGGTTTCAAGTCGAGCAATCTTCATACTATTCTACGAGGGCTTTTCACGTGAGGTGACTTTGCTAGTGAAGGCCAAAGAGCCAGCCAGAGTCCCAGAACGGTAACAAGGTGTCAGCCCCAGGCTTTCATTGGTCAAAGTTAAGCCAAACTTTCTCTATGTAACATGTGGATACCTCACTGGGCCATGAGGAAGGCAGCAAAGGTAAAAACAGGTGCAGTCATAACACGCCCTTTGACTGGAGCCCAAGGGCAGTCAGTCCTTCCTCCCCTACTCTGTGGAGCCAAGCCCCCAGGGGGGACACCCACCTATCATGTCCTGCTGCATGGTCTTCAATGCCCCAGTGATGGCATTGGAGCAACGCTCAGACAGGTTGCGGCCCAGGCCCTCCTCAATGTGGCGATGTAACTCCTACATGGCAGATGAAAGGTCGTAGGGTCACACAAGTTAACACATGTCAAGCTCTTGGCAAGCTTTACAGTGTCTACAAATGCTAGCTCTTATTACCATTACTGGCAAAGACATCCCTAAGGAAGGATTTTCTTAGTCAAACACAAACATGCCTGGAACTTGAAGCGATCATTTCTGGGAAGCCATATTCCTTGAAATTTGTTGCAGAAAACACAACCCTCCCAGCCCGTGGACTACTTAAGAAACCAGATGCAGGATCAGTTTTGGGCCCTGAGGAGCCACCCCAGCAGCTGGGGGCCGAGTCACTAGTCAGTATCAAGGGCTCTATGTGCCAGCAACACCGAGGAGGTCATGAAGCTGGGAATCTGTCCACTGCTTAATGACTCACATTCTTATAAACCTTGAGAACCACTGGAGAGGGGTGAAAGTCCATTTGGTATTCATCTACCAGCACAGAGAGACGCCTTATTTCTTCAGCCATTGCATTAGAAACCTACAGGAAACAAAGCCAAACCGAAAAACTGCTGAAGCTGTGTCCTATCTCACAGCACTAGGGGAGCTCCTGCAGTTGGTCAAAGTGGACCCACCCACAAGCAGCTCACAATTCAACTCAAGGGTCCTAAAGTGCAAGGGCTGCTAGTCCATCCACCTCTTGGTTTGTAGATGAGGAGAAAGGGTCAATGAACCTTGGAGCCAAAACCCAGGCCCAAAGAGATGATGGCAGAAACTGGCTGGGTGATAAGCTTCCCCAGTCTGAGCCTGGTCACTATGCTTGGGGCTTTGTCCTTTCCCTACCAACATGAGCTAAACACCCCAGAAGGCATAAGACCCATGTCAAACTAAAATGTAACTGGGAAATATATAATTGAATAAAATAGCACAAAACATTGATAACACTAAAACCAAGTTAGATTGTGGCAGTCAGGGGTCCTTGTGTGCATTAAGACCCCATTTATCTCTGAGTTTGCCTCTACTGCTCTAAGACATAGTCAGCACTCACCTGTCTCTCCACCTCCTCAGTCATCTGCTTAATCCGAACTCTGTAGTCTTGAGTTAGGAGTTCTAATTGCTTGTCGATGAATCTGAGCCTCTCCTGCCTCTCTTCTCGTGTTTCCTGACAATAAACCCTGGAGAAGGAAGGCATCGATGAGAAAACCAACTTCCATGAGCCAGTGAGAGCAAAATGGGAATATCAGGAATTTGGAAGTTCTTACAGTTCACGGTCTTACTCATTCTGAAGAACCAATGGGCAAGTCTTCTTAGAATTTACATGTTTTTATCCTAACTACAAGAACTATCACCTACTGAACTCTCAAATTCTCTACCAGATATATACAGATAGGGAAGGGAAGAAGGGAACAAGAATTTATTACGCACCTACTATGTAACAGGCACCATGTTCAGACCTTCAGAAAAATGATCTCATCGGATCCTCACAACAGGAGGGAGGGAGATGATGCTATCCCCATTTTATAGTTGAGGAAGCTGAAGCAAACAGCAGTCAAGTGACTTGCCCAAGGTCACACAGCTTGTGAGAATCTGCGGCCACATCTGAACTCACATCTTCCTGACTCTAGGCCCAGAATTCTATCTATTGCCACAAACTTCCTCAGCAGCAGAAAAAGATGCCTACAATTAGAATCTACATGGTACCAAAGAGACGGTGAGGGTCAGATGGTTAAGAGTCCTAAGAGGTTTACAACTTGTCTGCTGTGTTGGCCACACAGCAGGTGCTCAAACAAGGCTTGGCTGATGGACCACCTCACAACTGCCAAGGCTAGCAGGAATAAGACCGAACCCACAAATTTAGGCTCTAGAAGCATTTCAAGAGAAGGCTTGATATGGTATAGTCAGAGAGCAATGAGATCAGGCTCACAAGATCAGCAGTCTCAATCTCAGAATAATAGTAACCTCAGGCAAATCCCTTGCTCCAGGGGTCTCAGCATCCTATAAAACAAGGCAGCTAGATCAGGTGATCACTGGGGTCTCTTCTACAATGTTGTGCGTACAGTAGGTACTCAATAATAACTGTTTAAGAGAATCTCATCTCTAAAATTTTATTATTCAATTGACAAAAATAATAAAATGATGGAATGGTTAGTGCTGGAGAGGCTGTGGGAAAACAGGTCCACTAATATGCCATTGGTGGAGCTGTGAATTTGTCCATCTAATCTAGAAAACAATTTTCAATAATGCAAGACAAATGAATAAATTGTTTGCAGTCTTTGACTTGGCATTCCCTCTATGGGCACACTCCCTAAGGATGACCGAGGCAGAGAGTCCTGATACACACCAAAACATTCCCAGCAATAATTTATACGGAAAAAACAAAATTGTCCATTAATTGGGTAGTAGCTGAACAAAGTGGGCTATAAACACGGCATGGAATATCCTTCATTATGCTTTAAAAAATGAAAAATGAACAATGAACAGAACTCACAGAAGCATGGGAAGATCTAGATGAGCTGATACAGAGCTGAGTAAGCTAACTCAGGAGAACAATCAACATGACCACTCCAGTAACGGAGATGAGGGCAGCTGGACTGATAACTGTAACGACCAATTTTGGCCCTGGAAGCCAGATGATTACATGGTCTGGCCCCATCCCCGATCCCTCCCCCTGGCCCCCAAGACGCTGAAGGAGGCTTCAGATTTCCCCTGTGTCCTCACCGCTGCTCCTGTGCTGCAACGTGCAGAGAATCCATGATGAGGCGTGCGTCTTCCACCATCTGCTTGGCTCGGACAGTGTGCTGCTCAAACTTGGTCTTTACGGCTGACTGTGATATGCACTCCTGGGAGAGAAGACAGTACTGAGCCATGTGCTACTGGGGAGTGGGGAGTGCAGGGCAGGATGGGGAAAGGGCTTACCTCAAACCTCCGCTCAAAGTTCTGAAACTCAAACATTCTCACTTGAAACCCTTCTGCCAAGGCGCCTCCTAGGAGAATTGTCCAGCATTAGCAGGACAAGGATTGAGCAAATGGTACAAGTCATCAGACCCACCACCCCAATTCATTCATGCTGTTCTTGGGGGATGGGGAAAGAAGGAAAACCTCCATACCTAGGGCTCTTCTTGCCTTCTCCATTACCAGACTAAGTTAGATTTTCTGGCTGCCCCGTAATTATACAGATAAACGAGAGCACCGTTACCTCCTTCTGGCATCCCTTGAGCTTTCTGGATTCTAGCATTGACCACCTCCTTGGCGGACACGAAGAAGATGCGGTCCCCGGCTTGGGCCCGATCTACCACACCCAGTTCATCCACCAGGAAGCTGGTACAGCGCTCCATGTGCTGCCTCCGGACCTGGAAGAGGCCCAAGCCCAAGAAAAATGAGGCCCCTCGCTGGCACCAGCACTGGGGAGATACCACACCCAGGAGGGCAGAGCAAATACAGAGTATGGAAACTACAAATCTGCCACCTCTTCTGATATTTCTACATGTGAGAAAAACGAGAGGGGGTTTATAAATTTGTGCAAAGCCAGAAAGCAAATGATTGCTCTCTAACAGTGTTCTTTCTCACCCCCTTCCTCAGTAATTCATTCTTCGGTGCAGACCTACAGTAAGCAGACTTCCTTTTATCTAAATGAGGTAAACCAAACTCTGTGTCTTTCATGCCTATAAAAATGGTGTGCTGTACATATCCACAGAAACCTTGGGAAGATATACCAGGTAAGGAAGAGAGTCGGGGCCAAGGCATGCCCCTCATCTACCCTCACTACCTGAGTGATCTTAGACAAGTTCTTCAGCTTCTCTGGGCCTCAGTTTCTTTCTCTGTAAAATGACAGAGTTGCACTAGAAGACCTACAGTTCCATCAGTTCTATGTACCATCTGCTCTAACATTCTAGGATGTCAAGTGTAGACCATCTGGGGGAGAGGAGTGGAATGCTGCCCTTTACCCCTGTGACTTCCTTGCATTGGTTGGATTTTCTCTTCCAATACCAACGCAATCTGAAAGCACTCTGACCAGCTTCCAGAAGTGCCAGGCAGGGCACCACGCACCTCTTCCATGTACTCTGGTTCTGAGGCAGAGGCGTCCCAGCGGTTGTTGAGGATGAAGATGTTAGGACGAGAAAGGCGTTCGCTCACCTTGTGGAAAAACTGCTTCTCCTGAAAACAAGGAAGCCCTTAGCTCAGGGGAGCCTGCTACCACAGCAGGCCACTGAGTGGGGTTGGGGAGGAAGAGGAAAAGTGGGGAGGATAGAGAGAAGGGGAGGGGAGGAGGAGAGGGGAAAGGAAGGAAGTAGGGGGAGGAGGAACAGAGGGGTTACCGTCTGCATCAGTGTGGACTCTGAGTTGGCCACCAATACAAACACATCTGCATCTAGGCAGAACTTGTCGATCCAGCTGTCCAGTTCTGTAGTGACATCAATCCCAGGGCTTAAAGGTCACAAAAGGAAAAAAGTATGTTATCACTGTACAAAAAGAGCAACAGGGAGAGTAATTCTTTCCCCTGTGGAAAAAGGAAGAATTAGAAGATTCTAAATCATCCATGCACATGGAACATGAACCTTCAGAGCAGAGCAAAACCAGGTTCAGCCTTTAGAATGTTAATAGGCTGCAAGTGAAAAAAATCACTCAGTAAATGTTCAACTACAACCGCTGCACATCATTATCAGTGACTACTAACAAATGCAGAGGTGTGGCAACACTGAACAGGCAAATGCAGAGATGCGGCAACACTGAAGAGGTTCTGGCAGGCAGACGGATTTTGGCATGTCAATTTGGAAAGCTGTTCCAACTGCTATGCTAAGGCACAGATGTGGCCCAGGCCTGGCTAGTCCACCCTGAGCTACTCATCTCACTGGTCTTTTCCTCACCCCCGAGGACCACAAGCACTGTGCTCTCACTCACCTGTCCATCAGCACCAAATCATCTTTCAGAAGAGAGCACTTGGAATTGGGCCACATCACACTCACCAGGCTGCCAGCATTTAGGAGCTCATCTTGGTGAAGGGCATGGGCCAGCTGGTTTACCGTCTGTTGGGAGAAGGCAAAGGAAGATGAGGAAAGTTTCAGGGGCTGATCAATGAGCTGTGGCATAGAGTGAGAACCCAGAATTGGCCTCAGAGGCCATCCAACCCAGCCAAACAAGCAACACCTTCAGTGACTGGGAACATCTCACCTCCTAAGGCAGCTCCAATTGTGAAGAATTATCTCCTGATCTCAAGTCTAAGGTGCCTATCTGCAACATGTACCCACTGATGTGATGGTGCGGGGGCCAGCAGCATTTAAAGATAGCTGGCATATGCCAATGTCTTCAGCTGACCCTCCTGCACAGCATGGGCATGGCAGCTTGTACCATCCTGGGTGCCCTTTCTAGACACTCTCCAAATTTGTCAATATCCTTCCTAAAATGTGGCACTCAGAGCTGGACACAATCCAGCCTGAGCAGGGCCTACAACAGCAGGAGCATCACTGTGCCGACTCCCTTGGATCCCTCCTTCCTGGCAGAGATGCTCACTTAGCAGACCTTCAGTGATACATTCAACAACTGGTGGAGGGACTGAAGTCAAATTCTCTGGGGCTGACAGTCTGCAGATGCCATTCTCTTCCTTTTTCTGAAAATCAGGACATTAGGTCCTTCTCCAATCCTGCAACACCTCACAAAGGAACAGGCTGGAGACTCTTCAAGATGCTAAACCACTAGGTAAGATTTGGGTTGCTGTTACCCCCTTCCCTGAGGAGAATCAAAGTGCAAACCCCTCGACAAATGCTCACATGCAATCTGGGGCAGCTCCGACTCATGACAGGAGAAAAAGACATTAGTGAACTTTAAAGCGTAACCATGGGCATATACTTGTCCTTCATATAAAGTAGATGGAATGACATGTCCAGGGCCACACAAAGAATCAAGAGTGGGTGGCTGGATTCTCTATGGTCCAATTGTCCTTTCACATTCTGGAAAGAAACGTCTGAAATAGGATCTCCTATGCTCTTCCTGGGAGGACGCTCCCTGAAGGGGTTGCCCACGGGGGTCAGGGCTCCCTTGGGCCCACGTTACCTTGACACTTTTCTTCTCCTCAGAGCCCTCGGTGAGCAGGAAGGCCTCTTGGCCATCCGTCCCCTCCACCCGGAGGAAGCAGTTGGTGGTGTGGCCGATCCCAGAGGGGAGGACTTTGTCCCAAAGCATGGCGTTGATCACCGTGCTCTTGCCATTGCTTGTCCTAGAGGAGATGGAAGACCATCAGCAGCCACCTAGCTAGGCCTGTGCAAACACTGAGCCATCCATAAGGGAGCCCACAAAGGCGCTCCCACATCTCAGAGGGCTGTGGGGTGTTTCTTCTCTTTTTTTAGGCTCAATCATCTCAAATCCTTTCTAGTTTTATTAAAGGCAGTGGGGACAGGGGGGCCTGGCCTAAAAATTCTAATAGGATTAAAAACTAAATCTGCATTCATTTATTTCTTTCAGTTTTCCATGCTGTTCTTTAATTCTGATCCCTCTAAGAACAAGTGACAACTAAGGCAGGTAAAGAGAGAAAAATGAAGAGTTCTCCGACAGCCCACAGTGGGAGCTGTGTGTGTCTTCCACATGCCTGGTGGCTCACAAAGCCCTTTCCTCATAGCAGCTCAGAATGGCATTCCCCCCCATTGGGACGCACCAGGATATTAAATCAGTTTAAAAATAGCTCCTCTAGCTGACTCATCAGCTATGGCTTCTGCCTCCTTCCGCCCTCCCTACGCCTGCCATATCTGTCCCCAGTTCACACCGGAAGCTTCTCCACGACTCACATTTCTGTTTTTGTGGCATTTCACAACAACCTTCTCTTTACTCTAGTGATGACATAACATTGTTTTACAGTGTGTACTTCGTGTATTCATCAGGTAGTACTGCATACTGTTATGTGGTAGGTTCTTATTTTCCCAACCAGACTGTCAGTGCCCTAAGGGCAGGAATGGTGTCTCACCTACACTTTCTATCTGCTTCAAGCTCCTATGGCCCTGCGCTCTGTACTCAGCAGGGGCTTAATAAATGTTTAGGGAACAGAGTCAAATATCCAAAAAGATTCAGTACTATTATGGCAAGAATGAAGTGAACTGAGGTGCTGAGGCTAAATTACTCATTCCCTGTTCCATGACCAGCTGGAAGCAGAACTGCCCACATGTGCTCAGTCTGCTGACAAAGCCTGGCTCAGCCTTATCCTCTTTTATTTTCAAAGGGGCTTTCTGGACTCTAAAGCAGAATGAATGAAACAACCTTGTCTCATTGAGGCCCTGAGGTTATGTCCCAAGGGGACTCTTGGATAGAACTGCGTTCCAGTGTGGCCCAGCAAGTCAATCAAGGAAAAGGGCTGAGGGCAGCAAGGACTCACCTGCCAAAAAAGGCCACCTTCATGTGCCGCCGGGCCAACACCTCACTGATGCCCTTTACTTTGGACAGGTAGGCTTTGACCTCCAGCACCTGCTCTTCAGTGGTGACTGGATCAAGCTCGACATTTCTATGCGTGTCTGTGGAAACAAAATGAAGGCAGAGTCAGATATGCAAAGACTCTGAAGTCACAGGAGCTGGGTTCAAATTCTGCCTCTGACCTTTATTAACTAAGAGCCTTGTTCTCAGCAATGCAATGACCCAAGACAATTTCAAAAGACCATGATGGAAACTGCTACCCACATTCAGAGAAAGAACTATGGATTTGAATGCAGATCAAAGCAGACTATTTTTATTTTTTGGCTTTTTTTTTTGTGGTTTTCTCCTTTTGTTCTGTTTCTTCTTTCACAACATGAATAATGAAAAATATGTTTAACATGACTATACGTATATAACCTATATCACACTGCTTGCTATCTTGGGGAAGGGGGAGGGAGAAAAACATAAGAATTCAAAAATTGCAAAAATAAAAAACCTGGGAGCCTTTGGACAAACCACCTAACTTCCCTGGGCCACTTCTGCAAAAAAAGACCAGATGGCCTGGAAATTCCTTCTAGCTCTGGGCCTGGATCTGTGAAGTTTCCAGTTTGATAGGATGTTTTTACTAATAAATGAAACAAAGAGTCAGGTAGTCGAAACAATTCCAGAAGGAAAACATTAATGATACACTGTAGCTCTGAGGCTTCAGAGATTCTATATCTTTCTATACCTTTATTATCTTATTTCTCAGAAGTATGGAGGAGGTGAGACAGTAAAGATAAACCCAACTTTCTAGACAGAGAAACTGAGGCAGAAGCAGATATGGGAAAAGAATTGAGGCTTGTCTCATTCTTAGCAGAGTGCAGAACTCAACTCCCAATTAGCTGAGCTCTGACATGCCATCAGGCTGACACACCCCAGATTCTTTGCACACTCCTAAAGCATCTGAAACATGCTAATTGGCAGGCCTGGCACACCTGATTCACTGCTAACATTGAGCTGGTAACATCAGAAGTGAAAAAGCCAGCACCCTCTCCCAGCCTATGCACCCCAGGTCAGATGTTTCTCCTTTTTATAGCCATGTATGCTTGATGTGACAGCAGTGCCTAGAGCCTCTGCAATGTCTACCTGGCTGGACTCCAGGAACTGCATTAAAAACAAATTCATAAAAGCAGCATCCGACATCACCACATGTCCCCCATCCCACTGTTAATCCAGGATGATTCCGAGTGCATCCTGGTGTCTGGTGGGCGCTGTTGTTCTACCAGCCCCTCCCACTAAGAATGTCCAGTGCTTTCCAATAAGACAAACACCTGGAAGGCTCCATCCCTGGAGGCAGGATCCAAAAGCCTTCCTCAAACCCACAGTAGTTTATGACAATAAGCTGGGGCCCAGAAGTAAACAGCTGAACCACAGGCTGGATGATTCTTGGCAAATCACACAATGTTTTCAGTAACTCCTGTCTGCCCCATGATCCCATCTCCTAAAGACCAACATCCCCCCCAGGATGCTGCATGGCTATGAAGTATGGAAAAAGAGGATTTAAGAATCAAAACTTCAAGTGATCCAAAGAGCAACAGAAAACCAGAGTGGATATGAGTGGCTGTGGCAAACACCCAACAACTTACATTCACAAGGGACATCCTTTTGCAGTCACAGAATGCTTTCCAGTTTAAGAACCCTTTCCAAACATTATCTCATTTGAGTTTTCTTAGTAACCTTGCGAAGTAGTAGGTGCTATTGATTGTACTGTGCCCATTTTACAGATGAGGAAACTGAAGCTCAGGGAGACAAATGCTTCTCAAGGTAACATGGCTAAAAAGGATCATAGGGGAGATCTGAACCCAAGACCTTCCTGACTCACAGGCTCAAGCCCTGCTCAGGACTCATGCTAGCTGGGTAACCATGGCAAAGACTTTTAATCTCTTACTCAGCAGCCTGAGCACCTCTTAAGACTATAAGGTACAAAGGAGTGACCTCTGCACTAGTGGAAGGACTTTGCCCCCTGGAAGTTTCTTACACCAATGAAGACTGGACAAAACTTCCAAGTGATCAGAAGAGGGGCAGACCCGTCATGTAGTGAGAGTGAAGAGGAGAGAACCTGGAGGCTACCTAGAAATCATAAGAAATCAGAATAATGAAAGAAAGGCTTTCAGGGGAGCTGTGGAGCACTCACTGCTGGCTTGCGAGCTGGACTGAAGGACCCCACTGATGGCATCGGGATCCTCTGCCAATGCGTGGGTTACAGCCCAAAGCACCTGTTGTGAGCCAAAGGGAGCTCAGAGGTCACCCCTTTGGCCCCTCCTTCCTCTCTTTAGAGACAAGGAAATGAAGGCCAGAGAGATGAAAGGTCACAGAGGTTGTAAACAGCAGGGGCCTGGACTCCAAGTCCTCTGGTTCTAAACTTAGCCCTTGCTCTACTCATTCATCCAATGGAACCATAGAATGGTAAGGCTGAAAACACATGGGGAGATCTCTGGGTCTTGCCATCTTGCCTCAGCTGCCTTTCCTAGAACATCGCCCTGTGCCTTCTCCCACAGGTGAGCTCCTCCTGGGCCAGTCAGCCTTCATTCCCCATCCTGGTCTACCACTAATTGTGTCTCCATCCCCCACCCCCACCAGTTTTCCAGTTCCCTTTTGTGCACTGTCTCACCTTGTTGGGATTAAACTCTCTGAAGGCAGGCAATGTCTTTATGTGCTTAGCACAGTGCCTGGTGCACAGGGACTGATAAAACCTGCTCACTGCCCATCTAGTGCAACCCTCTCATATCCCAGGAAAGGCAGCTGACAACAGACTAGATTTAGTGATTGACTTGCAAGACTTTACAAAAGAAGACCATGCTAATGAAACGCGATCCATTTAGAGAAACAGAGGCATGTTTAAAACTCTTTCTATATGCTAGAAGGACATGGCTTCAAAGCTCTCTTAGTTACCACCTGTGTGACCCTGATTAGGTAAGACCACCTCTCTGTGACCCAGGGTCCTTCTGGGGAAGAGGGGTTTGACTCTGGAACCTGCAGGGTCCCTTTCAATTCAAGTCAATGATTCTGACTAACAGCCAGAGCAGGGAGACTGGGGGGAGGAGAGAGAAACACAAAAGGGTTAACTGCCCAAATTTGAATCCTCAGAGTCAGCAGGTCTCTCCCTGATCAGTCTGGGACTAGAAACTGTCCCCAAATTAGAAGTTAGCCTTTAAGATGAAGCTCATTCACTGGTAAAGCATAATACTGGATCTTGTGTCAAGATGATCTGGGTTCGAATTCCAGGTCATCTGTTTACTGCTGTGTGGCCTTGGGTTAAGTATCTCTGGCCATTAACTACATCATTGGTCAAATGAAGTGCCCCCCCCCCAAGCTCTCATGAGTCTCCCTTCATGAGGCTAGAACCTGCTTAATTCTGGCAATAAGTCTTCGGATGAGTCCACAAGAGGTGGCCCTGTGACTGACAATGGCAGCAAACATCCTGTGGGGACTAAATAAGACACTCAGGACTCCATCACTATGACTAAGTCAGAGCCTCAACTTACCCTCTAGAAACGTAGCACTCTCCTGAATATATGCCCCCAGCTGCTCAAAAATGCCATTGATCTTCTTCTTGGCAGTGACAAAGTGCTTGAGTGGAGACGCATTCACCTCGGCCATGTGTCTTTTGTCCTTCTTGATTGAAATAATGGGGCTGGAGTGAGAGAAGATCAGGGACATTGCGCTGTGGAGAAAAACATAGTCCATGAGGCCAATGTGCCACACGTCCCCATGCTCCTGGAAGAGGCCTCCAAGGACATCTGGCCCAACCCCTTCATTTTACAGGAGGGGAACCTGGGACCCAAGATGTGAAGTGAATTGTACAAAGCCCCACAAGGGGTAGTGGTGACAGGATTTGAACTCACATCCCAAGTTCAGTCATCTTTCCACTGCACCACATAGCTTTATGTGGTTTTTTTCTGGATTGGAGGAAGGAGACCTAAATAACTATTTCCAGGGATTAGACTCCTCTTTGATCCTTTTACATAAAGCAGAGAGCAAAATTATCCTCCAACTGCTTGATCTTAGCCATCATTCCAATGCCAGAGAACACTGTGAAAAGAACACGGGAAAGGCAAGATCAGAGGATCACAGCTGAAACCTGAGGAACGGACCATGGAGATGACCAGACATGAAATTAATGTGCAGGGTCAGAAACTAAAGTCAAGACCCTCAGCCTCCTGATTCAGCTGCCAGAACCTTGTCGGGGGCATTCTGAGCAAAACATGAACTCCCTAAGCTTCCAGGAGAGGCTCTGTCAAATGAGAAAACGAATAGCTGCCTTCTCTGATCTGCACAGAGGCGATTTGGTATTAATGAAAGCAATAATGAAAGTCTTTAGGAAAGAAGACACATGACCTCTGGACAGAGTGCCACCTTCCTCCTGGCAGCTGGATGAAGGAGTCCGAGCTCTGTTGTGCACCCAGCCTGGCCCAGCCATTCAGTTTCCCAGAGACACATAATATCTCCAAGGCCTTTCTCATTCTGTTCAACGTCTGTGCTTGTGACAGAACGGCCTGCAGCACAGGGCATAAAGCTAGCCAATATGCTGGACATCAGCAGCAGAAATCAAAAACAGGTCAAGAGAAAGGAAGAATGGGCTAGACCTAAGAAGATGGGACTCATGGGGCCTAAATGTCCTGGGCTTGGGCTCCAGGTACAAAATGGAGAGATGTATGCCTTGTTAGAACATCAAATAGGTGATGCTGGATTCCAGATTGCTTTAAAAGAGAAGTCAATCACAGCACATCCTGCACCCTGGTCAGACCCTATGGGATGGATTTTGGGAAATGCTGGTTCTGAACATGTGACAGCGGCCTCCTGGAAATCAGCCAGAGCAACAATAATGACAAGAAGACTCAAAGGCATGCGAGTGAAGATGCACCGAAAGGACCAGGGGTGCTTAGCCTGAAAAGAAGATTTACAGGGGATGAAATGACTATCTTTCAACATTGAGAGGGGTCATCATGAGGAAAATAGAAGACTTATTTTCTTGGCCGCAGAGGACAGAACCAGGGCAATGGACAGAAACAACAGGGACTTCAACTGGACAGAAAGCAAGCTTCCTAACAACTGGAGCTACCTAAAAGGAGCAGAGTTGCCTCAGGAGATGGATTTGCCCATCACTAGCATTTGTACAGAGGCTAGAGGATGCGGAGCTGGGGATGTTATGCAGGGATTCCTGATACAGGTATGGGATGGGTCAGGTGACCTTGGAGGCCTGATCTGGCTCCAAGATTCTATGACACCAGAGTCTACTGTCTAGAGTCTAGCGAGTCACCTTTGGCCAGTGTGCTCAGTGAGCACTCTAGCCCAGCACAATCCTACTCCAATCAACATCTAACAGACACTGCCTGAATTCACAATTTCATCACTGCCCTCAGTGACTGGAACAACTCACTGTCTCTTCATGTCTTCATCTTAAGAATTCCTGGTGCTTTCAAGGTTCATTCAGGTGTCATCCTTTCCTAATCGCTCAGTTTTTAGCACTTTTTCCACCTTCAAACTGCCTTGTATTTACTCATACATGCTATATTCCTCCAGCATAACTAAGCTGCTGAAAGTGGGAACTCTCCAATCTGCCTGTTTCCGTCATCTAGGCAAGATTTTATCTGTGGCATAGGGCAATAAATGCCTATTGAACTGAATCTCTTTATAAAGGTACTAATATGATTCAGCATTGACCCCAGAAGCTGCATTCCTGACTAGCCAAATGATGTTTGATGGAAAAAGAAAAGACCGATCAGATACCATGGCAAGGACTTCCAAGGCCCATCAGAACCCCAATCATGGGTGAGGGGGATAGGACCTGTGATAACACCGCAGACATCTTCAGATAGCATACCCTTTTACCTCTGATACCCAGCAGGTAAATGCCCCTCTTGCCAAGGTCCCCCTGCCTCTGCCAATCCAATGTCTGCCAGCTGCTGCACTTCCCCATTCTAGCTTTCAACCTTGCAGGGGATGGGGAAATACAGTCTGAAGCTACGCCCTAGTTGGGGCAGGGGAAGTGAGGGGAATGGGGGGGCAGGGAGTTGTGACTGTGGTAGCAGTGGTGCCACTAGTATCCGTAAGAAACTCTCTCAGGAGCAGAAAGATCATCTAGGAAGAATAGATGACAAGAGACTACCAAAATCTATTTGAAGGAACAAGATGGAAAGAGCGAAGCTGTGTGAAGAGACGAGAAAAAACCTGAGCCGAGGAAAGGAGGATGGCAGCAGAATGGACTCCTGGAGGGGATTTGACAGACCCCACTCCACTCACCACTACCATTCTTCCCTTGGGGTCTCCCAGTGCTATGGAGCTACCTTCTTTACCTTGGAAGTCACCCAAGGGAGACTGACCAAGGAGCAAACCAGCTACCCACTGAATAGAGAAAACTGGAAACAAATTGGGGCCACACTCTTCCACTTCACAAGGGTCAAAGGCCTTAGCCATAGCAGTAGTATTCACAGCTGTGGACAGTATACATCCACTCTGTAGGAAAAATCAGGCCAACATGGCAAAAAGTCACACAACTGAGCAAGAAAATAGGTACACGGAAAGAATGCTAAAAGGTTCCGGTTCCCTTCTCAAATTTATTTACCACCCAAATTCCAGAGGATTAAAACCTATTTCCCTCCCCATCTCCATCAACCCAATACTTGGCCTTTAGACAAATCTCTAAAGTCAGAAAGGCTTGTAATAAAACAACTTTCCCTATAGGATCTAAATACTTATTTGCCCAGAGGACAGAGGCCAAACTACTTCCTGGAAGTGGGTTACCTGAAAACTAGTCAGCATTTATAATGAGGTACATTTTGGTGACTGTGAGACTTAAGGGGATAAAACCAGAAGTTTAGTATATGGCAAGTGAAAAGTAAAAGGCAGATGAGTTATCCAAGGAAATGAAATGAAAGCAGCTCAATGAAAATGGAAAATTCTTAGATGTAAAGGGAATGAGAAAAAACACACAACTCCTAAGAGTTTGCACTCCTGGGCAGTGAATGTCCTCCAGGTGCTCCTCATTGCTGCTCTCAATTGATCCTGGAAACACCTGGGATAGGAAGTGTCTTCCCAATCCCTTGGCTATCCTAGCCAACCCAATCAAGTCTTGATCTGGAACAAATTTATTTAATCAGGAGAAATGTTGACTTCCTCTACTCCCCAATTTCCAAGAAATCTAACTGGCTCCATTTCACCTAACATTTGGGACTCAGGATCTCAAGCATGAATTTATTCTACAAAAGGAAGCCAAGAATGTGGCAGAACAAACAAAAGGACACAAACCTTCCCTGCCCTAGCTCTGGAACTCCCCACCCTGGCTTCCTGCCACACCATCCCTTCAGCTCTTGAAGGAGGTCCTGGAAACAACCTACTTCCAAGCAAGGCTTTAGGCAAGTGGGGCCCTTCCCTAAGAGCATAAAGCAGATAACAGTCATATAACTTCAGGAAGGAGAGAAAGTCTGGGTGCCATAGATAATATGCTGGGTTTGGAGTGTGAAAGATCTAAATTCAAGTTCTGCCATTTGAACTTAACTGGATGGCCCTGGGCAGATCATTTAATGTCTACTTGCATCAGGCCACTCTCTAGGGAAAATCTACTAAATCATGAATGGGTCAGATCTGTTCATAATGCTAGGGAATCACTACTGCCATGTTTACTACAGACCAAGGGCTGTCACACCGCTTAGATGATAAAATTATGCTGAAGTCTGAAACCCTACCTGATTCATGACCATTTCAACTTCACTTTAAAGAGGGCTTCCTTGGAACAGTTAAGGTCTGGCTAAGTACAGCCCAGAAACAAACCCAAATCTACATTTCAATTGCCACGAGCAGGATCTACCCCCAGGTAGATCTGAGTTTAAGGGAGGTCAGTTAGGTATCTTGGGGGATGTAGAAAGGAGAATGAAGCAAAAATCTCTCATATGGCTTTGGGTATGAAATGCAATGCCTGAATTCACACCATTTTCTTACCCAATTTTATGCAGAGCAACTTCTAGCAGGAAAAGAGAAAAAAAGGATCCACAGGACCGTCCACACCAATGTAATTGAGACAGAGAAGGAGAAGCTGAGAAATTAAAACGGAAAAAAAATGAAAAGAATGGAGATGAAGGAGAGTTTTTCCAGCCAAAGTCAGGAAATGAACACTATGGAGAAGATGAGGAATCCCAGCACCGGAGAGAAGGGAGAGACCAGGAAAGAGACATCTGCCAAAGAGGACGTATTTTAGATTTACATGCTTGCTTTCCTTATTTCACAACACATTAAATCAGTTCTGTTTGGTTGGAGTGAAATAACATTTCGCTGGAAGCTCCAAATACCAGAACTACACTTGGGTCACAGGACACAAGATTTGACCCAACTTGGTTTTCTCTCCCAAAGACAGAAAGGATTCTGATATGAAATCTCACTGTGCCAAGAGTCAATTCAAGGGGTCCCTCACTGGAGCTCTGGTATTCTCCTAATCTTGTTTACCTCCAGGCCAGGGTCGCCCCTGCAGCCACCACTGGCTGTTCCCCTACAGTTTAAGGAACTACAGGCCCAGAAAAACTAAGACTTACTTTTCGAGAGGTGGATGGATTTCACAAGGCTGACATCATGAACTCTGCTGGCCTGGAAAAGAAGGGAATGATCTGGGCATTTCTCACCCTCCCGGGCTGCAGTGCAGAATCCGCCCAGTCCCCAGACCTGTCCAAAGCGAAGGCGGAGCGGTCACCCGGAGGCTGGGGCTGGGGCCAGGCACCTCTAATCTCCACTGGCTGGGTTAGGACGCCAGACAAAAACCACCCCGGGCTCAGATGGCTCAGAAAGGCCTCTGGCAAGGACATGTGCCAGCAAAGTGGGGTGGAGAGCAAGGGCAAGGACTGACTGGATGGAGGAACTCACTAACCCTGGGGCATCACAACACACCTGGGCATGGAGCTGGGCACATGGCCATGCCATGTGCCCAAGGAAGAACACAGGAGGGGGGACCTGGCAGGGGCAGCTGACACAGGGCAGAGGACCTGGTACAGAGGAGGAGCATTGGTATGGGGAGAAGGGGGCTTGGCATGGGGTTGGGGAAGAGAGGGAGACTGGTATGAAGAAGAGGGGGGGAGCCTAGCATGTAGGGAAAGGGAGCTGGCATGGGGCAGGGGGCCTGGCACGGGGGAAGAAGCTTGCACGGGCGAGAAGGCCCTTGTTATGGAGGGGAGGGGGTCCTGGCACGAAGGAAGGGCACTGATACGAAGGGGAAGGGTCCTGGACTGGGGGAGGGAGCCTGGCATGGGGCAAGGGGGCCATGGCATGGGGGCGGAGGCGGTCGGAGCGTAGGGAGGGGGCGCGGGCCCGGCTGGGGGAGGGGCGTGAGGCTGGGGCATGCGGGTGGGGGTCGGGGGCTCAGCCCCGGCTCTCCGCGGGTCCCCGCGGCCTTCCCCCCGGCGGCGCTGCCGCCGCCCCGCTCACTCACCTTCACCTTCTCCGGGCCGCCGCCGCCGCCATGATGCGCCGTGACATCATCAGACCGCGTCAGGCCGTGGAGGGGAGGGGCGCGTCGTCCGCTCCCCGCCCCCACCACACAGACACCCCGACTTCTCGTTCCCCGACCGGAAGATCTTCACGAACTCCGAGAGGGTCCGGAGCGACCCCGGGGCGTGCGGGGCTCGGCCTCTAGTCCAGGCTCTGCGGCTCCGCTGGGCACCGGTCGGGGACGTCAGTAGGCGTGGCCCGCCGTGCACCCTGGGAGTCGTAGTTCTGAATGGGAGGAGGGAGTCCCTCCTCGAGGGGCGGGGCCCGGGTTGCTCTGGGATGGTCAAGGGCGAGGCAGCCCTGGAATGAAACAGCGGAGCCGGACCAGGACTGGCTTCCAGGCCCCACCCACGCTGGACAGGGAAGCCTTACCGCAAGTCAGCTCGCATTTAAGTGGCAACACCGAGTTTAGGCAAATATGCACAGTTGTGATGGGGATGGAACCTGAACCCTAAAAGGATGCGGACCCCAAAAGGAAAAGCCCTTAATTTCCCCCTACATTGCAGCAGCCCAGATCACGGGTGCCTCTGCCCACCCAGCCCACCTTGATTACTTAGTTTACTTGACACTCCTTAATCCCAGGGCGTCTCCCTTTCTCTGTTACCTCCGGACCACCTCAGGCTGCTTGCCACTCTGAGGTCGGATCCAGATCTTCCAACAGTCTTTCTGTATAAAATATATCCGTCTTATTCTCATCAAATGTGCAGATTGTTAAGATCTGGGCTGCTTGTATTGACATCCCAAATACCCCAGACTCACCAGGAGCCTGGCCAGCGTCTGTTTGGTGTTACAGTAAACTCGCTGCTTGGACGAAGATTCTTGAGTGGTCGAATTCTTTGAAGGCAGACCCCTGCCCTGAACCCTTGGATTTTGGGGTTCTCAGCACCCCCACATCCCTATCCAGACTACAGCAGTTGGAGGACCCAAGTTCAAGTCCTAACTGTATCTGACTACCGGCTTGAGCGACTGACCACTGAACCTTAGATGCACCAACTGCAAAATGGAGATAATATTTGTACCAAGTGCCTATTAGTTGATATTTGCTACAAATATTATGTATGAATTATATATATAATATGAATAATTATACATATTTATTATATTACATTAATGTGCAAATATATTTATATAAATAAATTTATATAT
Source organism: Potorous gilbertii (assembly GCA_028658325.1). Taxonomy (NCBI): domain Eukaryota; kingdom Metazoa; phylum Chordata; class Mammalia; order Diprotodontia; family Potoroidae; genus Potorous; species Potorous gilbertii. The sequence goes on along the minus strand of CM053771.1, from coordinate 38,958,940 downwards.
ATTTTTACATAAATTATTTAATCATATGTATTTATATGTAATATATGAATAAAAAATGTCTATGTATTATGTATACTCTATAGTATCATTTATAATATATACTATGTGATAGTATATAATATAGTGTTCAGTCACTTCAGTCATGTCCAAATTTTTGGGACCCCATTTGAGGTTTTCTTGGCAAGATCCTGGAGTGATTTGCCATTTCCATCTCCAGTTCATTTCACAGATAAGGAAACTACGGCAAACAGGGCAACATAACTTGCCCAGGGTCACACAGCTAATATGTGTCTGAGGCAGGATTTGATCTCAGAAGGTAAGTTCCTGACTCCAGGTTTGATGCACTATGGACAAAGCTACCTAGCACAAAGCTCCCTACAGACCCTAGGGCACTCTAGAAATGTTGCTTATGTTTTATTGTCAAGTTTTTTTTTTATTACAGTCTTTTTATTAAAGTCTTCTCATTTTTATTACAGCCTTCACATGGTGGAAAGCACCCTGGGTTTAGAGTCAGAAGACTAGGGTGGGAAATCTGGTTCTGCTACTCACTAGCTGTGTGACCTGGGAAAAGAAAATCTGCCTTCCTGAGCCTCAGTCTTCCCATCTGTAAAAAGTCTCCCTTCAAGTTCTAAGCCCCGTGATTCCATTGAAAAAAGAACATCAGTTGGTGATACTTTTGAAAGAAGTGGTGGACTACAGTGGTGGAATGAGGCATACATTTTCAGATGCAGCCAATGCATTGATTTTGTTTTGTTCTTTGTTATGAGGGAGGTTTCTAGGTTGGAAGGGTGAGTCATTGGAAAATACAATTTAAAGAGTATCAACAAACCTTTTAAAAATGAAGATGAGTTGGCTACTGCAGCTTGCTGGAAATATCTCATTCCCTTTGTTCTATAATCTTACGCTTACTGAGCCACTTTCTGACCTCTGATCTGGTCTCCTGCCTTCTGCAGTTATCTTACTAGACATAGCTTAGAAATCAGGACCTTGTGAGTTTGCTCAGTATGAATCAGCTCCCCTGAGCCCGATCTACCTCTGAGTAGAATAAAAAAACAGACTCTGCAGAGGTGAGCCCATGGTCTCAGGTGACCTAGCTGACCACCTGGCCTACTCCCAAACTCTCTCTCATTTCAAAAGAGACTCAAAAGACCATCTGACTCAAGCTTTATCTAGCCTTTAGGAAGATCAAAGATTACTGTTCCCATTTGACAGAAGAAATTATTAAATACCAAATACCAAAGAGGTTGAGTCATTTCCCAGCTACATACTGATAGAGGTTATAGACAGACAAAGAGACCTGCTACTGCTCCTCAAGAATTTCCTGCTCACCTGTTGTTTACTGGCAGCAGATGCCTGGGAGCAGGAAGGACACCAGTTCCAATCATCCCTCTCTCCCCTCCCTTAACAAGATGATGAGGAGCCTGGGGAGGAGGGTGATTTATATTTCTACATATAAATAACTATGAGCAGTGACTTTAAGTATTTGGAGGATCATCATGAGGAAATGGGATTAGCTTTGTTTTGCTTGGGCCCAGATGCCAGAAGCAGGAACAATGAGTGGAAGAGAGACGGATTTTGGTTTGATATTGGGAAAAATGTCCTAATAATCCAAGCTATTCAGAAGTGTTGTGGACTGCCTCAGAAGGTCCTCAGTGGAGGACTGGAAGGATGACCACTTGTCAGGATGTGGAGAAGGAATTCTTGGTCAGGAACAGGAACAGGTGGCCCCTGAGGTTCCTTCCTTCTTTGAGATCTTGGATTCCCTCCATAGCATCCAGCACAGTGCTAGGCACCTAGTCACACAGCACAGAGTATATCTAGAGCCAAAAAGAGACCTCGGGAACCATCTGGTCGAATTCCCTCATTTTACAAGTGAGGAAACTAAGTTACAGGGAAGATAAGTGATATAGCATGATAGGGGCTAAAGCTGGAAGGGACCTTAGAGTGCAGAGTCTGGAATCAGGTAGATCCTAGTTCAAATCCAGTCTCTGACACTTAGCTGTGTCACCCTGGGCAAGTAACTTTACCTCTGCTTGCCTCATTTTCCTCAACTTTAAAATGGGGATAACAATAGTACCTACCTTCAATGATTCTTGTGAGGAGCAAATGAAAGAATATTCATATAGTGCTTCATGTAGTGCCTGGCACAAAACAGACACTATATAAATGCTATTATTCTTATATTTTACAGATGAGGAAACTGAGATCCAGGGCACTGACATGATTTGCAGCATCACAGAAAAAACCTTGGAAGGACTTTAGCACCCCCTATCCATCCCTCCCCCACTTTACAGATGAGGAAACTAGTAGAGTTTCCTTTACTAGTAGAGGAACTAGTAGTACTAGTAGAGAAACTCAGTAGTAGTTGAATTTAATTATTCAGTCAGCACAATAACATCCTGTCTCTAACATCAGTGCCAAGGATTGTTTTGAGGATGGCTGTGTTCCCTGAGGTCAACCTTGTGGGATTAAAGATTTCCTGTGAATGTCCCCAACTCCCCAGCATAGCAACCCCTGCATTTTTAACTGTCTAGCTAAGGCCCTTTAAAAGGAATACACCCAACACACACACGTATACATACATACACACTCTCAGAAGATCTCATTATTGGTTTTGTTAAATTTTAATGTCAAACACTCTTATTTCAAATTGTCCATGTTGGCCAAAGAGCCAGCCAGTGAATGAATGAATGAAAATGCATCTGTGTGTGTGTGTGTGTGTGTGTGTGTGTGTGTGTGTGTGTGTGTAAATACCAGCCCTGGTCCCCCATTCTTCAGAGGCTGACCAGGCAGTGCAGGGACTGATCTGAAACATAAATAGATTCCTTGTCTGCCTCCTTGATCCTGAAAAGGGCTGGTGTGAGGCTGAACTCTTGGGCCCAGCCTTGGGCAAGAGGACAAAAAATGAATTTGATGCTACACATCAGATTTGGTCTGGGATAGGAAGCAGGAAGTCTGAAGAGCAGGTCAATTGAGTGGGAAGAGGAGGACGTGAAGAGGACAGTGGTGCCCAGGAGTGGGGATCCTGGACTAGAGGATACTCCAAGGTTCAGTCTTGACCTGGGAGCTCCCTTTTAGGACTTAGTTCAGCACTGGGTCAACTTCTTTGGAGACTACTTAGCTCCACAATGTCCCCAGCAGAGTTTGGGGGACACTCTGTTCCTAAGAAGCAGGAGAAAAGCATCTCAGGAAGACCACGCTGGGGAGGAGCAGTCTTTAAGGCGAAGGGTGTCTCCCAGAGCCAACAGGCCATAGCATTGTGGAAAATGATGTGAGGGCCGACTGGGAGGCAATCCATTCCAATTCCCATCCTGAGCTTTTAGTCTCAAAGAAGTACAAGAAGAGCCTTGTGGCTCAGTCGAAGTTAGCCAAGGGTCAGTCATGGAGGACCCCTGGCCTGGTCAGAAAAGGGGAAAGTTCCACAGCGACCAAGTCCAGGCTCTTAAGGGTCAACAAAAGAGACGGCAATGTATCGAGTTCCTCTGGTGGTTGGGAGACCTTCGTGATAATGGGTGAGTCGGCCTGGATGCATGAGAGTCCATCCTTTTCGGGGCGCTCTAATGGAACAATTGTAGCGGATGAACCGGCAGCCTCCTCCCTAGGATACATAAGATGGGGATCAATGGGGAAAGAAGTTCCAATCCTGACCCTCCTTTCAGGGTCTATCTCAAGTCACTCCCTCTGTCCCCTCCCCCAATAATGCTGTGGTCCTGACCATCCATCACAGGCCTCAGTCATCCCTCCCTCCTGTGAAATCCCATAACCTTTGGTTATATCTTCACATTCTAACCAGCATGACTAGTTACAGCAAGAGACTGCTCAAGGGATACTCAGACCCTTTATTCTGGACTCCAAGGCTCCTCTACCAACTGCTGATCTATCAACTTACCACCCACATGTTTCCCCAACTTTCTAGCTCTCTCCCTCCAAAACCATTTTTATTTTTGCTTTTTGGGGGGGATTTCCTGACCTGCAATTCCACTGGTGTAGGGAATTCTCAGTGGGGGCAGATGGATATATCTCATCAGTAATTTAGTCTTAGAAGAACTGCCAAGGGCACTGAGAGATTAAGTAGTACTAGTAATTAAATGACTATAATAGCAACTCCAACGTGGATAGCCCATTAAGGTGTGCAAAGAGCTGCACATGTGTTAATGTATGTGGTCCTCACAAGCACCCTGGGAGGCAGGTGCTGTTATCATGCCCATTTTACAGATAAGGCATGGAGAAATTAAGGGATTTGCCCAGGGTCACACAGGTAAGTATCTTGGGAAGGATTTGAATTTAGGTCTTTGTGATTGTGCCACCCAGCTGTTCCCAGTGATCTGCCAGGGTTACGCAGTTAGTACAGATCACAGACAGGACTTGCTGCTCTGCGGTTGGCCCCTCCATTCACTGTGGCCTGTTAACTTTTCCTCCCTGCTTAACCCAGTCCTAATGTACCCAGTGCTTTAGATTTCTCTGCCATGATCTCTTGCCCATACGTCCCATATCCAAAGTTATATTCTGATGGGCCTCTACCACTGCTACTCTCCCACCAGGGGCTACAACTGCAGGAAGCTCTCACCTCATAATCTATGCCCACCCTATTGAGGGCAATGTTGATGGTGAAGGTGGATGCATCATGGTGTGGCATCAGGGAGGGCTGCTCATCTGGTTTGTAGCGGACCACGAAGGCCAGATCAAACTGGGCCTAGGGATGAAGGCAAAATAGAGAAAGCTCTGCTCACTACCCAGTACTAGATTCCCAACTCCTGCAGTAGGCCCCATGGTCCCCTTGGTCATGCGTTGACTTTTGGGGGGTAAATGTGTCCTATTTCAACCAACAGACAGACATTTCTAGTGGGGGCTCTGCAGGAGGTAGGGGAAAGAGCAGGGCAGAATGTCAATGAAAATAGTGGCCTCCTCTGTATTATCTGTACAGGTCCTTGCAATAATCAATAAATCAACAAACATTTATTAATCGCCTATTCTCAAGTCATTGGGGGGAAAATTTAAACAGTCCATCCCTTCCAGGAGGGATTTTCTATCTGGGGAGATAAAATAAGAGCTGAGCTTTGGGAAGCCCAGAGTCAGGGCTCAGGATGCTGGTGCCTAGTGGCCATGTGCTGCAGAGGGGCACTCCAAATCCCAGCCTCCCAGAAGTTCCTGGCTGCTGAAAAGAGAGCTCTCAAAGACAAGGAGAATGAGCCCTGACCCTCAGGGAATTGACGGGTGTCATGACTTTGGGGACAAAAACAGACTCAAGAAGGCTGAGATAAAACCACCCACCATTTCTCAGAGGAAGCTCAGACAACTAGAGCAGAGGAGAATGACTAATCCACTTTTTCCCTAAATGGACTCTGGAAGCTGCTGCCACAAAGGAGCTGGGGTTAGGGCAGCCCCATGCTGGCCCTTAGCACAGGAGTCAGAAGAGCCTGGATTGGAAGAGCTAAAGTCAGAACATTGGCTCCTCAGCCTGGAATGTAGGAACCTGAGCTGCTGGCAGCCTGACCTTTGGGAGTGATTTCCTGTGGTTGCCTTTGGTGAATTTGTATTATTGTGTCTGACTCTATGTCCATGGGGTTTTCTTGGCAAAGATACTGGAGTGGTTTGCCATTTCCTTCTCTTGTGTGTCCCCATTTTACTTATGAGAAACTAAGGCAAATAGGGGTTGAGTGACTTGTCCAAAGCCACACAGCTAATAAGCGTCTGTTAAACTCATATCTTGCTGACGCCAGGCCCAGTGCTCTATCCATTGCACCACCTAGCTGCCCCACTCTATGAATTCTATGGTTTGATAAAAATGCTCTGCTAGTTGTCACCTCAACTCCCTTCCCCATTTCCCTTGCTGCCTCTCTGGGCTCACTCACAAAAGTCAGCACTTACAGTTAGCTTGGCCCTTCCCCTACAGTGACCTATCTGCCTTTATTATGTATCACAGACTATATATGATCACAGACTACATATGCATATGTGTGTGCTCTAGTATGCATCACATACTATATATGCATATGTGTGTGCCCTCGTATGTATCACCGACTATATATGATCACATACTATATGTGCATATGTGTGTGCTCTAGTATGCATCACATAATACATATGCATATGCATGTGCCCTAGTATGTACCACAGACTATATATGATCACATACTATATGTGCATATGTGTGTGCCCTAATATGCTCATAGTCTATATATGATCACAGACATGCCCTAGTGTGTATCACAGTCTATATATGATCACAGACTATAGATGCATATGAGTGTGCCCTAGTACATATCACGGACAGGACTTGCTATCTTCCAGGATCCTCCTCTTCTTGACTCAAGGCTTATTTCAGATACTACCTCTTCCATGAAACCTTCCCTGATCCCCCCACTTCTTAGGACTCTCTTTTTGCCTTTATTTCTCTGGGTACCTGTAGCATACCTCAGTAGAATGATATTTTCATTTTCTTTTCTTTGGATCCCCAGCTCTTAGCACACTGTGCTTGGTCCATAGGAGGTGCTTAATTAAAAACTGCTGAACATGACCCCAAAGAAGAGGTAAGAGAAGATACCTCTCCCTACTCCTTTGCAGAGGTGGAAATGGAGTGCTATATAGATTGTCAGATTTTTTTGATGTATTGATACATTTTGCTAATTTTTTTTCTTTAAAAGTATTACCATATGGAATGGCTCACTGGAATAAGGGAAGGAGACAGATCCTGAGGAAAAACTAGGTGATGTTTTAAAAATCTTTAAAAAAAATAACCAATTGCTGAATTGAATTGAATTGCAGAGGCTGGTGTGCTTAATCCTCCCAGGCCTTGCTGACTTCCTGGCATGTAATGGCATTCTAAAAAGGAAGTTTGGTCCTTCTCCACATTATCTCTTCATACAGGTACCAGAAGGCTAGAACTATAGCATCATCCTCTGTAGAAGGGTGTCATGCTCTCCTTCCTGAGGTAGTATAGATAATCTTTCAGCCTTGCAAATAAGCACTAGCCCAAGAGATGGAGTTCTGCAAATGGAAAATTCAATTCAGGCCAATTTAATTCCCAGGACTATTCAGAACTGGACTTCCAAGGTCATACAGACCATTCCCCTCCTTTTTGAGAAGCACATTTATTAAATGCCTTCTATATGTGGCACATTGTACCTATAATAAAAAACCTTTGATTAAATCAATCATCTACATGACCTGGCGGGAAACAGGATAAAAACAAAATGCCTCTTTCTTCAGATTTATAGCACTTGTTTAATTAAACAACTCATTTGGGACTTAGCACAGATGGTTTTGTAATGTCCCAAGTTATTGATTAGCTACTGATGTTATGTATTCAACTATTTATGTTTCATCTCAATGATGCTGTAAAATCCCCAAGGACATGTCTTCTGTATCATGATATTCCCTAGAATATCTAACTAGGACTGGACACACAATAGGTGTACTCAGAAGAAATGAATGAATAAAAATACTGGCGTGTCATCCCTCCTCTCAAGTAGAGAGGTGGTGGACTACAGGTAAAGAATGCTGTATACACAACCAGGAATAATGTCTGTTCCTGGCTGGTTTTCTTTGGCTATTTTTCTTTGTTTATAAAGAATGGCTGGGTGGTGCAAAGTATTTTTTTTATTATTAAGGAAATCACTGGTTTAGAAAGGCATTAGGAAACCTTTTTTTAAAGGAGATTTAAAATTATCTGGTTGAGAAGATTCTCAGATTAATTTGAGTCATTTTAATTAAAGATGACTGGATTCAAGGGTATTAGGTAAGTTTTTCAAATAGTGGATCAGACCAAGGAAACTGTTCTCAGACTCAATGCTGAGTCAGTTGTTGGGTACCCCCATCCTTGAAGGGGAAACTTAGGCAACTTTGTTGTCATCCAGAGGCCCCCAAAGTACTTGAGTCTATGCACAGTCACTAGAGTACTGAAAAGAGCTGACTTGCATTTGCTTTCCTGGAAGGAGGGAGCATCCTTTTTTATTGCTTGGCCTGGGCTGGAGAAGAGAATTCCACCCTGGTAGCCAATACCCAGCCCTCTCCCCAAATCCCTTGAGTCCTCCCTACTGCGTTAGCTTAGCAGGTTCTCGAGCCTCAGCAGGGGTGATCCTTTTTGGTCAGGGCCTGACATGTGTTCTTACCCTGGTGTAGTATCCTGGGTAGAGTTTCTCGGTCATGGGCGCAATATATTCCACCAGGAACTTGTGCCATTCTCTCTCAAACTTGATCTGGTTCATGTGGATGTCAATCGTTGGGACATTTTCATAGCCACCCTGAATTCGGGTGTCCTGGAATTCAGTTACCAGAGGATATCAGTTAGCCCAATTAAAACAGATCCCTTGTGCTTTTAGAGTGTTATCAGTGCTTTTTGCTTAGTAACCAAACCAACACCTCCATGTCTAGACAACTTTTCCACAGATCTCAAAGCATCTAACAAGTGAGATTTGGCTAGTTTCAATGATCTCAAAATGGAGTAGAGTAGTGTACAGAGGTCAAATTTGATAGGCAGGAGACCTACGTGAAAGTTCATGAAGACAGAAACATTCTAATTCCTCCACATTTGAATGGGAGGAAAGAAGGGAAAGAGTCCTGGAAGTCGGAGGAGGGGGAGGGGGAGAAGGCCAGGTCTGGTGGCACACACCTATAATTCCTGCTCCTTGGGGCTGGCAGATACCCTGAGCTCGACTCAAGAGTTCTGATCCTTGGCAAGCTAAGTCAGTCAAGTGTCCATATTAAGCAATATGGCAGCCTCCAGGGAGTTATATGGCAGCCCCTAGAGAGTGACCAGGTTGCTCTAAAGATGGATATCAGAAAATGCAGCAAGGCAAAATTCTAGGGCTGATTAGTAATCTGCTCCATGAGTGGCTACTGAACTTCCAGTCTGGGCAAGATAGGAAGACTCAGTCTTGAAATTTAGAAGAAAAAAAAGAAATCAGAAGGCCTGGGTTTTAGATCTGATTTGACCACTAGAACTGATGGTATAACTAGTTAAATCACTTCCCCTCTCTAAACTTCAACTTTCTCCTTGGCAAAACATATGCAAGAATCTGCCCCAGGGCAGTTAGGAGGTATAGTACTTAGAGTACCAAACTTGGAGTTAGGAGGACTTGAGTTCAAATGTGACCTCAGAGACTTCCTAGCTGTGTGACCCTGAGCAAGTCACTTCACCCTCTTTACCTCAGTTTCCTCATCTGTAAAATGAACTGGAGAAAGAAATGGCAAACCACATGAGTATATTTGTCACGAAGAGTCAACACAACCGAAAAACATCTTTCCTCATTACTCATCTTGGACTTGGAGGAAGACACAAGGGTGTGGCTTATCAGATTCTGGGATGAAACTGATAAATTTGGTGATAGGAGATCCCAAAAGATCTTGACAGTCTGGGACAACTAATGGACCAAAACTACTTGGTTGATGTTTACCCAATACCCTTTTACAGTTGGGATCACATTTATGTGATATCGATTACCGTCTATTATAGCTACTACTACTGAGATCCTTATCTGGTAACACCAGTAATTGTGTTAATAACAATACACTTCACCGGAAGATGATTTTATCTTTTTTTTGATGATTCTTTGGGTTTGTAAAGGGCAGTGATGTCAAATTCAGAGAGAAACTGGAGAAGGAGGGGCCCTCTAAGTACATGCTAAGTACTAAGTACTTAACTAAGTACATGCTGAAGCATGTTGACTTCATTTTGAAATGTCATGTAATTAATTGAACTGATGCAGAGTGAAGCGAGCAGAACCAGGTGAACACTGTATACAGTAACAGCAACACTGTACAATGAAGAACTGTGAATGACTTAGCTCTTCTCAGCCACACAATGATCCAAGACAATTCCAAAGGGCTCACAATAAAAATGCTCTCCACCTCCGGTGAAAGAACTGATGCTACCTGAATACAGATTAACGCATACTATTTGTAACTTTCATTTTTTGGGGGGTGGGGTTTCAAGTTTTCTTCCACAAAATGACTTGTATGGAAATATTTTACATGATTGTACATGTATAACCTATATCAGGTTGTTTTTAAAGAATTTGGGCTTCTTGCCCATAATACACATTAAATGCTGAACATTTTATTTTGATAAAAAAAAATCAAATAGAGTTGAGTCTTAATATCATACTATAGTAAACTTGACTGTTGTGTTGAAGAGTACTTTTCCTATTAGGATAAAAAAATGTAAAATCGGGTAAGTCTATAAATAAAAAACTTTTTAATGTCATGTTATCCTATATATATATCCTATCTATGTTTAACATGATTGCACATGTATAACCTATATCAGACTGCTTGCCGTTTGGGGCAGAGGAAGAGGAGGAAGGAAGGAGAAAACTTTGCAACTCCAAGTCCTAAAAAATGAATGTTAAAAACTATCGTTACATGCAATTGGAAAAAATCAAACTACTATTAAAAGAAAAAATGTCATGTTTTCTATGTTTTATTGTATTTTCATTTACTTTGTTGAATATTTCCCAATTGTACTTTAATCTGGTTTAAGCCATATGTGGAAGTGTTGCAGGTCCCATGTTTGGCACATCTGTGCAGGCATCTGGCATAGGATGATGGAAGGAGAAGAGGAGAAAGGAGTTCCAGGAGAGTGGTTCTGTGTCCTGACCCTAACATACCCTACAAGCTGTTTGGGGAATCATTGGGTTTCCCCCCATTTGTTTTGGAATAATTCTTGATAGTATCTTTACTGACATGTCCTTCCTCCTAAAGGCTGAGAGCAGAAATAATAATAGCCAGCATTTCCATAGCACTTTAAGGTTTACAAAGTGCTTTACACTCTCATTTGATCTGCATAACAACCCTGTGAGGTAGGTGGTTATCATCATCCCGCTTTTACAGATGAGGAAATTGAAGCTAGGAGAAATTAAGTGACTTGCTTAGAGGTACATGACTAGGAAGAATCTGAGGGTGGATTTGAACCCAAGTCTATCCTGACTCCAAGTTCTAGTGCTCTACTCACTATGGCAAATAGCTGCTTCTAAACATGACTGGCTATTGGAACTTTTGGTTTCACTAAATTACAGCTGATGGGAATTGGCTGCATATGCGTCATCATGGATAGAGAGACTTTACTATGATACATTTCCTCATGTGTGATCCCTCCTTGTTGATGAAAGTCACTTAGAATGAGGCAAACTGCAGACTTCCGTAATGAAATTTCTACCCCAAGGAGGCCACTGATAAGAAGAAAATTCCCATATACTGCACCAAAATATTTATAGCAGCACTTTTTGTGACAGCAGAAACTGGAAACAAAGTAGAGGCCCACCAGTTGGAGAAAAGCCCGACAAACTGTGGCACACAAATGTAATGGAATATTAATCTTGGTGCTCTAACAAATATCGTATGTGATGAATACAGAGAAGTGTGGAAAGCATTACACAGTGCAAAGCCAAGAAAATAACAGATGCAATGACTGCAACAATGTAAACGGAGAGAACCACATGCAAAAAAAAAAAAATCAAAAGTAAATGTTGCAAAATTATCAAGAATGAGCCTGGCTTGAAAGAAGACAGATGAGAGGATCCAAGTGTCATTTTGTTTCTTTTTCTCTTAAAAAACACTATTTTTTTAAATCTAGTTTGGTTCTCTAGGGGGAATAGGGGGGAGGATGCTAGAGAGGGGAACTATGGTGATGTTGAAAAAGAGTAATAAAGAAGTTGTGTTTTATTTTTTAAAGAATTATCTATCCCCAGAGCTCTGAGCACTTAGTTTTGCTTTTTCAATGTCTGTGTTGTAGAGAGTGAGGTTCCACCATGTCTAGCTATAGGTAGTTAGATGGTACAGTGGATAGAACCCTGGATTTGGAACCAAGAAAATCTGAATTTAAATCCTGCTTTGGACATTCACTAGCCTAATGTCTCAGAGCACATCATTTCACCTCTCTCAAGTCTCACTTTTATCTGTAAAATGAGGAAAATAACTGCTTACTTCCCAGAGTTGTTGTAAGGAGCCAATGAGAGCATGCATAAAAGGACTCTGCAAATCTTCAATTACTATAGAAATGCTACCTATTATTATTGATTATTATGCCCCAATCGATTTGTTTATTGGATTGAAAATCTTTCAGAATAGAAGTAACCAGGTTTCTTAAGTCAGATCATAAATGGAGAACTGGAAGGGAATTGAGGCCAATAGAGCTTAAGTGACTTGTGTAAGGTCACAAAGGAAATAAATGGCAAAGTCTGAACTTGAACTCAATCCTCGGACTGCAAATCTAAGCATCTTTAAATTTAAAACAGGGGATCTGAAACATTTTTTGGTTTTTGTGTGTGTGCAATAGCTTTCCTCGGGCAATGTCCAATGAAATCTATTGACCCCCTGTCAAAATAATATTTTTAAATGAACAAAATACACAGTATTACAAAGGACATCAATTATTAAAACTCAGTTTTCAAAAATTTTTTTTAGAAAACAAATTCACCAACCCCAGATTAAGAACCCTTGGCCTTAACCACAAATACTGCATTTGCCATTGCTTAGCTACTTCTCCTGACCTACATTCCTCTGAATCAGATTCATGACCTTTTCAATAAATCAATTTTGTTTGGAAAAAATTAAATAAGATGATAGAGTTGGGTTTATTTCTTAGATGGCTCCTTCTAATTCCATGTTTTGAAGGACCTCCTGGATCTAACATTCTGTAGTCTAAGGTGCTTCCCTAGGTCTGACTTAGGATGTTTCAAGATCCTTTCTAGCTCTGACATTCCATATTGCAAAGTCTCTTCTAGCTCCAAGATTTTGTTTTCTAAAGTCGTTCTTATTTCTGACATTCCATGTTCTAATCTTCCTTCCACTCCACATTTTAAGATTCCTTTCAGATCTGACATTTCATGTTCTATGGTTCCTTCTAACTCTGGATTTTTTGTTTTTGAGGATTCTCCTAGAGCAGAGAGGTAATGCAGGGGTACGGTGCCAGGCCTAGAGCAAGGAAGGCTCATCTTCCTAATTTCAAATCTGACCCCAGACACCTATTAGCCGTGTGACTGTGGGCAAGTCAAATCAAATCACGTCACCCAGTTTGCCTCAGTTTCCCCCTCTGTAAAATGAGCTGGAAAAGGAAATGCTCAACCACTCCAGTATTTTTGCCACGAAAACCCCAAATGGGGACACAGAGTCTCACATGTCTAAAATGACTGAACAACAAAAGGACTCTCTCAGCTCTTACAATTCACATTCCTGTCCAGTACTAATATTCTGTGTGCTTTGTGCTAATATGAACATGTAGAAAGATTTAAGCAACTCCGTCAGTCACTGGCATGATTGGAAAAGAAATCCAGGTCTCCAGATTGTGAGTCTTCCACCCCAAACAGAGGGAACTGTCCCTCTAAAACCCCATAGTGGTCATCTACATTTAAAACAGGCTGGGGATGAGGTTGGAGGAGTTTATATTTGAAAATGAAAGTGATATAAAAACAAAAAGTATCAATATATTTCTTTTTTTTTTTTTTTTAAAGAAGGCTACTCCCAGAGCTAGGGAGAGTGGATGTAATTTACTGTGAAAATAAAGCAGCTGGCAGGAGGTTTGAGACCCGCCCCACCTTCCTCCCGCCCTGCTAGGCCCAAACCTCCTTCTCTCTGCTGTCAGCATCCTTAGACCATCTGCCCCTGTTTGGCCCCCATGCCTGCCCTCTTGGTACCTATGCTCACTTAGTGACCTGGACTGGCAGAGAGTTCCCCTGGAAAGAGAAAGTAGACGACCCTCACCTTGTTATCGCCAGCTGACCACTGACCGAAGTGTTCCATCTCCTCCACAAGCTCATCGCAGGCTGTTTCCGTGAAGATGGGAAACCAGTACACATCTGGACAGGGCTAGGAGAGACAAGACCCACCAATAGCAACCATAAACATTTATCAAGCACCTGCTGTATGCAGAACACTGTGATAGGCTCTCAAGGACATATGAAGTTTAGCTCAGATGCTGACTCTGCTCTCTGGGAACTCATGGTCCAGTAATAGATAGGGTATACACGCCAATGCTCGATGCAGGTCATCTACTCTAAGTGTATCAGACAGGAATAAACAGTGCTGTGTGTGGCCCTGGGGGAAGGGTCCAGGAAGGGCTACTAGATTAAGCAGGGGTATTTGGCATGTGCCCTAGGAAGATCAACAAGAGAAGGGAAGGAACAAGGACCTTCTAGGCACAGGAGACTGGCCCAACTGTGGCATGAAGACAGAACAAAGAATGTGTTCAGGGAATGGGGTCATCCACATCCATGATTGGAGTGTAGAATGATCAGAGATGAATTAGCATCAAGGTAGGATGGGTACCAGATTATGGGAGACTTTGAATGTTAGGCAGAAGCCAAATTTTATGCAGTAAGCTTTAGATAGCCACTGAGGATTTTGGGCAGGGGGGGGTGATATGATTAGAGCTATGCTTAAAAGTTATGGCTATGAGTGGGGGCAGAGTCTGAGGCATGAGGAAGAGAGGAAGACAGGAGAGAGGGAGAAAGAGAGAGAAAAATATAGAGGGAAAGAGAGAGAAGTAGAGGGATAGACAGAGGGAGGAAAAGAGAGGGAGGGAGAAGAGAAAAAGAGAAAGGACAGGAGAGAGGGAGAGGACAGAGAGAGATGGAGGAAATGAGAGAAAAGGAGAGAGGGATGGGGTGGGGGGAGGGAGAGAGTGGGAGAGGAAGATGTGTGGAATGTCAGGATGGGTAAAGGGAGCAGGAAGAAAGGGATAATTTGGGCAACAGATTGATGGATGTGCTTTCTTCCTTTTCACTGCCTGTGCCTAACCCTGTAGGGCCCCTGCTCTGGGCACAGCCTTGCCAGTCACCCTCCCTCCCTCCGTCTTAGAGCATGGCTTTACTAAGCCTCAAGCTTCCCATGGGGCTAGAGCAAGAAGGGTTCTTTGGGGAAGGATCTAGCTCCTTCCCAGTGAACATCTGGCTATTACACCCTCTTCTCACTTGTTCCCCAAACCATGCCATGGCCATCCATTCCACCTTGATGATCGTGCTCAGAACCCATGTCCAGGAAGCCTCCTGGTGCTGTACAGATAGGGACACCCCTCCAGAGTAGACTGAACTCTAGTTTTGGCTGGGAGTGGACAGGGTAGAAAGAGGAGCTGGGCTGAATTCCTACAGACACGGAAGCCTGGCCTATTTTAACCCAGCCCCACCTACTGGGCCGTCCCTGGTGACAACCAGCCTCATGACAGGATCCTGCCATTCTTCTGACCTCAGTAGCTCCCTCACCCCCAGAGGTCGGCTCCCAGCCAGGACAAAACAGGAAGGCACATCTGTGCAGGCTCAGAGTCCAAACCATCTCCCCAGCAACTGCTCCCCTCCCCCTCCCTCTGCACAGCTGCTCCTTGCATCCAAGGGCTCTCTTACCGTCTCTACCAGCTTCCCTTTGAGGGCCTCTGTGTAGTTTTCATGGATGTATTTCTCCTTCCAGTCCTGTGATGAGAGAATCCATGTTTTTTAACATTTCTGAGCACTTTCCCAGCATCACAGAATTTCAGGACTGGAAGGTACCTCATGGATGATCTAGCCCAATTTACGCTCACCCTTCTTCCAAAGGCTACAACCTTGGCATGAGCCAGTCAGTCAGTCAACTATTGTTAAGCTCATACATGTGTCAGGCACTGTGCTAAGAACTGGAGATACAAAGAAAGGCAAAAAGACAGTCCCTGTCCTCAAGGAGCTCATAGTCTGATGGGGGAGTCAACATGCCAATGACTATGATTTGTTTAGGCTGCTAAAAATAATTTATTAGAAATTATCCGATAATCTATAATCTATAATAATGGCACATACAATGATTAACGACAAATGAAACAACCAATTAGCAAAAACACCTTGTTTAGTCAGATAGGCAGCCTATCTGTGGACAACATTGGCCCCTAGAATCCTCTAAGGAGATCAGGGGAGATCCAAGTCCCACTTCATATGTCTCTACAAGTGTCTAAAGAAACATACTCCCCTCCAAAAAATCCAATGAAGGGCCAACCTCCCAGTTAGGGGGAGGGGAACTGATCAGACAGTGGGACGTAGCCATCTACAGAAGGCAGATGGGGCAGGAAACTTCCCCAAATCAACTCCAGCAGCCACAGATTTTGTTCAGGATCCAGCCCCCAAAAGAAAAGCAGCCTTCCTCTCCTGCTTAGGTTGGTGCTGTTCCTATCCATAGCAGTAAACCACAGTCCAAAGACACCACCATTATGGACACTGTCAAAGCTCCCAAATGCCAGGTCAATCTATTTTGATTGGGACACTTTAAAAAGCTTCTGAAAAGTCTGTTAAGGACCAGGGATCATGGATTCATTCTTAGGTCATGGCTCAGGTGTGTGTGTGTGTGTGTGTGTGTGTGTGTGTGTGTGTGTGTGTGTGTATGGCCCAGGTGTGTGTGTGTGTGTGTGTGTGTTAAAGGGGGAAGGGTCCAATTCATGGTATTCCTCTTTTTGGTTCTGCTCTGATCCTTTCCTTACCTCTGGGTTGTTGAAGATCTCCCAGAGGTCATTGTGCAGGTGAGTTGTTTGGTAATTGTCCACAGAGAGCAGGCGGCCAAAGGAATGCCGGTTAGTCACAAACAGGAAGACTTTCTACAATGCAGAAAAGGACAAAGTAGGTTCTTTACCCCCAGAATGACCACCCTGTTGTTCAGTCATTTCAGTTACATCTAACCCTTCATGACTCCATTTGGTTTTTCTTGGCAAAGATGCTGGAGCAGTTTACCACTTCCTTCTCCAGCTCATTTTACAGATGAGCAAACTGAGGCAAACAGGGTGAAGTGACTTGCCCAAGGTCACACAGCTAGTTTGTGTCAGAGGCTAGATGTGATCTCAGGAAGATGAGGCTTCCTAACTCCAGGTCCAGAACTCTGTGCACTATGATGCCCCCTGGCTACAAGTGTCCATAGTTAGCATGACCTCTAAAGCCCTTGGCAGGCATCTTCTCCCCATGCTCCTTATCCTCCAGCCATAGTCCTCATCCTCTCTGCCCCCTATCCCCGCCATGCCACTGGACTTCGCCCCTAGGACCCCAGGTTCTGCTGGGCAGGCTTTCACCTTACCTTGCTTGGGAACAGGTCTCTATGCCCCTTTCTGACCATATCCACAACACACCACAACTCAGACACCACTCCCTTTCTGACGCCCCTCTATGTCGTCTCCCCCATTGGAATGTAAGCTTCTTTGAAGGCAGAAGCTGTCTGGATTCCTTGGACTGTATCCCCAGCACTTAGCAGAGTACTGCCATAGTGGGAACACTTAGTCTATCTCAGCACCTCCTCCAAAGATTTGTTGGGAAGATCCAATGAGTTAACCTATCAAAAGCACTTAACAAATCTCAAAGCACATATAGATGTGACTTACAAGGTTGACTCTAGAATCCTAGATCTTAAGACTCACAACCAGTCATGATTATAGGGGACATTTATGTAGGAGGGCTTTACATAGTGTTCATACGTGGCATCCTAACAGCCCTGTAATAATAACTGTAATTCATATTTATACAAGCATAGGACCTGTGATTTTACTGTACAAAGAATTTCCTAATGAAGAAATTCCCATTGTCAAAACAGGAAGGCCCCTTCTCTGCCACTGTCACATTATAACTTGGCCAGGGTCTCACAACCAGTTCTAGGATACCTGAAAAGTTCTTGGATTGCAAAGTACTTTGCCTGTATTATCCCATCCAGTCCACTTTCCACTTTGCACCTGCTGCCCTGCCTAGTTTCAGCTCCAAGAAACAAGATGCCCTTCCCAGGACCAGCTCATCCCTTCTACACTCACCAGCAAGCAGCTAACTCAAGCCTTGATGGACTCTGCTTCCCTCTGCCTCCCCTTCCCTCCCTTGTTTGGAGGGCTCAGCACTAATTGCTCCCAATGTCTTCCTTTACAGAGGGCAGGAAGGGGATTCTCAGATCACTCCACTTTTCCTCTGTGATCCTGCCTGTAATTGCTATCAGTACTGATATTTATAGCCAGTTGGGACACTGGCCCAGGTCAATGCCCAGTCCTGTCTGACCTCAAAGCGGTAGACCCAAGGCTCTACAGGCCTCCCCCTGTCTTCCTCCCAGGCCTGAGACTGACCTGCTCACGGACATTGGAGCAGAAAGCCATGTCAGGGTCCAGCTTGCTGCTGTGAAACAGGTCTTTCTGTCGCAGGTCGCCCCTTAAGGTGCTGCCCTTGATCAGGTAGATATTGGAGATATAGGGAACATTCCAGACGCCACTAGGAGACAAAGCAGACAAGTCAAAGTTGGGGGCCGGAGAGGTGGAGGTGGGGGAGGGGAATGACTCATGATATTGCAGTTTCCAGTTTGGGGACACGATCCCCAAAGGCCATCAGGGGGTTCCCTATTTCCATTTTGACTACTTTACTCCCCTCCTCCAAAACTCACTTTATAAAAATCTAGTGACCTCTACACCTGGTTTAAGGTTCTCCACAATCTGACTCTAACCTACCTTCCCAGCCTACAGCGGTAGAAGACCTGAGTTCAAATTCTCCCTCAGATTTTAACTAGCTCTACGACCCTGGGCAGGTGACTTAACCTCTCCACCTCAGTTTTTTCATCTGTAAAATGGGAGCAATGACAGCACCTACTTCACAGGGTCATTGTATCAAATGAGATAACACATGTAAAGCACTTTGCAACCCTTTGACCGCTATATAAATGCTAACTATGATTAGGAGTCATCATTAATATTACTACTACCACTATGACTTATTATTATACACTCTACCTTCCAGCCAAACTGTACTACCAAGTACACTCCAAACTCTATTCTTTCTGGTGGAATTCTGTTGAGGGCCACGGTGGAGTGCAGTTGGCAAGATCAGGATAGACCTCCTGGGAAACGGTCCTCTGAGACCGTGTTCATTAGCATCCGAGATGGCTGTCCATGTCCCCCAGATGTGGCTGTCTCTGTGAGACAAACCAGAGAATCACAGAAAACAAGGGATATGTAAAACAGATGCCCTCCAGGCTCACAGTCTTTAAGATAAGACTGATTAAATCACTAGGGCAGGAGACAAGCAGAATGTCACACTTGCAGTTTCTCTCTATATAAATACCCTGACCCTCAGATCAATAAACGGAGTTGGTCTTTCTTCTTCACCGCTACAGAATTCACTCACACAATCCATCCCCCGTGCCTGGGATGTACTGTCTCTTCATCTCTGCCTCCCATAATCCCTTTCTTCTTCCAAGGTTCAGTCTAGGTATGCATGGAAGAGAGTGGTACAATAGGCATGCAGGGATGTAGAATAGGAGGGCTTGGGTTCGAAAACCATGCTGACACTCACACCCTTCCGTGACCTCAGTTCATTTCTCGGAGCATCTGTTTCCTCATTTGTAAAATGAGGGTATTGGTCTCTATGGTCTCCAAGGTCTCATCTTGCTCTAAATCTCTGAATCCCTTCACTTTCCTCATTTGTAAAATGAAAGGGCTGGACTAAATGGTCTCCAGAGGTTCCAGCTCCATAGCTGAGGCAGTGATTGACAGTGATGAAAACCCTGTATTTAGACCACATCTCAAGGTTTACAAAGTGCTCTCCTCACAACAGCCTGTAAGTAGATGATGGTATAGCTATCCTTATCCCCATTTCACAGATGTGCAAATCTGTAGCTGAGAGAGAGGCAGTTTGGAGTTGGAGGACTGACTTGGCTGCTTGCTGTCTAAGTAACCTTAGACAATTCAGCTCCCCCTCTGGGCACCATTTTCCTCATCTGTGAGATGACAGGGCTAGATGGGGTGAGTGCTAAGGTTCCTTCCAGCTTATGTCTCAGTGACTTGTCCCAACACAGACTCCACTAGAATTCAAACCTGGGTTCAAGCATCCTAGATTTACAGCCAGAAGGGATCCCATTGGGTCACTTTCAGGTGAGGAAACTGAAGTCTACAGAGGGGAGTGCTTTACCCAAGATTCCTATAGCTAGTAAGATTCAGAAGTGGAATTGGAACCTAAGACTGGGAGGCTATGGCTATTTCTATCATACCATGTTGTTGTTGAGTCATTTTCAGCCATTTTTAGACTTTTCATGACCCCATTTGGGATTTCTTCGGCAAAGACACTGGAGTGGTTTGCCATTTTCCTCTCTAGCACATTTTACAGATGAAGAAACTGAAGCAAACAGGGGTGACTTGCCCAAGGTCACACAGCTAGTAAATGTCTGAGGCTGGATTTGAACTCAGGAAGATGTGTCTTCCTAACTCCAGGCCTAGCTTTCTATTTACTGCACCACCTAGCTGCTCATATCATCATACCACATTATCTCCTAATCCTGTTTCTGGAGATCTCCCTAAATGGAAAGTCCACTTCCTTCCTTGGAATTCTCTTCCGGGTTTAGTGCTCTCCATGGTAGTGCAACTCCCTCATTTTACAGATGAAGAAACTGAGAGGGAATGACAACCCTGAGAGTGAAAATATGTTCTGCTTCCAAACCCACTCCTTCCATATAGACTTAATTCTCCAGCCAAAGCATTGTTCAATGCAGCAAGGTTCATGAAGACTTAGGATAGATGTAGGCCCTTCAAATAAAAAGCTATCCTCTCTCAATGAGAAAAGAGTTCAGAAGGCAGACACTTACACACGTCGCCCTTGGACAATGTCCACGTAGTCTTCAGAGCGGGCATAGAAACCATCAGCACTCAATGCACCCCAGAAATTGGACCACAGCCTCCCTGCACGGATCACCAAGGGAGCAATGACAGCTCTAGGGAGAGGGGAAAGAGGATAGAAGTCAATGGATGAGCATGCATGTACAAAACAGAGTACCCCACTCTGTGTCCACGGGAGGTAGAGTCAGCCTTCCCAGACAGAAAAGGGTCGGGGGTCTCCCAGGCTCAACCCTCCAGCATTGCAATGACTAAGGCTTCCCACAGGGCCAATGGCAAGGGATACCTCAGGTTCCCACTGAGGGATCTCTAAGCCCCATAACACCAACATGCTTAGGGCAAGCAATAATTTAGGCCAGGAAGTGGAAATATTTTTGAACTCTGAATGAATGGTCATGTTAGATGAGCCGTGGAGTGTCAAATATCAATGGAGACATCTCACAAGTGTGTCCCTCTTCTACAATACAATGCTGATAATAGTGACCTTATGTTTAGATTCATTTATCTGGTAGCATGGTATTAATTATAGGAGTGGGAAAGACCCCCTACAGTGTTATATTCCCATATGAACATTAATATTTTATATTGCTGTATGACATGAAATGAGATTTCTACAGAGTTGCCTAATCTGGTCTTCCAGACAATTTTTTCCAAAAGCCCAGGTCTGTAATTTCCCCAGGGATGAGGCTACTCACAGGTCTGCCCCACTCCTATTGCCATGAGAGCCTTAACCTTCTCTGTTTCAAATGAAGCTAGTTCACCCTCTTTAGGTGACCCGGTGGCTTTTCCCCTTCCCCATTCCTGGGGGATTCACCATTACCATTCTGAATTTAGTGTGGACACCTGATCTGCTCAGTCTACACTACTCTCAGCCTCTGAGTTGATTTCTCATCTACAAAGCCCAAGTCCAATGCCCCCTTCTCCAGAAAGGCTTCTCTGATACTCCCAGTTGTGTTACCTCCCTCCCAAAATTACTTTATACAATGGCTGTCACAAGGTAGGTACTTAATAAATGTTTACCAGTCGATCAATTCAATATCTACCAGGTTAGGTGATGGGGATACAAAAGTGTAAACATTCCAATGGGAGAAATTACATGTACAGAAATTGAAATATAAAGGCTAGAGATGGTCCTGTGGTTTCATTGGTACAGAGAGTTCCCAAGTGAGGAAACTAGTTGGGTCAGGACCTTGGGAGGGAGAGGAGACCCAGAGGTAGGCGCCTGAGGAGTAGAGAGGGAGGGCCATGTTCCAGAGAATGCTGTTCCAATTAGACAGCTCTGTTCTCTCTCTCCCTGCTCCTTTGTGAAGCAGGGGCCCAGGGAGAGATGGGGATGGGAAGCTTCCTCTCACTTGTTCTGTTCAATCAGAAGCCGGAGGGTATCTGGGTTGGTCAAAGCAACCTCGGCATCCATGCTCAAGTAATAAGTACAGCCTCGGTCCTGGCGACACAGGTCCCTATGGGAAGAGAGAAGGCAAGGGTCAGGGAGGGGAAGACCTGGAAGACAAGGGCCAAGATACTCTCCTTTGCGACCACCAGAGTGGTCACAACTTGTCACCAAGTCACTGTCCTTGGGGTCCCAGAGCCCTCTGCCCCAACTTGCTCCCAGTCCTGTTAGCCAGGAGGGACTGCTGTGGGTGTCCTCCTGATAGCATAGCTTTTTTCTTTCTTTTCTTCTACTTTTTCCTTACACTTATTGGCCATGCTACTTACTAGCTGTTTAACCTTGGATATGTCACAACTTCTCTGGGCCTCAGTCTCCTCATCTGTAAAATGATGGCCTCTCAGGTCCCTTCTGATTCCAAATTCCTTTTTTCCTCACATCTCTTCCCTCTCTTTGCCCCTTCTCCCTTTCCTTCCTTTCTTCTTCTGAATGTTTTTCTCTTCCTTTTGTCAGGAATATAAATTCACTTCCCTGCCTTAGCTATGATGACTATTTAACTGACTACTTTTGCTAGATTGTTATTTCTAGCGCTGTTATCTTTAAAGACACACGGCATTATTTCTGTGACCTGTTCTTTAGTCAGGCAGTAGTCAACAAATCACATTTCATACAGCCCTTCATCTTTTGACACTATGTTCATTGTTCAATTAGATCAGGGAGATCTGGGTTCAAATCCTACTTCAGACACTTGCTCTCTGGGTGATTCTGGGTGAGTCACTTTCTCTTGCTAAGATGAGAGGGTTCCCTTGATGACTTCTGAGGTCATCTGCCATCCTGTGGTACCACGAACGTTGACTGCATTTGGATGCATTGAATGTAATGAGGAAAATGTCTTCCTTTCTGAGATCTCTTCATTTTGCCATATAGTCTTTATTTTGCCAGATTTACCAAGAATGTTGTACTCCTCCTCCCCTGCTTGGCCTTCTTGGATACCTGCTGGGCTCAGCAAGGCAACCAATTCCTAATCAACAATACTTTCTGGTATCCATGAGTCATTTTATGCTTTTTCAAGTGATCTCATCTCATGATACCCTGTGAGGGAGCAGGTCAAGGATTATTATGCCCATTTTCTAGATGGAAAACCTGAGGCCCAGGGGGAAAAGTGACTTGACTAAAGGCACACAAGTAGTAAGTAGCAAAGCAAAAATTTGAACCCAGGTCCTTTTACTTCAGATTGTGTGCTTTATCCACTGCTGCCACCCTGCCCAGCCTCCCTTCTCCACCTGCTTGGCCCCAGACTCACGCGCCCATGTTCCTGGCATCAGCACTCTTCATCCGCTGGTCCGGGCCCATGAGGGTGACTGTGTGGTACTCGTTACCATGGTCCTCTATGAACCGTTCTACCAGATCTTCATGGTGTTCCTCCTGGGAGGGGAAAGGGAGAGATTGGAGATGGGAGTGGGTGGAAGTGGGTTCAATCCTCCCTTCCTTCAAGGCAAAAAGAATTCTGACTTGTGTCAGGAGGCTAGAAGACTGTGACAAAGGAGAAGGGAAGTGAGCCTGGCCCTGGGCATCTGGGCATGAAGCCTGAGGCAGAGTTTCCAGGCTGACTCAGGAAACAGCATGAGTTCAGCAACCTCTTCAGACAGGCCTGGCCTCTCATCATCTCATTCACAGCTCCACCAGAGGCAAACGGCAGGGAGTTTGGGATGGTCTGCGGCTTTGGATTACCTGTGTTACTGCTGCATGCCCCTGGTATGAATAGTTGAGATGTGGCTATGCCTTTATCAAAACCCCTAGCATTTATGCCATATTTTAAAGTGTGCAAAGTGCTTTATGCGGTTTTTCATGCAATCCTCATAATAACCCTGCAAGACTGGTGCTATTATCATGCCCCCTTTACAGATGAAGAAACTGCAGCTGAGAAAGAGAGTCAGTGACTTTCTTAGAGTCACATGACTTTGCAAGGGTCTAAAGCAGGATCTGAACTCAGGTCTTCCTGACTCCAAGTCCAGCCTCCAGGTGCCTTTATAAATCTTTGCTATTTGATCATCCAAGGCCAGCAAGGAGTCCAGCCCAGGGCTGGAGGTGCTCCCTGGGAGATTCCACTGGGAGCCACTACTCACGTGATTATGTATGAAGAGTCGAAGCTGCTTCCGGGGGTACCGGAGGCTCAGGAGCCGCTTGAAGAACAAGGAGAGGAAGGGAGTGGGCTGTTCTATGAAAATTCCGATGAGGACCGAGGGCAGAGCCTCATCCTGTAGGAGAAGAGCAGGAGTCAGGCCGAAGGATGAAGGTGGTTCTGGAATCCCCCTCCCCTCATATCTAGCTTCCTCTGAGCTGGGCAGGGAGAGGGAGACCATCACACAGTGAGAATGGGGGACACTTAGGTCTGGGTCAAAGGCCAGATGGGGGAGGGACAGAGCCTCTGCTTCCAGGGAAGCCTGGGTTAT
The DNA here is from genome assembly GCA_028658325.1 of Potorous gilbertii. Classification (NCBI taxonomy): domain Eukaryota; kingdom Metazoa; phylum Chordata; class Mammalia; order Diprotodontia; family Potoroidae; genus Potorous; species Potorous gilbertii. Next base: position 38,934,540 of record CM053771.1, on the reverse strand, counting down.
GACTATACCTAGGGACCACAGTGAACTGATTCACTGAGAGCACCTGCTGGTCCTCTGGCCTATTCACAGAAGGCAACAGAGAGGTCTTTGAATCAAACCAAGGCAAGCACCTTTATTTTTCAGTTGGGGAAACTGAGGCCCAGGGAGGTGATCGGATCTTCGATACTAGATCTGCAAGGAGTTTTAAAGGTCATCTAGTCAAAGCTCTCATTTTTCAGAGGAGGAAACAGATGACTTAGGATCACAGATCAAATGCTGAAAGGAGCCTAAGAAGTCCAATCTTGTCCAATCCCCTCATTTTACAGAGGGGGAAAGTAACTTCTTCAGCGTCAGAGACTAGGACTTCAAAGGGGTCCCTGTGGCCATGTAATCCAACCCAGACCTGTCCAAGAATTCCCTCTCCAATACTTCCAGAAAGTAGTCACCAGGGAGCCCACCTCCTTTGGGGGTGCTGGACAGCTCTAAGAATCAGGGAGTTCTCTAGACTGAGTCAAAATCTACCTTTCTAAAATTGCCAATCCTGCTGGCGGAAAGTACTTAAGGGGTCTCTGGGAAAGCAACGGTGGAAAATTCCCTTATTCTGGAGTCAGAGGCCCTGTGAAACCTTAGACAAGTCATTTCTTTATAGAAGGGGGCCTCCTGTAGAATGAGAGAGTTGGATTAGTCGGCCTCTGAGTTCCTTTCCAGTTCTAGACTGAGTATTCATACACCTTCCTGGGCCTTTGTTTCTCTGTCTGTAAAATGAGGGGCGGGGATGGGCTGATTGGCCTCTGGAAGTCCTTCCCCCATGAGCCTCTGTACAAGCCAGAACCTTGCTCTGGTTACGCTCAGCTTCACAATATCCTGGTGACTGGCTTCTCTTTAGAGATTCTCTTTCCTGTCTGGTGTCCCAAAGACCCAACTGACCTATAGCTTGCCCTAAGCCCCAATCATATTTACTTACTTCCTACAGCTCCAGGCCCCAGATCTGCTCACCCCTACTAACCGAGAGGGAGCCCCCAGACTCGGCCCTCCATGCCCACCCTTCCCAGTACCTAGGTCTTACCCCAATGCCTTTCAGACTCCTCAGGCCCTCATCACACACAGTGCAACCCGTCTCAAAAGTCCAAAATCGAGGAATGTAGTTCCCCAGGTAATTCAACTGGAGCTACAAAGCAGAGGAAGGGGCCTCAGGAGGAGAGAGAAAAATCTTTTCATCCCCAGCCCTCTCCTTCCCCTTCCCCCACTTCAAAAAGCCTTCACAAATAAATCCATGCCCGCGGAGCCAATGTACTAGCTAGTTTTGCTCAATTACTATTATTTTTTCTTTTTCATTCTTTGTTACAAGGGATGGCTCATTATGTCTGGGAAAGGGGAGGCATATGTTCAAAAATGAAAAAATGAAAAGTGGGTGTGTGTGGAAGCAAGCATTTATAAAGCACCTATTATGCGTCGAGTACTGTGCTAAAAGTTTTATAAATACTGTCTTGTTTGATCCTCATAGCAACATAAATAACATATCATTACTATCCTCACTTTACAGTTGAGGAAAGTGAGGCAGATAGTGGTTAAACGACTTGCCTGTCGTCACACAGCTGGGAAGATTAGATTTGAACTTAGGTCTTCCTGACTCCAGACCCAGCACATTATCCACTATGCCACCTAGCTACCCTCGATAAAAAAAGACATTAATAAAAATAAAATAATTTTGTTTAAAAAAAATTTCTATTTAGGAGTCCTATCGCTCTAGTATTGTGCAGTTAGGTTACTTTCCTTCTATCCCCGTTGCTCAAATTAATGCTATTTTTAGGGTCTCTGGCAAAATCTGCCTCCACCCTTTGAGATAAATGAAGATAGCCAAAGTGGGCATGGGCTGAACCACAGTTGGGAATCTCTGTTCTAGAAATGCACCCTCTCTGCTCAGGGAGTCTGCACACAGCTCTCAGAAGGGTTTCATTCTATTGTGGGTCAATTAGATTTGTTTTTCTCCAGAAACTCCTTGTCCTCCCAAATCGCTGTAAGCCACTTTATCATAGAAAACATTTGTTTGATGGAGGCAGTGGATGGATAGATGGATGGATGGATGGATTAATAAGCACCTACTATGTGCAAAGTGCTCTGATAAGAGCTGAAACAAAAGCAAGCTGGCCCCTGCCCTCCCAGAACAAGCACATTCTAATTTAGACAGAGGAGGTCTCAGCTGTAAGTCAGTAGATGAGAGAGTACAGTTCAGAAGTCAACAAGCATTTATTAAGTGCTTACTATGTGCTAAGCACTGTGTACCAGAATAGTGCCATTCAGGCCATGCCTGCTGCTGGAGATATAGCTCAGAGCCTGGGTTCGACTGCTCTGCCTCTGGGAGGTCCTTTATGTGCAGACTGGACATATCTTCCCCACCCTCGGCAAGGTTCATTTTCCCAGTCCAAGCTAAGATGGGGACAACAGATACAGAAGATGGAACATGGAAAGGATAGACAAGCCTGAGTAAGCATGGCCAGGCAGCTCCAAGCACAGGAGGATGGACAGGAGTTTGCAAGAGGGCAGGACCTTGGTCTGTTCCAGGCCAAGCCGCTGGGACCTGAAGAGAGGCTCAGGTGCCCTCCTCCTCCTCCTCCTCCACAAGAGCTGGGGACATCCTACCTTGGTAGGCCCATTGCCATGAATCAGGACCGGCAGCGTGTCATACTCCAGGTTCCTTGCTCGGACTTGAGCTGTCTCAAACTTGAGTACCACCTCATCTAGGAATCACAGACCAGGTTATCACTTGCTTGTGACCCTGGGAGCTTCTAAATCTTCTCAGGAAGTCAGCGTGGAGGCCCTCAGAGGGCAGGAATTGTTCTCAGTTCACAGGGCAGCTCAGGGGTGGGGAACCTGTGGCCTTGAGGCCACATGTGGCCCTATAGGTCCTCAGGTGAAGGCCTTTGACCAAATCCAAACTTCTTCTGAGAAGGTTAGCATTAGTTAGTCAAAGGGCCACCCTTGACTTGAGGGGGCACAAGTGGCCTGGAGGCTGCAGGTTCCTCACCCCTGGTATAGGTGAATATGAGTCAGTATACTTGGGTCCTACTTCATATCCTGACACTCTCTGTGTGCCCCTGGGCAAATCATGTTGCTTTTCTGAGTCTCAATTTCCTTATTTGTAAAATAAGAATAATATTACCCTCACTGCCACCTCAAGGGCCGGTACGGAGATTCAGACAACTAGAATATGGAAAACATGCTTTAAAAACATGCTCTACACGTGCAAAGGATTCTGACCTGTACCCCAGGACCTGCTAACAATAACTATAATAAAAACCTACATTTATGCAGCACTTTCAAGGTGACAAAGCATTTTCCTCTCAATAATATATATTTCCAAGGACCCCATCTTCTACTAGAAAGAGAGCCTGATGTAAGTCAGGAGCCCTGGGTTCATATCCGGCCTTTGACATTGAATGACTGTGCAATCACAGGTCAGTCACTTGTCAGAGCCTGTCTGTTCATCTATCAATTGGGGACAATAGTACTAGTGCTTGCTGTGTCACTAGGCTGTTGTGAGGAAAGGCCCTTGTGAACCTCTTAGAACTACATGAGCTGAAGTTATTAGTATATCTTTATTTTAAGTTTGCAATAGGAAATGTGATTTAATTGGAATAAGGCCAGCTTCCTGTCCAGCAAGCCAAGCTGCTGATGTCTTCTTTATGGAAATGATGAGGGTGATGATTCCTAACATGGAAGGCAGCGTGGTTTAGTAAACATAGAGTCAGCCTTAGAGGTAGGAAGACCCAGGTTCCAGTCCTGCCTCTCACCCATCATGGATGTGTGACCCACTCAGTGCTCTAGACAACTCCCTAAGACTATGAGTTGCAGAGAAAATCGCAATCTGCCTTGGTGGAAGGAGTTTCCTGCCCTGGGAGGTCCAGTCCTTTAGCATTTAGGTAATGCTTTCAAATTTGACAAGTACTTTTCACAGGAACACGAAACTGAGCCTCACAGATGCGAAGTGACCTGACCAAGGACACGTTCATTACATTCATTAAAGCTTGCAAATTTTGTGCATGTGTTTGTACATACTTATACATGTATGTATAAAATGTCATTTGAGCCTCACAAAAACCCTTTAATATTATCCTTATTTATTTATTTATTTTTTACAAAAGAAGAAGTATAGACACAGAGCAGTGACATGACTTGCCAAAGGTCACACAGTTAATAAAATAGTAGACTGGTACTTCAACCTGGGTCTTTTCCTTCCAAATATAGTGTTATTTCTTTTTAATAAGGACAGTAAAAATTATTATAATTGGCATGTATCTAGTGCTTTAAGGTTACAAAGTGATCTACATCCATGAGTTCACTGAATCCTCACAACCACTCTGGGAGGTAGGGGTTATTATTATACCATTTTATAGATGAGGAAGCCCAAGTTCAGAGAAGTTCAATGACTTGCTGACTTGCTCACTCAGCTACTCAGTATCTAAGCCAAGATTTGGACTCAGGTCTTCTTTCTCTGGGTTCAGTTTTTTCCCCTTGTTGAGTCCAGGGATGCTCTGTGTGGCCAGGGTATTATGTGGTTTTTCTCTTTATTTCCCTCCCCCTCCAAGGGTCCCATATGATCACCCTCCCCACTGCTGCCACCACTCACCTAAGGCTCCATCCAGGTTCTGAAAGATTCGGCAGCGATGGTCCAAGGTGATGTTGATCTTCTCCTTCAAAAAGAAGAGGCAAAACCAAGCTGATGAGCAGCCCAGGCCTTCCCCCTCCTCCTCTGGCCCTCCCCACAGAAGAGAGACCAGTATAGGGCTGCTCAGAATGGCAGTCCTGGAATGGGATCCAAGAGTCCAAGGTACTGGCCTCCCCACTGGGAATCCAGCAAGAACTGGACTCCCTCAAGTCCACATCTACTTCCCCAATATTCTCTTACCCTCTGTTCTGGATCTAAGAAGATCTTGGTATAAAAGAGCTGGTCACTGTCACTGTCCTGGCCTTGCCAGCTGGCCACCATTTTGCTCAAGTTTGGGGCGTAGCCAATGAAGCCTGGGAAGGAGACAAGGGGAAAAGAACGAAATTCTTTCCTCCCTAGTCAACTCTCCTTGTCTAGGAATAGTACACGTCCACTAATGTTCCTTCTCTCCAAATTTCCCAAAGAGCCCACTTGGTTCAGGAAACCCTCAGAAAGCCCCAGAGTTGGTAGCAACCTCAGGGGCCATTGAGTCTAACCAGTGCCATACTACAGTGTCCCCAACAAGTGGTCCTGCAGTCTCTGCCTGGAGTCCTCTAGTAAGGGAGATCCCACCACCACCTCTTGGAGGCAGGCTGTTCCCCTCTGGGAAAAGTCTCAGTATTAAGCACTGTTTTTTGACATATCTAAATCTGTCCCTGGGACCAAGCAGGACAAGTGTGATCTCCTTTCCACCAGTCAGTGTTAATACTTGAGGACACCAACTGTGTGTATACTAAGTCTGAATATTCCTAGTTCTTTCAAAGTATCCTCATGGGACAAGGACTCAAGACCCCGTGGCTCTCTTACTCTCCTACTTAAGGTTATCAATGTCCTTAAAATATGGTCTGCTTGGAAAATTGAGAAAGAATTTTTACAACCAGTGTTTGTGATAAAGGTCTCATTTCTAAAATACATAGAGAACTGAGTCGAATTTATAAGAATACAAGTCATTCCCTAACTGACAAATGGTCAAAGGATATGAAAAGGCAATTTTCAGAGGAAGAAATTAAAGCTATCTATAGTCATGCAAAAATGCTCTAGATCACTACTGATTAGAGAAATGCAAATCAAAACAACTCTTAGGTACCACGTCACATCTGTCAGATTGGCTAACATGACAAAACAGGAAAATTATAAATGCTGGGGAAGATATGGGAAAATTGGAACACTAAAGCATTATTGATGGAGTTGTGAACTGATCCAACAAGGCTGGAGAGCAATTTGGAACTATGCCCAAAAGGCTACAAAAATGAGTATACCCCTTGACCCAGCAATATCACTTCTAGGGTTGTATCCCAACGAGATCATAAAACTGGGAAAAGGTCCCACATGTACAAAAATACTTATAGCAGTTCTTTTTATGGTGGCCAAGAACTAGAAATTGAGGGAGTGTATATCAATTGGGGAATGGCTGAACAAGTTGTAGTATATGAATGTAATGGAATACTACTATGCTATAAGAAATGATGAACAGTCGGACTTCAGAAAAACCTGGAAAAACTTATATGAACTGATGTTGAGTGACGTGAGCAGAACCAGAAGAACATTATACACAGTAACAGCCACAGTGTGTGAGGACTATTTCTGATAGACTAGGCCCTTCACAGCAATGGAAGGACCTAAAACATTCCCAAAGGACTCTTGAGGCAAAATGCCATCCACATCCACAGAAAAAACTAAGGAATCAGAACACAGAATGAAGCAGACTATTTTCTCTTATGTTATGTTTTGTTTTGGTTTTGGTTTTTCTCATGCTTTCTCCCTATCATTTTAATTCTTTAATAACATGACTAATATGAAAATGTGTTTAATAAGAATGTATGTGCAGAACCCATATAAGACTGCAGCATCTCAGGGAGGGAGGGAAGGGAAGGGGAGAAAATTTAAAACCTATAGAAGTGATTGTTGAAAACTGAAAACAAATAAATAAAAAAAAATGACAAATAGGCAGACTTTGGAAAAACCTGGACATACTTATATGAACTGATGCAGAGTAAAGTGAGAAGAACCAGGAGAACATTGTATACAGTTACAGCTACATTGTTTGATGACTAACTTTGATAGACTTGGCTTTTCTTAGCAATGCAAGATTCTAAAACAACTCCAAAAAGCTCATGATGGAAAATGCTATCCATATCCAGAGAAAGAATTATGGAATCTGAATGCAGATCAAAGTATACTATTTGCTCTCTCTCTTTTTTGTTTTGGTTTTTCTTTCTTGGGGTTCATTCCATTATATTCTTCTTTGCAACATAACTAATGTAAAAATATGTTTAAAGTGAATGCATATGCAGAGCTTATATCAGACTGCATGCTGTCTTGGGAAAGGGGAGAAAATTTAAGGCTTCCACAAAAAGTTTGTGGAACTGAATGCTGTAAACTAAAAATAAATAAATTAAAATTTTAAAATATGTGGTCTGCTTGGAGTAGAGCATGGTAAGCCTGTTACCTCCCTAGTCCTGGGTATTCTGAGCTCTCCTAATGTGAACTAAAATGGCCTTAGACATAGTCTGAGTAGGGGTCACCTCCTAAGATTCTAGGTTCAGACCTAGAAGGACTCTTTGAGAACATCAACCTCCTCATTTTACAGATGAGGAAATTGAGACCTGGAGAAAGCCTAGAGTCATAGTGAATATCAGAGGCAAGATTCAAACTAAGGGCTTCCTGATTCCCTATTGAAGGCTCTGTCTGTTGTACTAAATTGCATGAGCTGTTAGGGCACGGTCCAGTCTGTGGTCACTACCAGCCCTTCCTCTCTGCTCAGCAAACTCCATTGTCCCTTACCTCCAGAACCTAGGAACCGCTTCCCATCATGGACCTGGGGATACTTGACCTCCAGTCTCCGGTCAGGATAGATGAGCTCCTCAGCTGAGAAGACCACCCGACTCTTGGCCTGTCGGAACTTCTTTAAAAGCTCTTTGGGGCCAGATGCGAAAAGCACATCATAGCTATGGGGGGAAGGAAGGAGACAACAAGGGCATGAGCTGGTTGCTCACCATCCTGATGAGGAAACAGAGGCCCAGAGAGGCAAAGTGACATGGAGGATCATAAGATCATAGATTTAGAACTGAAAGGGATCTCAGAAAGTCATCCAATCCATATTTAATGTCTCAGCCTGTTTCCACATCTGTCAAATGGGGATAATGACAGCACCTACTTCTAAGGGTTGTTGTAAAGACCAAATGAGAGAACAACATTAATTTGTCAAGCTATTTATAAACCTTAAAGAGCCATAAAAGTCCTAGTTATTTTTATTACAGATGAGGAAACTGAGGCCCAGAAAGGGTTAAGTGTCTTATAGGATAGCTCTAGAATTGGAAGAGACCTAAGAGACTTCATTTTACAGATGAGGAAACTGAGGCACACACAGAGGTTAAATAACTTGTCCAAAGTTATACAGTGACAGAGACAGGAACTGTATGCAGAGCCTCTACTTCAGAGCCAGGGCTGTTCCCATAGTACTGGACATGGACTTATTTCTCCCTTTAGTGAGTGCATTTGTCCTTCATTGCCGAAGAAGACCACGCCATCAGAGGAATAATGACATGACTTGCACTTGACTTTGTTTTGAGGGAGGGAGGGCTGTGCAGGTCACCAGCCTCACTTCTCCTCCAGAGCCATCTGAATCCAGTGACCAGACATTCATCAGAATGACTGGAGATGACCCAGGATGAGGTAACTGGGGTTAATGACTTGCCCAAGGTGAGTGTCAAGTGCCTGAGGTGAGATTTGAGCTCAGGTCCTTCTGACTCCTGCACTGGTGCTCTATCCACTGCACCACCTAGCTGCTCCTCCCTTTAACGAGTATGAGCTGCACCAAGACATCCACCTTCTCATTGATGATAGCCCCTCTCCCACAGCCAATAGCTCTGTGAGGTCTGACCAGTTAGAACTACACGATAAGTGACAATCCTGATAATGGCAACATCTGGCACCTTCAGGTTTCCAGAGAGTTTTCCGCATCCTAACTTGTTCAAATTTCACAACAACCCTGAGAGGTGACAACAATAGGTATCATTATCCCCATTTTACAGATGAGGAAATTGAGGCTTAGAATTGTCTGCATCAAAGAAAGGATTCCAACTCAGGCTCACCTACCCAAAGCCAAGGTTCTATTTACAGAGCTACCATGTTCCTTTCTATGGAACTCAAGTTTTCCTTTATATGGAGCTGAATGGCCCATAAGAAAATTGACCAGACAACTTCCCAGTCATTATAACGATGCCAACCAGCCAAGTCTAACAGGTGGTCATCTGGCCTTTGCTAGAAGACTGACACTGAGCAGTAGGTAGCCCACCCCCTTCTGAGGCAGCCCAGTGCACTTACAGACAACTAGGATGGTTAGTAAGGTTTTCCCAGTAAGATGCCCAAATTTGCCCTTCTGTAGACTCCACCTACTGTCCCTGGTCCTGAAGGGACAAACAGAACAAGTAGAGAGAGGGAATAGGCATTTATATAGCACCTACTATGTGTTAGAAGCAACAGGTGGATCAGTGAATAGAGCACTGGGACTAGAGGAAAGGAGACCTGAGTTCAAATCTGACCTCAGACACTTCCTAGCTGTGTGACCCTGGGCAAGTCACTTAACTCTATTTGCCTCAGTTTCCTCCTCTGTAAAATGAGCTGGAGAAGCCAATGATAAACCACCCCAACATTTTTGCCAAGAAAACCCCAAATGGAGTCACAGAGAGTCAAACATGACTAAACAGCAGCATGCTAGGAACTATGTTAAGTGCTTTACAAATATGATTTCATTTGCTCCTTACAATGACTCTGGGAAGTAGGTATCCTTATAACCCCCATTTTACAGCTAAGGAAACTGAGGCAAACAGCAGTTAAGTGACCCACCCAGGATCATATAGCTAGGAAGAATCTAAGGCTAAATTTGAACTCAGATGTTCCTGATGCAAGCTCAACACTCTACCCACTGCACTACTTAGCTCCTGAGTAATCTCTCCATGTGGTAATTCTTCAAATATTTGATGTCCCTTTCCAAAGTCTTCTCATTTCCCATTTTTTTTGATCAGTTCTCATGACATGACCTTGAGGACATTTATGCCTGGAGGTATTTTACTGTTTATGATGATCTAGCAGACACTTCAGCTGGGCATAAGATGCAAATGACCCAGGCCAACCTGTGTCATGGGAGTCTCTTAAGTAATTCGTACTTAATCATAATAGCTGATAGTTACATGGTGCTTACTGTGGGTCAGCCACTGTGCTAAGAGCTTTACAGTTATTAACTCATTTGATCCTCACAGGAGGTGGGGTCTAATATTATCTTCAGTTTACAAATGAAGAAACTGAGGCAAGTGGAAGTTAAGTGACTTGTCCAGGGTCACACAGCTAGCGCGTATCTAAGGTCAGACTTGAATTCAGGCCTTTTTGACTCCAGGCCCACCACTCTATTTCACTGTGCCTTAATGCAGATCTGCTTAGATGTGGTCTTACCTAGGTTTTCTTCCTACCCTACCATTCTTTGATATCCCTTAACTCAAAACCAGGGTATGGGTGGGTCTTCCCCCCAATCTCTCTTCAGAGGTCTTCCTTAGAAAAATTAAAATTCATGATTAAGAAAACATAAACAGAAAAACACTAGACACAGTGACAACAACCATGGAAACAGAAGGAGTCAAAACCAAGTCAACAAAGGGAACTGAACCCTGAATAATTATTGACTTAGATGAAAATGAAAAAATGCACCTCCCTTTTTCTGCAGAGGTAGGAATCTACAAGGATGGGATATTTGGAATATTTGTGATGTACCGGTTAGTTCTACAGAACTAATCTTCCTTCCTTCCGTTCTTTGTTACATGGGATGCTCAAGGGTGAGAGAAGGGGAAAGACTACTTCTGGAAATGGAGAAAATATAAAAATGAAAGATAGCAATATAAATAAAAATACAATTCTTCAAAGTCAGCTGAGCCCTCCCTGTGCTGCTGAACATTCACTTTCCCCTAGGGCAAGTTGAGTCTTTCAAGTCACCTGGGGCCATCTCACCTGTCTGTGAAGAGGATGACCTGGTCCTCCTTATCTGCATACTTCTCCAAAGCAGTCTTCAGGAGCCGGACTTTCTGCCCACCTCCCAAGGTCATCTCCTCCCCGCCTTGCCAGTCCTCTCCAAGGCCAAGTACCTGCCAAAGAAAGGTGCTTTTAGCAAAGACTTGGAGATAAAAAACAAATTAAGAAAACAAGAAAGGAAGTTTACTGATCTAGCCTCCCACCTGACCCCTATATTTCTAGGGATCCTTTTTTAGGTCCTGGACCCCTTGAACATTTTGGGGAAACCTATGGGCCTCCTCGCCAGAACTGTATTTTCAACGCATAAAATAAAATTCAGAGGATGACAGAGTAAATCAGTTACATTAGATATATTATATATATATTATAGACATATTAGATATATATTATAGACATATTATAATTATTAAAATATTAAAAAGAAGTTCACAGGTTTAGAGTCCTTGATCTGGCCCCTAATCAGAGCTAGGGAGAGAAGTCAGACGTGCAGAGATGATTGATGATGTAGTGGGAAGACCAGGAGATCTGGGCTCAGAGAGACTGGGCTGCATCCTGGCTCTAAACTGAGTACTACTGGGGGAGGGGAAAGCAGTGGTGGAGGGGACTCTGGTCACTTCATCTCTTTAGGTCTGTTTTCTTCTCCATAAAATGAAGGTGTTGAAGCAGATGATTTCTAATACCTTTAAAACTTGTGCTCTTTGGTAAGAGGGATTTGAATTTGGAGATGGGGCAGTCCCAGTTTCTCCCAGAAGGAGTGGAGACAACTCAGCAAGGACGAACATTCCTGGGGTATGTAAACACAACCAGGGCTTTTATAGCCCTTTATTAATGAACCAAGTTCAGCAGAACCCTGTGAGGCAGACAGGACAAGCAATAAATATTTTTTAATAGCTCAATCTACTGACCTTTTCTCAGTCTCTCTCTTTTTCTCTCTCTCCCCTTCTTTCTCTCTTTCCTCTCTCTTCTCTACTTCTCTCTCCCCTACTCCTCTCTCTCCATCTGTCACCATTTCTCTCCTCACTTCTCTCCCTCTCTCTCCTTTCTTTCTCTTCTCTACTCCTCTGGCTCCCTGTCTCTGTGTCTTCATCTCCCGGGTCCCTCCCTCCCCCGCCTTTCTCCCTCTCTCCTGGATACTCTCTCGTCTCTAGAATTTCTGGATATTGCTTTCTCTTACTTTTCCATCAGACTGCTCCTTTTCAGTCTCCTTTCTGAGACTGCCAACCATTTTACTACCACTAACTGAGGGTGTCCCCTTCCCCCCACTTCCATTCCCCCTCCCCAAGGCACTGTCTTTGTCCCTCTTTTCTTTTCTGTCTATACCTTAACGTTATTAGGGGACCTCTGTGGGTCCCTTGGGTTCAATTATTATTTCTGTGCTGAGATAGTAAAGTCTCTTTCCTGAGCTCTAGGCCCACATCAGCAACTGACTTTTGGACATCTGAAAAAAATTATATATGGAAACTCAACAAGTTCAAAGAGGAATCCTCTTTTCACTCACACCCCCTTTTCCTAACTAACCTATTTCTATTGAGACTTCATGCCAGTGACCTGAGTTTGTGACACTGGTGCCATCCTCAGCTTCTTTCTCTTACTCATCCCACACAATCAGTTGCCAATTTTGTTTTTATCTTTACAAAATCTCTCAAATCTGTCCCCTTCTCTCTACCTACACAACCACCAGAAACATCCAGGTCTTCATCATCTTATTCCAAGACTATTACAATAATCTCCTAACTGTTCTCCCCCTCTCAATTCTCTTCCCTCTCTAATTTCTTCTCTATTCAACTGCCGAAGTAATCTTCTCAAAGTATAGGTCTGAATGAGCAAGTCACTAGCCTACTCAATAAACTTTACTGGCTCCCAAGTACTTCTAGGATTAAATTTAGAGTTCTTTGTTTGGCTTATAAACAAAACCGATGCCTTCCTATCTTTCTAGTCTTCTAACACATTCCTCCTTTCCTTCAGGTATTCTGTAATCTAGCACTATCAGCCCTACTTAATTTCCTCACCCATGATGTTCCTGTCTCTGGGCGTTTGTCCTGGCTGTCCCCCATGCCTGGAATGCCATCTCTCCTCTGCACTGCCCCAGAATCCCCAGCATCCTTCAAATTTTATCTCTAGTGCCATTCTTTTTTTTTTTTACTTGGCCAGTGTCTAATGCTTTTCCCTCTCAGGTCACCTTTAAGATACTGTGAATACATTTTGTATATATGTGCATATTGTTTTCCTCCAATAGAACATAAGCTCCCAAGGGCAAGGAATGTAGTTTTTTCTTTGTTATCACCAGTTCTTAGAATAGTTGCCTGGCATACAGTAAGTGCTTAATCAATGCTTTTTTTTAAAAAAAAAAAATTGATCCCTATTTTACAGATGGAGGAAGTGAAGTTCTGGGAGTTTAAGTGACTTCAGTTCAGTTCAATTCATTTTAATTCAATATCAACTACCTACCAAGCAACAAGTGCCAGGTCAAGAATTAAGGATACGAAGGAAAAACTAAACAGCCCCTGCCTTCAGGGAGTTTACATTCTATTAGAAAGAAGCAACAAGGTACAAAAGATACAAAGTAAATACAATGCAATTTCAGGAAGTTCGAATAACTGAGAGGGGGCAAGTAGGACCACTGGGAAAGTGTGGGACCCAAGATTAGGATCAGCCTCTCCCCCAGCAGAAAGACCACTTTATTTCCCTTGTAACAAATGATAAGCCTTCACTTTTGTTGTAATAAGGTCTTTGTTTTTTAAACTTCCCATTTTTTTGTATTTGCCAATCTGTTGGCAGAGTTGTTTTCCCCCAATAGAACCTTCTTAGCTCTTTGTGGCAGCTGGGATTGTCCTTTCACTTCGGTCTTTGAATCTCAGGGCCTCACAGGTGCCCACACATAAGAGGTGCTTAATAAATGCTTGTAGGACTGAATTCAATTAATCAACAAGTATTAATTAAGTGCCTACTATGTACCAGGCACTGGAGATACAAGAAGGAAGAATTAAATGATCCCCACTGACAAAGGACTAGCATTTTAATAGAGGAGACAACATGGGGAGAGACAGACGGATAGATACACATATATACATATACACGGTATAAAGATAAAGTGAATAAATTGTTGTACTTCCTTAGTTTTCTAAGAGTGATGTCTTGACCCATGGGTACATTGGATTTAACAGAGGCAGAGTTGCACAAAGACATCAACCTCGCGCTCTCTTTCAGAGTCATCCAAGTCCAGTGGCAAAAGAAAGTCAGGATGACTGGCGATGGCCCAGGATGAAGTGTCTTTGACCTCGGTGTCTTTGATATCTGATCAAGCTATAAGCGTTCCACAGTGCCTGCCTCAGCTGCCTACTTGGCTATTGGAATAAATTGCTCTCATCTACCCATTCCACCGGGGAAAGTCTTCAATGCTTGGAGTAGACACCCCTCTAACTCACCAACGGGTCTGAGACTGCTTGCTTTTCCTCAGCCTGGTTTAGCCTAGACAGTATACTGAGGTGTGACTACCGCTTCTGGGAGCCACGGATGGGGTTGGGTGTATTAGGTGGACACCAAACCTGGCTGGGCAGGGCAGGCTAGCCTTCACATCAGAGGTGCCAGACCTCCCTGAATACCTTACTACAACAAAAGTGAAAGCTTACCACTTGTTAGAAAGGAAATAAAGTGGTCTCATTAAAATAGTCATTCATAGGAGACCAGAGGCAATTAACAGCTTCTTAGGTGTTAGTCAATTAACATTTGTTAAAGAACTGCTAAGTGCTTTATCAGATAAAGAAAATTGAAGTTTTCAGTCCCCAGAGCCCACTTTCATAATCATAAAGTGATTAGGAAGGAAACCTAGGAGGAGACAGCTTGCTGAGACCTAACATAGCAAAAAAAAAAATGGCAAATACAGGACAAGATGGAGTTAGTCACGTCAACTGCTCATGAGCCCAATGAGCTCCCCAAATTTCTCTTTCAAAGATTTTATAAAAATAACAAAACATTTGCTGAACATGAGATATAAACCTATAAATCCAGTTCACTTGCAAATCATGACATCACCGTCCTGATGTCATGATCTCCTTCAAGAACAAAGGACAAAAAACAAGGACAACTTAGATTTTAGCCTAGGTAAGTGTTTGAGCAAGATTTCCCACACTAGTTGATTTCTGGATGAGGAAGCAGAAAAGGAGAAAAACTTTGATCCTGATTCAATAATTCATTCAACAGAGAAATAATCATTTCTCTCAGTACAAACAAGCTATATGCAGGATAAATTGGAGATATCATGGATAAAGCATTTTGCTTCCTTCAGGGGCCAAGGGTTGGGACTCCTATTTCATTCCCTCCACCCTCCCCATTGTACCTAGAACAGTGTTCTGTGTGTAATACATGTTCCTGGCTAACTAGACAGTTGGACATGTTTCTTCAGCTTCTCTCTGCAGGAGTGGATAAAGAGGGAAAGTGGTCGCCTGGTTCTACACATTTGGGTGGACACTGGAGGGCCAGGGCAAGAGGGAGAAAGAGAGGAAGCTTTTGTAACTCCAAGAGAATGGAACACTAATTACACAACTACCACAGCTGCCAGGAATGGCAGATGGTCAGGGAGCAAAACCAGGAATTCCCACTTGGTCATTTTTCTGTTTCACCCCTCCACCCCAAGAAATGAATTCTGTCCTGGGGTTTCTCTGAATCAAAATTTTGCCCTCCTTGCCCCATCACATAACTATCTTGATTGGATCAATTTTTGAGGGAGCAGTAGGTCTGAACTCATCCCTCCTCCTCAGTCCCCTCCAATTTCTGTGCACTCAATACCCCTTATTCCAGTTGGCTGTATCTACCCAGCCTGTGATGGAAGACCTCTCACCTGGACTTTATAGTTGAAGAACTGGGCTGACCTCTTGAAGCGCCGGAATCCTTCTGTCTCCTTGGTGGCCACTGTGAGAACCAACAGGTTGTCTGGAAGATAGACGATGGGTGGGAATGGTGGGAAGGGGGTTGAGGGTGGGAGAGGGTGAGAGGATAAATGGGGAGGAAAGAGAAGGGAAGAGAGGGAGGATCCAAGACAAATATAATTATATCACTTCCTGTGCCACTTGGGATCCCATCAAAGTGAAGAATGATATAATGATATCCCAGAATTCCAGAGCTGGAATCAGCCGACATGCATTGATTAAGCCCCTACTATGTGCCAGGCACTGTACTGAGTACTAAGGATACAAAAAGAAAAAATAAACAGTCCCTTCCCTTGTGGAGCTAGCTGGGGGAGATAACACTGACATATACAGAATCATCACCATCATCATCAAGCATTGTATAATGTTATGTTTGCTAAGCACTTTACAAATATGATCTCAGCTGATCCTCACAACAACCCTGGGAGCTAGATGTTATTTTCTGCCCCATTTTACAGTTGAAGAAACTGAAGCAGGCAGAAATTAAGTGACTTGCCCAGGATCACACAATTAGTAAGTGTTTGAGACAGGATTTGAATCCTAGTCTTCCTGACTCCAGGTAAGCACTGTGCCCCCTGGCTTCCTCTTAAAGGATGCGGGTTTGTCCTTCATTGCCAAAGAAGACCAAGCCATCAGAGAAATGATGACATGACTTGCACTTGACTTTGTTTTGAGTGAGGGAGGGCTGTGCAGTCACCAGCCTCACTTCTCTTCCAGAGCCATCTGAATCCAGCGACCAGACATTCATCAGGATGACTAGAGAAGACCCAGCATGAGGCAATTGGGGTTAAGTAACTTGCCCAAGGTCACACAGCTAGTGAGTGTCAAGTGTCTGAGGTGAGATTTGAACTCAGGTCCTTCTGACTCCTGCACTGGTGCTCTATCTCCTGCACCATCTAGCTGCCCCTCCTCTTAAAGGATAATTTGGGATAAAGGTTTAGCAGACGATGGGATCAGGAAAGTAGCATTTAAGCAGAATATTGAAAGAAAATAGAGATTATAAGACGCATTAGTGAAAGAGGGAGTGCATTCCAGGGAGGGGTCACAGCCTGTGCAAAGGCAAGGAGAGCAGAGATATAACCCCATGCATGTATGAGAAACAACAAAGCCTAATTAGATCATAGTGTGTGCAAAGAGGAGTCGTGTAGTTAGTCTGGAAAGGTAGGTTGGGGCCAGATTATAAAGGGTTTAGAGAACAAAAAAAAGAATTTATGTTCAATCCTGGTGGTAAGAGAGAACCAGTGGGTTGTCACATGATCAGACTTGCATTTTAGAAATCACTCTAGCAGGTGTGGGCGGCCTGGAGGCAGGAAGGCCACTGCAATTCTCTAGGTGAGTGATGGTGAAGGCCTGATTGGAGACTGGCGAAGAGGATGGATGGGAGGAACCACTGGGAAATAGAGACAGAAGACTGGCCCGATCTGTATGTAAAAATTAGTCATGAGTAACCACAGGGGCCACTAGGTGGTGCCATAGTGTATAGAGTGGCCGGCCTGAAGTCAGCAAGACTTCCTGAATTCGAATGTGACCTTGGACATTTACTAACTGTGTGACCCTGGACAAGTCATTGAACCTGTCTGCCTCAGTTTCCTCATCTGTAAAATCAGCTGGAGACGGAAAGGGCAAACCACTCCAATATTTTTGTTGGGAAAATTTCAAATGGGATCACAAAAAGTTACACTGAACATTTAAAAACTCACAGGAAGATTAATAATAAAACATATTATTTACATATACTATATAATTAAACAATATAATAATGCTAATAGTAAATAGCTGGTTTTGTGGATATAGTACCTGACTGCTTTCTATCCAGGGCCTCAGCTGAGCCTCATAACAACCCTACACGGCAGGTGCTGTTATCGTCCCTACTTTACAGATGAGGAAACTGACGCTCTGATGGCTTAAGCAACCTGCCCAGAGTCACACAGCTAGAGTCTAAGGCAGAATTTAAGTCAGTCCTCAGCTCTCTCCCGCATGCTGGTCAAAGGAATGGAAAAAAAAGTCCAGAGGCAGGGGCTGGGGTGGGCTCAGGGAGCAAGCGCAGCCAACCAGACTGGCAGCTACTTCACAGATGGCTGCCGTCTGTTGGATCTGAAGAGGCTGGAGCATTAAGCTGACCCAGATGCTTCATGGGAAGAGGAAGCGCTGGCGGAGTAGCTGGTAGAGTGAGGGTGGGGGAGACAGCTCAGCAGACTAGCCAGACTTAGCCTGGGGGCTAGGGAGGGAGACAGTCTACTCCCCCTTGGGGATCACTGCGGGGAAGGCGACAGAATGGGACAGATCAGATTCTCCCAGCCTAAGGGAATCCAGCAAACTGCTGCAGGCTTGGGGCCCTTCGGCTGGACAGGGACCCTGTGAGTACAGAAAGGAGTATCAGGTTTCTGAGATGGAAGGGGATACAGAAAGGGTGTTTGTGTCTGCACAAGGGAATCTGAGGGTCCAGAGCTGGGTCAGGCCGCCACACAGCTCCCCTCCTGAATTCAAGCTTCGTTGGTTAAATAGACAGAATAAACAGCCTTTTTTCTCAAAGTAGCACCTTAATGTGAAAAGAAAGGGCCCCTGTCTCCCTTCCTTTACCCCCACCTGGCCCCACATCATTTGTCTGAGAAATATTCTCATTGGGCTGGTCAGTGAGAAGCCAGTATAGAAAAGACAGGTGTCCCCTTTTTTTTTGGCTTTGACCTGGAAACCCTCACAGAGAGAGTTTTCTCATCTTCCCTTCTCCTATCCTCATTATTACACTTCCCTTCTTATTATGAAGGTGGCTCGATATCAAAACAGATGGAGCCAGAAAGGGATCAGGAGGACCCCAGTTCAAATTTGGACTCAGACACTTAATGTCTGTGTGACTCTGGGCAAGTCACTTAACCTTTGTCTTCCTCAGTTTCCTCATGTGTAAAATGGGTATAGTAATAGCACCAACCTCCTAGGGTTATTGTAAGATCAAATGAGATGAAGTATGTACAGTGCTTAGCACACTGCCTGGCACATAATGAGCCTTTATATAATATGTGAAGATTTACAAATTGCTATACCGAATGTACAAGACCCACATTTGTACAGACATTCTAAATTTCAGGTTGCTACTCTAACCACTTTGCTGCCCTTCCTCCTCCTTTCCTTGGTCCGGAATCAGGTCAGTGCTCCTTCTAAATTCAGTATCTTCTCTCATTCCTCTTGGGCTGTCCCACCCCAGCAAGGTAAGGAATGTATCTTCTGGGTCTGTGTAATACATTTGCAATGATGGAAGAGAATTCTGTTCCCAAAGCCAGCCTGGCCCTTTCAGCCACCTCATCACCTCCATCCTTCCAAGATTTGGCCTCACCCTCAGGCTAGTCCAGTCAAATCCAACCTCTCTTTTCTCTCTCAGATGGCTGTGCCTTCCCAAGGGACCAGAGCGCAGCATTTCTCAGTGGGAAATTTCCCGCTGCCCCACAGTGAGAGCCCCAATGCCACAGAGAAGGTACCACTTGTGTTGAAAGGGAGTGCTCCGGTCTTCTCGATTCATATCTGTCCACAACATTTAACACAATTAAATACCTCACTCAGTTCAGGATATCTAATGTTTGGCGAGCATGCAATCTAGATTTCACTTTGCTGCAGGAAAAAGTCCAGCAGAAGGGGGGAAAATGCAGCATTTCAAATCAGAGGACCTGGGTTCTAATACCAGCTGTGATCCTTACTGATTGTGTGAATTTGGAGAAGTTCCTTCCCTTCCTCTGATCTATAGAAGAAAGGTTTTGGACAGGATCCTAGGTGTCAAACATGTGACTGAAAGAACCTTCTAGTCTTAAATCTATGATGCCAACTATAATTAACTAACAATTCAGAACAAAGTCACAAGCCAGTGGTTCTTGGCCTTTGCTCTGGGTGGCCTTAGGACCCTCTGACTCCATGCTAGGACCCTTACAAAAAGAACTAGGTTAGGCAAATGTGCATATAGTAGGTACTTAATGTTTACTAACTAACTTACTGCCAAGATACACCATAGGGAATCTTGTGATGTAATGGGAAAAACAACAGATTGGGAGTGAGAGACATGGGTTTGCATCTTGCTTGTTACTGGGAGACCTCAGGCAAATTACTTCATTTCTCTGGCCCTCAGTTTCCTCTTCTGTAAAATAAGGGTATTAATATTTATAATAATTACCTCACAGGGTGGATGTGAAAGAAGGACTACGTTTGCTTAAGTCAACTTTGTACATTCCTGTCTCCCCAGACTTCAGACTGGGGTGGGGGTGGAGGGTGCTTCCATGGGGGCAGAGGGTGCTTCCATGGGGGCGGGGTTTATGTCTCCTATATCAGAGGTAGGTCTATTACGTTGCACATTTATGAAACTCATTTCCAGCTGGATATGGCTGCCCTGAAGGGGCCTTGTCTGGGCCAGCAGGAGGGAGGAAAATCAGCAGGGGACCTGTGGCCGTCCTGAGACAAAGCTGGCCTCAGTCCTTCTGGGGTCCCCTGGAGGAAAGATCAGGAATGAGAGAGAAGCAGAATCCTGAAATGACCTGTAGGGAAGTGGAGCCAGAGGGAGGAAACTGTGGATTTCCAGATGAGCATAGCAGACTCCCAGCTTGCTTCTCCCACAGGCCATGAGCCCCAGGTGCCAGATAATCCAGCTTCTTTCACTAAAGGCAGACAAAGGACCTCTCTGAGTCCAGCTGGCAAAGCAAGTGGGTCTTGGCCTGGAAAGCTCAGAGCAAGGTTTCAGGGTGGTAGAGATGGAGACGTGGACTTGAGTTCCCGGTTCCATCACTGACAAGCTGAGTGACTTGGGGCAGGTTTAAAATAGAGCTAAACCAAGGCCATCTGCAGCAGCCCCTTCATTTTACAGTTGAGAATTCTGAGTCTCAGAGAGGTTGAGTGACTTGCCCAGGGTCACATGGGGGCTCAGAATTTAAACCCCAGTTCTCTGACTTATAATCTGGCTCTCTCACCACAGTTCTGTTCTGAACCTTTACTATCCCCCCAATCAATCAGCAATATATTTACACACACACACACACACACACACACACACACACACACACATACACACATGCTTTCACACATACATAAATAGAGCTAAACATTTCAAAAGAAATGGTCTGGTGTGTGATTTCATTACCATTATGGTATTCCCTGGATAGATGGATGGATGGATGGATGGATGAATTAATGTTTAGGTTCCAATATGGGATTAGTCACTGAACTGCTCTGTGACTCAGTGTATGGGTCTGTTGGTCAGCATTTGTCCCCTCCCTTTCCTTCCACCCTGTTTCCCAAGGACAGTCTGAAGAAGGAGATCATATTGGCAGAGGTGAGGGAGATGGGGATGAAGGGAGAGTTTAAAAGTAAGTTAGATGACTTAAGAAATACAAGGAGTTATTCATCAGGCAACTCTAGAATTCAAATGGGTGAGAAATGGTTGTTCCATTTCGGGGTCTTCGATGAAAAGCTCCATGGAGTATGGCAGTCAGTCAAGAGGCAGTTGGTTAAGTGTGCTAGATGGTGTGCTCGGCACTGGGGGATCTAAAGGAAGAAAGAAGCAGCCCTGGCTCACCAGAACCCTACTTTCTAATGTAAATAACTAGGCATAGACAAGATAAATGTGGGGTGAAGGGAAGACAAACTGAGAGATGAAAGTCCTAACAAGTACAGAGATCAGGAAAGGCCTCCTGCAGAGGAGAGATCTGAGTTGAATGAGAAGCCAGGGAAACTAACAATCCAAGGGGGTGGTCTGGGCACAGAGGCTAAGGGACCCCATCTACACAACCAATTCAAGAGGAGAATGTTAGGACTGGAAGGGGCCTTAGAATAGATAACATCAGAGCTGCTAAAGACCTAGAACACATAAGACCTAGCAAGGCTTTTAGAATATAAAGATGAGAGAGCTCAGAACAGAGAATGAGGAGAAATCTTAGACTATCAGAGCTGGGAGGACCCTTAGAACCCAGGACGTCAGAGCTGGGAGGGCCCTTAGAACACAGGATGTCTGAGCTGAGAGGGCCCTTAGAACCCAGGATGT
Source organism: Potorous gilbertii (assembly GCA_028658325.1). Classification (NCBI taxonomy): domain Eukaryota; kingdom Metazoa; phylum Chordata; class Mammalia; order Diprotodontia; family Potoroidae; genus Potorous; species Potorous gilbertii. The sequence goes on along the minus strand of CM053771.1, from coordinate 38,912,900 downwards.
CACAGCTGGGAGGGGCCTTAAAGCAGAGAATATCAAAGCTGGAAGCAACCATCCAGTCCAGGAGAAAAGAGAAAATAATTTCTTGAAGATCCCATAGCAAATTATTTTCAGCAAAGTGGCACCTGGAGAGAGGTATGTATGTGTGAAGCATGTGTGTGTGTGTGCATAAATTTATTGCTGATTGACTGGGGGGATAGTAAAGGTTCAGAACAGAACTGTGGTGAGAGAGCCAGATCAGAAGTCAGAGAACTGGGGTTTAAATTCTGAGTCCCCATGTGACCCTGGGCAAATCACTCAACCTCTCTGAGACTAAGAATTCTCAACTGTAAAATGAATAGGCTGCTCCAGATGACCTTGGAAGTCCCTTCTGGCTCCAAATCTAACATTGGATGATGCTCTATGTAGTGGAGATAGACTGGAGACAGTGGCCACCGGGGTTGAGAAGGTTAAGGAACTGAACACGAGCGTTGGGCTGGAAAAGACTGTGAGTCCTGTCCTGAACTTACTAGAAAAGACAAAGAATGGGCTTCTGGTGTACAGATGACAGCAGCAGGCATCTGGTCAGGATGCAGAGAAGTTAAAAGTAGAGAGGGATGGAAAGCAAGGACTGAGGAGAGAATCTGTCAGTGGTGGTGGGGAGGAGAGAAAATACCAATTCCTCCTAACTCTGTGTGCCAGAGGTGAGAGAGAAGGAGCAGCCAGCTCTTGGAGAGTAGGTCAAGAGATGTGGTCAGCCTCTGGGGAGAAAGTGAGCTTGAGATGAGTACGGGAAAGTGGAAGAAAAGTGAAGGCGAGAGATCTGGGACCACTGATTTACAGATGGAAGGGTTCTGCCCCAACTTTAAATTTAGCCATCGGGGCAGTGAACCACAATAGAAAATTACAGAAAGCAAAGTAAATCGAGAATGCAGGTGACTTCTAACCTGCTCCTCCCAATTTACAGAGACCTTGCCTCCAGGGTGCAGGGAAGGGACAGGTGAGAGCCTGGCAGCTCTTATTGGTGCCAACAGGATGAGTACAAACCCTGGATGTCCCATATTCTCCCCATCTACATCCCATTTCTGTACCTTTGCAGAGGTTTCTCTCTCCCTCCCTCTCTTCCCCCCTTTCTATCCCCTCTCTCTTCCTCTTCTCTCCCCTTCTCTTCTCTCCTTCCCCCTCCCCCTCTCTTTGTCTTTCTTCCCTCCTCCCCCTTCTCCCTTTTCTTCTCTCCCTTTGCATACCACTCCAACACTCTTCAGTTGACCCTGACACACAGAATGTGCTAAATACATGCCTGTTAATTGACTGGGTGGTTGCTAGTTCTGGCCCAGGTTTAAAGCATGAGGACACCAGCCCCTAACTTCTTGAAAGCCATTTGGACCGGCTGTAATGTTTCTCTTTCCTTTCTTAACCGCAACTTGGGGGCCGTAATCTCAACCAGATACCAAGGATGGCTCAAAGAGATAGAGGGAGGACCGCATGCTGGGACCTTCGGGGCGTTTGTGGTCATAGAGTTGGCCTTGGGATGTGGATTTCTGGGCACTTTGTAAAGTGCCTCAAAGCGTAGGACGGAGGTAGCTCCGCCTCTCCCAGGAGGTGGAGTGGAAATGGGGTACAGGAGTCTCGGGAATCACAGAGGAGAATCCCAGTGCCGCAAGGGGCCTTCCAGAGACTGCCTAGACTCCAAACCCCTCCTTTTAGAAATGAGGCGCCTTGGGGCCAGCGAGGGGAAGTGACCGCTTGGCCCAAGTTGACCCAGCAACTAAGTGTCTGAGCAGGGCCGAGAAATGGTGGGAACAGGGTCATTTCCACATACTGTCACAGGGCTGGGCACCACCGGGTAACCCTTGCCATACCTGGGCCTGTTGCCTAACGGGTGTAGGGGCCAGACTCTAGAGCTCCATCCCCTAAGGTCATCAGGGGAGCCAGCAGCCCGCCTGGTCCTCCGCTCCTCACCCCCAATTTCCACCCAGTGTCCCAGCATGGACCTCAGTCTGGGAAGACTGGGGCTGCCGCGGACCCCACTGTCCCTCGATCACCCCCCCAGGCCCCCTCCACATACCCCCGGCACCCCTTACCCTCTGGCTTCAGATCGCTCTTGGCTTCGGCCAGGATGAGCCAGCAGAGCGGGGCCAGCAGCGGCCCCAGCAGCAGGGGCCGCATCCCGGCGGTAGGAGGGCTCCCGGCCCAGGTAGGCTGGCGGCGGGGACCGCTGCTTCGGGGCTCACTGAGCAGGGAGCCCGAACTGCTGGCTGCGGAGCACTAAGCTAGCACAGACAGCGGCGGAGAATACCGGAATACCGGAAACTTCGGGAGCCTCGGCCTGCCACGCAAGGGACCCACCCGCTCCGCCCCGCCCGCCCCGCCCCTAATGAGCCCGGGGCGGGGCTCGGGGCGTGGAGAGGAAACTGGGGTCCTGCCGGAGGGGCTTCAATCACCACCCTCCCCTTCCCCTCTCCTACTCAACTGACCATATTAGCACTTTCGCGGCCCCGCTGATTGAGGGCTGGAAGGACCTTAGTGGTCATTCTAGCCAAATCCATTTTACAGATGAGGAAACTGAGTCTCCAGAGGTGAATGATTTGCCCACGGTCATACAGTTACTAAGAGCCAAATTCTAGTCCTTTGACTCGAAATCGTGTAATTTTTCCTTGAAGTCAGCTGTGAGCAGTTCTCCCATGTAAGGCACTTTCCTAAGTTTGCTTATTCTGGGGAACTGACCCTATCCCTCATCCCCACTCGACCTTTATATCTGGTACCGGAATAATATCAGCTCTACCTTTATGAAAAAAGGAGGGCTAATTAATTGTTCTAGGGTACCATTTGTTATTCTTTGGACTTATCTAGTCAAAACATTATTCCCTGGCCTCTCCAGCATTTGTGTTAGCAAAGTACTAGGCTCATGGTAAGCAGCTTAATTAATGGTTTTTCATTGATTCTGCACAAAATAGTCACTTGTGTTTGCTCTTGATTCTCAAAGAGGACCATGACATCAATATGGAATTATCATGACTTGCAAGTGAATTGGAATTAAGGGAGGGAGAGCTATGCAAAGTCACCAGCCTCACTCTCTCCTCCAAAGCCATCTGGGTGCAGTGGCAAGATACAGATTAAGATGACTGCAGATGGCCCCAAAGCAGTGAGAGGCCTTGGTGTTTTTGAGCTAAGGGCTTTCCCACGTCTCAATTTGTCTGAGGCAACACCTTTTCACTGATTAAGGCTAGGTAAAAACGAGGTAAAGAATGGCTTCTTTTACCAAGTCAAAAAATAAATAAAATCTGTCTGGGAGAGGAAGATCCTGAAGGTTTCTGGCAGAAACAGAAACAATTGCTATTTACACTGACTTTGAGGCAACAGCTTCCAAGCAATGACCAAGTGAAGCTTGGGTTGGGACCCATTGTTGGCCAATCAATGAGAGCCAGTGATTTGGGTTTAAGTCATGGTCCATAAAAAAGAAATCTAATCCATAAACCCCAAGATGTCTTGCTAGGTTTCAGGGATCAAAATTTGTATTCTTATGGGCAGAGCACACACAGGTAAGTGTATGATTCTGTATGTGGACAGAGGGATGGGAAGGAGAGAAGGAAAGGGAGAAAGGAAGGGAAAGAGGAAGGAAAGAATGAACTGTGTTGCCTAACTGGGATTGGCCAACATCTCCCTCCATCTCCAGGGAAATATTCCCTGTTCTTCTCAGTGTCTCAAAATTTATTCAATTTAATGAACATTCATGAAACTCATCTTCTATCAAGGTGAGAGGCAGTAGAAGCATAGTCAGTAGAGGGCTGGTCTTTTTCATGGATGAAATTCCCTACACTGGGATAACCATAGATTCTGCTCTCATTACATTCAACATACTGTGCTAGGGGGTTGGGATTGTTGTTGTTAAGTCATGCCTGACTCTCCATGACACCCTTTTGTGGTTTTCCTTGACGTGGTTTGCCATTTCCTTCTCCAGCTCATTTTACAGATGAGGAGCCTGAGGTAAACAGGGTTAAGTGACTTGCCTAAGGTCATACAGCTAGTAAGCACCTGAGGTCATATTTGAACTCAGGAAAGCTAAGTCTGACTCCAGACCCAGTACTCTATCCATTTTACCACCTAGCTGCCCCTAGGGTTTCAAAGACAAAAAAAAAAAAAGTGCTGGGACTCCCTCAAGAGGCTGACATTCTAAGAACAGGGTTGAAATTAATCAAACAGGCAACAAGCACTAAGTGCCTACTATATACCAGGCTAGGTGCCAGAGATACAAAGAAAAAAAATTGAAACAGTGCCTGCCCTCAGAGCTTACATTCTAATGACAAAGATAACATGCACACATAAAATATCTACATAATACATACAAAACAGATATAAAGTAACTGGGTGTTGGTGGGGGAGGTACAAGCAGGTATCAGGATCACTATAATAACATTCTTTCCTTCCTATCTCTAAGTACTTCCATAAACAGTTTGGTCCTTCCTCACCACAGCCCCAAGATGGAAGTGAGGAGAGGTTAAAGTGAGGTTCAGAGAAATGACTTGTCCAAGACCACATCATGAAGTAGGACTAGAATCCAGGCTACTGTTCTTTCCACTACCCCAAAACCTTAAGGCGTAGACTCTTGATTATTTTGGAATTGTAGACTCTCCAAGTCAGAATCAACCTCAGCAGCTATGGCCCAGTTAGCTCCTGACCCTAAATCCCTGCCATGACAGCACCAGGTTCACCCAGCCAGTTTGTGTCAGAGGCGACTCTTGAACCCGGCTTGCTTCTGTTTACAAACTACTGAGTTATTAGCTTTATTAATTATACTTGAGAAAGAGGATTCGGCCGGACCATTCTGCCATTCTGAATACAGCTCACACAGCAGGAGGGAGCCAGAACAGGATGCCAGATTTAGGGGAAGGAAATGCAGGGGACAGGATATATCAAATTTTAGAAACTCCAGGGAAGATCCTACAAAATCTTCCCAGGAAAGTGGTCCTCTGGGGATAGTAGCCACTGAGGCACTGACCAGCAAAGAATTGATTCATGGTGTAAATCTAGCTGATGTTTTTGTTTTATTTTGTTTTTGTCCGGTTCAGTTGGTTTGTCTCCAGGACAATTTCAGGGAGTTTGGGTGCTTCTGCTCACTCCAGCTCTCCCTCCCATCCCCCCCAGGCAGTCATTTCCTGTTCCTGCCTTCTCCAAAGCTCTAAAGCCTGGGCCTCATCCAAACTTCATTCAGGCTCAAGGTCTGCCTTTTTAAGAAGCAGCTGCTGCCAACCCAGATGTTACTACCAGTACGTGCAACACGTGCTCCTTCGGTCCTCAAGCTTGCCAGCATTTTAAAGGCACAGGCATGGGCTTTCTTGAGATTTCAAAAGGGGAATTGAGGCTTAGTAGCTGAACAGAACTCATCCTGAAGTGCGCTAACCTGCTTTCCTCCTTGCCTTTTTTTTTTTTTTACAGGCAGCCCAGGGAAGGGCAAATTCCAAGAAGGAATCTGTCAAACATTGTCCAAAGTCAGCATTTATTGAGTGCTTACTGTGTGTGTAGCAGCTGAATTTGAACAGAATCATAAGAGGCTGAAGTGAAGGGGCAGAGCATTGAGGCAGGAGGGACATCCACCCAGCCAGACTTTTATAATAGTGAGAGATTCTATCTAGAAGTTGGATGGGCTGCCTTGGGAGACAGTGAGTTCTCCAATGTTATAAACAAAACTAGAAGACACAAGGAAGTTGCCACTAAATGGAAAGATGACTCCCAGGTATTATTTTGGAAAGAGAAAAAAAGGAGTTTTATTCCACATCCAGAGGCAAGGGTTTTATGTGACTTTTCCTAGGAGAAATGACTGAGAAGGAGAAGAGTTATGGGATGGCAGCTAGAGTGGATAGAGCTGACTCAAGTGAAGGTTTTTAAAGTGTAGTGGAACTACTAAAGTTTGTATCCCAAAGAGATCATAAAAAGGGAATAGAACCTACAAGTACAAAAATATTTCTAGCTGTTCTTTTAGTGGTGGCAAAGAATTGGAAACAAAGAGGATGCCCATTAATTGGGGAATGGCAGAATATTGTGGTAAGTGATTGTGATGGAATGCTATTGTGCTACATGAAAAGATGAGCAGGGAGATTTCAGAAAAACTTGGAAAGACTTTCATGAACTGATGGCTGAGTAAAGTGAGCAGAACCAGGAGAACATTGTACATAGTAACAGCAATATTGTGCAATGACCAACTTTGAAAGATTTAGCTTTTCTTAGCAACACAGTGATCCAAGGCCATTCCAAAGGACTCATGATGGAAAATGCTATCTACATCCAGATAAAGATGGTGTTTGAAAGCAGATCAAAGCATACTATTTTCACTTTCTTTTTTTGTGTTTTTTTCTTTTGGTCTGTTTCTTCTTTCACAACATGATGAAAATGGAAATGTTTTTTACATGATTGCACATATATAACCTTATCAAATTGCTTACCATATTAAGTATCAAGGAGGTGAAGGACAGAGGGATAAAATTTGAAACTCAAAAAAAATTTTAAATGAGTGTTAAAAATTGTGTTTACATATAATTGGAAAAAATAAAATACTATTTGAAAAGAAAAAAAGTGTAGTGGGAGGAGTACACTAGAATCCTTCCCAGGGATTTGGTATTTTCTCTGACCCCTTTTGGTGGTAAATATGCTTGGGTCCCTTGCTCCCTAGTCAGGAGCCTTTGGTCACCATGTTTAGGGTGTTGCGTTGAAGATGACTGGTATCTAATCTGTCTCCCTATTTTGAGCATGTTTCTTGGGATTAAGGTAAACTCTCCTTTGAATTTCCAATTGGGGAAGAGGAGGGAAGATTTCTTTTGAGAACATGTGCTAACTTTGGCTAGCCTAAAGTTGAACCTCAAGTCCCTGGCAGCCTAGTCTGCTTTGTGTTTCCATCCTTGAGCTTCAGTCATTGAACAGTGACATCCTAAGAGATGGACGTTTCCAGGCTTAGTGGCCATTTCATGAATTTGAGAGTTTTTGAGTTGGTTATAGCTGCCTAATAACAGGTATTTCTAGCAAGTATATCACTTCCCTGAGGAGATGATCACTTCAGGAGAATGCTGGGACTCAAAAGACTAAGATAGCCCATCACTTCTGGCTAGCCAGAAGATCTGGGTTTTGCTCATGCTGTGCAGACACAAGGTGTGCTGTTTAGCACAAAGCTGTCCTTTGCCTCCTGGGAGAGTATGAGCATAATGGGTTATTATTATTTTCAACTACTTGTTAATGAACAATGATGAGTCTTTTGTATTTTAAGTATTTCTTTTCCAAATAGCTGTCCTATACCTACTAAGTACTTTGTACATGGAATATCTTTTCTAGAAGGGACTCTTTTTATTGCAGACCCAAGATATAAGCCATAGTTAAGCTCTGCTGTAGATATTCTCCTGTGAATTTCTAAATAGGAACATAAAGAACCAGACTTTGAGAAATGTCTCATTTCCTCTCTTTGGGATTAAACTCCTCTAGGACTGAACCCCAGGGTCCAAAGCAAGAGCCCTTTATGGCAAGTGATCTTGCCTGATTTGAAAGTAACATAAACATCTGAATGTATTTGAAGGAGCTGGCAAATTACTTGAAATCCTATCATCGCCTTCCATTTCTTCTTCTTTTGTTTTCTCATTTTTACCCTCTTCCCTTCGGAAGGAGTTGGATGACCACTCAGGAATAGTGGTCACACAACTAGTAAATGTTTGAGGCAGCATTTGAACTCAGGTCTTCCTGATTTCATGTCTAGAGATCTATGTACTGTATACACCAGCTAGATGATCCCACAGATCCCTTCCGACCTAGGATTCTATGATGTTTCTTGCTATTTGAAGAAAGTATTGGAGAATGATAGATTAGATAGAGGCAGAGAGACCAGTTGAGAGATTGCTATAATCCTGACAAGCAGGTTTGTCCTAGGGTGATGGCAATTGGGGAGTGGTGCAGTGAGGGGTAGTGGTAGACAGGTGACAGTCCTCTTAGACTCCATCCAGAATACTGTGTTGGGTCCTGGGAACCTCACTTTAGAGAGCCGGTTGACAAGGTGAAGATCATTCAAAGAAGGGTCAGTCAGTCAACATTTATTAAGCACTGGAGACACAAAAAGAAGGGTGACCCTGATGATGAGGGGATGGAAAACCAAGACATACCAGAAAAAAATGGAAAGAATTAGGGCTGTTTGTCCCGGAGAAGAGAAGACTGGTCAGCAGCTAGATCCAGACTTCAAGTCTTGTAAGGGCTGTCAGATAGGAAAGGAATCAGCCAGTCTCTGCATGGGCTCAGAGGATAGATCCAAGAACACAGCGGGTTGTGGGTGGGGGAAGGGCTCCTAACAATTCCAAGCATTCCTAACAATATCCAGAGGTAGACTGGTCTTATAAGGCAGGGGAGCTTTCTAAGACTGGAGGTTTTCTAACAGGGGCTGGATATTTTGAAGGGGATTTCTCTTCAGAAGGAGGCTGAACTTCATGGTCTTCCCGGTCTCTTCCTACTGTCAAATTGCAAAGGGAATTACTCTTATATACCTCATTACTCTTTCCCTTCCACTCCCCCCCTCCCCTCCTTCTTTTCTGGCCCTTCCTTCCCCGCTCCCCCATCTGTCTCCTTGGCTCTTCCTTTCTTTTTTCCTTGTCCCTCCCTTTCCTCTATTTTTCCCTATCTACTTAATGCTTCCCTTCCCTCCTCTCTGTCCCTCCATCCCTCCTCTAAGACGCCTTCTTCTGCTTCCCTCCCCTCTGGCCCCGCCTCCATCCTCTCTAGCCCCGCCTCCATCCTCTCTGGCACTTCCCATTCTCCTCTCCGACCCCTCCCTTTTTCCTCTCTGCCCCTCCATCCCTTCTCTGGCTCCTCCCTCTCTAGCACCCCCTACTCTGGTCCCTCCTTTTCTCTTCTCTGGCCCCTCCCTCCATCTTTTGATTATATTCCCTCTCTTGTTTGATTCCTCCACTCGTCCTCTCTGGCTTCCCATCTCCTCTTTCTATTCTCTGGCTCCTCCCCTTCCTCTCTCTTTCCCGAGCCATCTACCTTCCCCGACCCCTCCCACCTTTGCCCTCAAGCTTTCCCAACCCGTCGCAAAAAGGTTGGCTTCAGGACGCCTTCCAGCGGCGCTTTCCGGCAGGGGGCGGGCCGGGCTGAGCCGAGGCCCTAGCAGGCGAGTTGACGGAGTCGGCGACTGCGCATTAGCGTCGAGCGGAAGCTGGAGGCGTCGACGGCGTCTGCGCAGAGCGGCGGGAGGAAGCCGACAGGGACAGCTGCGGCTGCGCAGAGAGGTAGGCGGAAGCTGAAGGCGTCGACGGCGTCTGCGCAGAGCGGCGGGCGGAAGCTGCGGACGGTGGCTGCGGCGGGGGTGGCCGGGAGCGGCCCGGCGGCGGCCCGATGTGGCTGCAGCAGCGGCTCAAGGGGCTGCCGGGACTGCTGTCCAGTAGCTGGGCCCGCCGCGTGCTAGGGCTGTTAGGCTTCGTGCTGCTGCTCTCGTGGTACGTGGGCGGGCGGGCGAGGCGGACGGGTTCGGGGGCCGGGCCGAGCCTGCACCTGCTGCCCTGGAGCTCGGGCCCCGGCGAGCCCCGCGCCGCGGCGCCGCAGGCCTGCGTGGAGGCGGCCACCCGCGCCTGGCGGGCGCTGCAGGAGCGCGGCGAGGCGGTGCCGCTGAGCGCCCGGGCCCCCGACGGCGCCGCGGCCCCGGAGTCCGCCCCGGCCGAGCCGCCCGCCCTCGTAGGCAACGGCTTCCTGGCCCTGGACGTGAGCCGCAACCGGCTGTGGGTGACGCCCGGCGAGCGGCAGGCGCCCGTGGCCCCGGAGCTGGCGCCCTTCGTGCAGCTGCGGCCGCTGAGCGCGCAGGCCGAGGCGGGCGCCGCCGCGCTGCTGCTGCGCCAGGGCCTGGTGCGGCGCGTGCGCTGCCTGCAGCCGCCCGAGCCGCCGCCCGGGGCCGGGGCCGGGGCCGGAGGGGCGGCGGGGGCCGGGGGGCCGGCGGCGCCCGCGGGGGCCGGGGCGCAGTGCGTGCTGCTGCAGGAGGACTTCCTGGCGCACCGCGCGCGCCCCCACCTCTACGTGCAGCGCATCCACATCCACAACCCCACGGAGCGCGTGGCCGCCCTCTGGACAGTGGGACCCACTCCCAGGCCGCCCCTCAAGGCCTTCAGCAGCGCCCTGGAGAAGGCCGGCGACCACCAGTTCCTGCTGCACTCGGGACACTCGCCCCCGCTGCCCAACGGCAAGGTGAACCTGGTGGTGGTGGCCGCCAAGAAGCTGGTGGACCTGCTCCAGGTGGCCCCCAAGTCGCTGCTGGACGAGGCCGTGCTGTGGGTGGTCTACATCTCGGAGCCCGTGGACCTGCGGGCGCTGAAGGCCAAGGGGGCCAAGGAGATGAAGGAACTGAAGGCCCTGCAGGACATGGCCCGAAAGGAGATCTTGGAGCTGATGGAGATCCCTGTGGCCGATCTCCTCCTGGACCACCAGCAGCTCTGGGCCCAGCTCTTCGCCTCAGGTAATTGCCTGCCGGTCCCCTGGGGTGGGGGGGAGGCCTCTGGTCGATTGAGGAAATGGTGGAGTCTGGTAGGGGAGTAAAGGGCCAGGGTGAGGGGAGCGTGCAAGGCAGGAGCCTGGCCTGTTTAATTATTGGTGCGGTTTTGGCCCTGGCCCTGTGTGCAGGAATCTCCATGTTCTATCTAGATTGTCAGGATTTTGCCCTCCCTACTGCAGGGACGTTGAACCATTCTCCCTGGTAGCCTAAATTACTGCTAACACACGGGAAAAGGCTGTTCCATTTCACTGTCCAAGAAATGATTGAGAATCATAGATGAAGAGTGACTTTACTTTATTCTATGCACCTTCTGCAAGTTCTCTGCTTTATTTGGTGCTTTAAGATAGGGCATGGTGATACTCCCTAAAATGAAGGAGACAAGGTTGTGGTAGTGTAGTACACCAATCATTTAAGATTTTTTTGTGGAATGGGACATTTGGAATGAATTTCAGTTGTCTTTTTTGGGGCCATAATCAGGATAGCAAGGAATGTGGATCTGCTCTGAAGAAGTTTTTAAAAGGGATTCTTCTGGTATTGGAGGAGACCTGGTACTGGTGGATTAGGTTAAATATCTTCTGCTCTTAAGAGAAAATCTGTGGCTCTTAGTAGATTGCAAGTTCAGTAGGAGTCAGGGCTATGGTGTGGTGGCCAGAAAGCTAAAATGATTTAAGGCTGCATTAAAAGAACTAGAGTTTAGCCTTAGAATACAGGAAATGATATGATTACTTAGGTTAGGCTATATCTGCAGTATTTTGTTTGACTCTAGACACTGCATTTTAGGAAAAACATTGAAAAGATGTGGAGGGCATCCAGGGTGAATGCTGTACAAGGATCAGTTAATGAAACTGGTAATGTTTTGTGGGGAGGAGAGATGATTTAGGGAAATCCTAACAATTTTCAAGTATTTGAAGAACTCTCATGTGAGAGATGGATTTCTCTGCTTGGGCCCAGAGGACGGATTCAGGAACAATGGATAGAAGCAGCAGACTTAGGTTCAATGTAAAGAAAAGCTTCCTAGAAGAGACAGCTCTTCAGAATTGGAAGGTGCTGAATGTAGCAATTCCCTATCACTGGAGGCAGTACAATAAAGGTTAAATGACCCCTTGACGGCATGGATGAAATAGAGAAGATTCTTGTCTGCCAGTTATTGTGTAACTCTTGTCCCCAAGTGGACACCTGCTGTCCCTCCATTCACAGCTCATTTCTTTTTCTTGCTGTAATAGGGGTTGAAATGAAGAAGATCAATGATGCCCACACACCATCTAGCCTGACTGTCAACTTGACGCTGTACTACATGCTGTCCTGCTCACCAGCCCCTCTGCTGAGTCCTGCCCTAAGTCACTGGGAACGAGACCAGATGGAGTCAACTCTGAATTATGAAGACCATTGCTTCAGTGGGCATGCAACCATGCATGCGGAGAACCTTTGGCCAGGAAGATTGTCCAGTGTTCTCCAGATCCTGCAGCTCTCTGATGTGTGGAAGTTAACACTCCAGAAACGTGGGTGCAAGGGACTGGTGAAGGTGGGGGCCCCAGGAATTATGCAAGGAATGGTGCTCAGCTTTGGGGGTCTTCAGTTCACAGAAAACCACCTTCAGTTCCAGGCAGATCCTGATGTGCTCCACAACAGCTACATCTTACACGGGATCCACTACAAAACTGATCATATCAACTTGGCTGTCCTTCTGGATGGGGAGGGAAAACCATTCTTGCATGTGTCTGTCAAACCCCACAGCCCACCGGTCAAGATCTATGCTTGTGAGGCTGGGTGCCTGAATGAGCCTGTGGAACTGACCTCAGAGCCCCAAGGTCACACTTTCCCTGTCATGGTGACCCAGCCCATTACCCCCCTCCTCTACATCTCTACAGATCTGTTGCACTTACAAGACCTGAGGCATACCCTGCACCTGAAAGCGATTCTGGCCCATGAGGAACACATGGCCAAACAGTACCCCGGCCTGCCCTTCCTCTTCTGGTTCAGTGTGGCCTCCCTCATCACGTTGTTCCACCTCTTTCTGTTCAAACTCATCTACAATGAATACTGTGGGCCCGGAGCCAAGTCGCTCTTCAGGAGTAAGGTATAAAGCTACCACCTTAGCTATTCTCAGGGCTTTGGGGAGCCTGAGTCCCCGGCTTGTGTTCTGTGCCCAGGATGCTCCTGGCTCTGAGGGGGGCATAGCCTGAAGAGTCATGGTACCTTCTTTCTTCAAGCTTTCCTTCAGCTCTTGTGCTTTCTATACAGGGATTGCTAGAGGAGATGGCAGTGATTCCTTCCTCACTTGATGCAGACCAAAAAGGGCTCTAAACAGCTGGTGGGGAGGGCAGCTCCTAGGTGCCCATTAGTTAGGATGGCAGTGGACCTTGGAGTCTTCTGGCTTCCCCGTAGCTGGGTATCTTTTTCCCTTGGTTTTTATTTGATGGTAGCATCAACACCCAGCCCCCAGTCAGGTCATGCCTGTGGTCAAAATGAGGGTAGCACCTCCTTTGTTCCTTGTCAGGTTAATTTTTGACCCACCCGTGGGCATGAGGTCCTGTCATTGAATGGATGGCCTAGTGCATTAAGCTCCATTATTCCCTGCTGGCTGTTCTATGAAGTTTCTGCCTTCTCCTAGGGGGTAGTGGTGGGTGCCATTCTTTTTTAGCTACCCTCTAGTTTCAGGGTCTCTAGGAAACCTTTTCTCTTGGGCAGCTAATGGACTGGGATGGGCCTAAGGGATTACTCTATCAAGGATTGAGTGTGGGGCAAGAGGTACAAATTGCTTCCTCTGTTCTGCCCTCAAATGCAACCTCGGTGGCAAAGAAAAAAGTGTCTGAGCCCTCCTATTGGAAGGGAAGAATGTGCTACATAACTAGTGCTTCTTTTGGATCAAGCTGCAATACAGATTTTTCCCTGAATACTTGTTCCTCCAGTAATAAAGGGAAAGCCTTAAGGGACCCAGAAGAGCTTCAGCTGTTCTTAATTAATAGTGCTGGAAAAAAGGGAAAGTGTCGTTGTAGCTTCTAAAAGGAGCCACTTGCTTGATGGCCAACCCCAGTATGAGGGTGGAGAAAGAAATAGCTCCTTTACTGCAAAAATGGAAGAGGTGGCTCCAGTCTCTTGGAAACTAGTCTCTGTGTCTCATGGTAGGAGACCAGATTGAAGAGATGTGCAGATGGCCTCCTCTGGTTGTCAGAGCAGGTGCCCAGAGTGCGTTGCATGGGGTCAGCCCTCCCTAACCTCACCAGGGCTGCTCTCTGTTGCTGGCCAGGAACCTTCTCAACTCCCACTCCTAGGGGCACACCTACATTCAGGGACACAAGCTCAAGCTCTCACCATTGATTTTTTTCCCCATCTCTGAATTCTTCCCAGGGAATAGCTAAGCCTGGCTCAGCTCTGGCTCAGTGTCCCTGCCTTAACACTGGGTTGAGTTACTGGTTTTTTACCTCTCTTTGCCCAGCCTTTCAGGTGACCATTTCCCAACCCACCAAAATACCCCGTTGATCTGCATTCCTCAGTTCACAGCTGGTGGCTGGTAATGCTTCTTTTCGTCATTCCTCTGGCACTGCTACCCTAGGCTGGTAGCTGTTTGCAGGGTTGAATCCGAGCCAGGGTTGGATGCTGCTCAGAGTTCTGATCAGTAGCTTGCCTTTCTTAAATAGTTCTGTAGCTGTGAGCAAGAGTTGGCGGCGAACAGTAACACCTTGTTTTATTAATTGAACAGGAAGATCCCAGTGTCTGAGTGAATTAACAGTACCGCTTTCAGCCTCCATTTGCACAAGACACCCAGCACTCGAAAAGTCCTGCTGCTTCGAACAAGGGACCTTTTGAAAGCAACAACCCTATTGTGCCTTGTTGGGGGAAACCAGTGACTCGGAAGTGTTTGTGGCTGTTCAGAAGTTTTACATTGGAATGAATGAGTGTCACTTTGGGGATGGGGGAGGGAGAGAGGCCGTTTTGATCTTTTGTAAACTTCCACCTTAATAAAGTGAACCTATTTGGAAATTACTTGAAATTGACCTTACTCCTCCTTCAGCTTTCCCCCTTTTTATCATCCAGGAAGAGACCTCCTTCCTGTCCTTCCCTTCCTCATTCTCCTTTTTGGAAATCTCAGCTAGAAAAGCTCCTTTTTCCTAATTTAATTTCTTCTTCCTTGAATGAATTTTTAATTTATTTTTGCTTGGGAGTTTTGAATGGTTTCAGCCTCCACTTTAGATAGCAGATCACTGAAATGATTTTGGAGCTGTTTGGCCTTTGGGGAGCTCAGCTGTGTGTTGCTGGTGTGGTTTATTAGGAGCCCAGTCAGAGGACGCCTTCACAGGAACAGAAGGATGCATACATACAGTCTGATAGGAAGCCGTAACATTATCGCGTTAGATTTGGAAGTACTAACTGTTTCTTAGCCTACAGAGATTTGTGTGTTTTTGTATTTTCTGACTGTTTGGGGATGGGCTTGGGAGGGGGAGCATTGGGCTTTCTAGTGACCGATGATTGTTGAGTTTTCAAATACCAAAGCTTTTTTGTTTCGTTTTTAAATAAATACCTTTCAAAAATGTATGGTGTCATGTTTTGTGTGTGGACAGCACCTGTCTTCCAGAGTACAGTGTATGAAAGACAGCTTCCAACAAGCAGTTAGGCCAATATCAATTCCTTTCTAAGTGAGCCAGGCCCCTTCCTAATCATAGTTAGGCTACTTGGTTGAGGTTGGTGAGCACTGCCAAGCGCTTTGACTTTTGTGTTTGCTGGTTAGCCTCTGGGTGCACATCATTGTAGTTGGCAGAAATAAACACATCCTATGACTTGTGGGTGGAGCTGAACTCTGTTACAAGGGAGATTTTACTGGTATCAGAATGGGTGTAAGGAGATAGCACCCAGTGTCCTTTTTCAGTGACCATCAGATAGTCTAATAATAAAAGCACACATTTGATACAGGTTTGCAGAATACTTTATGTACATGCACAGTAGACCTGTAAGGTGGGTGGTGTCATTGCTGTTTTACAGACAAGGAAGCTGAGGCCCAGGGGTTCATAAATTATCAAGGGTCACAGCTAGCAAGTCTGAAGAAGGATTTGAACCCAACCCACCCTTGCTCCATCCAATGGCAATGCCTTGTCCAATATGTCACACTGGCTGTCTCTGCATGCGTGTTAGAGAGCACAGGGGTCTTTTCAGTGACCCTGAATTCTCAGAGATGGAATTTGAGTCACTTCCCTCACACCTGGAGTGCCCTGGGAAATGATCACTGTTTTCTGTTACTTCTCTATTTCCAGATAGGCTTCTAATTTAAGATTACTTAATAGGTTTCATTTGGAGGAAACAGGGTCTGGCCTGCAAGAAATGCAATTCCCAAGTACAGAGGGTCAGTGCACCTACTTCCCTTTCAGTTTTTGTCATCCTGCCCATCCCAGGCCCATGCCTACAAAATTTGGAGGTTGCTTAGAAATTGATTTAGAGCCAGCTTGTCTGAAGTCACAGTGCTTGGCTTCTACTAAGTTTAGTAAAGTCTTATCAAATCATACTTCCTGTGTGATTTTGAGTGGTTCATTTACTCCCTGTGCCTCAGTTTCCTCTTCTGTAAATAAGGAATAGATAGGACTAGATGACTTCTGAGGTGTCTTCCAGTTCTTTATCTTTGATAATATAGTTCTAATACATGTTTTTCATAGGAGAAAACAGACCTAGACAAGTTAAATGATTTGTCCAATACCACGCAAGGAACTGAAGTAGGGGCCAAATCCAGTCCTCTGGTTTGGTCATTGTGTGTGCCTTCTGCAGCTCCAACTAGATGAAGTTTTTCCAAGGACAGGAAAAAACCTTTCTATATCGCCCCAGACTTTAGGCACAGAAGTGCCCACTGGATATATGCTGAATTAATAAAATTACAGTAAACTTGAATATTTGCAAGTTTCCATAGGATCTGAGTTGTAGAGGACTTTAGATACTTGGATCTGATAAAATTCACTGATTTGGCAGCTGAGGAATGGAGTCCCAGAGGGCTTAAGGATCCTGTCCAAGGTCACACAAGTAGTGGGAAGCAGGACAAGGGTTCCGGCCCAGGACCTCTGACTACATCCAGTGGTTTCCACACTGCCTCCCTAAGTCCCTATACTATAGCCCTGTGGGATCTTCCTTAAGACAAAAAGTATTGGGTCCTTGTCTAAATCCCTCTCAGTTACAAATCGATGGCAGTATAATTCATTTACCTTTTTTGGTCCCCGGCTTCCATGCTCATTATTTTTGTCCTAATTCAAATCCTCATCACCTCTCACTTGTAGTAGGGTGGGAGCCTCAACTGCTCCCAATCTCTTCTCTCAAACCCATGTTTTTGCACATCTGTCAGAGTAATCTTCCAAAAGCACAGCTCTGATCATATTACTTTGCTTCTGGAAAAACTCTCAGAAGACCTACATTACTTAGTGAATAAAATGCAAATTTGCCCCAGTGTTTAAAACTCCATAGTCCAGTCCAACTTTTCCATTCCAGTTTTTCATCATCTTCATGCTTTGTTCTAGCCAAACCTGTGAACTTGCCATTCCCCTTTTTTCGCTCCGCTCTCCCACCCCTGCATGAAATGTAATGAAGTGGAAAGACTGCTGGATTTGGCACTGGATAGCCTGCCTCTGAATCCTGGTTCTGTTACTTATTAGCAAGTCAGTTTAATTCTCTAGGCTTGAGTTTCCTCATCCATAAAATGAAGGGGTTGGATTAGGTGACTTCTAAAGTTTCTTCCAGTCTTTAAATCTGTGTTCCTATATGCTATCCCATTTCTAGAACTACCACCATCTCTGCTTACTGAATTCCCTTCCTTTAAGAACTCTGAGAAAGCTTTAAGATGACTCAGACACCAGTTCATCCATGAAACTTTCCGTGACTTCTCCCACCCCCACCCCTGCATTAGAAGTGCTCTGTCCCTTCTTGAATAAATCCTGCAACTCTAGACATACATACATACATATATGTGTGTGAGCAAAGCAGAATTGAAACAGCACAAAGTAAACATAGGATGCACAAATTGGGAGTATCTGTGCCCAACCTGTGGTAGAGCATTCCGAGCTCATATTGCTCTGATCAGTCACAGTTGGACACACTGAAATTTCACTTTTTCATGGTAATGTCATTTTCGTCCTCTTCGAAAATGAAGGACAACTAACCATATGTGTGTGTATGTATATGCCTAGATGCACACACACACATATAATGTAAGTTATATACTTCCATTTAAATTATTTTGTATTTTATTTACACCCGTACTCAATTTTAAGCCAGGCTTGTTTTATTTTTTATCTCCACTGCCTCTCCCCACCACTAGCTACTTACTAGTGCTCCTCCTTCCAATTACATATTTATTTTGTATGTACTTTTATATGAACCTATCTCCTATGATGGAATGTAAGCATATATGTGCTTAATGGTTGGTTTGTGTTTGTCCATTCTTAAAGATGACCAAAGTGACATCACTATGTTGGAGTCAAGGTACCGTGTGTCTGACTGACCGATCAACACGAGCTCAGAAGGTTTTACCACAGGTCGGGCACAAAGAGTCCATGGGAACTTTTTTGGGGGAAATTCTCTAAATCTGCACATCTCATGTTTCTTTTGAGCTACTTATATTCTGCTTTACTCATAGAACACAGTGCCTTCTTTGATGTGAGCACACCATGCTGGGTGGTCCTGTGCTAGCATCTCCCTTGTCTCACAAAGTGTTTAATAAATGTTTTGTTGAATGACAGTATTTATTGAGTTGAATCTGTCAAAGGAGGATTTTGGACTCATTGACAGATGGAGTCCTTTCCGGCTGTAACTTAGGTTCCTTCTAGCCTTAATTTTTTTGAGGTCTTTTCTAGTACTAATATCAAGGCATTTCCCAGGTTTTCGTATTTTCTGTTCAACCCCTGTAGCTCTAAAATCTTTTGTTTTAAGGGGTCTAATAACTGATGTCCTCTGTTTAAAGGTCCTTCTCGTCTCTGACATTTTCTCTGTGTTCTAAGATTCCATTCTGAATCTGATGCTGAGCAAAAGAAGCAGAACCAGGAGAACTTTGTACACAGCAAGAACCATGGTGTGCGAGGATGTTTTCTGGCAGACTTAGAACTTCATTACAACGCAAGGACTTAAAAAATTCCCAATGGTCTTTTAAGGCAAAATGCCTTCTACATCCAGAGAAAGAACTATGGAATTCAATCGCATATTGTAGCCGATCGTTTTCTTTTGTATTATGTTTTGGTTTGTTATATGATTTCTCCCATTCATTTTAATCCTTCTATACAACATGACTGTGGTGAAAATGTATTTAATAGGAATGTATGTGTAGAACCTATATAAGATTGTATGCCGTCTCAGAGAGGGAGGAGGAAGGTGGGGGGAGGGAGTGAAAGAAAAAATCTGGGTTGTATGGTATTGATTGTGGAATACTGAAAATAAAAAAAAAAAAGATTCCATTTTGCCCAGCTCTGATATTTCATGTTCTAAGGTCTTTCCCAGCTCTGATATTCTTTATCAAAGGTCCCTTCTAGCTTTTAGAGACTTGAAATTTTCTAAGTAAAACATTTCTTTCCCTAAAGAATTAGGGCACTGATTTCTGACACTTCCTTCGCAGAATGAGTCCGGATCTGATACGACAGGTGTGTTCTTCAGGTCAGACTTGTAGAACAAAGCTCCCGTTGACATCATCAGAAAGTCTTATCCTACAATCCTAGACTTTGGACCTTAAAGGCATCTCTAATTGTGGAAACAGTTGTGAAATCCTTAATCAGAAGCATCTAAATTTGGGGTGGGGGTGGGGGAGAAGACTTGTGAAGTGCCTCTCAATTCTTATAGTTTATTTATTAGGACATCAGATAGAACCCTTGATACCCTGCAGGTAACATATAATCCTTAGAACACAGAATATCAGAGCTAGAGAGACCTTAAAAATCTTCGAATCTTAGAAAAAAAATGTTAGATCTGAGAGGAGCTTTTTTCTCTCTCCTATTTTCCTTTGTTTAGGCAGAACAAAGAGGCTTCTGTTAGGTAGTTTTCTCCAGTTGCAGAGACTTGTGGAAAATATGTAGTACTCAGGCAGCTTCTTCTATTGCTCCCTAAACTCTAGCCATGGGGCCCAATGGATAAAACTGATGGTTAATTTTTGAGAAATTTAGATATTCTCCCCCCCCTTTGAAGAAGAAAGAGTATGTATTCATAGGCTTACAGAATGCTGGGAAGGGTCCTTAGAACATGGAATGTCCTTAGAGATGGAAAGAACATGAAAACATAGGATGAAACAACTGGGAGAAGACCTTAGAATGCAGAATGCCAGATCTGAGAGGGGCTTGGAATAATACATAATGAAAGAAAATAGATTGTTAGAGCTGGGAGAAACTTTTAAATGTATATTGCTAGAAAGCTATATAGAACTTGTGTAAGTTTTTTAATCTCTTGATTCCTCAGTTTTCTTATCTGTCAAATGGAGATAATTAGAACTCTGAACTCTTTTTATATTCGCTGCTCTAAGTTTCAGGTTTGTTTCAAGAAGTTGAATTTCTCTTCTTTGCCTTTTTGGAGTCTGTGTACTTGTTTGGTTTTGCAGAATGATTTAGCCCTGGCCTGGAGGCCTGGATTCTACCTCATGAGGCTATTCAGAGGATGAACATTGTGGAAAGAACTTGGACAGAGGGTTAAGAGACCTAGGGCTTAGTCCCAGTTCTCTTACTTTGCAACCTTGGGGAAGTTAAAAAAAAAATCAGAATCACAGAAGTTCAGAAGTGAACTCGGTGGTCATCCATTCTAACCCTGTCAATATCCAATCCAAGAGTCTCCTCCATAAAATCCTGGATGTGTGGTCATCTGGCCTCTTCATGAAGACCTCCAGTGTGAGGAGTCTTCCACCTCCCAAGGCAAGGCAGCCCCTTCTACTTAGAGCCATCTCGTATGGTTAACATTAGAGAGTGGTTCTTCCTTTTATAATATGTTACCTGTATATTTTTGGATATCAGATTTTTAATGATATGGTTGTTCATTTTCTTCCAAATTTTTACTTAACACCTTTTAACTATGGATGAAAAGTAAAGATCTCTCCAGGAAATTGTTATCTGGAAGTATGTGTGATTCAGATATATCACAAGACCTGACAAAGAATAACCTGTCTTTAGGAATACATATTGCTTCTAATCAATGACCTATGAGAAAAAGAATTAAGAGTGACTGCTGTAGAATCCCTTACTTCCTTCAAGGCTCAGTTCAAGTGCCATTTTCTATAGGAAGACTTTCCTGTTTTCCTCAGCTTCTTAGTGCCTTTTCCCCCTAACTATCCTGTGTGTATTTTGTATGTCCTTATATATGTATATGTACATTTGTCTCCCCTCAAAAGTAAACTCTTTAAGTGCAAGGACTGTTCCATTTTTGTCTTTGTATCCCAAGCAAGTAGTCCAGCGCTTGAAAGAGAAGTGCTTAATAAATTCTTGATGGTATTCTTATGAGGGCCCCTGGGAGGTCTTATATAGTCCTGGAGCATTAGATCTGCCTCACCAGTCATCAGCCCATACTTTGTTAAAAGGTGGAGCAAAAGGCAGAGGAAGAGCAGTCGTACAAATGCAAGAGGGAAAATAAAAACCTAGAGGTGAGGAAAGGAATTTCCTAAGCCCTAGGGAGTACTAGTTTTACACCAAATGAAATAATCACTGCCTTTTGGACCTGTTTTCCTGAGGCCCCAAATCTGGAAATGATCATAATGGCAATTACCAGTCTGTGTAACAGGTCTGTGCTTGGAAAACTTTGATGGAAATCTACTCACTTGAATTTTTTAGCTCCATTTTCTATTGTGGATCATGCGAAAAAGCCAACAATTTTCAGTGTGCAGTCAGAAAGTGGGGAACAGGAAGTTAGGAATTTTAAAATAGCTGTTATCAAGTAGACTGTCTTGAGTTGGACCCAACCAAATTGACTTTCATGTTTTAAATCAATGTAAGTAGAGGCAGAAACTAAAATGATTGACTAATTAATTTCTTTCTCTTATTCATTCAGTTTCTACTGAAGTGAGAAAGCAATGATTGAGCAGTGAGAGAGCATCCTGTCATTTAAACCACATGAAACCCATAAAGAAACACTTCCCCTTCTGTAGTTTACATATAAGGTTAAAAAACTTTTGCATAAGTGAAATCAATGAAAACTGCATTATCCTCATTATACAGATGTAGAAACTGAGGTGAGGAAAGGTTAATCAATTTGCTAACTGCCACATTGTTAGTGGCATGTAATACACACTTATGGACATGCCCCATCGGCTCTGCTTGTCCACATCCTTTTAAAATGTTGAGTTTCTCACAGGCTATAACTATCCTATGCTTTTTGGAGGAAAGAATCTATTTTTAGATATGTGTAAATAAAACAAATAAAACAAAAATCCTCTTAGGAAATTTGCCGACTGAGCAGGACATTCTGTTCAGAGGTCCTTATTCTAACATGGTCCTGCAGTCAGGATCTGAAACAAGTGCTGGGGGAGAGAAGACAGAGAGGACTGCCAGTGAAGTGTACGGCCAGAGCTGTGACTTCAATATTTGCTGCTAAAAGATCTAATCTCACTTGATTTTTATGTGACTCATGTAGTGCCCCCAAGAGCCTCATGGCAAGCCCTCAGAGCCCCAAGTTGCCTGCTCCTGTGTAGCCTCACTTGAGTTTCCCGATAGAGTAGTTGTGTACATTGGATGCTGTGGTGCTAGAGGAGAGGAGAGAACTTGTTATCTCCTCTGACTCTGGTACCCCATCAGTAGTGGTGCCACTCTCTTTCCTAACCATGTCCCTCAGGTGTGATTTTATTTCTAGTCAATTCCATCGGCTCTACTCCTTGGGTTTGACTTGGTTTTTCTTTCAAATCAGCTGAAGGAAAGACTGGGAAGGGGACATGCCCCAGTCACCACTTCAATAAGAGCTCCGACTTACTTCAGCCCCAACAAAGTTGCTAAACTTGTTTGCCTAGAAGTGATCTCAGTCCATTAAAACAACAACAACAAACTGCACTGGGAAGTTAAAAAATATTAGTCAGTAGTTCTCCTTTGTTCAGTCCAAACTTCCAACCAAACTTTTTCTGATGAATTTTTATGCCACAGTTGTCAAATCTCTTTCTTTGTCTCTTTCTATCTCTTTCTCCTTCCTCTCCCTCCCTCTGTTTCTATTTCTCTCCAAGTATCTCTGTCTCTCTGCATCTGTTTCTGTCTCATTCTCTGTCTCTCTGCCTCTCCCTTTCCTTTCTTTCATTCTGTCTCTCTGCATTTCTCTCCATCTCTCATTCTCTACCTCATTTATCTCTTTCTCTTTTTGTCATCCTACCCCTATTGCCCATCATTCTCTCTGCTACAACATTGCCATAAGCCATGAAATGGTTAACCACTTTGTCTTAGAGAAGATAGCTTTTTAAAACAACAGCAAAACATAAATGAAAACAAAACAAGCTTAGATTTCTGCTGAGAGACCAAGTGAGAGTAAAGCAAAGAATGGGAAGTCATCACCACTTGTGTTCCATCTATGTGTCTTCTGCATAAACCCCCATTTAGGGTCTTCTTGGCAAGGATGCCAGAGTAGTTTGCTTCTCCAGCTCACTTTACAGATGAGGAAACTGAGACAAACAAGGTTAAGTGACTTGCCCAGGTTCACATGACTAGTAAGTATCTGAGGCTAGATTTGAATTCAGGTTTTCCTATCTGCCCTTTAGATAAGCTAGAATAATTTAATTAATGAAATTGTCCCTAGGGCTTCATCCTTGACACATTCAGAGCTTCCTGCATACTATGGGCCCAACGTTTCTGGAAAATATGGCAACTTAAAAAGACAAATTCAGGGGAGCTTTAATATTCCTTAACACAGGCTTGAGCCCCACAGGCAAATTATTGATTTTTTCTTCCACAATAGAAAGGTTTTATACTGTAAGAAGAGAGAAAATCTTTTTCTAAGAGAGATCATGCAACAGCAGTAAGAAATTCCAGAATGGTTAAGGAAGAGAAAAAGTAAAATGTGTAAAAGAAGAAATCAGAAATGAATTCAGGTCAGAAATTGGAACTCAAAGCAGAAATTGGAGCTCTTACAGAAGAACTTAAAACAAATCAGTGAAATTGGTAAGGTACAAAGAGGTACATGACAGAACAACAGATCTGGAACCCAAAAACATGGAAGTGGAGGAACGTGTGGCAGAAGAGAAGCAAAAGGTAAAATGTTAAAGGAAGACTTTATATAAGCCCAAATGCTAACTGTGAATATGAGATATCCAGGATTAAAGCATGGATCACAAGTGTCACAGAAGAAGCCGACAAACCAAAAAACCTGAATGCCACAAAAATACAAAACAAACTAACAAGAAAACAAAACAAAACCTGTCCAGGACTTTAGGCTATGGACAACAAAACATCAGCTGAGAGAATTCCCATCAGAAAAAAACTCTACACTTCAAACTCTTAAATTAAGTGGTTACATTTAACAATTTAATTACTACAACAAACAATAAATTGTCCAAGTAAGCAAAAGAAAGACCTTTAGCTATGAAGAAAGGACAAGTTTAATAACATAAAGAGACATATAATTTGTATATAAATGTGACAGAAAAACAAATAGCCTCAATAAAATAGGATACTTTTTAAAATGAAGATAGAGGCTACTTAAATGGAGTCAGAAAAATATATGTTATATTTATTCATAATAATAGTGATTTTACCTACTATGTGCCAGGCACTGTGCTAAATATATTACAAATATCATCTCATTTGATCCTTGTAACAACCTCACAAAGTAAGTGCTGTTATCATACCCATTGTAAATGCCCATGGAGGAAGCAAGCAAACAGAAGTTAAGTGACTTGCTCAGGGTCACACTGCTAGTAAACACCTGAAGCTAGATTTGAAGTTAGGTCTTCCTGGCTTTCAGGTCTTCTTCTTGTCCTTGTCCTTTGTTCTGGAAAAGGACCAAAATGACAATACTGTGCTAGAGTCAAGTTACAGTGTGTCTGACTCTGGCTGGCCAGACCAGTAAGAGCTCAGAATGTTCTATCACAGGTTGGGCACAAATAGTCTGTGTGAACATTTGGGATGGATTCTCTAACTGTGTATCCAGTGTTTCCTTTGAGCTGTTTGAGTTCTGCTTTGCTCATACAGCACAGCCCCTTCTCCAATGAGGGCATACCATGCTGAGCGGTCCTGTGCCAGTGTCTCTCATGTCACACAATTCCAGAATTCTTGTGAGAGACCTTGGGAGTGTCCTTGTATCACTTCTGCTGGGATCACTGTCACTTCACCATGTGAATGCTTGCCCTGTGTGAGTTCTTTACTGCTCTATCCATTCTGCCATCTAGCTCCCTCCTCCACTAAGGGGGGTCCTTCCCTGTCACTTTCAGGAGCAGGTCCATGAAAAATGACTCTGAAATGCTCCTCTGGTCAAATATAGCTTGTCCTACCCCTAGGACTCACCTCTACCACTGGCAGACACCTGATAAAGACTGAGGAACCGTTCCTGATCCCTTCAGTGTTTGGCATCCTGCAATTATCATGTGTTTACTTCTCTCTCTCTCTCTCTGACTCCCTAATAGAATGAAAAAACTCTTTGAGGACAATGGACTTTTTGGTTTTATTTTACTATGTTCAGCACCTATACCAATGCCTGACACTTACTAAGTGATGTCCAGATAAGACTGGATTGGAATGTGATTTGTCCTACGCTGTCACAACACCCCTCTGCTCTGCCCCACCCACTCCCAAGTCAGGACTTGCCTTGGTACCTGCCATATTGCTCTCTTCCTCCAGGAAGTTTCACTTTTACCAGGGCTATAGCTTTATCTCATTGAGCTTTGGATGCTTATCTGTAAAATTATGCTAATGATACTTGCAAGACCTACCTTACTGGGTTGTTGGAAAAATCAATGAATGTAAAGTACTCTGTGTTTAATCAATAAGTTTTTTTATGGAGCATCAACTATGTGCTAGGTACTGGAGTTACAGAGATAAAAACAGTCTCTCAAGGAATTTACATTCTATTGGGGAAAACCACAATATATCCACATAATTAATATTAAATATACGCAGTGCAAACTCAAATACTCAAATGGATCTGGGATGGCATCTAGTTGGAAGTTCCCTCCAGTGATGTTGCTTCCAATCCATTGATGGCTACCCACTCTGCACATTTTTGACAATATCCTCCCTTGAATTCACTCTAAGACCCACCCACTGACCGAGGTCATCTTTATTTTCTCCTGATGCCCATGGAGAACTTGGGCTGTTTGTCTCCTTTTTTACTGTGTAACCAGCCCAACCTCTTTTTTGATCATATGTTTCCATGATGCTATCTTCTATTCATCATCTGTTGCAGGCTGCTCATATCTATCATGTCTTTGCCACTGCTCCTTAATAATTTTATTCTTTGGGGAGTGTTGTGTTCTTATCTTTTGGACATCTTGTACTGGATATCCCATAGGCATGTCAGATATTTTCAAAATAGAGTCCATTTTTGTAATCCAAAAAGTCTTCCTCCCTTTCAGACTTCTCTGTAATTGTTGAGGGTCCTGCCCTCTTTCCAGTCACACAGGGTCACAATCTACATGTCTTCCTCAACTCCTCTTTTGAATTCCCCTTACATATCTGATCCATCGACAAATCTTGTTATTTCCACCTTTGCAACATCTCTTGTATACATCTGCTTCTTTTACTTGCACAACAACCATGCTGCTATAGGTTCTCAGCAATTTACACTTGGATTATGAAAATAACCTTCTGGTTGATCTCCCCTCTCCATGTTCCCTACTCAGCTGTCAAGGTGATTTTCCTAAAGGAGAGTTCCCCCATCTCAGTAATCTCCAATGGCTCCCTAGTACCTCTTTGATCAGTCCTTTGTATATATCTTTTATGTACCAACTATTTATATTTTGTCTTTTCATGTCCTGTCTGGTTTCCACTTTTCTAATTTTCTTAGTCTTTCAGTCCTGTTGGACTCTCTGTGATCCAAGTTGGAATTTTCTTGGCAGAGATACTGGAATGATTTGCCATTTCCTTCTCCAGCTCATGTTATGTAAGAAGAAATTGAGACAAACAGGGTGAAGTGACTTGCCCAGGATCACACAGCTAGTAAGTGTCTGAAGCCAAATTTGATCATACATACATGAGTCTTTCTGACTTTAGACTCGGCACACTACGCACTGTGGCGCCACCTAGCTGCCCTTCTTCTATATTCCCTTCCATATACCCTGTGATCTCATGACACTGTTCCTTACACATGGCACTCCATCTCCTGATTTTTGAGCCATTTAACTGTCTGTCCTTAATGCCTACAATGTTCTCCTATCTCACCTCCACCTCCTGGTATCTCTGGCTTCCTTGAAGTGTCATCTTAAGCCTATCTTCTGCAAGAGGCCTTTCTGGATCCCCTCCCCTCCCCTCCCACTACGACCTTCCTTTGGAGATTACCTTACCTCTTTTTTTGTATATATCTTTAGTGGATATAGTTGTTTGCACATTATCCCCTCCCGCTCACTAGAATGTGATCTCCTGAAGGTCTGTTCTGGCATCTCCAGCATTTAGCACAGTGCCTGGCACAGAGGAAGCAGTAGTAAATGTTTGTCTCCTGAGTGACAGCCATATAACAAGACTTGGAGAATGCTGCTGTTGAGAATGGTCATGCTTCTCCTCTTCCTCCTTTCCTCTCCCTCTTCCCTCTTTCCCTTTTTATTCATAGAATCTCATTAGCATAAGGGGGCTTAAGAGTCATTTAGTCCAATCCCTCACTTTATAAATGAGGAAACTGAAGACCAGAGAAGGCCCTGCTCATCAATTCCTCCTTTCTGGTTCTCCCCTCTACCAATTTGTAAAAGTGCAAACAGATCACTTCTGGGATAAGGTACCCAGGCTGGACATGAACTATGATTCATAAAACATGAGCCTCTGCCAGGCAATGGTCAACAGCTGTGGGACACGGCCAAGGCTTCTCTACCAGCTGCTGCCTCCGGGGCAGGACACCTGACAAGACAACAACTGGGCAGAAGGCAGTGGCTGCTGCTGCTTTGGGGCCAGAGGCTGCTGCTGCTGCTTTGGGGGTAGAAGCTGCTCATGCTGCTGCATTGGGGCTAGAGGTTACTGCAGCTGCTTTGGAGCTGTAGGCTGCTGCTCCTCCTGCTTTGGTGCTAGATACTGCGGCTGCTGCTTTGGGGTTAGAGGCTGCCCCTGTTACTGTGTTGGGGCTATATGTTGCTTCTGCTCCACTGGGACTAACGGCTGCTGCAGCTGCTTTGTGTCTAGAACCTGCTGCTGCCGCTGCCTTGGGGTCTAGATTCAGCTGATGCCATTGCTCTGGGGTAGAGACTGCAGCTGGTCCTATTTTGGGGCTATAGGCTACTGCTGCTGCTTTGAGGCTCCTTTTAATGCACCTACTTTGTATTGATTAAACTTTTGTCTCAAATTATGATCAGTGTTGATGTCTTTCTTCTGTATTTCATTATTTATTATAAATAACTTATTTGAAATGTTAGCGATTTTAATTGTTTCTGTTGAATGTCATATAGGATCATTAGCCTAGTGCTAGGAGGGACCTAGGAATACATCTTACAAATGAGGAAATTGAAGTTCACCTGAAATGATTAGTCCATGGTCACACAGGTGGTACCCATCAAAGGCAGGTTCTGAATCCTTTTTGCTTTGACTTCAGAACTGCTGCTTTTCCACTGTAAAACACTTATCCTTTCTTCTAGCTTATGCTAATTTTGATCTTAGCTCTAATGTGTCTGTGATATGAATCAGGAATGATTCCTGTTCAGTAACTCATCCTTTCTGTCTATTACAAGATAATTGATTTCATTTTTTAATGATGTTATTCCGTGCTTGCCACATCTAGTGGCTATCAATTTTTTTTTAAGGTAAGCAAGATTAAGTAACTTGTCCAGTGTCACACATCTAGTAAGTATTTGAGGCTGGAGTTGAACTCAGGTCCTCCTGCCTATAAAGTCAGTGGTCTCTCCACTGCACCACCGAGCTGCTCCTCAATTCTTTTCCTTGGAGAAAGTAGTAATAATTTAGAGGCATGAGACTTCTGTGTAGTTTGTAAGACTTTGGCATATCTCATTCTTTGTTTCTGATCAGGTTTTCCTATATTTTTCTTGCCTATCTTTTACATTGAAATCACTATATATCGAAGTATGAGAAACTTTTCTTTTGAGGGACTTATTGAATTTTTCATAGAATTCCTCTAGTCAAGTCAATAAGTATTTTTAAGGCCTTCTGTGCTCCAGGCACTATGCTAAGTGCTGGGAATACAATTACAAGCAGAAAGAAAAGCAATCTCTGCCCTCAAGAAGCTCATGTTCTAGTGGAAGGAGATAATACATGGTTGTTGTCCTTCCTTCTCGAAGAGGACCACAATGACATCATCATGATAAGTGAAGTTTTAGTATGTCTGACTGTAGCTGATCAGACCAATACGAGCTCCGAATGCTTTACCACAGGTTGGGCACAGATAGTCTGTGTGAATATTTGGGGTGGATATCCCAAATTTGCACATCCTGTGTTTACTTTGTGCTGTCTCAATTCTGCTTTGCCCGCAGAGCACAGCACCTTTTCTGATGCAAGCACACTACGCTGCGTGGTTGTGTGCCAGCATCTCCCATGTTGCACAGTCAAATCCAAAGTTCTTGAGAGAGACTTTGAGAGTGTCCTTGTATTGCTTTCTTCTTCTGTCTACCATGTGATCGCCTGCTTTTTGGCAAGCATATATTTTGCATTTGAACAACATGGCCAGTCCATCAGAGTTGTGCTCTCTGAAGCATAGTTTGAATACTTGGCAGTTCAGCTCGAACAAGGACGTCAGTGTCTGGTACCTTATCCTGCCAGGTGATCCTCAGAATCTTCCTAAGACAGTTCAAATGGAAGCAATTCAGTTTCCTGGCATGATGCTGGTAGACTGTCCATGTTTCACAGGCATACAACCATGAGGTCAGCACAACGGCTCTGTAGACCTTCAGTTTGGTAGTCAGTCATTGTCAATGTGTACATCCCTGTTAAGTACACTGCCGATGTAAGTGAACTTATCACAGTATTCAAAACTTCTCCATTTATTGTAACTGATGGTTCCATGTATGGATGGTGTGGTGGTGGCTGATGGAGCACCTTTGTTTCCTTGATGTTAATTATTAGGCCAAAATTAGCTCAGATAGCAAAGAATTGATCCATACTTTGTTTCATCTCAGCTTCAGAGGCTATATTGAGGGCACAATCATCTGCAAACAGAAAATCATGCAACAATACTCCCTCCACTTTTAGCCTTTTCAAATTGAAGACATTTCCATCAGTATGGTAGTTGACCTTGATGCCATGTTCATCTTTGTTGAAAGTGTTTGACAGTATGTTGAAAACATCATGTTAAATAACATGGGAGCAAGTGCCCAGCCCTGTTTCACTCCACTGGTGACTGGGAAGGCACGAGAACATGTCCACTATCCAAAATTTGGGCAAACATACCATCATGAAATTGATGTACAATATTGATGAACTTCTCTGGGTAACCAAATTTTGACATAATTTTCCATGAGCCCTCATGACTAACAGTGTCAAAGGCCTTGGTCAGATCTACAAATGTTGTGTACAGACCTCTGTTCTGCTCCTGGCACTTCTGGAGTTGTTGGGCAGCAAACACACTTCTGGAGTTGTTGGGCAGCAAACACCGTATCGGCTGTTCCTCTCCCCTTTCTGAAGTCACACTGGCTCTCAGGTATATGACCATCTTCCAGGTGAAGGATCAGCCTATTAAAGAGGACTCTAGCAAGAATTTTGCCAGTAATGACCAAGAGAAACCCCACTGTGATTGTCGCAAGACACTCTGTTCCCTTTACCTTTATAGAGATGGGCAATGGAGGCATACTTGAACTCCTGGGGGATAACCTTCTCTTACCATATAACCTGGAAAATTTCAGTCAGCTTTTGTATCAGCAATGCTCCCCCTGTCTTGTAAATCTCAGTTCGAATAGAATCAGCACTAGGTGCTTTTCCACATGAAAGGAACCTAATGCCCCATAAAACCTCTTCTTCATTTGGAAGTTCAGCTAAGGAGGGATTGACTTCAACCTGAGATAAATGGTCAATGGTCTCAACTTGGATTGATGATGGTCTGTTGAGAATACTATGGAAGTGTTCAGCCTATCTCTCTAGGATCATTTCCTTTTCACTAATCAATGTGGCTCCATCAGCACTGAGTAGTTATGATTCACTATACGTTTTTGGTCCATAAATAGCTTTCAGGGAATCATAAAAGTGCTTTGAATTGTTAGTATCAGCATAAAACTGAATTTCATCTGCCTTCTGACTGAGCCAGGAATCTGTCTAAACTTTGCTTGTACTTTGCTTTTGATGGAATTAAATGCTGCCTTCTTAGAGGTGGATCAACTATCCTGCTGGTATATCCTGTGGAGTTCTTGTTTTTCGTTTAGCAGCTTTTGAATTTCCCCATCATTTTCATCAAACCAGTTTTGGTGTTTGCAAGTGTTCTGACCCAAATGAACAAATGCAGTGCCGTACATCAAATCTTTGAAAGTTACCCATCTCTTTTCTGCTCCACTATTGCCAACTATGTGTTGGCTCAACTTTCCCTCCAAGTTAGAGACAAACTGTTCATGCTCAGAGAAGAGCTCTAATTTATTGACATTAATTCTTCTGTAGTCATTTTGCCTTGGAGGTGGCACTTTTGATGAATGTCAATATTTAGCTTGGAAAGGATAAGTCTATGATCAGTCCAGCACTCTGCACCACACATTGCCTTTGTCACTCTCATATCTTGTCTGTCTCTTCTCCTTATAATCACATAATCTATTAGATGTCAGTGTTTGCTGTGAGGGTGCATCCATGAAGTTTTCTTGCATTTAGGTAAATGGAAGACAGTGTTGGTGATGAGGTCATGTGATGCACAAGTCTTCAGTAGTAAATGACCATTGCTGTTGCTGTTTCCAACTCCATTCTTCCCTAGGAATCCCTGCCAAGTCTGGTAGTCTGAGCCTACTCTAGCATTAAAGTTGCCCAGAATGATAAGCTTGTCTTCTTTTGGCACACTGATGATAATGGTCTCTAGGTCTTCATATAATTTTTCTTTGACTTCATCAGGGTTTGTCATGGCACTGATGATGATGCCATGGCATTTTCCTGCGAGTGGCAGTCACATTGTCATGAGGCTGTCATTCATTCCTTTTGTCAGGCATACCAACTTGCTGATTAGATTAGTTTTGATTGCAAAACCCACATCAGCTTCACAGTGCTCTCCTTCACTGTACCTGCTACAGAAAAATGTATAGCCACCTCCAACTTCAGTAAACCAGCCTTCATTTACCAACCTTGTTTCACGCAAGGCTACTGTTTGGATGTGAATTCTCTTGCAACAAGAGTTAGTTTGTCTTTGAGGTCTACTGGATTTTGTGTTGTCTATAAGTGTGCGCATGTTCCTTGTGCTGATGGTGAGTGGAATCATCTTTGTGCATGTTTTTGTACATTTTTTGTCTGTGTGTTTCAATCACATAGTGGGATCTCCCACCAGCTGCAGTAATCAGGCCAGGGTTGGGTAAGCAGACAGAGTTTAGGGCACCTTTCATAGTCCCTTCCTCACCCCAGGAGGTGAGTAGTGTGATCCTTAAAAGGCTACTCAGACATGCAGGGGACTGCAAACTCCCCCTGCTGCTTCCAGTGAAAAAAGACCCTATGGCCTGGGCTGCCTGTGTGCATGGTTGTGACTACAGCCACCAGTGTATTCACACCTGCTGCTTCATGACTTGCCTGTCACCACAGGACTTTGAGGCATAATAGTAAAATGGTGTGGGTGATGTCTTTTGATTTGTGTGTAAATTGGATTTAAGTGAGGCAGGGTTGCGCGAAGTCGTCAGCCTCACTTTCTCCTCCAGAGTCATCATAATCCAGTGGCAGGAGAAAGTCAAGATGGCTGGCGATGGCTCGGGATGCAGTGGGGTGGGGAGGAGGCACCCAGCTTGGAAGCATTATACAGGAAGTTCAGAGAGGTCAGGAGTTTAGCCCAGAGGGGAATAAAGACATGACTGGTCTGGTTTGCCTCCTTAAAATGGAGGTTCTGGGAGGAACCAGTCAGTCAAAGGAAGGGAGATGCTACAGGTACTATCCTACAGAAGGATACTTCCAAATGTGAGAAGTCATTCAGGGATGGAGTGTAAGAGTGGAATGAGTTTCCAGGGTGAAGAGGTTTCTGAGGCATTATAAAGACCAGAAGAGTCAGGAGTATCAATTGGAGAGGCATCATCTTCATCCTCTGCAACAGAGATGTTGCTGCATAAGCTGGAATTCTTTTGATCATAGTATTTTTGCCAATACTTATCAAAAGCACATCAGGAGGCCTGAGTTCAAGTCTGAGCACTAAATTTTAGTTTGTGCAAAATCTTTTTAATTTAATCAAAATTGTCCATTTTGCAGCTCTCTATCTCTTGATTGGTCATAAGTTCGTCCCTTCTCCATAGATTCCTTGCTCTCTAATTTGCTTATGGTATCACCCTTTATGGCAAATCATGTACCCATTTTGACCTTATCTTGGCATACAGTGCAAGATGTTGGTCTGTACCTAGTTTCTGACATACAGTCTTCCGTTTTCCCATCAGTTTTTGTCAAATAGTGAGTTTTTGTCCTAGAAACTGGTGTCTTGGAATTTATCAAACACTTGATTACAATTTAGTATTGTGAGTACTACATTTTAGGAAGGATATTGATAAACTACAGTGCCCAGAGAAGGCCAACCAGCATGGGCAAGGCCTTGAATACTTGTCATGGGAAAGATCAGATGTGTACAGCTTGTAGGGAGTGGGGGAGACATTGGGACTGTCATATGGAAGGGGGATTACACTTATGACATTTGGCCTCAAAGGTCAGAAATAGGAGTGGTGAGTGGAAAGTTGCAGAAATTCAGATTGATTTAAGGAAGAATTTCTTAACATTTTGTTGTTGTTGTTTAGTTGTTTCAGTCACGTCTGTCTCTCTTTGTGACCCTATTTGGGATTTTCTTGGCAAAGATATTGGAGGGGTTTTCTATTTTCTTCTCTGGCTCATTTTACATATGAGGAAATTAAGGCCAAGAGGGTTAAGGGACTTGTCCAGGATCACCCAGCTAGTAATTGTCTGAAGCTGGGGGATGAGTTGCCTTCCTGATTCTTGTGCTCTATGCACAAGAGTGCCACCAAAACAATTAGAACTATCAAAATATGAGAATGGGCTACTTTAGGAGGTAATGAATTCTCTCTTATTGAATGTTTTCAACCAAAAGCTGGCTGAACACTTGTCAGTATGTTGTGATGGGCAGGTTAGGCTAGATGACCTCTAAGGTCTCTCCCAACCTCAAATGAATGAATGAATAGAAAAGCATTTATCAAGTGCTTATTATGTGCCATGCACTACACTAAGTGCTGGGGATCCAGATACAAGCCAAATAGTACCTGACCTCCAGACATCTTCCATTCTAAAAGGGCAAGAGAACTCACATAAGGAAGTGATGGTCAGGGAGGAGTGTTTTGGATAGGAAAGTCAAAGAGAAAGGTGATTGGATTCATAGGAAAATTGATGGAGATTTCCTTACCATAAATAATATTGATTTAATTATTGATTTAATGATTTAATTTAACAAGTGATTTAATTATTGTTCCCAGAGATAGAAGTAGAAAAGGGGAGGAAGTGTCCTTGATGTCATGGCATGGAGATGCCCAGGAAGTGACATGGTGGGTCTAAGACCAGGCAAGATTAGGTGAAAAGTCAGCAGCCAGAGCTTGAGATCACAGAGATGTGAGTTTAGGTTCCAGGTGAAGGTAGAGGCTGGAGTGTTGGGGTGTGTGACATGGAAGTAGGAGTCATCATCTTTGTCTATGCCTCATGAAGTTAGGTTGTTAGCACAACGTCGTGGACAGTGTGTTGGGTTTGGTGTTAAGGGACCTAGGTTCAGATCCTGCCTCTTCTCTGTACTTATGACCTGTATGACTTTTGGCAAGTCACTTCTCTCTGGGTATAAGTTTTTCATCTGACAATGAGAAGGTTGGACTCGGTGGCTTCTAAGGCTCTTCCCAGACTGAGATCTGTGATTTTGTGATGTTATACATTCAAAGAATAATTATTTATGGCACGATGAATTTTATCTAAATAGTTTTGGCAAGAAAATAGACTGATAAATCAGTGGGAAGAATGACTATGTGGTTGCTAAAGTGGGAAAAAAAATTGAGGGTTGTGGAATGGGTATGTCATTAAACACATATTGTGCCTCAGTTAGTGATTTGTAGAATGGATACAATGCCAAGGAATAGAAAAATCTGGAGAAAATCTGGTAGTACCACAATACTTTAGCCACCTGGATTTATGTTTAACTCCATTCTGATTCCATCCTTATACACTATCAGTTGTCAAGTCTTGATCCTACGTATATAACATCTGTCCCTGTCTCTCCACTCACACTATAATCACCCTAATTCAGGCTCTTATTATTTCTTATCTGAACAATTGCAATAGAATCTTCATTGGTCTCTTTGCATCCAAACTTTTTTCTCTCCATTCTCCACACTTTCAAGTTGATATTTCTACTAGTACAGCTCTAACCATGTCACTATACAGCTCAAGAACCATCTATGACTCCCTATTGACTCTAGGATAAAATGCAAATCCTCTGTTTTGCATTAAAAATTCTTCAGCCCTCCTGAGTTCAGTAGGCAATGTTCCAATTCAAAAAGCACAGAAGTTCAGTTCTTTCTATCAGCAGTCTTCTCTCTGTTGGAAACTACCAGAACAGCCAAGGAAAACATGCCTTGCCAGTACCCAGCTTTGACACGAGAGCCAAAGAAAGAACTGTGATATAACTCACTAAATTGTTGCTTCTGGCAAAGGAATCTTGGCAGCAGATGAGTCCACCAGTAGCATGGCAAAGATGCTGCAGTTCATTGTAACTGAGAACACAGAGGAAAATCAGCACCTCTATAGGCAGTTGCTTCTGACAGCAGATGATGGGAGTGAATTCCTGTACTGGATGTATTATCCTTTTCCATGAGCACTTTACCAGAAAGCTGGTAAAGCTGGTTCATCGAACCGAACTTTCCCAAAGTCATAAAGGCTAAGGATGGCATTGTGGGCATCAAAGTGGACAAAGGTGTAGTGCCCCTGGCAGGGGCCAATGGCAAGACTACCACCCCAGGTCTGGATGGGCTGAGTGAGCACTGTGCCCACTATAAGCCTAGGATGGAGCTGACTTTGCCAAGTGGTATTAGGTACTGAAGATTGGAGATAATACCTTCCCCATTTGCCATCATGGAGAATACCAACGTGCTGGCCTGATATGCTAGCATTTGCCAGCAGAATGGCATTGTCCTCATTGTGGAGCCAGAGTTCTTCCCTGATGGAGAGAATGATCTGAAGTGTTGTCAGTATTTCACTGAGAAAGGTCCTGGCTGCTGTCTACAAAGCTCTGAGTGACCATCATGTCTATCTGGAAGGGACCTTGCTGAAGTCTAACATGGTCACCCCTGTTCATGCATGTGTCCAGAAGTATTCACATGAGGAGGTCGCAATGGCAACTGTAACTGCCCTTCACTGAACTGTGCTTCCTGCAATCACTGGTATCACCTTCCTCTCTAGGGGTCAGAAAGAAGAGGATACCTCCATCAACCTCAATACTATCAACACCTATCCCTTGCACAGGCCATGGGAATCTGCCCTCAAGACCTGGGCAAGGGGGGGAGAAGGAAAATGTCCAGACTGCCCAAGAGGAATATATTAAGCAGACTTCAACAAACAGCCAAGCTGCTCAAGGCAAGTCTACTGCAAGTGGAAAGTCAGAAGCTGCAGCCAGTGAGTCTCTTTGTCTCTAAAGATACTTACCAACCTAAGTCAAAGCCTAACACTTCAGGTCATCCCTCACATTCCTAGAAGAGGCTGAGGTCCCAGAGCTTTGTACTGACCTCTCCCATCACTCCTAACTTGTATGGTGTTGTTACTAACTGGTGAATCTAGTGACTCCTCCTCAGCCCCCTTTTTCCAATAAATAACTAACAAAAAATACCCTCTTTTTTTGCTCTACAGAAAAAGAGAGGAGAAGGGGATGGAAGAAGGGGGGTTGATAGATGGGAGGACAGACTGGAGGGAGGAGTGGATGGGGTACATGCTGTTCTGGGGTGGGGGTGGGAAAGATGGGGAGAAAATTTGGAATTCAAATTCTAGTAGAAATCATTGTTGAAAATTGAAAATAAATAAATTATATATTAAAAAACAAAACAAAACACAAAACTTTTCACAATCTGACTCCAATCTGTCTACCCAAAACAACAACGATAATACCTATCATTTATATAGTGCTTTACCATTTGTAAACACTGGACATATTGCCTCATTTGGTCCTCATACCAATCCTGTGAGGTAAGTGCTATTATTGTACCCATTTTTACAGATGAGGAAACTGAGGCAAACAGGATCAAGTAACTTGCCTGGGGTCACACAGCTAGTAAGTGTCTGAGGCCAGATTTGAATTTAGTATGAGTCTTTTTGATTCCAGACCTGGTACTCTATGCACTAGGGCCCTACCTAGCTGCCCATCTATCTCATTTGGTCCTCATAATAATCCTGTGAGGTAGGCACTATTCTTATATTCTTTTTCACAGATGAGGGAGCTAAGTTTAGGAGAAGTAAAGTGACTTGCCCAGGTCATATAGCTACTATAGGATTATATACTATTCTCCTTCACTAACTCTAGAGCCAAAGTGCTCTACCTTTAATTTCTATGCTTTGGTTTCTCCCAAGCATAACATGCTGTCTTCCTTCTGTCACATCTGCCTCTTTGAATCTAGTTCTCTTCATGAAAGACTCAGCTCAAGGGCCTTTCTCTAAAGGAGACCTTTCCTGATTTCTCCATGTGTTTGTGTTCCATGCTATTACTTCATAGACGTTTGCCATTCACTTGTCTGTTCACACCCTCAGGAGGATGTAAGTTCCCTGAAGTCAGGGAGTATTTCATTTTTATCTTATTATATCCATTGCTTCATATGAAGTGCATAGTGCAAAGTAAAGTTAACAAGCATTATAAAGCACCCACTATGTTCCAGGCTCTGTGCTAGCAGGATGAATACAAGCAGAAAGAAAGAAAGACTCACTGTCCTCAAGGAACTTATATTCTCATGGGAGAAAACAATATATAAAAGGGAATTGAAAAGAGGTAAGGTAGAAATGAAGGTACCTAGCCATAGTGAAAAAAAAATGCAAAGAGTCAGGAGTGCAGCCTGGAGAGGAATGAAGGCATGGTTGGCCTGGGCCTCCTCCTTAAAATGAAAAGGCTGGGGAACCATCCAATCAGAAACAGAGGGTCTTTCCAAGTGGGAAAAGTAGTCAAGAGGTAGAGTGAACTTCGGGTATTAATAGGATTTTATGTCATACTAGAGAAAATCCTAGAGAGATGGAAAGCATGTAGTTGGAGAGGAATGAAGACATTTAAATAGATATTTACTACTAGCTGTACTAAATAATCTGCATCCTCTATGATCTGAAGAGGAATAGAAATGCTCCCTGATGGGGATGGGATTGTGTGCAGAGAAGACAGTGCTCAGAAAGCTAGGAATGAAAACTGCCATTGATATTTAGTGTGTGCCTGGGTATTAACATGTCTCCTGCATTAGACTGTGAGAACCTTGAGGGTAGGAATTGTTTTTACCTTTCTTTGTATCTATCCCCAACTAGTCTATAGTATGTGTTTAATAACACTCTGATTCTTTAAATCCTCCAGGATGCATTTCTCCTCTTCTCAATGTTCCACTTATATCCTGACAACGGGATTCAGACATTCCTAATCCTGATTTCTAGTTCTAGTTTGGCCACTAACTCTTTGTATAACCTTGAACAAGTAATTTTCTCTCTCTGGGTCTTGGTGACTCTTCTGTAAAAGAAGGGAAGAATAAACTCTGACCCAACAGGGCATCTGCCCTTGGGCTAGCCTCAAAGACCCTGATCATTCAATGATGCAACAAAAAAGAGTCAGGGGAAGGAGTCCATCTCCTAGAACAAGTTAAGTTTTATTTTGTTGTTGCTGTTCAGTATTTTCAGCCATATCTGACTCTTCATGATCCCATTTGGGATTTTTTTTGGCAAAGATACTGGAATTGTTTGCCATTTCCTCCTCCAACTCATTTTAGAGATGAGGAAATGGAGGCAAAGAGGGTTAAGTAGTTTGCCCAGGATCACTCAGCTAGTAAGTGTCTGAGGCTAGATTTGAACTAAGCTCTTCCTGATTCCAGGCCTGTGCTCTATCCTCTTCGCCATCTACCTGCCCAGGACAAGTTAGGTGCGGTGGCTCAAAAAATGTCACAAGTAGAAAGGCTTTTATTAGAACAGAAAATTTTAGAGCAAGAAGAAGCTATGGGATATAGAATGTTAGCATCAAGAAGAGCTTCGGAATCCAGAATGTCAGAGCTGGGAGAGACCTTACAGTACAGACGAATTTATCTGGAAGAGAATTTAGGATAAAATATCAGAGCTAGAAAGATACATAGGAACCAGCTCAGCAGTTTCATTTTACAGAAGAGGAAACGGAGTAGTGGAGCAGTGAAGGAGTCATGAATCAGATGATCTAGCTGGCAATTGGCTGAGTTTGGTTGGTGTTCAGCACCACGGACAAGGCCGGTACTTTCTTCTCCTCCATCCCTCCAACCTCTCTCCAGTAAAGCCTTAGGCCATCTAGGTCTGTCTACATTTCGATCCAAGTTGTCCCAAGTTCCAGTCCAGGCTTCCCCAGGGTAACTTCAAAGAGTTTCTGGACTCAAGCTCCACGACGCAACTCCCCCAGTTGCCATGGACATCCCGTGGCACGCTACCATTCCGCCCCTTCCCCTCTCCTCCCTTACCTCCAGAGTCCTGCAGTCTCGGGATAGGGTATTCCAGATTCTTTGAGCTCAGGGTGCTAGGGTGAGAGCCGGGCTTGGCCATTTTCTTGCAAGCCAGGGTCCCTCTTACTTTTCCAGCTGAGCCTAGCTTTCCTGACTGCAAAGGAGCTGCAATCTCAAACCCCAGAGTCTCTGCCTCCCTGGGCTTGTAGCCGGAGACAGAGGTGACAGGAAAGGTTTTGTGAGTAGCAGCAGCCTCTTGCTCCGGCAGCCGAGCTTGACTGGACCCTATGACCCTGACTGGGAGTGAAGCAGGAGTGATGCCTGAGCGCGGCTCCTCATTCTGGTCGCCAAGGACAAAGCTGGGCTCTCTGCAGAGCTGTCGGGAACAGACGGGGCGGCAGGACCAGGACGGTGACTGTGATTTCTGCTCAGGGTGAGTAAGTGGGAGGCCGATCTGGCGCTCAGGACACTGATCTCAAGTACCCCCACCATCTTTGGGGAAGGCGACTGAAGGAGATCCAGAGTCCAAGAGAGCACAGTGTCCCCGCGTCCCTCCACCCCAACTCAGTCAGCCCCGGCCCTCACTCACCTTTGCTCATCTCGCTCTTCAGAGAACGAAAAAACTCACAACTGTGAAGAAAGCCTGGGAGTGGGCCGGGTCCCTTCCCAAGCTCTACTGGGACTAGTAGGATAGATGGAACCCGGCCTCATCTTTCTTCTTGGGGTTCCCGCTTGGTGCTTTCTTGAGTCAAAGGACCAAACCCACCCCCTTCTCAAGATCCAGGAGAGGGAGTGAATCCCCCAAACTAGTCTAGAGCATCCTCCTCTCTCCTTCTTGTCTTCTACTCCTCTCTTCTTTCTTTTCCCTTTCTCTTTCTCTTCTTATGCATCCTCTCAGTCTTCTTCCTCCTCCACTCTGCTACCCTTTTCTCCAGGATCTTAATGAAGCCTCAGTTCACTCAAGGCCAATTTCTCCTCTTCCACTTGCCTATCCTGACTCCAAATCTGTGGGTTTTTCCCCCTTATTTGCATAGTAAATCCATATACTTAAATCCTCATATCACTCCACTTCTCTAAGCCTTTTTAATGTGACAAGTGAGAGGTGGCTTCTGACCAAACTTTCAGCATTTGGAAAGCTCCTTAAGGTCCTAGAAATTCTCCCCTCCCTCTATTCCAGAACTTGTTGGTACTTCCCCTCCTCCCCTATCCCCACTTCTCCTTTGCCTTTAGTACTTTAGTGGTGAAATCGTTGCCTAAGAACTCAGGTCAAGGTGAAAAGTTTGCTATCATCCATTTTAAGGAGGGGAAGATCCATGTGGGAATAATTAAGAGTTATGATTAAATAATGGAGAAATATTAATGAGCATTCTTATTAAGTTAATCAGATAATGAATGACAATCACCAGAAGAAGGAAGTTTAAGTTAGTTTTCCAATCTCAACAGTGCTTTCTGGTAGGGGAATCTCCTACCCTAGCTGAGTTGTCCACATCGTCTTTGGTGATGGTGTTTATGCTTTACCCATTCCAGATGTTCTCTCCTCTCCAACCCTGGAGTCAGCCAGACAACAAGGAGAATCTTTGGTGCTTGTGTGTTCTCTCTGTTGACCCTCATGGGTTTCATGATCCTGGACTTGAGAGACAGTTTTGAGAGATGGAGGAACACAGAATTAGCCCTCAAGGATCTGTCATCCTGCAGACACCTCTTGGTGGTGCCTTTGGTCAGGTTCCTGCAAGAGGAGAGGGACATCCACTGGCACCCATGGGTGGTCTCCACATTAAGGAACAATGACCTGTCACACAGGGAGCTGCTGGACCGCTTGGAGGCTGTCTGTAGAAATGAGGAAGATAGACTGCATCTCAGCAATCCTGGATGCCAGGATGAGCAAGTCTGTGGATTGTACATGGAGATGGCACAACAAAGACTCAGTGTGTCTTCAGCTCTTGAAATGGGCTCACAGCTCTCTGTGCTCATCTCAGAATTGCTGCAGGTGCTAGGGGATCCCAAGGAGACCCTCAAGGCACTGAGGAGCAACCCTGATCTGGTTGATGTGGTCTCCCTGAGGATTCTCTTACAGGTCCAAGAATTCCTTCTTCAGGTCTTTCAACAGCCCCAAGACAGTGAGACAAGATGGCACCAAATGCTCCCCATCCTTAACTTTGCCCTTCTTGCTTCAGAAAATCTTCAGAGCTGCTGGCTGAATGATGCCAATGTGTCCCTCTCCCTGCCTATATCTGTGGAAGGCATTTCCCTCTTTCAGCTCTTCTTGGCACTCTCTCCCTCAGGCCCTGGGAAAACCTTGGCTCAAGGCCTCATGAGCGTGCATCATTGCCTTTGGGACCGTGGCCACGAGGAGCTGGATGGGAAAACCAGAGCCATCCTCTCATCTATGAGCCTTAAGGCTGGCTTGTTGCTGCTGACCAGCCTTATCTACCCTATTTTCTTCATGTCTTTCAAGCAGATGACCCTGTGGATCCAGAGCTATGCTCAGAACCTCAGGGCAAGGACTGAGGCTCTGAAACATGAACGGAGGCTGGCTGAAGACCTCCTCCACCAGATGCTGCCCAAATCTGTGGCAAAGCAACTTCGGAGACACAGACATGTTGAGGCTGAGGATTATGAGCAGGTAAAACTGTGCCCTTGTGTTCAGCACCTCCTGCCTCATCTATCCCCATAATCATCCCTTCCTCTCTAATCCTACTGCTGCCACCATAGTACAGACACTCATTGGCACCCACCTAGTCTATGGCAATGGTTTTCTTGTGTAAGATCTCTCCCCTGCTTTTACTACTCCCTCCTTTACACTACTGTGAGAATAATCTTCCTTACTCATAGATCTGGCCCCATCACTCCTCTACTCAAACATCTCCCCTGGCTCCCTATTGCCTCTCAAGTAAAGTTTGGATTTCTTTATCTAGCATTCAAGGTCTTCTATAATCTCGTATCACCCTCCCTTTGAGGCCTTATCTTACATTACTCCCCTCTAAACAATTGTCCTCCAGGCATACTGAGTTGCTCTTCCCCTCTAACTTACCTCAGAATCTTCTACCTCTTGTCCTTGCTTAGGCCATTCCCTGGGGCAGCTAGGTGATGGAGTGGATAGAGCACCAGTGCAGTCAGGACCTGAGTTCAAAAGTCTCCTTATTCACTTGATACTCACTAGCTATGTGACTTTGGGCAAGTCACTTAATCCCAATTGCCTTATCTTGGGTCATCTCCAGTCATTCTGATGAATATCTGGTCACTGGATTCAGATGGCTCTGGAGGAGAAGTGAGGCTGGTGACCTGCATAGCTCTCCCTCACTCAAAACAAGGTCAAGTGCAAGTCATGTTATTATTTCTCTGATGGCATGGTCTTCTTTGGCAACAAAGGATGAACACACACACAGGCCATTCCGCACCGTTGCAGCCCTTACAAAGCACTGTTCTGCTTCTTTCTGATGTACCTACTGTGTGATGTTATGCATTAGAATTACTTCTCTGCTTGACTTATCTCCTATTGGACTGTGGACTTTCCAAGAGAAAGGAGTAGGTCTTATCTAAACTTTCATTTCATTTGATACCTAACAAAGGATTCTGCATACAGTAGGTGCTTAATAAATGTTTATTGAATGAATTAGCTAGTGCGGGCCTGGCCAGTAGGACTGGGCAGGATGCCAGGATCCTGTGTGCCTGAATATTTATCTCTTTTGGAAAGGGGAATGGAGGAGGGAAGTTCTTGTTTTGGGAATGTCCTCCTCTCCTAACTTTTACTTTTGATCCCCAGATAGGGATAGCCTTTTAAAACGGTGAGGTAGACACCTGTCTACATGATATGATTTCAGGGATTTTATTCTGAATGTATGTCCAGGGTAATCCAAAACCTTTAAAAGCTTAAAGCTGCATCAAGATTTTGGGGATATCCTGTATATATATTTCAGAACTTTAATGACTTAAAGTTGTGCTAAGACTTTTGGGACATCCTGTCTGTCCCCACCTTCTTGCTGGGGCTTGAAATTCCAGTTAGAATTTCATTCTTTTAGCTCAAGACCTTTATCATTGTTCAAATACATCCACCCCCAGATGAATGAA
The DNA here is from genome assembly GCA_028658325.1 of Potorous gilbertii. Classification (NCBI taxonomy): domain Eukaryota; kingdom Metazoa; phylum Chordata; class Mammalia; order Diprotodontia; family Potoroidae; genus Potorous; species Potorous gilbertii. The sequence goes on along the minus strand of CM053771.1, from coordinate 38,869,554 downwards.
GCAACTACCCAATATTTATTTAAATACAGGGGAAGAGGAAAGGTGCTCAAAAAAACCTAAGGGTATTGGTCTCAGAGAAGAAATGACCAAAGCATATGAGAGGTGGGGAACTACAGGTACAGAATATTGCATATGTTGTATAATGAGATTAGCATTGCTTACCTATTTTTCTCTATGGGGACAGTATATCAGAAAATGACTGTGGCATAAAAAAAGTCCTCAGTAAAACTTTAAAAGATAAAAATTAAATGAAAATAAAATAATAAGGCACATATATAAATCAAGCCAATGAACATTTTATTAAGCACCTACCATGTGCCATATACTGTGAATACAGAGAAGGGAAAAAAGTTCCTGCTTTCAAGGAACTCACATTCTAATGCAAATAGTGACATGGAATATGTATATATATATATATATATATATATATATATATATATATATGTATGTATATATACACATGGAGAGATATATAGAGTATATATGAATATACGTACACACATATATACTTCTATGTAATGGTTGCTCAGTTGTTCAGTCATATCCAACTCTTCATGACCCTATGGATCATAGCACACCAGTGCTCTCCATGGGATTTTCTTGGCAGGGATACTGGAGTACTTTGCTATTTCCTTCTCCAGTGGATTGAGGCAATACATAATACATGTCCGTATACCTATATACACACATACATGTATGACAAATGGGAGATAATCTCAGAGACTCAGAGAGAAGGCACCAAGATTAAGGCTCCTTGTAGATGAGACTTTGAGTCTGGAAAGTGGTCAGAGAAGGTTGGAGCTGGAGATGAGAAGGGAGAATGTCCCAGGCTGGGGGACAGCCAATGAAAATGCAAGGAGTTTGGAGATGGAGGAAACTAGAGAGTGCAGACCTCACATTAGGCTCCCCGCCCCCGCCACAATGTCAGAGGAAAGAAGGGGATGTATTTGAGAGAAGTCATGAAGGTAGAAAGGTCAACTAATTGATTATAGGAGGGTGGTGAGAATAAGGTGAGAATGAACCTGGATTACAAACCCAGGGCACTGGGAGCCCGTTCTCTCCTAGGTCCCTAATTCATTCTTTTGTGGGTTTTTTCCTGTTAAAAGCTGCCTTTGGTTGACATTTATTAAACCTGAGCACAGATATCCAAAGTAGGGGAAGCTACTTAGCCTGGATACCCACTTTGCCATTAGGGATAACTGGCCACTGGATTGACCAGCAAATCAGGTGGAGGATAAGACAAAGATGTACTGATAAATATTTAACAATCAGTTCTCTGGGGAGAAATGTATTTATGATATCCTCAGGTTTAATGGAAATAACATATTTTCCATTACTTTCTTGAGTCTAGGCAATCAACATAACAGTGTCAAGCCCTGGTTTGTAGCGTTTGTTGACTTCTGAAGTGTATATGTTCATACTGAAAATTTAGCAAGAAATCTGTGTTAGAGTCAACTAGCTCCAATCACTGAGGCTCTGCCTAGCGCTCCAGTGTCTGTGAGCATCTCCCCGCCTTCATGCTCCCCATGCATGGGTGTCTCCTCCCAACATTTCCAATTTTAGTCACTTTAGTTTGCTTAATAGATGTGGGCTCATGAGGAGAAATGGAGAGAAGATTGAAGAAGCCAGTTTGTCCAAGAACTGGGAAGAACCAGGCCAAACTCAGTGAGTCCATGAGAGGAGACAGCTCTTGGAAAATGTCTGGTTGTGGGAGCAATCAATTGGTTCCATTGGGTCTGGAATGAGTAGATCATCACCAATAATAAATTCCAGACGAAAGGGAGTTTGTAAATAGCCACACCCAATTCTCCCATTTTTACAAATTAAAAAACTAATTCTTCAAGAAGTAAAATTGTCTTGATGAAGATCACACAGGCAGCTGATAATAGCTAGGATTTACTTAATGATAGAATAATAGCTAATAGTACATATGGCATTTTAAATTTTACAAAATACTTTATGAATGTTATCTCGTTTGGTCATTACAACAACCTGTGAGGGAAACGCTATCATTTCTTCTCTCATTTTACAGATGAGCCAGTGGTTAAGTGATTTGCTTAGGGTCACACAACTAGCAAATGTCTGAGGACAGTTTCTCCTGATTCCAAGTCTAGTATTTCATGAGCATTACCAGGAAACTGAGGCTTAAAAGGGTTTAACTGCCCAGGGTCACAAAGTTCAAAAGCTAAGTGAGTAATTATCCCTTTTTTATAGACGAAGAAATTTAGTCTTAGAAAATCCAAATGAATTACCCAAAAATCACACAGCTAATAAATGAAATGTTCTTTTCTCCATTTTTCAGATGAGGAAACTGAGGCTGAGAATGTTTAAATGGCTTGTCCAGGGTCACACAGGTAGTAAATGCCTGAGGATTTGAATTCAGGTTTTCCTGATTCCTAGGTCAGTGGGAGGCATTACCTAGCTACTTCTAATGGCAAAGCCAGGACCACAACCCAGAATTCCTGATTCTGAGTTCTGGACTCTCTACCTCTTTTATTTCATTTCCTTCTCACAACAGCTGTGTGAGATTAGTAGGGCAGTATTATGTTTCCCATGTGGCCTCATTTTCCCCATTTGTAAAATGAGGTTCAGAGTGCAAAATAGGGGTCAACGACCACTAACGTTCTCTCCAGCTTGAAATCTATGCCTGTGATCAAGCCAAGGACAGAGCTAGCATCCCACCCAGGTCCCCTGCTTCCCAATGCCAGGCCTTTTCCATTGGCAGGTGTGAGGGGGCTCTCCACCTGAGATCTACTACATAGGAAGATTCTAGGACTAGCCAGCTTTTCCTGTGACCGTTAATCCAAAGATCAAAGAACGCTGATATAGATGCTTACTCGTTAGATGCTTCTCACATCATCAGTTTTCAAAGTATAACCTGGTGACCCATGGGAGGTCCCCGAAGACCCTTTAGGGACCTGCAAGGTCAAAACTGTTCTGCACAATAATACTAAGACATTTTAATTTCAAGTGTGATGAATATCTATAGAAAAACATAGAAAAGCTCTTTGGGGTCCTCAGTTTTTAAGGAGTGTAAAAGGGTTTGAGACCCCCCCTTGCTCTGGGGCAATGGCTTTCTTTTCTTCTTCTCTTGGTTGATTGAGCAGCTGGAGATGCAAAGAGGGGAGAAAAATTATTTGCATTTTGTTCCCTGGGGCTTTTGTGGGGATAATTACCCCCTAATTAGCCCCAGGTGTTGGGATCAAACCAAAGCTTAGGAGGCTGGAGGAGGAGGAGGGAGAAGGGAAGAAGGGGAAAAAAGGACTGCCAATTGAAAAAGAGAGAAACTTGGGTAAGATCAAGTTCGGGGTCCTGGGTACCCAAGATGGAATTAAGGAACCAAGGAGCAGACCTGGGCCAGGAGCCAGGCGTGATAAAGGAACAGATAGCTCAATGGTGGCCAGTGAACTTTCTGGCTCTGACTCTAGCAGCCTCCCGCTGGACAACACCCAGAGCCGGGGATGGGATCCAGGTGGGGCAGGAAGCACACAGCTACTGAGCCTCAGAGTGGACACAAACACTAGTGACCAAAGCCTTATGGCCATCAATGGGGAGATATGAACTGGTTTGATCTATGGTTTATCGGTTTGCTCAGAAATGGGGAAACAGGCTGTTATTGCTTATTCTCCTAGAGACCCAGATCTGAGGCTTCCTGGGAAAGAACTGTTATTTGCATTTTGTTTCAAAGTTGCTTTGTGGAGGATAATTACCCCTAATTAGGGCAGGGGAATGATAGAGAACAAAGCTTCAGGCAGAGGATGTAGCAATAAGGGGCAGGGAAATTGTCGGGGTGGGGCACCCTGGAGCTTTGATCAAATTAGAACCTAATGAGCACTCACTTTCCGATTTCAGAAGGCTGACAGTGAAATACTTTTTTCTCAGCAGAGATATGGTGCCCTACAGATACATGATGAGGCATACAATGTCAGACAGACAACGTATGGATGTGTTTTCTTTGTAAAAAGAGAGGGGTTTGTGGTGCAGTGATCGAGAATCCACAGCCATGTAAAATTAAATTGCATCAGTAAAATATTTGTATTATTATTTTTTTTTAAAGGATAAGGTAGTGGTAAACAAACAACATCAGGCATGAAGGTGCCTGATGCTTAGAATGCTCTCTTTCCTCCCAGTGCCAGGCATTTTTTCAGGCTGTGTCTCATGCCTAGAATATTCTCTCTCTTCATCTTAGCCTCTTGCCTTTTGGCTTTCTTCATCCTAACTATAAGAAGTTGTTCCCAGTCCCTCTTAATTCTAGTGTCTTCCCTCTGTAGCTTATCCAGTCTAGAACTTGTTTTCACATGGTTATTTGAATGTTATTTCCCCTATGTTGGACTGTGAGTTCCCTGTGGGCAGAAATTGTCTTTTGCCTTTCTTTGTATCCCTAGCATTTAGCACAGTGCTGGGCATATGTGTTGTTGTTCAATTGTGTCTGACTCTTCCTGACCCCATTTGGAATTTTCTTGACAAAGACATCGGAGTGGTTTTACATTTTCTTCTCCAGCTCATTTATAGATGAGGAAACTGAGGCAGACAGGGTGAGGAGATTTGCCCAGGGTCACATAGCTAGCAGTAATCAGTACCTGAGGCCAGATTTGAACTCATTAAGATGAGTCTTCTGATTCCAAAACCAGTGCTTAATCCACAGTGCCACTTAGCTGCTGATATATAGTAGGTACTTAATAAATATGTGTTGACTAACTGAGACATAATGGGGCCCTGATACATGGTCTCTTGGAAAAGGCAATGAATTTGGAAGCTGGATTTAAATTCCCGTTCTGATCAGAGCTAGATTTGTTACTGTGGGTTGTCTGTCAGGTTTTTCTTCTGTTAAATGGGGATGATCATACTTGCACTGCCTACCTCATAGGACTGTCATGGGAAAGTGCTCCACGAATCTTAAAGTGCTATATGGACACCACAGACTGTCTGCTAGAAGCTCCTCAGGGGACATCCAGTGGAAACTGGACCTGAACAAGAATCTCTTCTATGATGTCCCCAGCCTCCAACTGAAGTGGTCTAATGAGAAATAGTTGACTGCCTCCTGCGTAGCCCCATCTCCTCCGGGAGAGCTCTCATTAAAATAATAATAATTAATAATAAAAAGCTTTATTTTTTTAACATAATTTTCATTCTCAAATAGCAATCTATGGTTGGTAAGACACTTTTCTTTACCTCAAGTCCAAGCCTGTTGCTTCATCAATGAATATGTCTTACTCTCAGCATCATTGTATCAGCGTTTTTGATCTACCAACTCAAAGACTTCAAGCATCTGAAATTTTATAGGGGCTGATTTTTAAAAGGGTAGAAAACAACCTCTCTGAGACTTGGTAAATAATATTTCAATTCGATTAAAAAACTTATTGAGTACCTACTATGTGCCAGTCACTGTACTAGGCATACATAAAGACAAAAATAATTCAGTCCTTGCTTCAAGGAGTTTACATTCTACCAGAGATAGGGATGGACAAGATGTAACTAAATACGAAATATAGATGGAGGAAATACAAAATAATTTGGGCATGCTGGCAGCGAGGTAACACAGAGCCCTGGGCATGGAATCAGGAAGACCTGAGTTCAAATTTAGCCTTAGACATTTGCTAAATATGTGATTCTGAGCAAATTGCTTAATCTGTCGTTTTCCTTTTCTGTAAAATGGGGGTGATAACAGTATCTCTCTAAGTTGTTCTGAGAATCAAATGAAATAATATTTGTAAAGTACTTTCTAAACCTTAAAGCTCTGTATAAATGTTGGCTGTTATTGATTCCCTCTTCAGCCTACCTGGCAATGAACCTCTTGGATTTTGCTTCGGCTGGTCCCCAGACAATGGGCCCATGGTCTGTTACTAGGCGTGTCCTCCAAAGCTTTCTTTTTTGTTGGGACCTGCCAGGGGTCAGACTCTGCCCTCAGAGTCTGGAGAATCCTGAGTCACCTCTGTACCATAATGTGGCATCAAAGGACTTTGGTGGAGAGCATTGATAGTATCTTTTTAGTAATCTCATACTCTTACAATATTCAAATTAGTAATCTCACAATAGGAGCAGCTGAGCGGTGCAGTGGATCCAGTTCCAGATCTGCCATCAGAAAAATCTGAATTCAAATCCAGCCTCAAATTCTTATTAGCTGTGTGACCCTGGGCAAGTCACTTCACTCTGTGTGCCTTGGTTTCCTCATCTGTAAAATGAGCTGGAGAAGGAAATGGTAATTCCTCTAGTAACTTTGCCAAGAAAACCCCAAATGGGGTCATGAAAAATTGTACACGACTGAACAGCAAAATCCGACGTTATTAATAACATTGATAGGAGACAGAACAGTTTAGTGAAAAGAGAGAGGGGTGTTGAAAACTATAAAAATTAATTCAAAAAGAAAAGAAAAAAGAGGGGAGAGAGGAAGGAGGGAAATGAGGGGGGAGAAAGGGGAGAGGGGAAGGAATGGGAGAAAGAGCACACAAGAGTTCTGACTTTTGGGTCAAGAAGACCTGGGTTCAAGTTTCACCTCTGGCACATACTGACTATGTGATCTTGTTATTTTAACTTCTCAGTGCTGAGGATATAAGTTGGAGAAAAAAGTGCTGATCTTTCTTGGTTCAGGGGGCTCCTCGGTCAGAGTTCTTTATGCCAATCAAATCATGGGATTGCTTAAGAAATTAAATAGCCAAAGTCAATAATAATCTCTGTCCAGCTTTGGCCCCATCACTTCATGGGGGTTCAGAGGGAGGGGATCGATACCACGTGGGTCTTGTTGTTCACACAGCACCCTGGGAAAAAGGAAGGTCTGGGATGATTTTCTTTATCAACAGAAAGAAAAACTGGGTCCCAGAGAGGTCAGGACACTTTTCCAAGGTCACACAGAATTTTACTGACAGAGCTTTTTGTTAATTAATTGTGTTATCCAGAGTAGTTGAGGTTTATTGAAGGTTTTCTAATCTGACGTTGTCTCATTTGAACCTTAACAACAACCCTAGGAGGTAGACATTCTATATCCCCATTTTACAGATAGGGAAAACTGAGGTTAAGAGAGGTTAAATGACTTGCTGAGGGTCACACAGCTAATAAGTGACTGAGTCCAGATTTAAACTCAGGTCCTCCTGACTCTAGGGCTGTTGGTCTAGCCACTGTACCACATACCTTGCCCACACTTGCAGTTTTCTTGGCAGAGATACTGGAGTGGTTTGCCATTTTCTTCTCTAGCTCACTTTACAGTTGAGGAAGCTGAGGCAGAGAGGTACAGTGACTTGCTCAAGGTCATTCAGCTAGTAAGTATCTGAGGCTGAGCTCTCTCCCCGTGCCACCTGTCTGCCCCCTTTTTCTATGTCTCCACCTCAAAGCCCTTGGTTATCCTGAAAGCAGGGCTTCTCTTTCGGGAGAGGCTCTCCCCATCCCTTGTCTCCCTCTGCTCTGCTTCCCTGGGGGCCAGGTGACCATCTTCTTCTCGGACATTGTGGGCTTCACCAGCATTGCTGCCTCCTGCACCCCCCTGCAAGTGGTGAACATGCTTAACAATCTATATGTCTGCTTCGATACGAGGATTGAGTCCTATGATGTCTACAAGGTGAGTGAAGACTCAGAGACCATGGTTAGGTATGGGGAGGTAGAGGGAGGCTGGGGGGAGCATGACCAGGTGGGGCCATGTTGTCACAATTCAAGCCAGGGCAACAGCTGCCTACAGATTCTCTCGTCTCCTACAGGTGGAGACCATTGGTGATGCATATATGGTGGTAAGTGGGTTGCCTGAAAGGAATGGGGAGAAACATGCTGATGAGATTGCTAAGATGGCACTGGATCTGGTGGCTGCTGTGCACCAAGTCCTGATCCCCCACATGCCCAGGGAGAAGTTGCAGTTGAGGGCTGGAATCCACACAGGTAAGGAGAGGGGGAGCAGATACCCAGGAGAATGGGGCAAACAGTCCTGCTCTGTGCCTCACTACTTGGTGGGGAGGGTAGGAGGAGGACATAGGGAAGGGATTCCTCATGATCTCAAAATCAATTTCTCCATCTTTGAAATGGGGGCTCATGTAAACATATTCACCAGAGTCTTCAATTTTCCTGAGCACATTAGAAGATCATTAATTTCAATTCAATAAACGTTTATGGGGCAGTTAGATGGCTCAGTGGATAGAGAACTGAACTTGGAGTCAGGAAGACCTGAGTTCAAATCCAGTCTCAGACACTAGCTGTGTGACCCTGGGTAAGTCACTTTATCCTATTTTTCTCAGTGACTCTTTTGTAAAATAAGCTAGAGAAGGAAATAGCAAACTACTCCAGTATCTTTGCCAAGAAAATCCCAAATGGGATCAGGAAGAATCAGATATGACTAAAATGACTGAACAACCAATGAAACATTTATTAAGGACCTACTATGTGCTAGGCACTGTGCTAAGCTCTGGGGATACAAAAAGAGGTAAATTGAGCCTGCCCTCAAGGAGCTTACAGATTAATGAGGGAGACAATATATAAACAAATATATACAAAGCAAACTCTATATAGGATAGAAAGGAAATAATGAACAGAGGGAAGGTGCTGGGATGAAGAGAGGTTGGGAAAAGCTTCCTGTAGGAGGCGGGATTTTAGTTGGGACTTAAAGGAAGTCAGGGAGTCAGTAGAGTGAGTGCAAGAGGGAGAGGGTTTATCTAAAGAATGAGGTTCTTAGTACAGTTTCCTTTGTAATTCTCTGTAGTTTATTTTATACATTTAAAAACATAATTCTGAGAAGGGATCCGCAGACTTCCCTAGATGCTGACCAGGGGTCCATGACACTCACAAAGTTAAGAGCTCTCTATCCTAAGGCTCCTAGAGGTGAAGGGATTGCTCACCGGCATGTAGGTAGTAAGTTGCAGTCAGGATTTAGTCTCCCCTCCCTGCCTGACTTCCAGGCATTCTGACTCTCTGCCGGAGCCCTTCTGGCTCTTTTGTGATTTTAGACACAAGCTGGGGACTTAGCACAGGCTCTTGGCTACCGTTACTCATCTCTTATGCCTAAAAAGGCAGGGAATGAATGAACCCCAATGCCCAGCTCTGGACATTTTCTCCATCATGATGGAGAAAACAGGACGATGCTCGTCAAAAAGTTGCTCCTAATGGGCAACCACATGGCATGGTGGGTAGAGCGTTGGAGTTGGAGTCAGAAAGAACTGAATTCAAATCCTTCCTCAGACACTCATTACATGAGTGACCTTGAATAAATCATTTAACCACTCTCTGACTCAGTTTCCTCATCTGTACAATGGAGATACAATTGTTCCTACCTCCCTCCTAGGGTTGTTGTGAGGATCAACTGAGATATTTGTAAAGTACTTTGCTATCGAAGTGCTAGATATTGTCTGTTGTACCCTGGTATGGCAATATCCCTGTGTAGATAAGGGGGCATTACGATATAACAGGAGACTTAGCCCTTCCACATCCTGCCTGTATAATTGTAGGCAAGTCCTCTCAACTCTCTAGATCTCACTTTCCTTATCTCTAAGGCAAGGAGGGTGAGACAACATCCCTGAGATCCTGAGAAGACAAGTCAAGGAGGTATATTAGAAAGCATACTGATTTGGGGGTCAGAGGCCATGGATTAGAATCTGGGAATTCCATTCCTTCTTCTTCCCCTGGGCTTTGCCTTCCCTATAGGCCCCTGTGTTGCTGGTGTGGTTGGCTACAAAATGCCCCGATACTGCCTCTTCGGAGACACGGTCAACACAGCGTCTAGGATGGAATCTACCAGTCTTCGTGAGTACCTCAAGTGACTTGGCTTTCCCAATTACCTTTCCTAAGACCTCCCACTGATGAAACTGAGACCCTGAGAGAACTGACTAGAGCAAACCCACAAAGCTTTGTAAAAAAAGAAAGCTGAGCCTAGTGAGGTCCCTGGACTCCCCAAATCTACCCCACTATCTTGCCTCCTCCTACAGGGTCTCCAGGAGGCCTCCCCTCCCCACTGATTTTATCTTCAGTTCACTCCTCACCTTCCTTCTTGGTCTCTTTGTCTTTCTATCAGAAGTGGAGAACTCTTAGAAGGTAATTCAAGTGATTTACCTCCTACCTGCCTCCCATCCCTACCACTCTCCGTCCTATACTAGAAGGAACTCCTTCCTCTTTTCATGAACAGGAATACTTAACCATCTTCTCTCTCCCTGGGGGCTGGGGCTAGAAGTCCAGGTCACATCCCAGCCACCAGTCCCTCTCCCTCTTGCTAATTTCTTTCCATCTGGCAGCCCAAAAGATTCACATCAGCTCAGCCACCTACCAGACCCTTCTGATGGATGATGCTTATGAAATTGAACTTCGTGGAGAGATTGATGTCAAGGTGAGAAGGGGCTGAGTTAGATTGATTGAGATGCCAGCCTAGGCCTACTCCTCAACCACAGGGTACCCAGTGATCATAGCTCCAGATACGTAGAGTAGGGCAGGACTTTGGGAGGTAATCTTGTTCATCCCTTCCCCTCCCCCCATTTTACAGAAGGGTAAGTAACTTGCCCAAGGCGAAACAATTCAGGTCCTCTCACTTCAGAATGGCTGCTCTTTCCATTATATAATTCTCCCTCACTAGAGGCCGTCAAACAGAGGCTGGCTACCTCCTTGGCACAGAAAGGATTCCTGTTCAGCTACAAGTTGGATTTGATAACTTCTGACATCATAGGATCGAAGAGGAAGGGACCCTAAAGGCCATTTTACAGATAAAAAACTGAGGTCCAGAGAGGTTAAGGGTTCTTTCCAACATCACCCAAGTAGGAAGGAGCAGAGCCAGGCTTTAAATGCAAGTACCCTGATTCCAGAGTCACTTTCCTACACTGCCTTCATTCCTTCCAACTTTAAGATTCTCCTGGTGAAAAGATTTATTTCATCTTTTCAAAATAATTGTTGGTAAGCTATGAAGATATCCATCCCTGCCCACTCTTAGACAATTGAAAGGACACAGCTGTTGAGGGGATCCAAGCTCCCAGGGATCCCACCGGCTCTTGGGCCCAGGCTTAGGTTCTTCCTCTCCTTTCAGGGCAAAGGGAAAATGAAAACCTACTGGCTCCTGGGAAACAAGAACTACAGCATTCAGAATGACAGCCTGGTGTGTCACTGGCAGCCTAGTCACAATGCCTCTGGAAACAGGAAGGCAGAGAGGAGCAGGAGCTTGGGCCTGTCTGTAAGGAGGGGCAGAGTGGGCTTTGTGGGCAATGTGGAGGAGGGCTCAATGAGGGGCTATCCCTGGAGACACTGGCAGTAGGGTCCCTTTCCCTGACATCTTGGGGCTCGGGAGGAGAGTGTAGAATGCACCATCACAGCACTGCTAGCTGAGTCAGAGGAGCAGGTTGTGCTAAGTAAGCCTAGGACAGCCTTGGCTAGAGAGCACCTACTGAGGGGAAAGCAAAGAGAGACAGCTGTAGGGCTGTGAGGAGTGAAGGAAGAAGGCAGGAGAGCATCACCTCCATTTTGAAATGAACATAGTTCTTAGGCTCTAGAGCTCGAAGAGATTTTAGAGAATCATTTGGTCCCATTTGTCTTAATAACAACAACATTAACTAGTATTTCTGTGAGCCATTAAGGATTGCAAAACACTTCCCAAATACAATCTCCATTGATTCCTACAATAACCTTGGAAGGGAGGTGCTGTTTATCATTTCTACTTTACAGGCAAGGAAACTAAGGCAGAGAGAAGATAGGGGACTTGCCCAGGATCTCCTAGCCAATCAGAAGCCAGATTTAAAATCAGGTCTTCCTGACTGCAGGGCCAGCATTTTATCTACCTACCTTTATCATTTACAAGAAAAATGATACCCAGAGAGTTCTCCCTTCTCAGTTCCACCTGCTGACCTCCCTGGCTTAATCTAAGTCTCAGCTGAAATCCCACCTTCTACAGGAAACCTTCCCTCTGTTCATTATTTCCTGTTTATCCTGTAGAGAGCTTGCTTCTTTATTTGTTAGCATGTTGTCTCTGTTAGCATGTTAGACTGTGAGCTCCTTGCCGGGAGGGAATGTCTTTGGCCTGTTTTTGTACCCCACCAGTGCCTAGGACAATGCCTGGTAACTAGTAGGTACTTAATACATTTTTATTGATTGATTAAGTGATTCGCTTGAATTATAGCTAGCTTTGCTTTACACGTTATCTCAATAAATCTCTCCAGCAACAGCCCTATGAGGTAGTTACTGGTATCCCCCTTTTTATTTTCTTCATTGTTACAAATGAAGAAAATTACTATTTTTATAACCATAATTTTCCTCATTTTACAAGTGAGGAAACTGAGGCTGAGAGTGGTGAAATGACTTGCCTAATGCCACACAGGAAGTAAGTGGCTGAGGTAGGATTTGCATCCTTGTCTTCTTGCCTCAAATCTTTCCATCCCATCAAAGGATCTCCACTTTTTAAAATCTTTTTTTTTGGTATTTATTCAGGATTTAATTTTCCCTATTTACAAGTAAAAATAATTTTTAACATTTGTTTTTAAAACTGTGAGTTCCAAATTCTCTCCCTTTCTCCCTTCCCACCCTGCCTCATGGAGAAAGGTCTCCCTTTTCACTACACAATGCCATCCACTGTTGACTCTCTAGGCTTAGAGATGTAGGGGTCAAAGTTGAGGGAGGGGGAGTGGGATGATTACTTATAATCAGAAAGTAATTCATTGGCAGCATAGAACTACAGAAGAAACTCATGACTATATTTACTTGTAATTGAGAATCTGGATTCTATGTCTGCCTCAGCTTGAGTCTAGCTATGTGGCCTGGAGAAAGTCCCTTCCCTCCCATTCTAGGCCTCAGTTTCCTGCTCTATAAAATGAAGAGATTGAACCAGATGACTTTCAAGGTCCCTTTTAGCTCTAACATTATGATTTTCTGACTTTAAGTTGTTGAGATGAGGTGCTTTCTCTAAGCGGGCTGATCAATAAGTCTGTCTATCCACATGAGTTTATTAAGAGCTTACCATGTGTCAGGCACGAGGCTACCTGCTGGGGATGCAGAACAAAAGAAAAACAGTGCCTGCTCCCAAGGAGTTTCCATTCTATTTTGGAGAATACAACATGTTCACAGATCAATAAACACAGGATATGATGGTGGTGAGGCATCCACTGACACCTTAAAGGACCCCTTGAAGGCACTTGAGCTCAGCCTAAATGACCTGGGGGTCCCAGGAAGAAGATGCCTGGCATCAGGGACAGCCTATGCAAAGTCCCTGAGGCAGGAGGTAGAATAGGAAACAACAAATAGGACAACAGAGAAAGTGATTGGACAGGGTACTAGGTGGTTGGGGAGTGGTCAATACTATTTGAAGATAATCCACAAGATAATCATGCACAGATAGCTGAGATTCAACTGCTTCATGTAAAGCTGCATTCTGGGTTTATAGACTGTCCTTTTTTTTTTTTTTTAAGTAAAGTTATCTACTTTTTAAAAGTCGGATCCCTCACTATGTGGTTTCCTTTTTCCTTATTCCAGTCCAGTGCAATGGGAGCTTCCCTGGGTGAGGCATTTGAGGCAGCTTCCTCAGTAGAGAAGATCTCATCCAGCAACACTCCAAACCCCACTTGGCTGATGGGGCAGCCTAAGATGGAGATGCCCTACACACCTATCCTAGATGATAGAGCATCACCACTGGTATCCTCTTCTCCTGGCCAGAGTGCCACTTTATGCCCAGGGAACGGCAGCCAGGAGCAACTAGGGAAGGGCAGAATCCTGCCTGGTTTTGTGGAGGAGATGGAATAGACCCCATATCTTCTGGGGAATTGGACTTTGGGACTGTCTCATAGGTCCATGGATAGGCCATTGACCCAAGGGCCAAAGTCTAGACTTAACACAAGGAGAAGGATCTGAGGACTAAACTGGAAGCCAAGAGCAATCTTCAGTGCCAACTGATACCCCTTGTCTGTTACCTCAAGATCTATGAGCTCCTTTGGGAGTGAAGGATGTAAGGGGGCAGTGAGTAGGACTAGGTCAGGAGAGCTACACCTGGCGATAAAGGTTAGAGGCTCAGTTTATGGAGTCTGACCTGTAAGGGAGCTTGGAGAGCATTTAATCTTACCGTGGGACAGACTCTGGGATAGATTTTAGGGGTCTGTGAATTTGATGGGAAAATTACATCTTTATTTTCACTGACTTCTAACTGAAACTTAGCATTTCCTCCTTTAAAAGAGCATTATTCTGAGAATGTATTTTAACTGCAAGAGGGATCCATGATAAGAAGGTCCACTAAATGTAAGAACCCCTGATCCAGTCCATGATGATATCTTTCAAAGAGAGAAACTGAGGCTTAGAGAGAGTGAGCTGATTTCCCAAGATGACACTGGGACAACCGTCTAGGTTTCAGATTCTTCATCAGCACCCTTCCGAGATCTCTGTTTCTTCCTCGACAAAATGGGGGTAAAAACAGCACCTACCTCACAGGGCTGTTATGAGGATGAAGTGAGATAACCTGTGTTAGTTAGGTGCTATACAAACCTTAAAGTGGTACAGAAATGTTTGTTCTAATAGTGAAAATGATTTGTAGTGGTTATATTGGTATTACTAGAGTTATTTTTATTCGTTGTTTTTGTAGAATAACAGTCGTAGTAGGTAGTCGTGATAGTAACAGTTGTAATAAAAGGAGGAAGGGGAGTAGAAGTAGTAGTAGTAGTAACAGTGCTAGTGGTAGCAGTAGAAGAAGTAGTACTAACAGTAGTCATGACAAGAGGTAGTGGTAACAGTAGTGCTGGTGGTAGTGGTGGTAGAGATGACCTCTAAAATTCTTTCCAGCTTTAAATGGATGGTCCCATGATCTTTGGATGGGAATAGACTGAATAAATATGACTACCATGGAGTTCATATTCAAGATAAGTGAGAAGATAGTAAGAAAGCCTCTGGCTACTTTTAATAATGAACTACATTTCAGGGTCCTTAAAGAACTAGTATATAGCAGGGGACTACTGGAAAATGTCTATCAACCAATTTATCATCTATCTATCTATCTGTCTATCTGTCTGTCTGTCTATCTATCTATCTATCTATCTATCTATCTATATATATGGAGATAAATTGGTATATGTATATATACACACACATTTATGACCCAGTTTAGTCTGCACTATGGACATTTTCTCCATCACTTTCTCACGTCTTAGACAATCAACAAAACAATAACTCAAGCCCTGATTTGTAGCCCTTTGCTTATTTCCAGAGTGTAAATAATCTTACAGAAAACATAACAATCCATTCTCCTGAACAGGTATGAGCTGGCTCCAGCACTTCCCTGTAAGATAATTCTTGAACCACCATCTCTGAAAAATCAAGGGTAATAGGAGTAGTTTCTGCAAGACTGCAGTCAAGCAAATGTTCCAATTTTCAAAAGAAGGGTAGAAGATGGAGTCTCTAAATTAGAAATCAGTGAGTTTGAGTTGGATTCTTGTCAAAATTCTTAGAAGTTACTAAATGTTTTATTTTGAACATTTTGAAAGGAAAATAGTGCCCCAAAGGAATCAATTTAGTTTTATCATGAAGTGAGTATTTCCACAATAACATCTTACCTTTTGAAGTCCTCCTTGGGGAAACCAGTCAGTGAGATACCAGAAAATATATTGGGCACATGGCTTCAACGTTCTCTGCAACATTGTCCAATGGAGGGACCACTGAATTGGGAATGCTGGACTTGGAGTCAACACTCCTGAGTTCAAATCCTGGCTCTCCCATTTAATATCTGATTGTCTTTGGGCAAACTGTGTGAATTTCCTCATCTGGGAATTCTTTATATTAAACTATGTGGTCACAGTAAAATGAGTGACTGTGTTCTGTGGATGTGGCTGATGCCAGGGGAGGTCAGTGGGGTGGAGATTACAAATATGGGTTTGGGGCTAGAGTCACAGACTCTCTATCTTCAAAATTTTGAGTAACATTTTAGATCATGTCCCTAGTTAAGAGAGCTTAGCAGAGAGCCAGAAGGCCTAGGTTCAAGGCTCACTTCTGATGTGGTATGTGTGTGACCCTTAAAATCTCAAGTGTCCTAAGGCAGCTCTGTAAGACTATAACTTATCAAGAGGCAGAGTTATATTAGGAGAAGGAATTTCCTCATCTGCGAATTCCCTATATTAATGAAATCGGGTCCAGTCCTTATCCCTATCCTCCTTGTAACTAAAATTTGAAATTGGTCAGGACCACCATTTTTAAACATGAGGTCTCCACTTTTGTAGGATGACTGACCTCTGGTGGTCAATAGAGGTATGACAGGTATTTTTTGTTGGTTTTGTTTTTAAGTCTATAACCCTTCACCACAGCAGTTTCAGTGAACCACTGATTGAAGGCTTGAGAATAACACTTCCTGGTGGACAAATCAGAAATTTCACTTTCCCTTTGGAGAACTGAAATAGTGGCTAAAATAGCCTTTCTTTGGGCTTAAAGGAGGCTACATGCCCAGCATAGGTTGTATACATCCCATCAGTCAACCAGTGTCACAATAAACATTTATTAAGCACCTGCTATGTGCCAGGTACAGAGCTAAGCTCTGGGAATACAAAAAGAGTCAAAAGACAGTTCCTGTTCTCAAAGAGCTCATAGTCTAATGGAGGAGATGATGTGCAAAATCTATGTACAAACAAGCTGTATATAGGCAATAATCAATAAAAGTAAGTCACTACAACTAAGAAGGGTCATGAAGGGTAGCGGCAGATAGAGCACTAGAATTGGAGTTAGGAAGATTCATCTTCCTGACACTAAATGTGTGACCTTAGGCAACTCACTTAACCCTGTTTGCCTCAGTTTCCTTGTCTGTAAAATGAGCTGGAGAAGGAAATGGCAAACCACTTTAGTATTTCTGCCAAGAAAATCCTAAATGGAGTCCCAAAGAGTCAGACATAACAGAAAAATGACTGAACACAAGGTGGGATTTTAGCTGGTTCTTGAAAGTAGCCAGAGAAGGAAACTAAGGAGAAAGAGAATTCCAGGCAAGGGGGCAGCCAGGGAAAATGCCTCTTGTTGGGAGATGGAATGTCTTACTCTAGTAACTACAAGAAGACCATTCTCCCTGGATCACAGAGTTTTTAGGAGGTGAGGTGTAAGATGTAAGAAGACTGGAAAGATAGTGGAGGGTAGCTTATGAAGAGCTTTGGCCACTGGAGGGTTTTATATTTTTATCCTGGAAATAATAGGGAACCACTGGAGTTTGTTGATGGACATTATCTTCATTTTAGGAAGATCACTTTGGCAGCTGACTGGAGGATGGCCTGGCATGGAGAGAGACTTGAGGGAGACCAACCAGCAGTCTATTGCACTGGGTCGGGTGTGAAGCAATAAGGGCTCGCACTAGGGTGACAGCAATGTCAGAAGGGAGAAGGGAGTATATTCTGGAAATATCATGAAGTTAAAACTAACTAGTTTTGGCAACAGGTTAGGTATTTAGGGTGAGAGAAAGGCAGAATTTGAGAATGATGTCAAGGTTTTGAACTTGGATGACTAGGAAGATGGTAATATCCTCAACAGTAAGAGGGAAGTGAGGAAGAAAGAAGAGTTTTTGGGGAAAGATATTTCAGTTTTGGACATGTTGAATTTAAACTGTCTACAGGACATCTACTTCAATATGTCTAAGAGGCAGTTGAATACATGAGACTGGAGGTCAGAAGAAAGTTTAGGGCTGGATAAATATATTTGAGAGATGATAATTAAAACCATAGATTCTGAAGAGATCAACAAGTGTAACAGTATAAGAGGTAGAAGAGAAGAGGGTCCATGACGGGGTTCTGTGGGCACCCATAGTCATGGGGAGGGAGATAAAGATTCGACAAAGGAGACTTTAAAGGAAGAGAACCAGAAGAAAGTGGGAGAGAGTATCCAAGAGAAGAAAGTGATCACAAGGCCAAAGGCTGCAGAGAGGTCAAGAAGTCCAAGGACTGGGAAAAAGCCATTTCATTTAGTGATTAAGATGACGTTGGTATGTTCCCAGTTGGGGGCAAGGGAGGGGCAGGGGAGAGAAGATATTTTAAAACTATACTTGCTAAGTAAAAATCCTTCCTAAGAGCTAATCCAATTTGACTGATAATCATTGGGAAATACACTGATGGGGGCTTGTGAGCAACAACAGTCCTAGAAATCTCAGCTCCTCAGGGTTACCCTTAGAACCATGAGTAGCACTTGAGGGGTCACTGCACTAGGTTTGGGGTAACTCCACTGGTAGAAAGGCGAGAAATGGGGTGTATATGGAACGAGGGCCTGTTTCGGTTAGTGCCAGCACAATCTCCGTGTGCTCTGCTAAAACAGGGAGGGACTCAAAATCCCTTTGAGCCGCAGGATCGGAAGCTGCTGGTGCTTCCCCTAGAGGTACACAGTCCCCAGAACCTCCAGCAGATGGTGCCAAAGACTGCTCTTTGCCTGGGATGTAGCCAATAGCCAGAAATCTGGGGTTTTCTTCCCCAAAATTCTGTCTCTACTCTGAGCCCAAGAATTTTTGGAAAGGAGATTTGTCCTGTTTCATCAAGGAAGGATGTTGCAGTAGAAAGAGCACTGAATTTACACTTAAAGAGGCTGGGATCCTTGAATCCTGAACTAACTTAAATGATTGACCTTGGGACAATCACAACCTCATCTGTAAAATGAGACCATTGGACTAGGGAGCCACTAAAGGTCCCTTCAGCCTCTAAAGCTGTGATCCTATCAGCTCCCTACCCTTTGCCCCAAGGCCTGAGCCTCCAGATGCTGCCCCGTGGCTTAGCAGCCTATGCATGGAATTCTGTAATGGGATGGAAAGAGGACCTGACTACTAACTACTACAGTCACTTAACCTCCTTACTCTTCAGTTACTTCATTTGATGATCTCTGGCTTTCCAGATCAATGATACATGATTTGTTACTTGTGAGACCTCGGTTAAGTTTCTCCAGCCTATTCTGGGCCTCAGTTTCCACTTTTGTAAAATGAGAGGGTAGGTGAGATGACTTTTGAGGCCCATCCTGACTTTAGATCTATAATCCTTACTAAGATCATAGAAGCAGCTTTAGAGCTTTAGGGGCCCTGAGAGATCATCTAATCCAACCCCTCACTGATCCCTTGGGTCTCTTCAGACTCTAAATCCAGTGGCAGTTCTGAAACATGATGCAGTCCCTGCTCTCAGAGGGTTTATAATCTAGTTAGAGAAATGGAGCCCAAAGACACACAGAAAGGTAACTCATCGTACCAAGTGTTATATGATGAAGGTGAATGGTGGCTAATGGAGGAATTCAGAGGAGGGAGAGTGGAGGTGTCAGTATGGGGCATCAGAAGAAGCGGGTCTTGAGCATCACATTAGCCAAAGCAAGGGAAAGGTAGTCAAGGCTTTTTCCAGAGGTGCACTTTCTTAGTAGGTTCTCCAGCCTACTATTCCCTCACCTTGTGGTCCTTGGCTAATCCTAATCCATGACTCCCTGCATCATTCTTGATGCATCCTAAGACTGAGGAGTTATTAGCTGTACTATTACTTTTGTGTGTGGTCTCTGGGGTTTGGGTTTCCTCTTGTACAGCATGACCACATCCAACCTCCAGGGCCTCCCGCAGAAGTGATCCATGAAGGTGAAGGTTGGAAGTAGGATCCCAAGGGTTTCTTTCCTATGAGCTTAGCTCTTCCTTATTTTAGCTCTGCCTCCTCCCCCTACCTTGTGTTTGTCATGGGCACCAGAATTCCTAGTTATAGCTCTGGCTCAAAGCATGTGGTACAGGGGGCCAGCTAGGTGGTGCAATGAATAAAGCATCTGGCCTGCTGTCAGGAAAACCTAAGTTCAAATCTGGCCTTAGATACATGCTAGTTATGTGACCCTGGGCAAGTCACTTTACCTTGTTTGTCTCAATTTCCTCATCTGTCAAATGAGCTGAAGAAGGAAATGGCAAACCACTCCAGTATCTTTCACGAAAAGATCCCAAATGGGGTCACAAAGAGTGGGGCACAACTGAAATGACTCAGCAACAAAAGAGTAAACCCAATAGTGATTGTCTCAGAAATCAGAAGACCTGGATTCCAATCTTGCCTCCGATGCTGCCTGTATAACCATGGGCAAGTTTCTCATCCTCCCTGGGCCTCAGTTTCCTCATCTGTAAAAGAGAGAGTTAGAATAAATGGTCTGCGGGGTGGCTTCCAGCTGTAAGTCCATGATCCTGCATCTAATTCAGGTACTTCTTTTGTGAAGAGGGGAGGAACTCAGGGTGACCTGTAAGAGGGTCTTCTCTTTTTCATCAGGAAAGTGCAGGTTGTAACTGAGAAGATAACAACAGTACAGTCCCCCTTCAGGGCAAGGTCACAGTTTGCCTCTACTGGACTCATATCTCTCTACTCTCAGACCTTAGTACCTTCCAGGAAAGGTGATGCAGAGGGGCTAATGATGTTTGGGGACCCAGAAAAGCCCCCAAAGACTAGGACACAGGAGAAAAGCCCCCTCAGTTCTTTGGGGACTGATTCTGGCTGCTGTGGACAGTCAGGTTCTACTTTCAGTCCCTAAAGGATCCAGGATGCTAAGCTGGAGGAGGAGGAAGAAGAGGAGGGGGAGGCAGAGACCTCTGTGCAGTCCTGGCCTTCTCCCTTTCCCAAAATGAGTTCTCCTGACTTCCAATTCTTCTGGCTTTCAGGGCTGGGAGGAAGGTCATAAAACAGAGCTGAGAGGGGCAGTGGGGATTATTTCAGGTGGCATAAAAGGAGTACTAGACTTCAACAAGGCAGACTTGAGCTGAGCTCTGGTTCAGATAAAACTATGTGGCTTTTGGTGAGTCAATCCTTTCTCAAGGTCTCTGTTTCCCCCATATGTAAATGACAGGGTTGATGGATTGGATGGGCTCTAAGATCCTTCCAGATTGGAAAGTCTAGAAGCCTGTGAACTGATGAGACAGTATGTCTCAGAGCTAGGATTCAAACCTGGGTCTCTTCTATCTGTAAGTCTGGTGCTCTTTCCACACCACCGATCAAGTTCCAAGTGAGATCAGAAGGATGTAACTAATGCCCCCGAAGCTTTGCTTCTGGGAACAAAGCCTACCTAAGGGGCAGGAGGCACTTTCCACTTTGTCCAAGAAAGAACTCAATTCCCCATTAAAGCTTCATGGAGGCTTTGGACATGATTCCATGTCATGTTGGGCCATGGTTGAGTGATTCCATGTTGTTTTGTGTTAAGTCACAAAAGTGTGTTGGATCTGAACCAAGGAGACCTGGCTCAAATCTGACTCTGGTACAAGCTGTGTTTACATGGCAAGTCATATAGCTTTCTTGAGACTCAATTTCCTCAGCTGTAAAATCAATCAATTGATCAATCAACATTTATTAGGTACCTACTATTTGTCAGGCACTGCGCCAAGTATTGGGAATACAAAAAGAAACAAAGGACAGAACCTGTCCTCAAGGAAGCTTACAATCTAAAATGGGGCTATTAACATAAATACCTAATGGGGCAAAGCTTAGGAAAATGGTTTTATTAACTTTAAAGCATTACAGAATTAAGTGTACTATTCTTTTGGACTTAAATATTAAAGTGAGAAGGCAGCGCACTATAGTGGACATAACTTTGGCCTTGGAGACAAGAAGATCTGAGTTCAAAGGTTTGCAGAGAGAGAATGGTTCAGGCATGCTTGGATGTGCCAGTTCACTGTGGGGCAGGAACTATCCTTGACAAGGTCCATGCCAGACTCATATTCTCTGCAAGCTGATGCCTAGGTTCAAGTGTCCCTTCTAAAACCTTGCTGGCTGGGTGAACCAGCTCTCAGGGCACTGGGTGACAATCTGAGACTGTAAGTTGTAGGTCTAAATTGGTACAGGGAGCTTTGTCAATGAGAATCCCTTATTCCAATGAAAATTACAGGAAAAATTCTCAAAATTAAAATGCAAATGTCTCATCCTGGGCCAGTGAGGTGACCAAATACATTCTTTTGAATTCTCAAAATTAAAATGCAAATGTCTCATCCTGGGCCAGTGAGGTGACCAAATACATTCTTTTGAATTCTTAGTTATCTACACACTAGTGTGAATGAGTTTGGGAACCTTCCTCCCTCATCCCTACTCCCCCTAGATTTTTATGGAGTAAAGTATGAGAGGCCTAACGGAGTGTGTTGGGTGCTGGGTACTGCCAAGTGGGGGAACAATGTGAAGCAACGGGAGGCTGGGACCATTCTGAGTAGACCCAGAAGTATGGCCCTCCTTGCTTGGGGCTTCACTCCATTGACAATGGCCTTGTACAGAGCCAAATCTGTTCCATGGGACTGGAGCCAGTACACTGAGTTTATTTACCAGTTAAGGGGACCAGTCCCCAACTGCCAGAGCTACAATCACAGGACTGACGGGAAAGGACAGAACTTCTGGGATGTTTTCACACAAACAACACCTCAGCTTATCAGGCTGAATGAGGCCTGGCCTGGGGCTGGGGCCAAGGAATGATGTCAGTGCCTACTTAGGTCTCATGACTCCAAAGGGACCAGCATCCCTTCTCTCCCAACAAGGGGAAACCAGGACCCTTGTGACTGATGTCTGTGTAGTTCTTGTCACAAGGAGGTCTCCTACTTTTCCTGGAGACAGAGGCTGGAGGGAGCCTCATGGCCCAAGGAGCCAGTTCTGGAGAGAGAGAGAGAGAGGCAGAACAGTATAGAGGGAAGGGGTATTCTGAGAGGGAGGGTAGACATCATCTACCTCCCCTGAGCCTTTAGGACTTGGGAAGGTGTAGTCAGTCGGTTAGTAAACTAGTATTTGTTGAGAACCTACAGGTGCCTCAGGCTTCTATTGCCTCTTCCCCTTGGTCTAGGACCAGTAGGTCAGGGCCCTTCCTTAAGAGGAGTTCAAAGTTGCTAGAGAGAGACTTTAAACTCAGTGCCCAATACTAAGGCAGCTGAGCTTAGAGTGTATTTCAGGTATCCCAAGGGGCTAGAGAAAACATTTCTAGACGTTGGGTAGCTTTGGAGTTGGACTAGATTACCTCTAATATTTCTTCCAGTTCTGATTGTGTTACGCCATTCTGTGTTCTATAGTCCTTTGAGCACCAACATTCTATATTCTAGAGGCCCTTTTAACTTTGATAGTCTCTGTTCTAAGACCCTCCCAGCTCTGACATCTTGTATTCTAAGGACCCTCCCAGTTCTGACGTTCTGTATTCTTTCCAAGAGCTATATTCTATGTTGCAAAGTTCTTTCTAGTTCTGATGTTCGCTGAATAGTCCCCCTCCCCACTCCTCACCAGCTACCTTCTCAGCTAAACCCTCACAAGTTACAGGTTGGGTCCCCCAGGGGAAACGACTATCCCAGATTTGAAGCCCTCTGTGGGTCTATACTCCCAAAGTATAAAATAAATCCCCCACACTCCCTGGTGGGGTTATTTATTTTTTTTATTCTGCTTTTCTTTTTTTCTTTTAAATGTTTATTTATTAATTTTTAGTTTTCAACATTCATTTTCACAAAATTTTGAGTTCCAAATTTTCTCCCCATCTCTCCCCTCCCCGACCCCATAACGTCTTGCATTCTGATAGCCCCTTTCCCTCTATATGCCCTCCCTTCTATCACACCCCTCCCTTCCCTTATCCCCATCTTCTCTCTTGTAGGGCAAGATAGAGTTATATACCCCACTACCTATATTTTTATTGCCCAGTTGTATGCAAAAACATTTCTCAACATTTGTTCCTAATACTTTGAACTCCAGCTCATCTTCTTTCTTCCCTCCCCACTCATTCCCACTGAGATGGCAAGCAATTCAATACAGGCTATACATGTGTAGTTTTGCAAAAGACTTCCATAATAGACATGTTGTGTAAGACTAACTATATTTTCCTCCATCCTATCTTGCCCCCCCACTTATTCTATTCTCTCTTTTGACCTTGTCCCTCCCCATAAGTGTTTACTTCTAATTACTCCCTTCTCCCATTTGTCCTCCCTTCTATCATCCCCCTCACCCCACTTGTCCCCTTCACCTCTACTTTTCTGTAGTGTAATATAGATTTTCATACCAAATTGAGTGAGCATGTTATTCCCTCCTTAAGCCAAATGTGTAGAGAGTAAGCTTCACTTTTTCCCTTCCTTTTTCTCCTCCCTTTTCTCCTCCATTGAATAAACTTATTCTTGCCTCTTTTATGTGAGATAATTTGCCCTATTCCATTTCTCCCTTTCTCCTCTCAATATATTCCCCTCTCACCCCTTAATTTTTATTTTTTTAGATATCATCCCTTCTTAATCAACTCACCCTGTGCTTTCTCTCTCTCTCTGCATATATATATATATATATATATATATATATATGTGTGTGTGTGTGTGTGTGTGTGTGTGTGTATAATCCCTCCCACTACCCAAATACTGAGAAAAGTCTCAAGAGTTACGAATATTGTCTTTCCATGTAGAAATGTAAACAGTTCAACTTTAGAAAGTCCTTTATGATTTCTCTTTCCTGTTTACCTTTTCATGATTCTCTTGATTCTTATGTTTGAAAGTAAAATTTTCTTTTCAGGTCTGATCTTTTTATCAAGAATGATTGAAAGTCCTCTATATCATTGAATGACCATTTTTTCCCTTGGAGTATTATACTCAGCTTTGCTGAGTAGGTGATTCTTGGTTTTAATCCTAGTTCCTTTGACTTCTGGAATAACATATTCCAAGCCCTTTGATCCCTTAATGTGGAAACGGCCAGATACTGTGTTATCCTGATTGTATTTCCACAATATTTGAATTGTTTTTTTCTAGCTACTTGCAATATTTCCTCCTTGATCTGGGAACTCTGGAATTTGGCTACAATATTCCTAGGAGTTTCTCTTTTTGGGTCTCTTTCAGGAGGTGATTGGTGAATTCTTTCAATATTTATTTTACTCTCTAGTTCTAGAATATCAGTGCAGTTTTCCTTGATAATTTCATGAAAGATGATGTCTAGGCCCTTATCTTGATCATGGCTTTCAGGTATTCCCATAATTTTTAAATTGTCTCTTCTGGATCTATTTTCCAGGTCAGTTGTTTTTCCAATGACATATTTCACATTATCTTCTATTTTTTCATTCTTTTGGTTTTGTTTGGTAATTTCTTGGTTTCTCCTAAAGTCATTAGCTTCCATCTGTTCCATTCTAATTTTTAAAGAACTATTTTCTTCAGTGAGCTTTTGAACCTCCTTTTCCATTTGGCTGATTCTACTCTTTAAAGCATTCTTCTCCTCATTGGCTTTTTGGGCGTCTTTTGCCATTTGAGTTAGTCTATTTTTTTAAGGTGTTAATTTCTTCAGCATTTTTGGGGGTCTCCTTTAGCAGGCTGTTGACTTGCTTTTCATGGTTTTCTTGCATCATTCTCATTTCTCTTCCCAATTTTTCCTCCACCTCTCTTACTTGATTTTCAAAATCCTTTTTGAGTTCTTCCATGGCCTGAGACCATTTCATATTTATTTTGGAGGTTTTGCATGCAGAAGTCTTGCCTTTTAGGTCTTCCTCTGAAAACTTAAATTGTTCTTCCTCATCTGAAAGGATGGAAGAGAATACCTACTCACCAAGAAAGGAACCTTCTATTGTCTTATTATTTTTCCCTTTTTTGGGTATTTTCCCAGCCAGTTACTTGACTTTTGAGTTCTTTGTCAGGGCTGAGCTCAGGGCTGAGATTCAGATCAGCTGCTCAATTCCCCCAGGGGCTTTAGGCAG
The DNA here is from genome assembly GCA_028658325.1 of Potorous gilbertii. Taxonomy (NCBI): domain Eukaryota; kingdom Metazoa; phylum Chordata; class Mammalia; order Diprotodontia; family Potoroidae; genus Potorous; species Potorous gilbertii. The sequence goes on along the minus strand of CM053771.1, from coordinate 38,844,042 downwards.
AGGTCTCCCAGGGCTGTCATTGCAGACCACACTCCCCTTTCCTGGGTGAAGGAGCCCTCCCACTGACCTTTGAAGCTGTTTGTGGGTTGAGCAGTCTGGGAACTAGAGCTGCCAGTGGCTCCCTGAAATCTGTTCAGGGTCCTGTCCCTGCCATGTTGGGCTGTGGTTTGTGCTTCCTGGGCTGCACTTCATGCACTCCACCTGGGCTTATCTTTAATAGTCAATCAGTAGACACAACTTGCTCAAAGCAAATACATCTATTATATAAGAAGGAACTGTAGCAATGGGAGGTACCCCTTCCTGTAAATACACTTGATGTTGGTGGCAATAACATGTTCATGCATATGGTAGTGAGACACAAACATAGTTGACATCCAGCCAAGGCAATTCACATCTCCAGAATCACAGGTCTCAGATGTATTTCCTATTCTTGGGATAAGGACATTCCTTGTGGGCACAGCATCTCAGATGGGCAGATAGCTCCCATAGGTCCCCTAAGCCTTTTCCTCTTTGCTGCTCAACTCTGACTTCATTGGGCTTATTCTCTCTTGAAACCATAGGTGACTCTTTTCTCTGCTGCCAGGGGTCATGCTCCTCAGAACTATTTCCAATGACTTTTCTTCCTGCTGGTTTCAGTGTTTTCTCTTGGGAGAATAGCTCCAATGTTATTACATAATATTACGTAATAATTAATGTATTATATATAACATACATTATATTTGGTGTAATAATGTGTATTATATAATTCATTATATAATTAAAATTTTATAGTAAATCCAATGTTATAGAGAAATTCCTTCTATACCTTGCATCTGGTAAAAGAAAAAGAACAAAGATAAAGACCAACTCTCTTCAAGAGCTTTTCTTCCTTTATAGCTAGCTCTCCTCTAGGCTGCTATAGGTAATTCTGAAGCTGCTTCCCATCTCAGCTGGATCCAGGGCTGGAAAGCTAGTTTTTTAAAGAGCATCTATGGTGTGATCTTTGACTGGCCCTGGCAAGCTTCCCTTCCAATTCAACCAAGAAAGAACTTCACCCCTCATAAGGGGACAACAGTGTAGATACTTTGCATTCTTTTAAACATCTTGTCTCCATTTCCTGCCCTTTCTGAGTTTTATCAATTGCTTGGAGGGAGGGTGCAAATTGGGGATTAATTAATCAGGGGTGTCCTGTCCAACTTTCTCCTTCCCCATATGCAACATCTTCCCTAATGTTCCTCCCAGATCTAACATTCTATGTTCTAATCTAATCCAGTAATTCTAAGCAACCTCTCTCCTCTTTATTTTTATTGAAAAATAAAACAAAACAGAAGAATGAGAAGTCAAGCAAATTCAGTTTCTTCTGGGCCTTATTTCTTATAGGTCTTCATCTCATAGGACAGGTCTTTGTTGTAGTCTGGTCTGGATTCCTCTCTCAGTCCTGCGGAATGTGTAGCTGCTTTAATCCTTTTTTTCTGACCTAGTGAGTTAAAAACACTTGAGATTTTGCTGACTGCCTTACCTATGGTGGGACCAGTCCTATGGAAACTCAGGAGGAGGGTGGCCAAAATCACTCTGTCTGGGCCTTATCACTTGTGATCCCAGGCATGAAGAGCTTTTGACCAAAGCTGAATCAATCTCACTGATGGGCTAGATGGGGCAGTAATACCTCATAAGTACCTCATAGGAAGGGTATTCACACCTGCCTGGTACCCCAAATGCAGAATTTTTGTGCTATGGATGTCCTTCCCCCTTGCAACTCCTGAACACCAGGCCCAGCTATGATTCTTGGTCTGATTCAAGACTGGAATGGACAGGGAGAGGTCTATTAGCAGGCCATGGAGGCTGCTTATTGAGCCACACTATGGGGGTTGGGGAGGTAGGAGTGCATAAGATCCCATCTCTGGGGGAAAAAAACTGGAGCCTCCCCCATGCCAGTTCTGCCTGATTAGAGCCAACACTTGCTATTCCTCTTGGCCTTGCCCTTCTGCCAGCTGCTGTCAATTAAAGTCACTCTAGCCTCCGTCTCCTTGGCTTGGAGCCCTAGATGCCAGGTGCTCTCTGGAACGGCTTAGTCTGAGGGAGCCAAGTTGTCTCTCAGGCTTCTATCCCCCAAACCAGGAGCTCTCTCCTGCCCCTGTCTCCTCAGTCTCTCTGGAGAGATCACCCCTTACCAAAACCACCTGCTGTCCAGAGGCACCATGCCACAGAGGCTCTGCCTTGACAACATTTCCTCATCTCCCTGAGGAAGGGAGGATTCTCCCAATCACGAACATCTCTGTATGCCTTGAATATGGGGTACTCACAATGGTGGGAGCTATCCCAAGTGCTAGATCTTTAAAATGAAAGGCTTGGAAAAGATGAGCACCATGATCCTTTTCAGTTCTAAATGTACAATCCTGTGACTTTAGAATTCATCCAGTCCTCTCCTTTCATTTTATAAAGGAAGGAACTGGGATCTGCTATAGAGTAGTAGAAAGAATGGTATCTTTGAAGTCAGAGGTGGTTCCAACCCCCCTCATTTTACAGACAAAGAAACTGAGAACCAGAAAAGGCACTCTCTCCACTATACAACATGGCAGCTATAAGAAGGACCTATAGGCTTCCCTCCAAGGTCCTGTAATACAAATCTGCATGTGCTTTAGCAGGTTAAATTCTCCTGCCCTCCCTTTCTCACTCATTTCCTCCACATGTCTCTGTCTAGCTATGATTCTGTCTGATAAACCATCTTGAGAGGCATAGGTGGTCAGCCCACCTTCTCCCCAGTGGGAGTGGGAGAAATCTGAAAGCTCTTCAGTCCCAGAGTAGGCAACTCTTGAAATCAGAGACCTCTTATCCCTGCCATCTCTCTAGGGACCTGTGACCTTGCTTTTAAAAAATATTTTAATAACTCTTTCAATATAATTGATTTCCCTTGTAACCTGATGTATTTCATTTAATGCATTTAAAAGCATTATTCTGAGAAGGGGTCCACAGGCTGCACTAGACACCAAAGGGGCCCATGACATATAAAAGAGCTTAAGAACCCCTGATCTAGGAGGTGCGACTTTGGTCTGATTGCCAATCAAGGATGGCACTGTCCCACTTAAGTCTCTTTCTTGGTCCTTCTTAGATTATTTCCCAACAAGTCACTCAGACTCTAGTGAGCTGCCTTCCCCTAGCACTGAGCACTACAGAATGGAGCAAGTACCCAATTACTGAGGCCCTCAACAGCAGGGGTAGCCAATCACTTCAACCAGAAAGGATCCCTCTCCTGCTGAATAATGGTATCCTTGGGCCTGGGGGAGGGGGAAGGTGTTTGTGGAGAATCAGCCCTAGCCACAGATAATGTATCCAGAATCCATGTTTCACTCTTTCCATTGCAGGAAGGCCCATTCAGACTTGAAGTCAGGAAAACTCCCAGTTAGAACTATTCCAAAGAGGAATGGGCTGCCTTGTCAGGTAGTGGTTTCCCCTCATTCTAGCAAGAGCTAGATGATCATTTGTCAGGTAGGTGGGGAATCTTATATTTCAATGGGGAAAGAAGACATATACACATCTAAGTATACACACAAAAACTGCAAAAATATATGAGTAATTGGGGGAAGGCAGATCTAGGAGGTGGAGGGATCAGAAAGACGCTTCCTGTGGCTAAGTTCTTGAGTAGGTTGAGAAGGGAGGACATTGCAGGCATGATGGACATCCAGCACAAAGTCTGTGGGAGATGGATCAGTAAAAAGATCTGTGGGTCTGGATCATAGGAAGTATAAAAGGAAACAATGTACAAGGCTGAGAGATTGGGAGCAGATTATGAAGAACTTTAAACTGATGTGGGAAAAAGCCAGACTGGGTAGGGTCAATGAGACTGAGTTGTGCTAAAATAAGGGGTCCAAGAAGAAGACAGCCTTACTTTGAGCATAGGCTTCTACTGTTTGTGAGGTAATGACCATTGGACACTGAAATGAACTCCTCCTGAGCCTCAGTTTCCTGCTCTGTAAATTGTAGTGTTTGGACAAGATGGGTCTCCACTAGCCTTAATAGTCTATGAGACTGACTACTAGGCCTGCTCTCTGAGATCTCTAATAACTCAAGCATGGGAGGAATGTGGGTCCTTGTCCTGCTTCCACAACCCTACAAAATCTCACACCTCCCCTCAGCAACTTTTGAATTCTGGGATTTACTTTCTCCAAAGGAAGGGACAGTGACAAGAGGGGAAATAAGAGACTATTTTTGAAGTGTTAAGGGTCAGGGCACTAAAATTAGACCCTTCATTCCTAAAAAGAACTGGGAGTCAACCAAGGCACGGGACAGAGGCTCTTCAGCAAGGAATGTGAGCCCAGGAAATGCAGGCCTGAGCGATGAGGTCACCTGTGGAGGTCAGTGGGATGGTTTGATGTAAGAGGTCATAGACCACTTTCCCTCCCACAATGTACCCTCTCCAAAAAAAGTCTGGAATTTGTTGACATTTCCTTGATAGCTGAACCCAGCCCCAGGGTAAGGAGGTGAAGGGGGAGAGTACTGTGGAGGCCCCTGTGACAAAAATGCCCATAGTATGTTTGCACGGTAACTGACCTCTGTGGCCACTTCTTTCCTTTTCAGGACTGGTCTTTCTGTCTCCTCTCTTTCCGCCCCTTTCTCACTGGGCCCCAGACTCTCAGCTATTACTGTCCAGGTGAGAGGTTGGAAGCACTCAGGGAGAGCCCGCTGAGCTCTGGAGCTTGAGGATTGAGGTGCCAAGGGATCATATCCCTTGAGCTGTGGGGTCTCTGGTAGTGGGAGCCAAAAGGGCTTTCAACCCCTGCTCCCCTTGGTGGGAAATTTGGAGCTTCTTCAGAGGAGTAATGTTGCTGGCTCTGAGCTGTTGAAACAAGGCTTTACTGAACAGAGAAATCTGAATGTCAAAGATGGAAGGGTCCTAATGTAATAGAGTAGAAAAGCAGGAAGGGCTCCTTGAATAGAGTGAGAGGAGCCTTAGAACACAGAATATCAGGGCTGGGAGGACCCTTAAAATACAGGATGTCAGGGCTGGGAGGGCCTTTAGAATATAGAATGTCAGAATTGGGAGGGTCCTTAGAAATCATCTAGTCTGATTCCCTCACTTAGTAGATGGGAAAACTGAGATATTAAGATGTGAGGTGACTTGTTTGAGCTCAATCCAATACAAGAAGCTTCAGGATATGCCTTCTCTGTGCTAGATGCTTGGGACACAAGGACAGAAATGAAATAATTCCTGAACTCAGGGCATTTACATTCTTCCTGGAAGGAAACAATTTATACATGGGAAGTAACTGTGAGACACACCAAGTAAATATACAGTCATTTTGGAAAAGGGGATGAGCCTGTTTAACCTGATGGGATGAGAAAGAGTGTGTGTGTGTGTGTGTGTGTGTGTGTGTGTGTGTGTGTGTATGTGTGTATGTGTGTGTGCGTGCATGCACATGCGCACGTGTGCGTGCACATGCGCACGTGTGCATGTCTGTGTGTGTGTGTGTACCCTAAGTGGCCATCCAAGCCTTGCCTTTGGCCACTTTCCATCTTTCTCCTTCTGAACTGCTATAGGTTGTTTGCAGGAGATCAGCAGTAGGGTTTGGGGGGCATTTCTAGAGAGTGGTTGTCTTCTTTTCAGGATGAAATGGTTTTAGCTAAGTGGCTTGCCATCCTGGGATCTGACAGGCCTGGTCTGGCAAGAGGACTGTGTCCAATATGGGCCATCCAGTCTTGTGAGTGAGCTGGCCAACCAGAGAGGAATCCCAGGGCTAGGGTTAAGCACCACTTCAGGCCCCCAGCATTCTTTGCTCTTATGACTTCCTTTCTTTGGGTGTACTGAGAAACATGGCCAGGAGATGAGCAAATGGCATGCTGCATTCCCCGAGACCTCCTCCCCTCTGGGACAGCCAGCAGATTCTTGCTCCCTAGGGACCCATAGCTGAAATCTCAGTTGACAGCATCCTTGACAAACTCCTATGCAAGGTTTCCCTGGGATAACAAATCACTTTTTGGATCCTACTGTCTATGGGATAAAAATGATTTTTTTCATGGTTAGTGTTTGTTTATGCCACTGAAGACAACCATTGACACAATTCAATCAATCTGACTTTTTCCAGTTTTTAAAATATTAAATACCTTTAGCATGTTGAATTTCTACCAAGTCTTTCAGGCCAATTCTGATAGCACCTCCTTTAGGAAAATTTCTCCACCTGACTCCTCATAATCTTTACTCTCCATCTCTCTAATGCCCTTATTCTGATATTGTAGTAGTCAATCAAGGCCCTTAATGATCATTTAGTCCAATTCTCTCACTTAATAGATGGGAAAACTGAGGTATAAAATGTGAAGTGTGTTTGATGTGCTAAGTGGCAAAGTGGATGGAACACCTGGAGTCAGGAAGTCCTGAGTTCAAATCCATTCTCAGACACTTACTAGCTGTGTGACATAGGCAGGTCAATTCATCCTGTTTGCCTCAGTTTCCTCCTCTGTAAAAATGATTTGATGAGTTGAAGAAGGAAATGGCAAACCAGTCTGGTGTCTTTGCCAAGAAAACCCCACTTGGACATGACTGAAAAGCAACCGAACAACAATAGTTGTAGAGTCTTAGACTTCCAGTCCCTTTCTATTACAGATGAGGAAACTGAAGTGTCAGAAGGTAAAATATCTTGCCTGGGGTTACTTGGAAGGTAGTAAGCATCAGAGGTGCTTGGAGATCCCCTGATCAAAGGGCCTTTAAAAATAAAAAGCACCTAGAGAGGGCAATTGTTATGGTCATGGTCAAATACCAAGTAGCTGTCAGAGATGGGATTAGAACCCAGACCTCTTTTGATTCCAAATCTGTAATGTTTCCACTGAAGTAAAACCTGGCCTTTATTGAAGTTCTAAGGTTTACACAGTACTCACTATAGATTATCTCATTTGGGCCTCACCACCAGCTAGTTATCTACCCATTACTGGTATTATTGAGTCCATTTTGTAGATGAGGTAAGTAGAGACAAGTCAGAAAGTGAAGAAGCATTTAAGTGATGACTATGTGCTAATTGTCAGGGATTCACAGAAAAGCAAGAACACAGCACCTGATCTCAACGAGCTCACAGACCAAAGGGGAACACAATATGCAAACAACTAGCTACAAAGAAAGATAAATACAGGAAACACTGAAAATGATCAACAGAGAGGAAGGGATGAGGAAAAGGCTTTTTGTAGAAGATGGAATTCTAACTAGTATTTGAAGGAAGAGAGGGGAGTTGGGAGGCAGAGATGAAGAGGGAGAAAGATCCAGGAATTTGGAGACAGCAAATAAAAATGTCTGGATTTGGGGGATGCAATGTCAAGTTCCAGGAATAACAAGGAAGCCAGTTTCACTAGATTACAGGGTACATGGTGTGTGTGTGTGTGTGTGTGTGTGTGTGTGTGTGTGTGTGTGTGTGTAAGGAATAAGAACATCAGAAAGGTAGTGGTAGAGAAGCAGGTAATGAAGGACTTTAAAAACCAAATAGGAGATTTTATATTTGATCCTGGAGGCTGTAGGGAGCCAGTTGATTGAATACAGGAGCCAAGTCAAACCTGCACTTTAGGAGGATGAACACAGTGGGGAAAGATTTGAGGCAAGGAGACCAACAAACTCTCAGTGTATTGCAACAGTCCAGGCATGAGGTAATGAGGGCCTGTATCAGGATGGGAATATCAGAGAGAAGAAGAGGGCATTTACTAGAAAAAGAGGTAGAAAAGAGGAGTGGCCAATTGAATGGATAAGAGGGGAGTAGTAAGAATGAGGATGACACTTGAATTTGAAAAGAGAAGAATGGTGGAACCTTTGACAATATTAAGGGCTTGGAAGGTGAGAGGTTTAGGCAGAAAGAAAGCAAATTCATTTTGGACATATTGAAGTTAAGATGTCCAGTTTGAAATTTCCAGTTGGAGACACAAGACTGAAGATTAGGAAAGATGTTAGTGCTGGACAAATATTTTGGACAATCATTGGAGATTGGATGAGATTCCCCAAGTAAAATTGTATAGAGGAAGAAAAGAAAGACCCAAAACAGAGACTTTGGGAATGAATAACCACAGTTCAAAGTGTGACCTATTATGAAGATTCATCTGGATAAAGATCTAGCAAGAGACAGAGAAAGAGCAGTGAGATGGGAAAGAGGAATACCAGTGTCGTGAAAACCTAGAGACAAAAGGTTCAAAGAAGATGTTTAATGGTGTGAAGGACTCCAAAGAGGGGAAAGATTGAGAAAAGGCCATTCTATTTGTTGATGAATAGACCACTGGTAACTCTGGAGAGTCTAGTTTCAGTTGAGTGGTGAGGTACAGAACTAGACTGAAGAGGACTGAGGGACAGGAAAGACAGCAGTTATAGACAGTGTTCTCTAGGATTTTAACTGCACAAGTAGGGAGAGATATGAGGTGACAGCTAGTGGGGATAGGATTTTTTGAGATTGGTTTATACATGGGCATGTTTGTAGGCATCAGGGAAGCTGCCAGTAGACATGGAAAGTTAGAAGAAAAGTGAGAGAATGGAGTGATAGATGGGGCAGTTTGTTGGAGAAGAAGAAGCCCAGAGGTTCTGAGATATTTTGTTTGATTCACATAGCTAGCAAGTCTTAGGCACGTGACCTGATTCCATGCCCAGCATTCCTATGAATAGTGCCTTCCCCTGTACTTGCCTTACTCAGACAGAGTGAGCACCTGAGAGAGGATTGGAAGCAAAAATCAGGTAAATTGAAGGCATTGACCAGTGTCTGTTATGCTCACCTAGACAAGGTACCTTGTGGGAATCTAAATGCAGAGTAATGGAACATCCTTCCTGACCATCCCCACTTCATTCTAGTCTGCAAGGTCATCCCCCCTGAGCTGGTCCTGATCCACAAGGGCTTGGCAGGGCCAGACAGCAGGATGAAAAGGGAGAGACTGGGAGGCTCAAAGAGCAGGCCAGTGCCTAATGGAAGGTAGGAGCTATCTGTGAGGAGTTGACAGCTTGGCTTATTGATCTTATCCAGAACATGAGCACCGGCTCCAGCCTGCAGTCCTGGAGGGGCTTATCTGGCCCTTCACAGTGTCAGGGTTTTCAGCTCTCCTGCCCTGAGCCAGTCCTGATGACAGCTAGGAGCTGTGTGGAGAGTTGGAGGTGGGGAGGAGGGGAGATTCTCTCAGGTCCTCATTTCAGGCCTTGCCTTAGAAAGCTGGGGCCATCTGACTGACAGGCTGCTGATCACCCTGAGCTGATATTCTGAGGGAAGTGATGAAGAAAGATTATAAGGAGTGGAGGTGGTGGGAGAGAGGGGGAAAGAGAAGACTGAGGAAAAAGAAAGATCTAAGTATTTGGAGAGCTCCCAACTAAAAGGACTTTGGAAATGCAAAGCCCTTTCTTCCTGGCTTTCTTCCAATTTGACTCAATTAAAAAAGCATTAAACATCTATTCCATACCAGGCTCCATGCTAGACCCTGAGGATATAGAGACAAAAATAAAGAGTTTTTGCTCTAAAGAAGTTTACAATCTATCATATTTCCAGCAACTTCTAGTTCCTATAATTATCCAGCTTCTCTGGTTGGGTACCTGTACCACCCCTGACATTATCACTTCGTTTAAAACTCTCCAAATGAGGAGGTTCATTCACCCAACATTTTATTAAGCATCCATTCTAAGCAGATCACTGTATAAGACAATGCCTAAATAATTTTGGTGCTTTCGGAGAAATTAAATAGTCTAGTTGGGCAGCTAGGTGGTGCAGTGGATAGAGCACTGGGCTTGGAATCAGGAAGACTGTTTTCAGAGTTCAAATCCAGCCTTTGACACTAACTAGTTGTGTGACCCTGGAGAAGTCATGTAATGCTGTTGGCCTCAGTTTACTCTTCTGCAAAATGAGCTGGAGAAGGAAATGGCAAACTACTCCAGTATCTTTGTCAAGAAAACCTTAAATGGGGTCAGAGAACTCAGACAATACTAAAAATGACTGAACCACAATAACAAACCAACCTTTAGGGGGTGTGACTTGCAAATTTAACTCTAGTAGGTGATGGTGGCCATCACAGAGAGATAATGGCAGTGGAGACTCCAGCCAACAGAATCTTGATGTGCTGCCAGATCTCTCCTCTTAGTGACTAGTCAGGAGAGCATTATTGCCCAGTACCCACCCCCAGCCCCACACTCCTGTCCCTTAGTCCATGATAATATCTCCTCTGTACCCTGTCTCCTCTCTTTCAACAGATCTATAAATACTTATCACTGGGACTGTTAGTTATAGTCATTCATCTTTACAAATCTCTCACTCATGCTATGCTTTCTAAGCCATTCATTACTATGAACCTTACAAAGACAGGTTCTCTCTAGTATTTCTCCCCGTTTCTGGTTCTTTCTGGCCTTTCTCTGTGACTCCCTCTCTCGTGTCTTTGTTCTCTTTGGCTCCTTGCTCTCCATCTATCCTCTCTTTTGCCTGATCTCTTTCTTCTCTGCAGTCCACTTTTGCAAGTGTTTCTTATTTTGCAAGCCACCATATTGCCTGCAAATGATTGTTAATGAACCATCTGCATAGAACTTAGACAAAGCCAGTTCTTGTCCTTTGGAGAGCTGGTTGTTTTATCCTGGATTAACTCTGGCCCAGGTCTGGGAAGGGAGTGCAGAAAACTTGGGTGTCAGTCCTTTCTTGTGGATGACTGAGCTCCCCCTCCTCGGGGGTGAGCAATGTTCTGGGCAGGAGAGAGATCCAGATCTGGGCCATCCACATGGCCGTGCTAGAGAGTTATTTTAAAGTCCCTCTGCTGCCTGATCCTAGTGGCCTGTCATCTGCTCTCAACTGCTGTTTTCCCAAAGTTGACTAGGACATGTTTTCTAAGAGAGTAAGTGGTGACTCACACATACCTTTCAGCTGCTCCCTCCTTCCAGTGAACTGACTTTCAGAATAAGGGGCTTCAGGGAGAAAGCCAGTGGGAAATAACACCTAGCTCTGGGGATGAGAGAATAATAGGTTTTAAGGCATAGAAGGGACTTCAATGGCCATCTAGTCAAACCCATGCTGGCAAGGAATTCCCATCATAACATGCTTCAAATGGCCACCAGGTTGTGCTTGCAAAGACCTTTCAGGGAGCAATAACTCTTTAGGGAGCCCACTGAACTCTTGGACAGCTTGGGAAAGCTTCCTCCACATCCAACCCAAAGAGTGCTGTGGGTTCTGTCCTCTGGGGAAAACCAGAACAAGTCTTCCCTCGTCCTCACTCTAGCTTCAAAAATACTTGGGCAGAGTGGTCAAGTTACTCACTCTGCCCTCCACCACCTGAATCTTCTCTTCTCCAGTCTAAAAATCCCCAGTTCTTTCAACCAATCTTCATAGAATGTGGACTCAAGGATCTTTGCCAGGACTTAGCATGTTGCCTGGCACATAGTAGGCACTTAAAGTTTATTGACTGACTGATTAACCATATTGGTTGCTCTCCTCTGGATGCTCTCCAATCGATCAATATGGCCCCTGGAACTGAACAGGATACTTTAGATGTGGTCTGAAGAGGGAAGAGTAGAGAGGGTCTGACTATTCCTTATTCTTTCTATAACTGTGCAAGGGTCGGGGGTGGGGAGAGAGACAGAGACAGAGATAGAGAGACAGAGAGACAGAGACAGAGATAGAGAGATAGAGAGTCTTAGCTCCTTGTTCCTGCTAGATGGAACTCTATGAAGCTTCAAGACTGCATTAGACTTTTGGGCTGCCTTATCTGGAATCTTATGGAAAGAAGGGTCCACTAAAACCTCCAGATCTTTTTCAAACTGCTATCTAATTATGCTTTCCCTTCGCCATTTTGTCCTTGGAGTTTGTTTGCTTTTTTGAACCCAGATTTATTCCTCTCATCAGATTCAGCTCAATGTTCCTGACTGTTAAGATCTTCCTGGATCCTGCCTCTGTGATTCCTTGTCAGCTCTACCTCCCAGTTTTGTCTCATTTACAAATCAATGAGCACAAATGCCTTCTATGCCTTTACCTAAGTCATGGATGCAGCAAATAGAGCCCTGGGCCTGGAGTCAGCAGGACTTGAGTTCAAATTTGGCCTCAGATACCCCCTAGCTCTGTGATCCTGAGCAAGTCACTTAAAACCTGTTTGCCTCAGTTTCCTCACCTGCAAAATGGATATCATAATAGCATTTACCTCCCAGGGTTGTCGTGAGGAGCAAATGAGATAATATTTGTGAAGTATATAGCAAAATGCTTGGCATATAGTAGATGCTTGTTTTCTTCTAAAAATCTCTAGTGACTCCTCCCGCCCAGTGCCTGGAACATAATAATGGCAGTATTTAATTGATGCTTATTGGGAGAATGAATGAATAAATAAATGATAGTTCTGGGGGATGCAGTGTATAGGGGTGATCTCAGAGTATATAGGGGCAAGCAGAGATTAATCACTTCCTGAAGGGATGGCATGGGAGCCCATGCAATTACTAGCTTAATAAAGGTTTGGTGCCAATGAATTTCAGTCTTGTTTTTAAAGGTCTCCGGAGAAGGAGATTCCATAGCCTCTCAGGCAGCTTCCACACACTCCCTCCCACTCCTGATGAACAGTCAAATTCTCCCAAGGCATAATCTCCTGTTTTTAAAGAAAGAGAGACCAGAGGCAGTCTAGCAGGTTGGCCTCCAGCTGAGGTTGAATGTGAAGGCGGAACGGTGAAAGGGATGGGCAGACAGAGACTGCAGCTGGGTAATTAGCCAGGTGAGAGAGGCTGAATGGGTTGAATCCCCACGCAAATGCAAGCACTGATGACGTGTGTGCCTGAACTACTCTAGTCTTGACCTGGGAAATGGCATCACTGAGTGGAAGGAGGTGGCATGGAAGCTAATGAGACTTTTAAAGGGCCCCCATGTAGGGTGTCAGGAGAGGAAGCTGGCCACCAGTACACTGGAAGGCATTGGGCTAAGGAAGGGTGATCAACAGGTTGAAATGTTTCATGAGCTGAATGTACCAGGGTTCAAAGGGAAGGAATGAGCCTCCCGGCCAGGTTGTCCCTTCTGTCTCCTAATCCAAACCTGTTATAGGCATGAAAGCTATATAAGGGAAAACCATGGAAAGCCATGATCTCACCCTTGGGGCCTGCTGATCAGTGTTTCCTAAGCCCCTAAGCAATGTAATCACATGAGAGAGGCCCTCAGGCATTTGATTAGTGGTAAGGTTAAGATCTCTGGGGTTTCCTTTTAGCTCCTATGACTCACAGATGTTTTCCATTAGAAGAGATTTAGAATCATAGGATTTACAGTTGGAAGAGACCCTAAAAATCACCTAATTCAGGGGGAGTTAACATGGGGTCAATGGATCCCTAAGTGGTCTGCAAATGGATTTGGGGGGCTATCTGTTAATTTGGATGGGAAAAATATGTATTTATTTGAATATAATTTGTTTTCTTTGTAATCTCATGTATTTAATACGTTATGCTGAGAAATGGTCTACAGCCTTCATTAGACTGCTGAAGGAGTCCATGGCACAAGAAAATTTAAGAACCTCTGATCTTGTCCAATCCCCTCACTGGACAGATGAGGAAACTGAGGCTCAGAAAGGGAAGGGAATTAACCAGGGTTACATAGGAGGTGGCTGCAGAACTGGACCTTGAATCAACATTCCTTCCTTCCTTCCTTCCTTCCTTTCTTCCTTCCTTCATTTCAAATGTAGACAGTGCCTCTTGGTACTTCATGTGCATTGTTTGCCCAATGCATTTCTCCTATCCTTGTGGACTACCAGAGGGTAAATAAAGCGATGAGTCTGTGACTTGACATGGTAGGAGAGAGGCAAACATTTCCTTTATAATGGGAACTTGTGTGCAAGTCTCAGAAAAACCCCCACGAGTGAAAGCTTGGGAAGAGCACTTCTAATAATCAAGAGATAGATGGTCAGCCTTGTGGGGAAATGATGAACTGAAGAAGTTCAGTTCAGAAAGAGAAGGCTCAGGGAGAATTATGATTGAAATTTATGAAAACCAAGACACAGACAGAAAGAGAAGCAGACAGGTAGATATATCCTCGAATCTCAGATACATAATGAAGAAGGAAGGAGATAAGCATTTATTAAAGGTCTATGTGGCATTTATGATGGGCACTGTGCTAAGCACTTTACAAATATCATCTCAATTGATCTTCACAGCAACCTTGCAAGGTAGGTGGGGCAGTTAGGTGGTGCACTGGATAGAACACTAGGGCAGGAGTCAGGAGGACCTGAGTTCAAATCTCACCTCAGACACTTGACACTCACTAGCTGTGTGACCTTGGGCAAGTCACTTAACCCCAATTGCTTCATCCTGGGTCATCTCCAGTCATCCTAATGAATATCTGGTCACTGGATTCAGGTGGCTCTGGAGGAGAAGTGAGGCTGGTGACCTGCACAGCCCTCATTCACTCAAAACAAAGTCAAGTGCAAGTCATGTCATTATTTCTCTGATGGCATGGTCATTTTCAGCAACAAAGGACGAGCACACACACAAGGTAGGTGCTATTGTAATTCCCATTTTATAGTTGAGGAAACTGAAGCAAACAGAGGTTAAATGACTTGTCCAGGGTCACATAGCTAGCAAATGTCAGAGGCAGGTTTGGAACTCAGGTCTTCCTGACTCCAGGCCCAGCACTGTGCCACCTGAGCTGCCACTAATAAATGAATGAATGAAAAAAAATCAATCGATCATTTATCAGATTCTTGCTATTCACAAAGCACTGTTCTGAGTGCTAGGGATACAAAAGAAAATAGGGTAGCCCCTTATTTCAAGGAGCTCACATTCTAACAGGGAGAGAAAACACACATGGGAGATTCCAGCTGCAAGATAGGTGAGTAGGTCCCATGGCCCTTCAGGTGCAGCTGCAAAATAGAAGGCGATGTATCTTTTAAAATGCCATATCGGATTATAATATCAGCCATTTGACATTGCCAACGACTTGGTGGCAAGAACTTTTCTTTCCATGTGGCTTCTGAGGAGACACAGAAGCAGTTGCCATGTCCTGCCTCTACTGAGGTGGTTTCCTGGGACAAGAGTTGTTAGGGCTGGGTTGGGAAGGCCTGGGGTTCAGGGTGGGGGGTGGTGCCATTCCCACTCTGACACTTACATCCCTTTCAGTGATAGTATTGGTCATGGTGAGGAAAGGGGGTCTTTTCTCCACAGCAATTACTCACCTCAATTATGGTTGTGGGGCTTTGGATGGAAACAGGATTGATGGTCTGGTGAGGATGTTGGGAGGAGGGACTGCCATTTCTTGAGTCCAGGATCGTGAACTTTCTTCATCAATTGATAAATGGTTGAAGGATATGAATAGGGAGTTTTCCAATGAAGAAATCAAAACAATTTATAGTCACATAAAAATGCTCTAAAACAGTATTGATTAGAGAAAAGCAGATTAAAACCACCTTGAGATATTTTACCCCTACCAGATTGGCTAAAATGATAGATAGTTAAAGTGAGAAATGTTGGAGAGGATGTGGAAAAACTGGGACACTAAATCATTGTTTGTGGAGTTGTAAAATGATCCATCTATTTTGGAGAGGAATCTGGAATTACCCAAAGAGTTATTAAACTATATATACCCTTTGAACCAGTGAAACCACTACTTGATCTATTTCCAAAGATGATTAGGGAAAAAGGAAGCAGAACCATATGTTCTAAAATGTTTATAGTAGTTCTCTTTGTGATAGCAAAGAACTGGAAATTGCAGGGATGCCCATCAACTGGGGAATGTCTGAACAAGTTTTGAAATATGATTGTGATGGAATACTACCATGCTGTAAGAAATGATGAACTGGTTGATTTTTTTTAAATATAAATTTATTTATTTAACTTTTTACATTCATTTTCATAAAATTTTGGGTTTCAAAATTTTCTCCCCATTTGTCCCCTCCCCCCACCCCAGTACACTGAGCATTCTAATTTCCCCTATCACCAATTTGCCC
>CM053771.1:38604428-38827696 GCA_028658325.1 Potorous gilbertii | reverse complement strand
CCTCACTTCTCCTCCAGAGCCACCTGAATCCAGTGACCAGATATTCATCAGGATAACTGAAGATGACCCAGGAAGAGGCAATTGGGGTTAAGTGACTTGGCCAAGGTCACACAGCTAGTGAGTGTCAAGTGTCTGAGGTGAGATTTGAACTCAAGTCTTTCTGACTCCTGCACTGGTGCTCTATTCACTGTACCACTTATCTGCCCCTAGGATGAATGAGTACATAACAACTACACAGAACCTCCCCTCAGGAGGTTTACAGTCTAATAGAAGAAGGTAGGAAAGATCCCACAAATGTAGGCAGCCATTGCAAGAGTGACAGAAGGACCGATGATGGTTAATTTCAGACCATGGCTCATATAAATCAAGGAAAGCTTCCTGAAAGGAGGGGCACTGTGTGGGTTAGACTAGATGGTCTCTGATGTCTCTTCCAACCCTGAGATTCTGTGATTTGGGTGGCTGGGTAAAAGGTTTTGGATTCCCAAGTCCCAATCAAGTGTCCTAAATACATTTCTTGTAAGTTATTCCTCCCAATTAATATTCTTCCTTAAATACATTTGCTTTGCACACTGTAGGTGATTAATAAGTGCCTACTGAATTAAAGATGCATCATGGTACAGTGGATTTGGAGTCAGAAAGACCTGGGTTCAGATCCTACCTCAGACACTTACTAGCTGTGTGACCCTGAGCAAGTCACTTCACCTGTCTGCCTCAGTTTTCTAATCTATAAAATAAACATACTGGACTCATTAATTTTAATGCTTTTTTCCACTCTAAATTTATAAGCCTAAGAAGTGCTAAACAGTTTGTAAAAATTTCATATTGATTGAACCTTGTTAGTTTTTGACAGAGAAATGGGGGTCCAAACTTCTGTCACTTGCTTGCACCAACTGATGTGAGGTAGAGAAAGATCTAGGAGACTAGTATGTGCCACAAAGGCCTCTCCACATTAGCCCATCCCATTGACTTTTTTTTTCTGGCAAGGCTAGAACTCAGTACGATATTTGATTCAATAGCTTCTAGAATACCACAGGCAATGGAATGATGATAGTGACTTTCTCTAGGTTCATAATCATTTCTATCAACACCTTACAAGAGGAAAAAGTGATGGAAGAGTAAGGGTATGTGTTGTGGATGGTGAGTGGGGGATATCGACTTCAGGAAAATATTCTCTGGTGTTGATATGTGGGAGCAGAATGATTGGGATGTTTCTCCCATGGGGTGTTTCTCACATTCTATCCTTAGTGCTGACTTCACAGTCTTTATGAGAAAAAACAATAACTCACCTCTGCTCTACCCAACTGCTTGGAACTATAGCCACAGTTGGGAACTCACATGGAGGAGAAAGAATCTGAATTAAGTAAGAAAGAGTATAAAATTGTTCCAAGCATCCAGCCTTGTCTGTGTCAGCTTGAACTCTTTCTCTAGGTTGAAGGTTGCCTGTAATTTCCTTCTTTCTTGTCCTTATTTGGACCTCACTAGCATCCAAGCAACAAGCTAAGGGAGAGATGGGTACTGGCTAGCCATCCTGTTTCCCTAAATTGTTTCCACGGCAAGGAAGCAAAGAATCCTGAGGCATCTTTGTGAGATAATCAAGGATTTTTTTGGTTCCTCTCACACCTTTAAAGTGTGAAACCTCTTGAGCCAAATCAACAAGAATGTGACTCTTGCAGCCTAGGGTTCCTGAGGCTGTGACAACCGTTGAAGTGCAGAAGCCACCTCTACAATGAGGTTGTGACAGTCTGCACTGGACTGATAACTTTAAAAGGACATCTTCTGTTGGCTCACTCCGGTCCTTTATCACAGCAAGTGACAGAATGGGGAGGGGTACATCCCTTGGGCGGTCTCAGGGTGCTGGAGGGGGATATAAAAAGGCAAAGAGGCAGACTGGGAGGCATAAGACAACAGGGTCCGAAGACCAAGAGTAAAGAGGAGAGAGAATAAACAGCAAGCATTTGACTGACTGATATTGACAACCAATCACAGCATGGGCTCCTTCACTACCATCTCCATCAGCATTCTCCTCCTTTTGACTTTGCAATTTCAAGGTCGAACCAAAGCCAATCCTGTGTCCAATGATGACCTGGTGGATTTCAAGGTAGGACCAGAGAGAGACTTGTCAGGGACAATAGAAACCAGGGGTGGTATTTTGGTATGGTTTTGATTTTTTTGGTCACTACTCCCCAGTGTAATGAACTCATAAACTCCTCTCTTTGTTCCCCTTTTGATTTTTAGAATCTGTTGGACCGCCTGGAGGACAAGATACCTTTAGAAGATGAGGTCATGGCCTCACAAGGACTTAATGAGCAGAATGAGGAGGCTGGGGAAGCACTTAGTTCCCTCTCTTCCTGGAGTGGGGAAGTCAGCCCAGCCCAGAGGGAGGGAAACTTCAACCGGGGCACTTGGGAGCAATCTGAGAGATCTGCTCTCCTGAAGAATAAGCTTCGGGCACTCTTGACTTCCCCTCGTAGTCTGAGGAGGTCCTCCAGCTGCTTTGGGGGCAGGATTGATAGAATAGGAGCCCAAAGTGGACTTGGCTGCAACAGTTTTAGGGTAAGGAGATCTGGAGATGGGTTAGGGAGAAAAGAGACATATAGCCATGCTAAAATTCAAGCAGAGGTAGAGGGGTTCACTACCAAGTGAAATCCTCAGCAGGTGCAGGGACTAGATACATTTCTCCCTTTGAAATATATGATTCTTGCCTTTGGGACTATCTGTAGCTACAATATGTTTAGGAAGCTGTAACAATAATGCTTGATTCTCCAAGGGGGTATCACCAGATGTATTAGAGAATTAAAACTTCCCTAGGACCAAATTGTTTTATAATGTGAGGGGCTTTCATTTATTTTCCTCTCCAGAGTTATAAAATTAAAGGGTCAAATAGAATGAGTTGGTGATGGTGGTGGTCCTTCATTTTTGAAGAGGGTCAATGACATTATGATGTAAATGAAGTAAATAATAAGGTAAAATAGTGGATAATAGTTGACCTCTTGACTTGCATGTGAAGTGGATTTAAGTGAGGCAGAGTTGCACAAAGTCATCAGCCTCATTCTTTTCCAGAGTCACCGAAGTCTAGAATAAAATAGAATACATAAGGATTTCTTTAATTACCCTTTATGGTCTGAACTGTCTGTTAGTTCTGGAAGCCCAGGGGATCCACTTTAATATGCTAAGGAAGAGTGGTTTAAGAGATCAAGGATAAAGGGTGTTCTTTGTCCATTTTGTACCTGCTATCCATTCCAATCTCATGCTACCTTCTCTAGGTCATCTAGCTGGGATATTGCTAACCAAATATGTCTGTCTTCTCTTTGTAGTTCTGAAGATAATGTACAAAGAGGAAAACAAGTGCTGGACCCAGACAGATCAAATCCTTTGGGACTTTGACTCTCTTTTGTCCATTTGTTATTAGCAAACTGGGCTTTGAATAAGCTCCTGGCTCAAGCTACAGCTCTTTTGCCGTTTCACAAATGTAATTTTGAAAGTAGACAAAATGGTGTGATGGTGTGATGGCGATTTTTGCCCATTCATTAGATCTGAGTTTAAATTCTAAGCTGTTCAAGAATAAATAAATTTCAGCACCATGGACAGAAACAGCCGCTGGCTGGTGTGATTCTTTGTTTCTTAGGGGGAAACAGTGGGGGAATTTAGGTCTATTCCGACTATTACATTGTCAGCAAAAATTTCTTTCTTTAACAACAACAACAAAATCAATTAACCAGAGAGTCACCTCTCATCATATCTACGGAGGCAAAGAAAATTCATATGGCTATTTATTTAGACTGATTCGAGTGGAGTTTTTCTCCTGTAGAGGATAATGTAGTTCATATTTAACAGTGTATGGTTTTTTCCTTTCCCATGAAATTCCTCATCATTTTTTTGACATACAAGTTTTGGGGCACATATTTCTAATAAGGCAATTCTGAGAGCTAAATAAACATCAGGCATGCTTCGTAGGAGTTGACTGCTGGGGTTGGTCTGGCTTGGCATTATTTTTGGTTACTAGATAGAACTAGAATTGAAGGCAGGATGAAAGAATAAAAACGCTCATTAAGCATAAATGAGGTTTTAAAAAGGCTTACTAACCTCCTGAATTGTAACATCTAAACTTTAAAATATAATCACCATTCCATCTTCATGAGAGATCTAGGGGACTGAATTATTAGTCTCTAACAACAGTTTGCAGCATACCCTTGAGGAAGGTGCAACTCTATTATCCTTTTACCGCCCCATGGAGTCCTTGTAAAATAGCACCATGCACTCCTTGTAAAATAGCAAGAATTTCTCAGGCAGCAGACGTTGGCTGGAGACATGGGTTAGCAGCCTTGTTCTCAGTAAGTACAGAAATTTGGAGAAAAAAGGAAAAGGAAATACAGTAGCCATTAGTCTCCGTGTTGGATGGAAGACAAAGACAGGGCAAGGATTAGTGAGCTATCCTATTCACTTCATCACGAACAGCAGGTTGAACATGATGAGCACTTATGACAGAGAGCCAAAAACAGGCTCTTGTCAGGAGCATGGCCCTTTCAAACTCATTATTGAATAGAACACTAACTAGAATTATCTAGAAGCTTACCACTTCCCAGTGATAATGCTACCCAACTGAGAAAAGCACCACATCACTTTGGCACAAAGTAGAAAAAGATCTCATTTGAAAGGAAGAACTTCAGTGTAATAAAATCCTTGAATAGCTAGTGAGAGGTGGTGGGCTTTCCATCCTTACCACGGATGATTTAGCATGCACATACCTAAGAAGTCATCCAGATGATTACTTCCTTGACCTTGGAGAAGTGACAGTGTTCTCTATAAAATGAGGTGGTTAGGTGCTGTGATCCCTAATGTCCTTTTTAGGTCTATTCTACTATCTCCTCATATTCTTTGCTTCTCTGGGTTTTTCATTTTAGTTTCACAGGCTGTTGGTTCTGAAGGCCATAACCTCCCTCATGATAATTCATCCAGTTTTTGATACCAACAAGAGAATATATTAATCTTAAAATTCATACATGTACTTTTGTAATTATGTCTGCCAGAATGAATCCTAGTGTACACTCATAGAGAATAATGAAATACACCTACACCCCCTACTCCCTGTCTACCTTTCTCACGCTTTTTGTTTTTCAGAAGGATGTATGGGGGAAATTCCTAAGCCCTTTTGGCTACAGAAAGGCAATTAAATTCTTTGAGGTTCCTAACCCAAAAGGCAATAGATATAGGGGCTGGCCAACTGGGACACATTTGCAAATACACTATAGGATATTCAGAGACAAATAAAATCTTGGTGTCCTTCTGACTTAGGTCACAAGAATCAGTCATCAATATGTCCCAGACTTCACTGTCTCAGTAGGAAGAAGCTGGAAGTAGCCAGATACTATAAAATTTTAGGAATGAGACTAAGAGGTTGGCCTCTAAACTGACACAAACTAATCTCCAAATAAGTGTTCACCCTGAGGAGAGCTCCTGGGACAGTGGTAGCAGATCTATAGAATCCCATTTCATCTGACTGCTTCTTTTGCAAAGGCAAATTAGGCTATCTTTTGCCTCAATTTTTCTTAGCCTTTAATCACTGAATGGGCATTGCCTCAGACAATCTGAGACCTGGGAAAAATCTTAGCTTAAAAGGCCAAGGTCTCCCACTGCATCTGGGGCCATTTACAGTTGTTCTGACTTATGTCTTGCCAGTAGACTCCAGTGACTCTGGAGGACAGAATGGGGCTGATGACTTTGCACAGCTCTGCCTCACTTAAATCCAATTCACTTGCAAGCAAGACATCAACCTCCTGATCTCACTGTTCCTCTTTGAGAATGAAGGATGGACAGCAATCCTAGATTCATAATTTTTATGTACTGACTACAAAGGGAAAAGACAACTAAAAAGTACCACAGAAACTAGAGTGAAGGACACAGACAAGGACATTTTATTCTCTGACATGTTATGGTTACAATGAGGACTTCCAAGTGCCAAAAGTTCAAATAAAAATATTTTTTGTACAAATTAAAAAAAATACTATATATACACATTGGAATTAGCTTACATTATTTTATAAACAAACAGTGCAAACAGAAAAAAATGTTACCATTGAAATGACTGTTGCAAGGCAATACTGCACATTAACACTGCACAGGTTCTCAGGAGGGGCCCCAGAAGCCCTTTCCCTAAGACTGTCCCATCAATGGATGTACGTCATTGCTCAGATCTGTATCAGAACAGCTTCACAGATAGCAATATCCAGAAACACAACTTCATTTCTCTATCAGCTCTAAGA
The DNA here is from genome assembly GCA_028658325.1 of Potorous gilbertii. Taxonomy (NCBI): domain Eukaryota; kingdom Metazoa; phylum Chordata; class Mammalia; order Diprotodontia; family Potoroidae; genus Potorous; species Potorous gilbertii. Next base: position 38,821,436 of record CM053771.1, on the reverse strand, counting down.
ACCTGTTAGTTAAAATAAGCAAATGATCTGATTAGGTCGTCAGCCAGAGAACGTGGCTTCATTATTTGTCCTCCTTCCATGTTTAGTGAAACCTTGAACGTGGGGAATCTTGGAATGTCACATGGGGGATGAAAGCCAAAGAATAATCCTCTTATACTGTGATGCTTATGTTAAGGTGCCAATCCACATAGCCTGCAGTGCCTGGAGACTGTGCTGAAGGTGTCAAATGCTGGTTTCTTCCACAGAACAGATGCCTGATGGTGACTTGAAGCAGTGAGAATCACATTCCCTCTTTTGGAGGTGAAGAAGCTGTTGCCTTCAGGTTTTCAAAACAGGGATGATATAAAGACACAAAGTCAGGAAAAGGAATGTAGGGCCCCAGAGGGTTCTGGTGTTCTCCATGAAGAATGATCTGGGAAGCTCCAGTCTTGGTTAGCTGAGACTTTACCACTGTTTGCTTCTTGGCCACAGTGATTGCCTGGTGATGTATAATCCCATACTCTGACAGTCTGTGCACTGGGATGAGAAATTCCTTGGAGCCTGAAGACATGGTCATATGGATTTGCTATCCAGATGAGAAGACAGACTTAAAGGAGAACCTGTCATGTCATTTATGAGAGGTAGATGGGAAAGAAAAATGTGAGGGCAAAACTCCTGTTCAGTAGAGTGCAATTCTCCTGGTTTGTGCAGTCTCTGTAGTGCAATAGGTTTCCAAAGCTCTTAGTAATCTTAATAAGATTTTTAAAAATGAAAAAAAAAAGAAAACTAGTTTGTTACTACAGTATCTTGTCTCTCACATGTTAAAATGGTGTTGGCCACAGCAGTTAGCTGAATTCACAATCAGTCAGAGATACCCAGTTTAAAGGGATGTGGCATTTTGGTCCTAGAAATTTCCTGGATGATGGGGAATTTCTTCTCCACTGCATCCAGAAAAAGTGAGTAATTAGAAACAAGTAACAGTAAATTTGGTCAAAGTGATAAAGAACCTTGGGCAGAGTGAATCCAAGTCAGATGCACAAGATTCACAAGAGCACCTTACTCGAGGGAAATTCACTTTCCAAGGTGCTGATTTTAAGAAATGAACTACGAGCCAGGACTGATCCCACTTCCCAAACCAGAGCAGTGTGTGACCATCTGAACCTAAGCCCAAACCTGCGGAACAGTGATGGAGGAAGACAGGAGCTGAAGCAAGGCCTCAGCTCACCTTCAAGGAATGAGGAAAAAACTAAAATACCAGAGGATGCCATTCATGATACCTTGGGTCAAAGAGTAGAGAAGCATCAAGTGGGCAGTTAGATGGAGAGAAGATGGCTGAAAGGAGCAGCAGAGGGAAAGGAGAGGTCCCAGCCACCAGGACCTGATTTTGTCAGGTGCACTGCTCAGAGAAGGAGCCGCTCCATTGGAAATGGAATAAATAACAGCTACCAGAGGAGATGAGGCTGCTTGCAGTGCAGAGTGCCTTTAACCCAAAGCCTCAAGGAGACGCTAAAATCTATGCACTATTGGGGAGGGAAAGAAGTCTGGATGACCTCTATCTGCTTTGCACAAGCAGAAATCATGGGGTAATGTGAGGACCACAAAGCCTGCAATCACTGTGGCCTAGAAGCATGGCTGGGGAGGATGTGGCTGGGGCACATTGGATCCAGAGCCCCTCAGCCCTCACTGGGAGAACCAGGAGGGTCATCAACACACATTAGGTCTCACCTTTCATTTTTCTGAATCAAAGCACACCTGACAGCAGTCAGAAGTTAAAAGCAATGGCCCATGTAAGTAGTTTCTACCATTGTGTAAAAATTCTACATAATTTTAGACTGAAATGAGACAATGTGACCCAAGGGTGCCTTGCTCTCAGGTAACTTTGGGTGATGCTAAATTCCTTTGGGTTGCTTCACCAAGAAATCTGATGGAGCTAAAAACGCTTTTGCTTAGTTATCTTTGGAGAGGAAAAAGGGTCTGAGAGAATCCCATCTACTAGGTTCACATAGGCAGAGCAAGACTAAATTGTAAGAGGGCCAAAGGCAACTGGAAACATGGAGGGTAGAGGGGAACACTGGGATGGATATGAAGGGAGAGCTCCGCCCCAAAATGGACTGTCTGCTGAGGGTGCACATATATTTACATCCTCGTGAAATTGAAACCTTTCTAACACCAGGACTAAAGTTCTAATTCACTGTGCTTCTGGAATGTGCTAGCAACAAACACAAGCTCAGGGGCCACCAGAAGAACACTTGCTGACCCCAAAAAAGCATGAAAGTGGTCTTTAAAAATTAAAGAGATGACCAAGTTAAGAATTACATATTGAGAAGAAATTTCTGTAAGGTTCTCACTTCCTCAAATTAGTAATTCATTTAATTTTATAGCTGGCAGTACAATAGTGCCTGCCGAAACTCAAATCCCCTTTCCTCACCTAAGGCATCTGCTGCAAAAGGAAAGCTGCAATGAGGAGTGCACGGGATGAAAAGCTCTAAGTTTCCTCCTCTAGTGCGTAGGGCACGGCTCAGCAAGGACTGATTTGAACCTCTGTTCCCCAGGCAGAGGTGAAGGAAGAACCAGGGGCCTGTGCAATCATCTGATGGCAAGGAGGAGAGCAAGAGGGGCATGAGAAGATATCAGCCAGGGGAAGGCTCTCTGATAGGCAGCAACTCTGATGCTACCTAAAGCCCCTCACATCTCTGACCAGCAAAATGTTTGACAATTCCAGTTTTGCGTGCACGTGGGTAAAACCAACTGGTGAATCCTCCATGCCCTGGGAGAGCAGAGATCCAGGGCGGAGTGTAAAGGAATCACCCTGTGACTCTCCTTGTACTTGGAGGGTGAGTGGGTGGGGGTCAGATGGTCTGATAGTGCTGTCTTAGTCTTCCTTGGAGAAATTCATAGGTCAAGTTGTGCCGGGTAATAATCCCAACAATCTGATGAGGAGAAAAAAAAAGACCAAAAGTCAGTTGTGAGGAACTCACACACAAAAATGACAACAGTTTGCTCTGCAAAACTAACCTAGGGAAGAGAAAGCTGCTGCTACTAATGCTAATAACAATACCAATTATAGCACTGCTTAATTGTTTTGCATTTTACAATTTCTAACATACTTCATCTCATTTGATCCCTAAGCCTCTGAGATGATTAAATGCTTTTTTTACAATAATGGTAACAACCTGTCTCAGTGGGGGGGAAGGGGAGGAAGGGACAGAATTTGGAACTCAAGACTTTTTTATAAAATGTTAAAAATTATTTTAGCATGTCATTGGGGAAAAAATAATTTAAAAAAATCATTAAAAAGAAATGCTCATTTCAGGAAATGTTGTTTCTATACAAAAAAAATCAAAGATAAACCTATAAATCTTTTGGTCTTCCTAGTAAATGCTTAATATTTATTGATTGAGAAGATTTCCAATTGCTCAGCTGGTAGCCAGGACTGACACACCCCCTGCCTTACTCCAGTCTCCCTCTAGCTGGTTTTTACTACCTGCCAGCTCAGTTTCCCTTCTCTTATCACAGCACCCACACACGACCAGCTGCCAAACAACAGTAAGTCTTGGTATTAGGAAGTCATGCCCAACAGCCAGCCCGCAACAACAGTAGGTGCATCTCTGAGAAAGACAAGAGCACCAGAGAAGGAATTCTCCCATTCAGAAGGCTGTGTAAGGCTAGGAGACAGGCTCACGACAAGGATTACAGTCAGGAGAAGCCTGGGCAACAAAGGGACGGGCTGAGTCTGAAAGAAGAAAAAAATAGAGGCCCACTGTCCCTAGTGAATGGGAAACAGGACTTTAACTCAGGAATTCTCTCTCATGGCCCCTGTCTGGCAGCTGCTGGTGGAAAGCTGGGGACATCTGCTGGCCACATGTGGTAAGGTCGGCTCATGCTGGCCAGCCCCTACAGCACCTTCATCATGAGCATGCAGGGAGTCTTTCTTTCTTCCAAGGCATCCTTTCTACCAGGGTCAGACTTAACTACCACACAGAGGTCGGGTTAGGTCACCGATCTGCCCAGAAGCTTCAGCAGCCCCAGCTCTCTGCTATCTGCCGAGTGAAGTTCCACCAATCCATGTTTGCAGCCTCATGTCAACAGTTTCTCTGCTTACTGCATACTCCTGCCCAATTTTAATGCCCTCCTGCTTAATAAGGTCCAGGGACTTCCTATCCTGAGGTAACACACAAAAGTCTGTCTGCCGCCCACAGTCCTTTACGTCCCAGCCCCTGGACCTAGTCCAGGCACATCTGGGAGCCTGCCTTTCCTGACACATGACATTCCATTTTCCATCTCCAGGCGTGTCCTCATGCCTGGAATGTTCTTCCTCCTCACTACTCTGCCTCTCAGAATCCCTAGATCAAGCACCTCCTATCTCAGGCCTCTCCTGACTTCTCACTTCTCTTTCAACACAATTACCTTATTTATTTTCCAGACTTATTGACATACATGATGTTTCATTCTGTTTTTGTGTCTAGCAAAATGCCCAGCCTGGAGTGAAAACCTGATAAACACTTGTTGATGTACTGACCTCTCCGTACACTTTGCAGTTTCCCACCTCCCCATGCTCATGCCCCTGTCTCTGCCTCCTTTGCCTTGTGGATTCTGACTCCAAGGCCACAGCCTGTAGGAAAGCCAGGAGTGACTTTTGATCAAGCGAATGACATGGACCACTGGCGATGTTGCTACTGTTACCCCATGAGTGGTAAGGAGCATAGAACTAGGTCATGGGAATCAGTTCTGCTCATATGCAGAAAAGCTTTAATTCATACTGGATGAATTACAAGGATTCTGTCTGGAACATGCAGACATTGGCAGTACAGGTGGGAGACCCCAAATGCACAAGCTCTCTCTCCATAGCTCAGAACACACAAGTCATGAAGACTTACCTCCCCCACTGCATTCACCACTGGCAAGTGTCTGAGGCCCATTGTTCTAAACAGATTGAAGACTTGTGAGACATGGGTATTCGGCGAGACTGTAAATGGTGATGGGTTCATGTATGGGGTAACATCCTGAAGAACAAAGGAGTACCTGGATTACCTCCAATACATCCTACTACCAGCCCCATATGTAAGGGAGGTAAGTCCTGGGTCAGAGTCTACCCTTTGACATAGGTCATTTCAGTCATCACTGCTTAGCCCTCTAGAGAACTCAAAAATTAAGCTGTAGTGGAATTGCTGATGTGCATCAAGGCATGGGAGGGACCACTGTGGTGAAAGTTCAGATATGGACCCCGCCGCTTCCCCCACAAACCAGGTACCAATCACACCCAAGAGATCCCAGCACTGCCCAAGGCAGACTCATTATAGTGGAGTCCTCCCTCTAATATCAGTCTCCTGAATCCTGACAAGATGCCCCTTCTTACCACAATCATCCGGGGGTTCAGCAGGGTCAAGTCCAGGTCGTGGATGTCCGGATAGCGGGGATAATCCTCAGCCATCTCGGCATAGGAGAGCCGTGGCTGGCTGGCACTCTGCAGTTCAAACCAGGACAGTGTTCCATAAACAATCCCATCTAAAGAGGCTGGTCCCACTTACTAGTTGGGGTTTGCCACAACATCATCCCACTAACTTGAGAGACTGAAAAAAGTCCTCATCATTATCAACTAGTCTCCTTACTAGTTGCTTCCATCCCATGACTCCCTCACTAAACGACTCCCAGTGTGCATCAGAAAGACTCCAAACTCATCTGGATGTAAAGGTCCCACATGATATGGAGCATGTTACTCACCCAACCTATCTCTTACTACAATAGGTGGCACCCTGGTACCATGGGAAGAATGCTGGCTTTGGAGAACCAGGACTTGGGTCCACTCCCTGACCTTGCCAAGTCCCCTTTCCTCTGGGTCTCAGTTTCCACATCTATAAAATGGCACAGGGAAGGACAGGGGGCAGAGCGGGGAAGGGAGAGGCAAGTTGGGCTGGACGGTGTCTAAGGACTCCCAGCTCTAAATTGATGTTTTGTCTTCCCCACACAGACCTGACACCCGGCTAGCTCGGTTTCCTCAGTGAGGAAATTACATGATGAAGTTATAAACTAATAATAACTATGCATTGTGAGAGAAGACTTAGGAATCTGATCTAAGATCATTAACACTCGTCTCCCCATGCCCATCCCAACTCTGAACCTCGACAGGCTGAAGAAGAGTAAAACACTGGTGTGGACCCATGAGCCAGACTCCAAATGCAAGTAACTTAGAAGTCAAGTCTCTGAAGAAGGAGCCTCTGGACCTAACTTTATACAGCTCACACCTGAGGGTTTCTGTCAATACTTATCTCTGGGCAATGTGCAGGAGGCCATTTTGGGGGAGGAAAAATGACAAAGTGTAAAGTGATTTTTAAAACTTTTACGACTCACTTAAAAGTAAAGGACTGGGGAAAAGATCCTGGGAACAATTCGCCACACCTACTGGAGAAAAGCTCCATACAAGAATTAATGTGACTTCTTTTGAAAAAGCAAACGTAAGAAACTCCTTCATACTGGAAATCCAAGATACCGTCAAGAGAACAACCCAACAGTACAAGAGCAGAGACCACTGAGAAGACTGAAGACCTCACCTGGAGGAAGAGATGGCCTCACAGACCACAGAGGAGACAATTGAATAGAGGAAGAAACAATGACAAAAACATAGTCACTGGTGACATCTCTTTTCTCCATAGAGAGCATGCTCATGTCTCCTGTCATCAGAATCCATTATGAAGTTAAGACTTACCGACTGATTTTCAGAATAGCAAACTCCTCGGACCAGCAACGTGACAAGCTGTGATCGAAGAATCAGGCCGTGAAAGGTCAAAGGGCGGAAGCGTTCCTCCATGGTCCAGTCTTCACTGGGGGACTGGTCCGGGTATAGGTTGGGGTAGGGTGTGTATCTGTCATACAAAAATCAGAGTAAATGCTTCAGGTTTAAACTAAGCAAGCCTCCAGAGAACCTAAGTGCCATTTCACAGCATCTGCAAAAAGGAACATTTCTATGTCCCTGACAACAACTTGTCATTTCATTTACAGAAAGAATGGAGATGAGACCATCAGAAGAATCAAGCAGATGAATAGTTACCAGCAGAGGGGGAAGTGAGCTGGCTCCTGGTGCCCCAGAGCCTGTTGGGAGTCTCACCTCCTCTCCAGCATCTGCTGCAGGAGGTCCTCCTTCTCTGCAGGTTCCTCCGTGGCTATGTGCTCATCACACATGTTACGGAGCTCACTCGATGGATAGGATTTCATGGACTGGCTCCTTTTGCGCTGCTCACCAGCCCGGGTGAGAATGCTAGATTTCTAGGAGAGGGAGAAAAGGCTGACGAGGAGGGCAGAGGGCTTTTAGAAATCCAAATGAGTGGAAGGGGAAGGGGGAAGGGAAGGATTATGGACTATCTCTCTTGGCCGACCTCTATGGCACTATGCTCTGGATGAGAACTCAGGTTTAAAGAGACAGTCTTCCGATATCACCAGAGGAGAAAGGGAAACTCTCCTAGTGGTGTCCTGGTATATAAAGATCTGGAAAATCAATCCTGCAGATGTAGAGAGCTGCTCATGGTAGTTAACAGCTTAGGAGGAGTAATACAAGTTGGTTTTATTTACTTCCCTATGTGTACTTTCTGGGGGCAAAGTTATCTGGGTCCAATTTGGGGGGTGAATAGTGATGATCTGTACTTATTCTCACGCTGCTATTTGAGGGGAGTTTTCTGGTCTTCAACGGAAGAGAGATTTCATGTCAATGAGATCACAGATGGTTAAAGTACATAAACGTATATACAGTGTGTGTGTGTGTGTGTGTGTGTGTGTGTGTATACATATACATATATATTACATAAACATATATACAGTGTGTGTGTGCGTGTGTGTGTGTATACATATATATTACATAAACATATATACAGTGTGTGTGTGTATACATATATATATATATAACACAAACATATATACAGTGTGTGTGTGTGCATGTGTGTGTGTGTGTATATACGTATATATATATAACATAAACATATATACAGTGTGTGTGTGTGTGTATACATATATATATTACATAAACATATATACAGTGTGTGTGTGTATACATATATATATATATTACATAAACATATATACAGTGTGTGTGTGCGTGTGTGTGTGTGTATACATATATATTACATAAACATATATACAGTGTGTGTGTGTATACATATATATATATATATAACACAAACATATATACAGTGTGTGTGTGTGTGTGTGTGTATACATATATATATATATATATTACATAAACATACAGACATATAGACAACTTTCAACTCCAAATGTAAATATGACTAAAGTGGTCTGAGAGACAGTAACTCCATTTTCCTCCTCCCTTTCTCAACATAAATCTATTTTCCTTACCTTGAATTTTATGTTGTTACTGATCAGCTGGTTTCCTTTCATGAATTCCTTCTCATTGCCCCGATTCTCTGTCACCACAGGGAACGCATGATGGACAGTGGTTCGCAGGATGCTGACGAGAGACTGGATGCGAGTATGTGGGTAGACGTATGTCAGGTTGGGCTCCATGATGTCACTAGCTCTGAGCCTAGAAGGATGCAGACATCCAAGTTCGTTAGAGAGATTGGATTCCCAAAAGGAGACCGAACCTTAACAGGGCATGGAACTAGTTCCTAAAGACATGCTCATTTCAACATTCAAGTAGGTCATCTTGTAGACGGTCATGAGCTTTGACTCTTCTTATGTTAAAACACCTCACAGATTTACCATCTCTTCCAGTTATACTTATGGATTATCTGCTGGAGCTGTCCATAATAAGTTTATATGCTAGATTACGAGGGTGTTTACACAGTTCAAATTTTTTTGCTAGTAATGCAGCACTTTAATAGGCATATGTGGAAATTCTGTAAAATGGATTGTTTTTATTTGTATGCATGTTTTATTTTGTATGCATGTCATGTAATCAAAATTAAAAACCAGCTGTTCTCCTACACACGTAGTCCCCAAATGATGTTTCATAAATGATTTTTCTGAACTTTACATAACACTTTGACAGGCTTTTGATGAAAGAAAACAAATCCCCAAACTCTGACTAATTTCTGTAATTGAAACACTTCTTGTGCTTAGAAACTAGAGTGTCCTCTTGTCAATAACATCTTTAAGCTCAAGTCCTAGTAGTAGGATCTCTCACTCAAAGAGAACGAGGTTTTGCAGATACTGTTATCCTCCAGAGAACAGAACAATTCATAGCTCCCCCAGGAGTCTAATGGTATATTTTGTTTTTCTGTAGACCCAGCCACAATGAATTTTATCATTTTCAGCTCTTTGCCAACTTAATGGCCAAAAAAGATGGTCATTCAAAATTGTCATCATTTTAATTTCTTTGACTGTAAGTCTGAACAACTTTTTAGGTTGCTAGATTTCCTCTTTTAAGAGCTGCCTATTCATATTATTTGACCACTTATCTGTTGGGGAAGGGATGTTAGTCTTATAAATTTGTGTCAATTCCTCATTGGTTTTAAATGTCATTTTTGTCAGACATATTTACGGCAAAACATTTTCCTAATCATTTTCTTTCTGTTTTATTTTGGAAGCATTGCTTTTTGTTGCCCATAAATTTCATTACTTTATTTCCTGTAACTTCTCTTATTTATTGAATATTCTCCTCTTTTCCACAACTAGTATAGATAAAAATTATTCCACAACTTTTTTCTTTTTATGTGTCTAAAAGAGCCACCATTTCATGAAGTCTGAACAATTGTGGCTGGGAAATTTTTAGTGCTGTATATAAGCCTAATAAGATGCTAGACTATCAAAGCTCCTTTCTTTCTATGTCAGCTTTTTTTTTTTTTACAACTTGTCTTTCTAGTTCATTTTTAGTAGGTTCTAAACCCAGAAGTCTTTCCCATCTCCCCAAATGTCATTCTGTCCCCAGCTCTTTTCCACTTGGAAACTTTGAAATAAGATGGACCCATCGCCTCACTTGTCCATCTCCACTTCTGTCTCCCACTCAAGAAGCGGCACTCCCCGAAGTCCCACATGGATGTCATAAATGCCTTTGTTGAAGAAGTCCCCAGTCCATTTGGCCACCTGCAACACAAAGCAAGGACCTGAGAGAATCCAGGCAGAAGGTAAAACTGACCCATTAACTGGGGAGGGTAGTAGGCACTTACCATCAAGGTGATCATAATGGGGAGCCCGTACGTGATCTCGTTGGTGGACTCTATCAAGATGACGGTAAGGCTGATGGTCATTCGAACCACGCCCCCCAGGAACGCTGCGGCACCAATCAAGGCGAAGGTCCCTGAATAGATGTGGCCCAATCCAATGTAGCTAATAAGAAATGAGGTCAAACATGAATTAGGATCGCATGGTTGCTGGGGTGGGAAGCAGGGGAAGAAACACATTCTGTGACATTTGCATGCCCACACACACACAAAGCACCTTTTCAGAATGTTGGCGACTAAGCGTCCAAAAGCAGCTCCACAGAGCAGGGAGGGCACGAAGAGGCCGCTGGGAACCGACATGCCATAGGTCCAACATGAGAGTAAGAAGTAGAGGACAAAGAACAAGGCCAGTGTGATGGGGCTGAAAGTCCCTGCAAGACCAAAGAGCAGCCCGAGTCACACAGGCAAGTGCTGACACAACCACCTCAAGGCCTCAAACCCAGAACCTTGTGTCACGGCTTAGAATTCCTACAAGAGGTTCAGGGTCATCTTCCCATGGAATAGCCCAGCTTGGTGCTTCCCATGGAAACGGCTCTTTGGCCTGAGGTGGGAGGGAAGGATTGGCTGTCAGTGGACACAGTGGGTACAATGGGACCAGCAAGTCTCCATCTTTCAGAACTCACCATCCTGGTGAAAGAGCTGCAGGATGGCAGATTCTTGGGGATTGAAGAACAGTGTTGCCATGTCATTGTAGGTCTCATTGGGACAAAAAAAAGTTTTGATGCTTGCATTCACATCTTCAGAAGTGACCTGATGATTGGGAACCAAACAGCTGTTAGATAGCCGCATAACCAAAGCACATGTTCAGTCTTCTCAATGGATGCTGCCTACGCAGAAAGTAGGGCCTGGAAGCTCTCACTACAAATAAAGTGGGTGGCAAAATATGAAGCAAGCAATTCCAGTGCTGAATTATTGGGAATGCTTATGAAAATGAGAAAAAACAAGCAGTACAAACAGCCCAGGATGTCTCTGCAGCTATCTGCTTATACATGGAGTGCACTGCCTCAAATATTGGGTTAATCTTTTGGTAGTCCACAATCAACCCTGTGTGTTATGGTCCCATCAAACTATAGAAGGATGGATGGGACATAGAAGAGACAAAGGGCTTGGACCCGTGGAGGGGGAATAACTTAAATATGCAAATGAAGTGGGGGCACATTTTGACTCAAAGGAGCTAGTTTAGTTTTAGGGAAGAAGCTTCTGTCCTATTGTTACTAGAAAGAAATGCCATGTTTCTGGATTCTCCTGCCCATGCTTACAGCTTTTGTTTAAGTCTTCTGAAAATCCAAGTTGGGGGACTCCCAGTGCATTTGCATGGCTCTTTCAGCAGCTCCCCTCTCCCTCCTCACTAAGATTTAATTCTCTGCCTTCCAAAATTCATGATTGTGAGCTCTCCCTCCCTCCTTCTCCCTCTCTCTCTCCCTTCCTCAACTTTCCTGGGCTGACATCCCCCTACAGAACTTTAGGCAATGGGAATTTACCTATCCTTCCCTGGATGAGGGAAGTCTTTGGAATCTGCTCTCTAGAGTACATGTTTTCTTTTCCTTCTCTATCCCAAGTCCTATGACAAAGCACTCACTTGCCCCGCAGAGTTCCTGATGTTTCAACCCCCTACAACCAGCTCCTCCCTGAATAATTCTCTGCTGCATTTCGGCTGCTTACTGGGGGTAATCACAGAGCTGACAGAAAGAAGGTCCTGGGGGACTCACTTGACCTTCCAGGCAGGTTCAAGGGCTACATGGGCACAGTGGTAAGGGGAGGGAAGCAGATTCATGATAGTGGGGCTAGGACTCTTCATCATTTTCCATTAAGAAGGACGTCACAATATACCTACTGACCAAACACTGGGTTATTAAACCAGGCTGGCAGAGGACTGAGAATAAAATGTGAGGGCATCTTCCTCCTCAGGAATGAATCCTAGACCTTGCGGGGTATTCAGGACACAGCAATGCAACTAGGCTGAACCATGATGAGAGAGATGAATCCATTACAGGCAGAAGTGGGAATTAATCTTTCAGAGTTGGGAGGGAGAATACTTCTGAGGTACAAACATCAAAAGAATGAGGAGGGGAACCTTTGAGAAGAGCTAAGAAAATTATAAAACCTCTGGGGCCCTTGGCTGGAGAGCTCAACAGACTAAGCTGAGCCTTAAGGGAGAAGCAGAAGAAAGCTGCTTGTTCTGGGCTCAGAGGGCAGTAATAAAAAGGGGCCTTGAGCGTTTTGCTCTCCTTCTAGGATGTCCAACCCAATGCTCTAGAATAAAGAAGGCAGAACGAGAATTCTGGTGCGCACTCTCTAAGAAGAGCTGCACCCCTGTGGGGCCACAGCAAAGGCACAGGAGATGCTTGCAAATTCTGCCCCTCCATATGTATGGGGACCTTGTGGCAAGGGACAGAGTGTACCTGTGGCTGGAATGAGTCATTACCACTCTGACTTGCAGAGGATATTTGCCGGCACTCTCCCAAAATCATGGAAGCAACGAACACCACAACTGTGGTCATCAGGGACACCAACAGGCTTTCTAAGACTCTACAAACAAAACACAAACCAGACCCTGTTTTAAAAAAGTGCTCTTTAAAAAAAAAAAAAAAGCCTGTCTCAGAAAATCCTTTTCTATTAAAACTCCCCCCCACCCCACCCTACCCTCGGAAATGGCCCCCAGCCAAGGCACCTGCTTTCTGTGCTCAGACAGGGGAGGGCAGTGGGCAGCAGCTCATCAGCCACACACAACTATGTGGTTCTGCCCAGATGTTAGGGATGAAGGGATAGGCCTTTACACCTAAGCTTGGGAAAGTCCTTTGAGACAGGACCCCAGTGACACGCTGACCTCTCCTAGGCCCCCAAATAACTAGTCCAGAGATGTATTCACTCAAAGAACAGAATCTCTGATTTAAGATCAGCTCCCAAACTTGAGGTTCTGTTCTCCTGTTTGACATCCCAGGAAGGTGGCCCTGTGGCAGACACTGTCTAGATTGGATTTTAAATCTGGGGCACTGAGGGCACATTCCCAAGAGCTCCCATCCCTCTCCACATCTGGCTCCACGCTCTCCTATACAATTAAATGAGTCACGCCAGGCAGGGAGGAGGAGGCAGCAGCACAGATACCTGACAAGCTTAGGTTTCGGGTGCACGTTTCGCATACGGTACTTTGCAAGCCTCTTGTTCAGACAGTTGAATGTGGCTCCAAGGAGGCCCCCAATGACCCCCATCACGATGAAGAAACCTAAATCCACAGCTGTCCAGAGGTGACATTTTTTATCAGAGTCAGAGCACTGAGAGAAGAAGGGAGAGGGAGAGAGGGAGGGAGAGAAAACGAGCGTGCAGTGAGCACAAAGGAGAATAGAACAGAGGAAGACAGCCAAGAACAGATGCAGTACACACCCTCTGAACAAAGCCAGCGAGAAGCAAGGGAGTGATAGCCATGGTCCCCACCCCAGGAGCCCACCCAGAAGCAGCTTGCCCTTGTCATAGTAAGAGGGACAGGGCCACCACCAGCCTGGGCCTGCCCCCAGACCTTGTGCACTGCCATCCAACATGACTATGCCACCTTCCTGCTGACAGTCTGGCCGAAACAATCATCTCCTGCCAGGAGGTAATGGTTCAAAGAAAGCCCTTATAAAATGCCTAATTCCCTGGTCTTTCTCCAGAGACCTCCTCCTCTCCACTGCCATCCTGTCTCGATTCACTCCTCAACATTTACCGTACTCCCATCCCATTGCTCTCTCTCCATACCAGGGATACCAAACCCCGCAGCTGCCAAGACAACCCTTTGTTCTCAATCCCACTGGCCACTCCCTTCTCATCCACCTCAACCCCACCAATACCTGTCTCTCGTAATGAGGTGGCCCTTCTTGCCAAGGCAAAATCCTCTAGTCAGACAAGGGGTGGCATCCCATCCCATCTCTCACTTCTCTTCAAGTTCTCCCTGGCTGCTTCCCTACAAACATATCTGTGTCTTCCCCATCTTTGAAAATCCTCACCTAGTCCAAGCATCCTCACTGGCTTTCATTCTTCCTCCTCTTGTAGCTATACTCCTTGAGAAGGCAGTCTCTTCCTCTCCTCCCTCTCTCTTTTCTTAACTCTCTTCCTAGTTACCATTGACCTCTTAAGTGGCCAAATCTCCTTTTCTCTGTCCTCTTCCTTCTTGCCTGCCCTCTCTGCATCCTCTAACACTGTGATCACGCTTTCTTCCTTGATGCTCTGATATCTCTAGGTTCTTAGAACACCCCTCTCTCCTGGACCACTCTCAGTCTCCTTTGCTGGATCTTCATCTAGACCATGTCCGCTACTCATGAGTGTCACTCAGGGCTCTGGTCTGGGCCACCTCCTCTTCTCCCTCTATCCTACTTCACTTGGTCCTCTCATCAGCTCCCCCATATTAAATGTCCATCTCCATGCTATAGACAATCTATTTATCCAGCACTTATCTCTCCACTGACCTCCAGTCTCCTATTTTCCATCTCCAACTGCCTACTGGACATCTTGAAGTGGATATCCCATAGATAGCATAAGCTCAACATGTCCAAAAGTGAACATCTTCTACTGTGGAGGGCACCACCATCCTCCCAGTCCCTCGAGCTCATAACCTGGCTCCTCACTCTCTCATCCCCTATATCCAATCTGCTGTCAATTTGACCTTTGTAACATCTTTCCCATGGGGCCTCATCTCTCTTCTGACATTGCCCCCATCACCTCACACCCGAACTCTTTGCAGTCTGCTGGGTGGTCTGCTTGCCACAAATCTCTCTCGTTCCAGTTTAGCCAAGAGCAGTTCTGACCACATCACCCCCCATCCCACCCCTTGCAACTCAAATCGTCTGCAATGGCTCCCTGTCAACTCCAGGACAAAACAAACCCCCACCTACCCTTCCCAGCATGCCCCTACTCTGGGATCCCAGGCTACCGAGCTCCCTGCTATTTCCTTGCACCAGACCCTCTGTTGCCAGACTCAGTGTCTTCCTTTGCTGTCCCCCATGCCTGGAAGGCTCTCCTCCTCCTCCTCCTGGCTTCCCTGCCTTCCTTTGACTCTCCCTTCTACAGGGAATCTTTCCTATCCTCCTTCATTCTAGTGCCTCCTCTCTGGGGATTATTTACAGTTTGTCTTGTATGGAGATTGTTGTACAGTTGTTTGTGTGCTGTGTCCCCCACTGGGTTGGGAGCTCCTTGAGGGCAGAGACCACCTTTCTCCTTTCTCTGTATCCCCAGCACTTAGCACAGTGCCTGGCATACTGCCTGCCTAGGGGAGGGGGAATGCTTCTTGCTCCCCAATGCTACTTCCAGACTACCACTAACAATCCCTGAGTAACATCTCCTCCTCTGAAGTTTGTTCAATCAAAAATTATCCCCCAATACAGATACTGGGGACCATTACCTACAGACACTCAGGACAGTTTCTCTCTTTTCTTTTTTTGTCCCTAATTAATTTAGTGCCTAACTTAGACTCTCTCAATTCTTGACTTCATACCAAGGGAAACAACACACATACTGATATCCCCTCAAGGACCAAAACTTCCCATTTCCTCAGTCTACGCAGTCCTGAACTGGACTTCAGCTAAACAGAGATAACCTGGAGGTCGCCATCATGCATCAGCATCCCATTTCCATGTTCTTGAGCTCCATCTTTCTTTTCTTTGATCACAGTCCTTTAGGAGTCTACCTTTCCTGCCCCCTTACAACTCCTAACTTGGCTGATCCTAGTTATCTGTGATCACAAATCCCTCTGTCTGTTCTTCCATCTCAATTTCAATGTTGGTGAAACAGTTAAAACTCTCCACCTCTGTCCATTCTTGAACTACTTTGTCTTACTGCTGATGGCGCTGTGCAAACCCCCAACCCTGGATTCCTCCTACTATTAGCCTCCTTTGCACCTATTCAAAGGTGTTGCTGAATGGAGCCATGGGAAGTCACGAAAACTATGCTGACTAGGTCCACTATAAATTTCTATTAATTTCAAATCAGCTCTTACTGTAGCAAGGCAATCTGTCTGCTTCTCCGATTGATATCTTTCCTACCTTCTAACTGTTCTATACTTTCTCTGCCTTCCTCAAGCCTTCCACAATTCAATCCCTTTCCCAACCCTCTAAGCTAAGGATTTGAAAGCTATATGTCACCAAAGAACTAGGTCATTCACCAAGAGTTCTTTCCTTCCACCTCCCACAACTTGGCTACTTTCCCCCACTCCATCCTCCTTCACTCTAGCCCCTGAAGAAGAGCTGGTCCTTGCTTGCCAAGGCCAACCCTCCTATGCACCCCCTAGACCAGGTGCCTCCATCTGCTTCTAAATCCTCTGAAATATGGCTTCTGATCTCATCATTCAACTGAAACTACCCTCTCCCAAGTTAACAAACAACTGTCACATGTCATGGTCTTTACCCAGTCCTCCTCCTTCTTGAATCTCTGCCCTGTCTGCCTCTGTTCATTGCCGTTTCCCCTTACATGCCCCTTCTTCTCTCTGCTTTCATGACACCAAACTCTCCTGGCTCTCCTCCTCCTGTATGACGCTTCCTTTGCACTTTCCTTTGCTGAGCCTTCATCAACATTACTCCCACTAACTGTGGATGTTCCTTTCAATTCTGTCCTGGGCTCTCTATTATCTCACTTGGTGATCTCATCAGCTCCCACGGGTTCAATTGTGATTTCTAGGGAGATGATTCCCAAAATCTGATATCTGGCCTGAGTCTCTCCTTTACGCTAGTCCCCACAGGACCAAGTACCAAGTGGATGTCCTGTAGGGCATCTCAAACTCAACATGTACAAAACTTGTTACCTTTTCCCCAAACTCTCTGAACCTCTGAATTCCCTTGTTAATGCCTGTCACCCGGGTTCACAATCTCAGTCTAATTCACCCCCGACACTCACTCATTTGCTAAGTCTTGTCTTTTTTGCCCTTACAAAGTCTCTGGTGTATATCCCCTCCTCACAGCCACCTGCCTAGTTCAGGTCCTCCTCACCTCTCATCTGGACTATGCCAACACTCCTCTACTTCATCCCCTTGCCACCAGTGTCTCTTCCCTCCAACTTGCCCTCTATTCAGCTGACAAAAGGACATTACCCCTGGCTCAACCAACTCTTGTTGGTTACCCAATTACCTCCAGTACCAGTTACAGAGTCCTCTGTTTAGCACATAAAGCTCTTTGCCAGCTGGTTCCTTCCCACTGCCCAGTCTTCTGGCATTCACTGCCTTCCACATACTCTACGACCTAGTCATAGTGACCTACTCGTTGCCCCTTTTCTCTTTCCTCTCCTTGCCTTTGTACCTGATGCACCCCCTATCCCAGCCTGGACTACTGCTCACTTTCCTCATCTCCACCTCCCAGAATTCCTGGTTGCATTCAGACTGCTCAAATTCCTTTCATAGGCTTTTCCTGGTTCCCCAGGTGGGAAAGCCTTCCCCTGTAAGACGGCTTTCCATTTAACAGGTAAGAATCTTGTATGTAATGATTTCTTTACAAGTTGTCACCCCCATTACAACAAAAATTCCCTGAGGGCAGGGCCCACTTTTGCCCTTCTTTGGAGCCTGTGTTTAGCATATATAAATACTTAATAAATGATGCTGACTGGGTAGGAAGACATAGGCTTTGAATCCTCTGGTCCAAAGGGCAGGGCCAGGGCTCTTTGACAGTCTTTCTGACTGTTGCTTTTTGGCACATTCCAGACTGATTTTCAGGGAATAAGTCCAAAAGGTTGGTGGCTGGGGCAGTACTAACCTTAAACTCCCCAAAATTCAGCAACCCTGGGAGCTGGAAGGAACCCCAACTTCCAAACTGGATTCCAGAGCGAAAGAAGTTCAGGGTGAACGTGGCAGACATGGAACAAAAGAGCTGAAGAGAGAAGAAACGAGAACTGAGAAGTGGTGAGCTTGTCTTCTATGTGACATTTCCTCCCAGAAGTCAGGTGAGGAAGAAGAAATAGAATTAGTGGTATATGCTACATTCAGCACAGCTAGATTAGGTATGAGAATCCCAAAATTAGGGGGTAAGAATAGAGGCATGTTAATGGAAAAAGCCCTGGGTTCTAGCTGTGCGGAGATGACTGTTCGCTGGATACCCAACAGAGGGGATTCCTCCTCAGACCCACAGGGCACCTGAAGTCCCCTTCGGCCTGAGAGTCTGTGGTCCTGACCAGGAGACAAACTTGACAGTGAGGTGGTTGCAGCCTCTATGGGGGTCTAGACCCTATCTAACTCACAGAGTTGTTGGGAGCACAAAATGAGAGAAGGGGTTTTGTAAAGTGCTTTGAAACAACGTATTTTCAAGCTGATGCCAAGGGCAGAAACTTGTCCCCAGTTCCCTCCTACTCGTCTCCTCTAGTCTCCCTGGAGCTCCAGTGGTCAAGTGCAGAACAAAAAGTGAGAAATCTGATTCTCTGCAATAATTGCATTCCTGTTTTAAAGTCAAACCCAGGAGATCTAGTAAGTATACTCTTAGCTGGTAAGGCCTCCAGCTTTGCAGTCAGTTCACATGGTATCCCACATTTCAAAGTCACATTTTACCACTTTCCAAGTGAGTCCCTGGTTCCAGAAGGATGACCCCTCTTCCAAGCTGAAAAGGGTGCCCCCAATGGGGGCCCCAAAAGCTGCAGCAACACCTGCAGCTGCACCTGCTGACACAAAATCTCGCTTGTCTCTAAGTGGAAGAGGAAAGGAAAAAATGTAATGCTTTGAGATCACTCAGCATATCAAAGCCAACATTATGACCTGTTCCCTTGTGCTAACATAAGGGTGATTTTATCTTACATTTGAGTAGACAGTTAGGGATTTTGCATGTAATACTACCCAAAGGTACAAGTTCCTGGCACATAGGAGGTTTTTTATATACCTGAAAACTCCATGTTTATAGAAAAGCTCTCCAGCAGAGCAAAATCCTTCTATGAACCTAAATGTTCAAATCACTTCTCATCAACTGACACCTCAAGGGACAGATTAAAGATGTTCTATCATCAAAAGCCCAACCACTTTCTCGCTGCATCTGCCTTTCCAAAAACCTCTGCATCACTCTCCACTAATGCAAATGTCAAAGCCCTGGCTACTTCGAAAGAATGAGCTGAATGAACGAATGCTAAGGATGGAGAGAACAAAGAAAGCATCTCTGGACCATCATAAAGACTCTGTGTTATGTGCATGTGAATTATCTACAGCAGAGGTACGTAAGGCCCACATCAGGCGCCCAATTAAAATATAAGGTGGAAAAATTTACAAAATAGATATATAAAACATATACAAAATATGCAACCACATAGACAGTAAAAAATAAGACACAAATCACGTGGTCGGCAGGGGCTGTCTGGGGGCCCCCATTTCTATTTGAGTTTGACCCCCAGAGTCTATCTTAAATTGTGAATCACTTCTCCCTCTACTGCCCCTCATGATTTTTAGCCTGATACTACGTCATTCATTTAAGCATTCTGTTTACTATCTCCAAAAGACTATTTAGTCTTCTGTTTACTATTTAGCATTCTGTTTACTATCTCCAAAAGACTATTTAGAAGCTAATTCCCATTCCCTTCATACCTGTCACTTCGAAAATATGGGAAGTTGAACTGGATTTTCCGCAAAGATATGCTCTGGAACTGAAAACAGGAGAAAAAAAAATTCAGTGGGGGATTCAAGGGCCTGAAAATATATGCTGCACCCAAATACCCCAGGAATTACCCACATACTCTATATCTTTTCTTGTGTACAACTACACTGGTAAAAACATAGCATTTGCTTAAGGAGGCATGAGAGATGGCACCCTGACTTCTGGGGCCATCTGCCCCGGGGTTGAGGAGGATATCAGCTCATTTTTGTATTCCTCTTTCCTAGCAGCTCAATTCATAGCTGGTGAATAGATTAATTTCTTTGTGGTCAGGGGCTTAGGAGATTAATAGCTGGGCTGTCAAACAATCAACTCCACTATGCTGTGGGGAAGAATTCAAAACAGCTGCCCCAAAACTGAAGCAGCTCCTCTTAGGGGATCTGGCTGCCAAGAGGCCACATTTTTCATTCTGTTCATCAGAGTGTTATGCTGTCCTCTGATCTTGGAACTCAGTCCCTTTGTTCCCTGTTAGCTCATTAATAGGATGGTTCTGACTGATGGTGGCTCTTTCCTGAGTAGCTGAGATGGCAGTTTATCAAAGAATGAAAGGAAGTCCTTTATTCACACTGTCATCCGATAGTCAGTGCCCACCTCCCATCGATACCTGAATCAAGTCTAGAAATTATGGCTCAAAACAACTGGAGGTTTCTCAAACCAGGGTAACTGCGAGATAACTTCCTTACCCTGAAAACCGCCTAAATCAGTAATTCCCCTCTGCTGTGGAATCCTAGCTGCGGCACTGAGTTTAACATCATAAGGTTCCATGAAACGAAGATGAAACTAAAATCACACCCCTACAAGGCGCCCAGCCCTGACTCGAGGGAAGGCTGAGCTGCTCTCACCTAAGAGGACTCTGGACATCATATGCCATGTGTTCTCAGGTTTGGGAACTTACCAAAACTTGTTGGTCCAAGTGACCCACTGTTCTGAGGGAGAGTAAAGCTTGTGATTTCAGTGTCTTTCAATCTCACTTAATGTTCTGGAACAAGAAACCCACCTTTCTCAGCCCAAGCAGATGCTGGGAAATACAAATTCTGTGGGAAAGTTTCCACAGAATTTTCCAAACCAATCAGGGATGACAAATTTCTCTCCCTTTTCTGGGAAGTATAACGTGAATGTACATATGTGGAGTCCCTGACATTACCTCCTGGATTCTCTTCTGTTCTGTCTCTGACAAACAGTTAGCCCTCCTCATCGAGGATGGCCCTGCTACTTGTATCTTCTCGTATCTTCTGGGACTTTGCCCCTTCTATTCTGCCCTGCTCTTTTCCTAATCTTTAGTCTCTCGATATCTGCTGGCGACCTTCCAAGATGCCTACAAACATGCCCAGGTTTACCCTATTGTCCATTGTCTTTCCCCCTTTCACAAACTCTTAGAAGAAAGCCCTCTCCATTCACCAGCTTCATTTCTTCATCTCACTCACTTCTCCACCCTCTCCTTTCAACCTTATCACTCAACTGATACTGATCTTTCTTATAACTATATCTGAGGATCTTTTCTTAGCCCTCACTCTTATTAACTTCTCCACAGCACCTGACACTAATAACTACCCCTACATTCCAGACTCTTCCCTCTGTGAGTTTTGGAGACGCTACTTTCTCAAAGAATCATCACTCACATCATGTCTGCTAGCCAAAGGTGTCCACCAAGGATGCCTGTCCATCTTCTTTTCTCTCTCCACAAGTTTTGTCTCAGTAATTTCATTAGTTTCCCCTACTGAATTACCCCAGTGGAGATGGCCTCCAGATCTGTAGATCAAGCTCCATCCCTCCATCCCCAATGCCTGCTGGACAGCTCCAAATGGCTGTCCTAAAGGTAGCTGACCATGCAAACTTAACAGTCATGCTGGGCTCTCCTTCCCTATCCCTCACCCATGTCCGATCACTTTCCACATCTGGCTGATCCTTCACCTACAACACCCATCTCCTTTGACTCTTCTATCCACCACCATCTTTTGGATGCCCACCACCACTCACTCAGTTAACTGCAGCAGCCTCCTGATTGGACTGGCAGTATCCAACCTCTCCTTTCCCTACCATTCTTCAAATAGCTGCCAAAACAATCTCCCTGAAGAACCATGCTGGTCGTGTCACTTCCCTGTTCAAAACCTTTAGGGGTTTCCTTAACTCTAGAATAAAATAAAGACTCCACACATCGGCATCTAACACCTTTCATATACTGGTTCCTCTCCAGGCATAATCCAAGTTATTCCCCATTACACCAAAGTGGGGAGTCATCAAGCTCAGCATTCCATTTCCTGACTCCATACTCTTGCAGGGATTTTCGCTTAACCCCAGGCCTATCACACCCTAGAATTCCCAGCCTCCTTCGTAGCTTTTCCACCTCTTTGTCACCTTCCTTTCCTGATGCCACAGTTTTTAGTGTTTTCTAGCTCTCTCTCCTTCTTTCCTTCCTTCTCTCCCTCCCTTCCCCCCTCCCCTCTCTTCCTCTTCTCTCCTTTCCTCTTTCCCCCTTCTCCTTGCTCTCTCTCCCTTTGAATTGTCCCCAGATACTTTTCTCTTTATAAGCTGTATCCCCCCGGAGAATGTAAGCTCCTTCCCAAGGTTAGATGGTTTCTAGGTTAGTGCCGATCTTCACATGCCCTTAATAAATGACTGCTCACTTGGGTTGCAGTCGGCCCCACCTGTCCTTGTAGCTTCACTTCATAAGACTCCGTCACACGTTAAGACAAAGGCTTTTGGGAAAAATCATTACTTACCTGGGGGAGCCCGGCGCCCACAACTGCGCCGCTGTGGATCATGGGGCCTTCCTTCCCCACGAAAAGCCCTGAGAACACGTTTGAAAAAATGGGGAATTATTAAGAGCGCAAAGAGTAGTGCCGGGACAAACAGCTAACAGCGACCATTATGAAGGGGGCTGTGAAAAGACTCACAAGAACTGCTACTGAGAGCCACACTGTGAGGCTGCAGAGGACATCTCTGTTAGGCCACAAATACCTGAAGTTGCCCTGGAAAGGAGGTCTGTTAAACCAGAGGCCAGCCAGATACTCAAGACAGTGTGGGAACACCCGAGGGTTCTCACTCTGGTCTGCCTACAATAGCATATGCCATCAGGATGAATCACACTGAAGTTCATGGAGGTGCATCAGGGAAACTATCTTGATCCAAGCCTAATATATGTGTTTAATGATGGCCATCTTGTTCTTCTCTCTGACAACTCAAGGATAAGACAAAAATAACAAGAAAACCCTTCTCACCTCCAGCCACGCTGAAAAGCACACCCAAAACCTTGCACGCCAGGGTTCGGAGACGGACGATACCCGGCACTTTCACACCATTCAGGTAGCATTTGATCTCTGGAATCCCAGAACCAGCTGCGACTGGCTGACAAGAGAACATGAGCACACATTATACACTTAAATTCTATTTCCCATCAAGCTAAGGAATATGATGATGACCTAGTAATAGCAGGTCACATTTGTGCAGAGGTTTCATGTTAGCGAAGTGCTTTCCCTCTATGATCTCACCATAGCGAGGTGATCTGGGAAGCTTGCAAAGAAATGATTTCGAGGTCATTAGACCAAACCCTCCTCCCTCTCCATGCTCCACTCCTGACTCTCTGGACCTTTTCTCCCTTGCCACAGGAGGCTCCTCACCCTGGAGGTTCATGCTCTCCCTGGATTTCTCACCTTGCAAATATACTTGGCTTCTGCAATCCCTTCCTCTGATGGGATGGTTCCTCTCAGCATCATCAGCAAAACCCACCCAGGACACGCATGTCCTCATTTCTCTCCAGACTTTCTCTCCCGCTCTCCTCCCATCCCCTTCCAACTTGTCAGCTTCCTTCCCTGTGGTGCCTTCTCCCCTAAAAGCAAGCTCCTGGAGGGTAGGGTCCTTCTTTCAGCTTGTCTTTGGAATCCCAGCACTGAACCCGTATCTGGGATACAAGAAATGCTTAATAAATGCTTCACTGACCTTCAGCAACAAAATGCTGTCAGCCTTTAAAGCAAAGGCTCACTGACCTCCACAGCAATGCGTCAGGCTGCTGGGGACATTCCCTCCACTCCCTTCCCAGATAACCCTGGTGTTCTCCCCCAGCTCCCTTTCTAACTCTCTCCCATCAGACTGGGAGCTCCCTGAGGCCAGGGACTGCTTCTCTTTCTCTTATTTGTATTCCCATAGCTTAGCACAGTGTCTGGCACACAGTAGGCACTTAATAAACATGAAAGCTTCCACAAGCACCAAGCCTTCTTACCTCAATCAGGACAAGCAAACTGGCCAAGAAGACAAAGGTCAAGTTGAAGCCCAGAAGCTCGAGAAGGGAGAGGGCAAGGCACCCTTTCTCACTGCACTCCTCTACCGCTTTGGGTCTGTGTTAAGGAAGATCTGATGCCCCTCTGGGAGCCACAGCCTGCACAGCTGCCACCGGCCTCAAGCTCCCCATTCAGCTCCCCCCACCCCTCCCATGGAGGTGGCTTCTGATGCTCAGCAGAGTTAATGTGTTAAGCGAGGAATCCCCTCAGCTCTTTATAGGTGGCTTTCCAACCCAAGTTAGGCCCTGACTATGCATTTCAGGGATGGATAAGTACACTAAGACTAAGCCAACACAAATCAACACCTTCCTCTCCATCACGATACAAGAAGCCAGGACTCACACCAAACCTGGCTGATGCTCATTTACAAAGATGATACTGCAATCCAACTGTTCTATTGAACAACAGGCAACTGGAGAGATTTTACTTATTTATTAAAAGGGGCTGGGAAAGTTCCCTCAGGAAGTGAGAGCCCCAAGACCAAAGTAGCAGAAAAAGGAACAATTCAGAAAGGTCTGACGGTCCTAGAAAGGAGAGAAAAGATTTAGGGAGAGAATCTGTCACCTGCACCAGGACTGAAACATAGATCTTTGAGCCTCAGATGATGAACTTCCTTAGGAATAAAAGCTGAATAAAGGCATTGCGGATGATCCATCACCACAAAGATGCAGCAGCTGGGAAGCCAAGCTATTTTGTGGGTCTGTCACAGGACAGCTCAGTTTCTCTCCAGAGAAAGAACTAATGGACTTGGACCGTAGATGGAAGCAGACTTTTTTCATATATTTTTCTTGTTTGGTTTTGTGTGTCTGTGTGTGCATGTGTTGCTAATTTGGAAATATGTTTTGTATGATTTCGTATGTATGGCTGACAGCATATTGCCTGCCTTCTCAAGAACAGAAACAGGAGAAAGAGAGAGAATCTGGAACTCCTTTCCAAGTTTCCAATCCCCAGATAACCTGCGAGCCTTGTTCTGCTCTTCCTGACCTTCCTCTCATCCTGGGGTACCTGCAGAGGCTGACTTGGGGCACACATCTAAAAGCCATAGGTTCCTAAGCAGCATCAGGAAAGCAAGTCTAATAAAATCAGGAGCCATGAAAAGGATACAAGTCTGCACAACTCGGAACTTGAGCTGGGAGAAGAGGCGCACAAAGAAATCCACAAAGAGGCCCACCTGGCAATGACAAGGGAAGCGCTCAGTCATCTTCTTCCTCTTATGATCATGGTCAAATGGAAAAAGTCCTCCCTCTGGAGTGCGAGGACTGAGTTCAAATCCTACCTGCTGCTTATTACCCACATGACCTTGGGTAAGTCATTTGGTGTCTCTGGGCCTTGTTACCACATCTGCTGTGTGTGTGTGTGTGTGTGTGTGTGTGTGTGTGTGTGAACACTCTTGAGGGTTAATGATGATAAATCGTCAGTTACAATTGCAGGTATTCCTACCAGAATAATGTGGGTTCCAGGTGCACCACTGTTTCTCAGCATGGGATACCCTTGGGAACTCCGTGAGGTTAGCTCCCTTACCCATAATTCTCTACCACCTGGGTAGTGAACAAGCTGTATATGAGAAGGGGCACAGAATTCCAAGTTTTCATCTCTGCTCCCTGGTCTTCTACTCCATGAGCTTTTGTTTGCGCTTCTCCTTCCAGCACTGTTCCTATCTGCTTCTAGTTCCATGTGTACATATCTGACTTTCCTTATAGACCATAAACTCTTTGAAAGTAAGAACCAGATCTTTATTTCTGCATCATCAACCAACACCAGGAAACTGCTGCATATAGTCAGCACTCAAAAGTTGGTGAATGATGATTTTGTCAATAATCCCCTAATTAAAGGGAGGACTCCATTCGCAGAATCATCTTGGCCAAAATGAAAAAATAATTAGATCCAAGCGTCCATAATTCCGCTGTAAGGTGAGAACGAGAACATGCTAGATCCTCACATTGGCCTCATAACGTCATTGTCCTCCAATCAACAAGCATCTGGGAGGCCCAGTGAATGCAGGGCAGGTCTCTGAGTTATACAACACTTTACACAGATTAACTCCATCCATTTCAGAAAGCACAAGGACTACAAGAAACCACACCTGGGGACAGGTTGTTCTTTAGCTCACTGGTTCAGGGCTAACTCCCCTCTTCAATCTTGCTCCCATGTCCAATTTTCTTACCAGGCCAGTGGAGACTCCAATAGCAAACACCATCATCCATTTCACCACCTCATACCTTCGACCTTTCTGCATGGAGAAAAAATTGCCTCATTAATAAAACAACAACATAATTATACTGACAAAAAGATAAGAGAAACAAATATCCAAGCACTAGTGATTTTCAGATGAATTTCCAAATGAACAGCAAGTATGGCAAGAAAAGACAATGGATGTGGTAGGATCCCTTTCTAAGGCTGTGGACCCATAGGTACGAGTGTGAGAAGAGGCCCCAGTTAGCATGATGAAGACCTGCTATAAGACTTGAAATACCTCAAGATGGGTTGAGGGGAACATAACAAAGCAAAGGAGAATATTTACAACAGGAAGAAAAAGTACCAAAGGCCTTCAAATCCTCGACAAGTCCCACTCTACCTTATTATCCATGCTTTCCAGCACTTCCAGGTACGGATCATTGATACAACGATCATAGTCCAAACTCTGAAAGAATGACACGAGGAAAACATTACAGCCAGGTTTAACTATGACAGGAAGAAGTCACAATGCCTAGAAAGGTTTGGGCGAACACTGCACAATTCAGAAGAAAATTTTAAACTGTATTTTTCACATTTTTTCAAAATCTTAAAATGTTATTCTCTTCTTTGTGGGAATGGGGGACTGGGGGCATTCATTACAGCAAATACTGTCATTCAGTTAAAGTATTGGCTAGTTTTGCTGAATTTGTCTTCCTTCTTTCCTTTTTAAGGTTCTATTACAGGAGACTGCTCACTTGGTAAAAGAAAAGTAAGAGATTTATTTATGTGTAAATGACGATGACATAAAACCGGAAGACATCAATAACGTAAAAAAAAATGGGGCAGCTAGGTGGTACAGTGAATAAAGCACCAGCCCTGGAGTCAGGAGGACCTGAGATCAAATCCAGCCTCAGACACTTGACACTTACTAGCAGTGTGACTTTGAGTAAGTCACTTAGCCCTAATTGCCTTGCCCTCCCCCTTCCAAATAAAAAAAAATTTTAATTTGTACTCTCATCTAACCAATTTTCTTCTGTCAGGTTTTAGGGAAAAAATTGTAAATAGTAAGATGACAAGCCAGTCAGTCAGCTAGTATTTATTGAGTGATTACTATGTGTACAGAAGCAGCTGGGTGGCTGGAGTCCAATCTGACCTCAGACTCTTACTAGTTGGGTGACCCTGGGCAAATCATGGAACCTGTTTGCCTTAAACCACTGGAGAAGGAAATGGCAAACTATTCCAGCATCCTTGCCAAGAGAACTCCATGAGCAGCCCTGGAGCGCTACGGTCTATGGGGTCATGAAGAGTTGGACTCGACTGAACAACAACTGCTGTGTGTGGCACTATGTTAGTAAGTGTTGGGGATACAAAGAAAGAAAACAAATGTGATGAGCCAGAAAGGAGTTCATTGCCTACTGGGAGAAATAACATGCAAATTCCTATCCACAAGGCACTACACAGATATCTTGTAAATGCTGAGGTGGTAGGAGGCTGGAAAGGCCTCCTGGAGAAGGCAGTAAACTCAGAGAAAGTATTTACTTTTTTAAATAAACAAAAATAAAACTTTGAGGGCCCTTTCTAGGAGGAGGCCTGATTCAGTCCAATCTCCAACTCTCTAAAATACTATACATGAGAAACAATACTGAGAATAATAGCTCTGAGGCTCTGCAATTGTCAAAG
The DNA here is from genome assembly GCA_028658325.1 of Potorous gilbertii. NCBI lineage: Eukaryota > Metazoa > Chordata > Mammalia > Diprotodontia > Potoroidae > Potorous > Potorous gilbertii. The sequence goes on along the minus strand of CM053771.1, from coordinate 38,793,584 downwards.
AAAGATTTAATAATATTTGGCAGGTTCCACTTCCTAAGCCAGAAATAGGGACTATGCATTTCAGAAATGTTTTCAATAAAAGCAAAATAAAACAACAATAAGAAATTCTGCTTGACTCTTAATGGTAGAATACCAAAAAAAACCACCTCAGGTAGCTGAATGAAACTGGGTTCATTAGAAAGCTAGAAACTTAAGGGGTAAGACATAAAACAATGAAAGTTACAAAAATACACACATGGACACACAGCGCCCACATAAATAAGTAAACAGTAATGTGCAAATGTCCATGCTACGAATGGGACGATGATGCATGCTCAGGCACTCTGGGAAGAGAGAGGTGCAGGTAAGTCTGCATTTCCTGAGCTGCCAGGGCTGGGACGAGATCGCAGGTGAAGAGAGTTGAGCAAAACTGCTGCAGAGAACAAAGGCAAAGCCATGTCCCACTGGTGACTCTCACATAAGTATTCCAACTCAGAATGCCAGCTTCCAGGGCAGTGTCTTTCATTATGACACTGGGGGCAACATAATAACAAACCAAGAAGTGGATATATGAGCAAAAGCAGAATGGTGACCTGCTGCGCTATGTCCAGACACTGTGAGGCAGGGGGAAATTTTGAAGAGAAGTCAAGGATCCATAGAGAAGAATCAGACAAAAATCAGTTGGGATTTATTATTGCATAAGTCAACATAAATTTCTTTTGTTCTTCAAGATACAATTTTCAAATATATTCTGATAAAATGGGTATTTCTGTAATGATGTTTCATCTCAAGGGAAATTCCTACAGTGAAACAGATTTCTGAGAAAGCAGGGAGTGATTAGATTTTTCTAAGGCTGCAAAGATCTCCAGGGTTCTCCTTTTTTTCTCCCTTAGTCAATGAAATTTCCTGTTTGTTATATGGAACACAGTGAACAGAGACCAATGAGGTGAGACTGAAGACCCCTGCCTAACAATAATGAAACTGACTGTGAGACATGACCCCTGTATGAACAAGTGGGAAGCAAGGGTCTCACTGCAATCAGTAAGGCTTTGAGACTAGGGATAACTCAACTTGTGCCTTTATCTGTGGTGACTGGGACTGGTGATAAAAGAGATGAGGTCAGTGTGACAGAGCAGACTCAGACCAGGAACAGAAGTGAGACCTCATCAAGAGAAGGTTGCAAGTCTCTGGTGAGTTGCTTCTCCTTGAATTTTAGCCTGTGGTATGGAGAGAGGTCCCTCCCCACTCTTTCCCAATTATTCCCTTCTCTACAATCTGTGAGTCAATGAAGTCTGAGACTCACTTGGCCACCCTAGACGAGTGGAGAGGACGCTCGCGAAGATTCTGGGGGAGAAGGGTGGGACCCTCTCATCTACCTGTACCTAAGAAGCCATGTTCTCAGGAACACAACATGATACTGGAGAAAGAGCCCCAGCTCTGGATTCAGAAAAACTGGGTTTGAATCCAGTCCTGCCATTCCTGGTGCCATCTTGGGCAAGTCATTTCATCTCTGTGTGACTTCAGGTTTTATGCTGGGTGTTGTAAATGTAGAGGTCATTGACAGAGAGGGGAGAGTCCAAATGTAGGCTGTGGGGTGAAGCCACAGATTTTTTACTTTAAAAAACATTTCTGAGTGCTATTCAATAGGGTTACCTAGTTAAAATCGCTATGTGTCTGGTGTAGACTGTTTAAACTATACAGAAACCATTATAAATGTCAGCTAGTAACCTCAGCTTCACCCTTCCTCCAACAAGGGACCTCCTGCCACTCCTGCCTAAATAATTCTCCCAAGAAGTGAGGCTGGTGACCTGCACAGCCCTCCTTCACTCAAAACAAAGTCCGGTGCAAGTCGTGTCATCATTTCTCTGATGGCACGGTCTTCTTTGGCAAAGAAGAACAAATACAAGTAATTCTCCATCATACTCCCCTCAGTAACTGTCCCAAGTCTCAGAGCTCACCCCCCAAGTCATCAGAGGCCCCTCTATCAGGTCTCAGACTCGGGAACCTCCCTGAACTCCACTTAGTCTTCCCACTTAATCTGGCTTTTCATATTCAAATCTGCTGCCCTAGGCCTAGCCTGGCCTTCCAGGGTCCGTTATCTCTGATTGTGCCACTTTTCCCAACCAAACCCTTCATTGTCTGATATCTCCTCATTACCTCCAGCTGTTTCCAACCCTGGTCACCCCAGTCCCACTGAGGTCCTCCTTGGACTTCTCCTCAAGACCCTCCCTAAATCCCTCCTATCATTACCCTAGACTCCCAGATCACCCCCAGATCCCCTCCTACAGTCGTTTCTGTATTTAAGTTCCATCTCGCCTCCAAGAAGGCACTCGGATTCAATCCAGCTCAGACTCCGTATTACTGAGATTCTATCTGGCCCGCTTGTGAGTACAAACATTACAAACACTTAGGCTCCTTAAAAGTCAACCCAGTATGGCGAATCTTTAATAAACTTTGTTTTTCTTTCTCTCTATGAAGGCTTGAGTCGAATTCTTTTGAGCAGGACCCAGCATGTTAGGATTTTGGGGTCCCCAGCACCTCTGAACCTTAACACTCTTCCCTCCTTGCCAATAAACAATAACCACAACAACTCACATTAATATAACCCTTCAACATTTGCCAACTGTTTCCCTCACAATCACCCTGCAAGATGGGTCCTGCAAGAATATATTTCCCAATTACACAGCTTAAGAAATCAAAGGTAAGAGCAGTGACGCTCAAGGTCCTATAACTAGCAACAAGAGCCAGGATCTGAACCCAGGTCTCATTGACTCTCAGGTATTTCTAGCACAACGTACTGTGTGTTGATCAGAACTAAGGAGACCACATAATGCTTTACTTACCAACAACCACTTTAGAACCTCACCTCATAGTCCTTTCGGGGAAGGATCTCATCATCTTCCTCCTGTGTTTCTCCAAGGATAGTCTATAAAAATATATCCAGAAGAGAAAGAAGTTTTAAACAAAATGAAAGTGGAAATAGGTGTTCTTTGGAGATCTGTTATCTCTAAAGCCACTAGCCATTACTAGGTGGAGATAAGCCCATTCAAACGTCAAAGCTGACATACACAGCTCATGAAAGAGTTTTTTAAAAAGTATCTTGGCTGATTAACACTTTGTTTCTAATTACTTGGTATGTATCTGTGTGCATGATCTATTCCCCCTTCTCTCCAGAATATAAATTCCTCCAAGGCAGCAGCACTTTCATTTTTGTGTCATTATTTCAATTAAACGGAATGCAGGGATCTAGAATTCTCGGGAAGTTATGCTAGGCACAGAAAACCCAAGAGTCATCCTATCCTGGGTAACATAAAAAACACTGCCAGGTTTCAAGGGGGCAATGAGGCTAAAACTGAGTCAACCTGAGATAAGAAGGAACTCATGCTCCCTGAATTGGGGGTACCTAATTTTAACCTTTATTTCTTCACATTACATTATAAATGCAGTATTATAAACTGAATATTTATTAAGGGCAGATCGCTGGGTTTGGACTTGAAAGAGGAACAAAGTCTGGTAAAACAGGGTCCCTGCCCACAAGGGGCTTAGAGTTTAAGCATGATTAACCAGGCTACACCGGAGGGCTGGACCGTGAAGTGCTACAGAGAAGCAGCTGGATGGTGGATGGTGGAGGAAGCTTGACTGGGAGACGAAGCCCTGGCTTTCTGACTTTGGGCAAGCCGCTCCCCGGAATCTCGGTTCTTTAGGAGCCCCGAGGTCCCTTCCAGGGGAAGCGTCTTTATAAACATATAAAATCCTGGATTTTAAGGGCGGCCAAGAATTCTACAAGAATGTGCTAGAATTTTTGCCCAGAAAAGGCAAAACAGGGCCCCAGAACACCGTGTGTTACTAGCACACTCCCGGGGCAGTCTGCCCTGGGTGCTGGGGGTTAAGATCAGTGTGCTGGGGTCCTTGTTGGCCAGACTAGCCCTGTTTCTGCAGACGGTCAAACAGGCCCGGAAAGGGAAGGGCCTCTCCCCGGCTGGACCCTGGCAGGCCGGGGGCTGCGCGGTGCTCCGGACCCAGGGAGAGGGAGAGCCCGTGAGCTCCCCGGGGACAGCGCGGTCCCGATCCGCTCTCTCCCAGCGGGGTCCGAGCGTGACACGCGGCGTGAACGAGCGCGGTGAGGAGCGGGGACAGACCTGGCAGGAGATCGGCCGGCCGGACCCTGACTCTACAGATGGGGAAACTGAGGCCGCCGAGGGGAAGTGATTTGCGCAAGGTCACTGGCCTCGCGGTCGTCGCATTCACAGTCAGTTCGGACGGAAAGAAGGAGAAAGGCGAGGAGGTGGGAGAGAGGGACTGGGGGTGCAGGCCGCCGGGAAGGGGGGAGGGGCTGGGGAGGGGCCGCTCGGTCCTCGGCTACGCCCCCTCCCGCCACCGCCCCTTAGCAACCGCCGGGCCCCCTAGCAACGCCCCAGGCCCAGCCCCGTCCCCTCCCCTCCTGGGCCCGGCCCGGCCGGGCCCCGTACCAGCTCCTCCGGGGTACGGCTCTCGCGCTCTCCGCAGCAGCAGCACCAGCGGCAGCAGCAGCACAGGACGCCCCTGCACCCCGCCATCTTCGGCCGCCGCCTCTGCTTCGGCCCCTCCAGAAACCCGGCGGCCCCTCCCCCCAGCCCCGCCCAAAGAGCGCGCGAGCGAGCGAGCGCCTCACGTGACTGGTCCGGCCTGGATCACGTGGGCACGACCAGGGAGGGGGAGGGGCTCGCCGGCCTCCGATCGGGGTCATGTGACAGGGGACTCACTACCCACATGGGCGCCGCCATATTAGCGACCGAGGGGCGGGGCTAGGCCTGATAAAGGAGGAGGGGAGAAGGCGGAGGGCGGGGCTCCTGGGGCGAGGAGGCGGGGCGTGGGCCTGGCCCGGCCCCCTCTCACTCTCCACCAAACGGCTTAGATCGCCCGCGTCCCGCCCCGCTTTCCATTGTCATGGCTGCGGCGGCGGAGGCGGCGCGGGACTGGAGGCCGCCGGAGAGGTGAGGCCCCCTGGGAGGAAGGGGGGAGGACGCGGCGGCCGAGCCCGTGCTCTGCAGGATCCTTCCCGGCTCCTGGTGCTGCCCCCCAATCTGGTGCTCGATTCCTTCGGACGTCTGTGCCCGTCCCCGCCCCCTACGAGCCCCCCGCGTAACTCCTCCCGTTCTGCTCCTCGCTCCCCTCCCCTCACCTGTGCGGGTCCTGCCCCGCTTTCCCCCTTGCTTCTCCCCGTCCCCCTCCTCCCCCCGAGCTGCTCCTCGTCCCCGTCGTCCCCCTCCTCCCTCCGTGCTGCTCCTCCTCCCCCAGTGCTGCTTCTCGTCCCCTCCTCCCCCTGAGCTGCTACTCATCCCCCTCCTCCCCTCCCCTCGTGCTGCTCCTGCCCCTCCTCCTCCCAGTCCTCCCTGCCTGCTCCCCCCTTTCTTCCCCATCCCTAGACCTGAGGGTCAGGCTCCCGATGTCTTCCCCACCCCATGCTCCCGCTCGGGGCGCCCCTTGTAGCCCTGCACCCGGCCCTTTCCCGGCCCCTTCCCCCGACTTTGCCATCCATCCAGTCCCACATAAGCTTGCTGGCCCCAGTTGTTTGTGTGTTGTCTCCCGGTTCAGACTAGGGGCTCCTGACTGCTTTTACTCTTTTTTTGTTTATTAATCTTTAGCCTCTGCTTAGCACTTAATAGGTACTTAATAAATACTTGTTTACGATTTGGGTGAAGAATAAGCATTTATATAGCGCTTACTGTGTTACCAACCCTGCGCCAAGTAAATCTCTTATTTGATCCTCCCGACAACCTTTGTGAGAGAAGTGGTGCCATCATTCCCATTTTACATATGAGGAAACTGAGGCAGACAGGTTTAAGTGACTTGATCAAGGTCATGCAGCTCATTAATGTCAGGTCTCAGAGCCTTGTGGTTCAGTTGTTTTCTGTTGAGATTTCTTGGCAAAGATGCTAGCATGGGTTCACCATGTCTTCCTCTGGCTCATTTTACAGTTGAAGAAACTGAGGTAAAGAGGGTTAAGTGAATTGCCCAGGGTGGATTTGAACCCAAGCTCTTCCCCACTCTAGGCCCAGAGCTGTATCTGTGCCAAGTAGCTGCCTCAAAAGTGTTATATACATGTTAGCTATTGTTCATGTTATTATCAAATATGAGAAAGAGACTGGAACATGGCCCCCTTTGCCCTGGTCTGAGTCTGTGAGAGTCCCACAATGTCCTGAATATCCCGTTGTCCCACTTCTCATTCCCAAGAGAAACAGCTGATAATTGGCTTCTCATCTTCATGCAGCTAGTGAGCATGGCGATGTGTACATTTGCTCCTACATGACCATGCTCTAACTCTTTATCTCCAGATTGCTCCTGGCTTCAAGGAGTCATTAAAACCTAATAGGTCTATTGTCTCATAAAGCAGCTCCCTCACCCAACACCTTCGGAAAAGTGAGGTAGGCCCCCGGAAGGGGGGTTTAGCACCCTGCTGTTCTGTCATTCTATAGTCCCCAGAAACCTGACTTGACCAAAGCCCTGGGAAGCTGATCTCATAGATCTCCTGTGAGGAGAGGTGCCCATGGAAATTCAGATTACACATGGGGGTGTTTGCTAGAATCAGCTCATACCAGCTCAGAGCCAATTGTTAAAGGGAAATGCTACAAAATCAGGGCTTGAGTTACTGTTTTGTTGACTTTTAGACTCAAGAAAGTGATGGAGAAAATGTTCTTGATGCTGATGAGACTTAAAAAGTATGTTGTAGATGCATTTTTAAAAATCTGGTTGTTAAACATTTACCAGAACACCCCTGGACATAGCCTTGACTCTTGCTGTTTAGGGGCATGGCCTTACTTTAAATAGGCAGGAAATAAAGGGAATGGGGACCACTTTAAGGAATGTGTAGTTGGGAGGGAGGGGAGCTAAGACTTTTTACTTTGTATCTTAGTTTATTTATTAAGAGATAGAAAATTCTAAGGAGTCAAATCAACAAGCATTTTATTAAGTTCCTACTATGTGCCCGGTGCTGGACTTCCAAGGAGAGGCAAAAGACAACTCTGATTCCAAAGGAGAGTTAGAAGTGTCTTTCTATTTGGAAAACATAGTTGCATATCTGTAGGGAGAATATGTCAAAGGATCCAGCCCAGGTATGGGGAACCTGCAGTCTTCAGGCTATATGTGTCCTTGTGAAAGGTCCTTAAATTAAAGCCACACTTAAGGACCTAGAAGGCACATATGGCCGTAGGACCAAAAGTTCCCTACTCCTGATCCAGCCAGTGTCAGATGACTCCTGGCCAGCCATGATTATAATAGCTCGCATTTACAGAAGGCTTTAAGTTTAGAGTGCTTTCCTTACAACTATCTTGTGAGGTTGGGTTGGAGGAAGGGAGCAGAGGCAGGTGCTGAACTGAGCACACCTGTGAGACTCCTTCACCACTGGGACGACAGGAACTAGTTAGGTGAGAACCCTCCTGGGGCCATCAAACCCAACTTTTTCTGTGCTGATCCACCCGTCTTTGCTGGGCATCCTTCCCTCAGCACTCAAGATCAGTTTTGACTGTGGAATACTTACTCAGACTTAGCTTTCCACACCATCTCCTGCTCTGGATTTTTATGGCCTGAGCCTTGTCTGTACTGACATTTTCAGGTATGTGTGTCTAGTCTCCCCAATTAAACTGAGCACAGGGATCTTGTTTGTGGTTGCTGTGATACTAACAAGGGCTTTATACAAGTTGGTATTCAGTCATTGTATAAAAATCACAGAATCCTAAGGGTCTGGAAGGTTTTCAGAAATTAGTTATTCCTTCTAACCCATACCTGAACAGAAATGTTCTCTGCAATGTTCCTGAAAAGTTCTGCTCCAGTCTTCTCTAGAAAAGCTCAATCCCTATTTTGCTTTGGGGCTGCTCTAATTAGCAAGTGTTTTCCTTCTATCAGACCGAGATATGTCTGGTGTCAACGACTTCTGGGCATACTTGGACAAAAATCCTGGCTCTAAGGCACAGGGTGCCAACATTTACTGTGAATTGGTTAAATCAACAACTCAGCAGGTCTTTATTAAGCTGTTACTACATGCCAGGCACTGTGCCTAGTGCTCCCAATACCAAGATAGACCAAAGGTCCTCTAAACAGACCAACTTTGATGGAATAAGGAAAAAGAAAATCCCTGTGGCTGAGCGTGGTGTCTCTGATCCCATCCACTCCCATACACCATCATTCTGAGAAACAGCAAATGTTTCTTGGAAACCAGAAGGGCCAATCCCACTGCTTTCTTCTCAGCAGATGGAACCAGTGCCCCTGAACTTCAGGCCTCTTCTCACCAGTCCCCTCTGCTAGCTTCAGTCCCCTGGCACACATAATCCGCCACCCTCCCCCCCTTGCCCCCCTTGCCCCAGGAGATTTCTTCTCTTTCTCACCCCTCCCCGTCCTCTCCTGGCCTCAGCCCCTCCCCTCCTCCTCCTGCTCCCTCCTCCCTTTTCCTCTGGCCAGGCTTTGGCTTGGAGCTTTTCCTTTGTCGCAGCTCCACCCAGACCAGCGGGCCCAGCTGGAAAGACCCAGGGCTGACTTCCCTGCTTCTTGCCCGTTCTTTCATGGCTGAGCTGCCATAGATGTTACATCCCAGAGACAGAGTCTGCCCTCAAGGGCACTGCTATTGGTCCTTGGGAAGGGGCTTCCAGGAGACTGGCAGCTTGTGCTTTTCTGTTCCACCTTCTATCAGGTAGCTTTGAGACTTAGTCCTCTGGGCTTTTATGGACTGCAGGGTAATGTGCCTGTGTTGGAGGGAATCTGAGGGGAGGAAAGGAAAAGGCCTTGTGGGCACAGCAGAGAGCCCAGCGGTGACTGAGGCCAGGCTAGAAGAAGCCTCTAGCATTGGAGACCAGACCTGCCTCGGGGCAGAGACAGGGTCGGCTTTCCCCTCCAATACCCTTCCTCCTGAAGGGAAAGTCAGTCACGCCTTGGCTGAGCTCTCTCCCACTCAGGTGCCTGGGATCGGGTATATTAGAGACCTGACTGCCTGGCCACAGGTGACCTCCACACTCCTCCGGCCCTTTTTCCGTCCTCAGCTGCAGAAATCTGGCCATGATGAACGAAGCCCGAGGCAGTGGCTCTTCAGAGGGCAGCAGTAGTGGCAGTGAAGGCTCCAAAGAGAGCTCCCGCTGTCCCACCCCCGTGCTGGACGCTGAGCGGCATGAGCGACTTCGAGAGAAGATGCATCGGAGGATAGAATCAGGGGACAAGTGGTTCTCCCTGGAGTTTTTTCCTCCTCGAACTGCTCAGGGGGCAGTCAATCTCATCTCTAGGTGAGCTGCAGGCCAAGGGGCTGGGCTGGTCATCTTTGGCTGGCAGACATTGGGGAGGCCACTTAGCATCACGTGTGGGACTTCAGCAAGCTGAGCTCCCTCCTTGGGGTTAGTGTGCTCATAGCTGCTCATAGCTGTTTAGTTTGCTCCACCCCCATTCTTTGGAGGAACTTGGAGTCTGCTCATGAGGACAACTTAGGAAGTTGCAGATTAGTGACTTAGAAAATGTTTTCAAGGAGCTAGAAAATCAGATTGACCTCTGTACCATCAAAGATGTCTGCTAAAGTCTTGAAATTTTCACTTCCCCAAAAACGCCACTTTATAGATCGTACTTTCATGTGCCACAACATTTTGCTTTTCTAATAGATAATACTCCAGGTTATTAAAGTTTAAAGGCAAAATGAATTCATAAAGACTTGTCTTATGAAAAGTTCCCCTTGTTATTCAGTTCCAAGCTCAGGAGCCTTTGGGTGCCAGGTCGGGGGTACTTTTAAATCTGGGCATTGGATTAGGTGAGGGGCCTGATGTACTGTGATTGCAGCAATGCTTCTGTGCACAAGGTGGGCTCTTAATTCCCACTGGCAGAGTTGGCCTGCATTCTCTTTCTCCCTCCCTGGAAGGGCCCCCTCCAGTGCTGTGCAAATGCAAGTTGGCACAGGTAACATCATCATTCTCATGATCATCTCAAATCCTAGGTCTGTGTAGGTAGGGCCTTTGGGAAAGTGGTGGGTCGGTACATGAAGGGCTACTTCCAGGGACCTTCTCCCCCAAAAAATACCCCCACAGGTTTGACCGCATGGGGGCAGGTGGCCCCCTCTTTGTGGACGTAACCTGGCACCCAGCAGGGGATCCTGGCTCAGACAAGGAGACCTCATCCATGATTATCGCCAACACAGCTGTAGACTACTGTGGCCTGGAGACAGTCCTACACATGACCTGCTGTCACCAGACCCGGGATGAGATCACCAGCCACCTGCACAAGGCCAAGCGGTTGGGCCTAAAGAATATCATGGCATTGCGAGGAGGTAGGAAGCCAGCTGTGTCCTCACTTGTTCTGTGGCATGGGAGGGGAACCCCCTTTTCCTCTTCTCTATCTGGCTTAATTAACATTCCTTGAAGGTCCATAGCATTCTGAGTCCTGTACAGGGCATGCTTAAGGAGCCATCCCTGCCAGTAGCATTGCCAGACCATTGCTGATGGTGAGGCTATCCGAGGCACAGTCCAGGCACAAAGCATGTTTCATGGTTCATAGTCATCGGGATAAGGCATCTAAGCTTGACCTGGGAGTTGTAGACCAAGAAGTACCTGATATTCCCGTGTCCTAGCAACTGCCCACCTCAACACTCAGTTCCCCACTGTTCCTGATTCTTCCCCTTTCAGAAGGTGTAATTCTTGGACTCTCACCCAGGTATGAGAATAGCTAGTGTGTCTCTAGATGCCTGCCCTGGGGAATGTGTGTTTTAGGTCCATTGGATGTCAGAGGACTCTTTGAGAAGGACTCTCCACAGCCCTGGACTAGAAGGGTCTGCCCCAAATTTGCTCTCTTTACTCTTCCAGAGTAGGGATCCTGTGAATGTGAGAACCTGGGGGTTGGGTTCCACATAGGGGAAAGATTTTATTTTTGAAATACAACTTGTAGTAAAAACCAAACAAATAAACAATGCAGCAAACATGGAATTTTGGGCAGGCTCAACCCTTCACTGTCCTCCTGCTGCCTGGGTGACTGTGTCCAAGTGTCCAACTCCCTTATCCATAAATGGGGGAATTAAAACCAATGGTGTCTGAGGCCCTGTCCAATCTTAGACATGCTTGAAGAGGGTGGAAGGTCATGTGAGGGCCGGTTAGGAAGAAAAAGCCTAGGCACAGATCTTTGTAGAAGCCATGTCAGTACTAGGAGCAGAGGAGGCAGAGGGAAGGAGGCGAGGACCTGGGTGGAGCAGAATGCATTAGGGAGGCTCGGTGGTGACAGCCGCTGGACCAACCTTGCAGATCCCATGGGTGACGAGTGGGAGGAAGAAGAGAACGGTTTCAGCCATGCCGTGGACCTGGTGAAACACATTCGCAGTGAGTTTGGAGACTACTTTGACATCTGTGTAGCAGGTGAGTTCAAGGCCCAGAAGATATGATCTGGGGAGCACAGTGAGCGGGCTGGAGGTTGGGGTATAAGCCCTGTGCTGTTATTCTACCACCATTCTCTCCCTCCCCTGGGGATGGTTTTCTTCCTTCTTATTCCCACTCACTGTCCCTGGAAGTTCCTTGTCCATCCTCAGGGCTTCGAGCTCCTGGAAGGCCATCCCTGAACCACACACCTTGTAATTTCTGTCATTTCCCCAAATTTGCCATCCTACCTCAGTGGCACTGAGAGTCACCTCAGGTCAAGGTCACAATGGGCCAGGCTTCATAGCCTCTTAGCTTCGTAAAGACCCTTAGAAGTCATTTAGTGCAACCTTCTTTGGGTACTTCTTTCTCTAGCCTTCCCAATCACTGTCCAGCTTCTACTGGAGCACTGCCATCAGTGGTGAGCACCCTGCTCTGGGGGCAGCCCAGTCCCTTTTTGGACACCTCCAGCTATGGCAGAGTTCTTATGTTGACCTGAAATAGAAAGAAAGGGATGGAGAGGAGAAAGAGTTGAGAGGACTTGGCAGCTGATTGGTTGGGTGAGTTCATAGGATTCTCAGCCTAGAAATGGAAAGAACCCCAAAGGCACTGAGTCTAGTCCCCTCATATGTAGTTAAGGGAACTGAAGGTCAGAGGGGCTGGGTGACTTCTCCAGGGTCACTCAGCTAGTTTAGTATCTGCCCGAGGCAGGATTGGAACTTTGGTCTTGCTAGCTACAAGTCCGGCTCTATTCCACATCTCCTCTTGAAGTTAGAGGGGGAATGTCAAGGATGGTGAGCCTCAGTGACCTAGAGGAGGGGTGGGCCTTCCCAGAGACAGTGAAGTTTAGAGAAATGGTGGATTTAGTGGGGAAATGAATTCAGGTTGAATTTAAGATCCTTTGGTCCCCCCTCAACAGAGGTCTCCAAATGAAAGCTGGGATGTCCTAAATGAGATTGCTGCCCAGGTATGGTGAGACCAGATAGCCTTGGAGGCCCCTTCCAGCACTGAGGTTCTAGGTGCTGTTCTAAGATTTGCCTTTTGGAAAAACAGAACAAGTTCCAGCATTTAACACTGCTCTCATTCCGTAATGCATTGGATTCGATCAAGGCATTAGGAAGACGTTGTCAAAATGACAAACCCTTGAAATGTTGGAAGACAGCTAGTTTGTTCCTGATAAATAGCGTTTTTTCTCCAGACTAAATTGTTCCTCATCTGATATGACTTCTTGATCCTTTCATCATGATGGTCTAGATATCCCTTGTCTGGGAAACTGTAGCCTGGATTCCAGGTTGAACTAAGAGATTTCTGAGGACTGGTGATGCTGTGGGTTAGATACAGGTACCCTGATTGGGGGATAGCACCTCCTCATTATCTTCCCTCTGGTAGGTTACCCCAAAGGTCACCCAGAGGCAACGAGCTTTGGAGAGGATCTTCAGCACCTCAAGGAGAAGGTGTCTGCAGGGGCTGACTTCATTATCACACAGCTCTTCTTCCGGGCGGACACCTTTTTAAATTTTGTCAGAGCCTGTGCAGCGATAGGCATCACGTGCCCTATTCTTCCAGGAATTTTCCCTATCCAGGTAAGTGTCCCACAGTGGTCAGTGGTGCCAGCCAAATGCTTTCATATCTCTGTGGGCCAGGGAGAGTGACCAGGCCTGGAATATTGAAAATTGATGTTTTGGCTTCCCCTGCCTTGTGAGGGCTGACTTTTATAGAGTGTCTCCAAGGTAACAGGATCAGCGGGGCCTGTCAGAAGTTGCACATGGAGCCCAATACAACCCGAGCTTCCTGGGGCTCAGGGTTGTGGACCAGGTGTGGAGGCGGCCTGCCTCAGACATTGACTGGGCCTCAGGCAGACAAACCTCTTAGAGTTTCAGCTCCCTCATTTGTAGAATGTGAATGGTGACCCTCAATCTATTTACCTCCCTGGGTGGTTATGAAGAAAACAGTGGACCAGCCCTGAAGCGCCACACATACATGGTGTCACTGGGACTTGGGCAGCAGCTGCTGAGGGGAGGGAAGCTCATTTTGTCTGTTGCTCCAGGTTGTGAATTGGCCAGGATGCCTGTGTTTCAGCCATGGCATTGATAGCTGATCCACTGTCCTAATTCCAGGCCCTGGGCTTCTCCATCTAGAAGCAGGTGGATACAGTACTGGGCCTGGTGACTGGAAGACCCGAGTCCAAATCTGACCTCTGATACTTAGTAGTTATGGGACCCTGGGCAGGTCACTTTACCTCTGTCTGCCTCAGCTTCCTCATGTGTAAAATAGGGATGAATTAGGATGAATAGGGATGAATAGGTTCCTCAGGATTGTGAGGATCCAATGAGTCATATTTATGGAAAAACAACAAACACCTAGTATAGTGCCTGGCACATAGTAGGTACTTAATAAATGCATGTTTCCTTCCTTCATTTGTTCCTTCCCATCCATCATATGAGACAAAACAGATTGGCCTGTTTAGAAGGAGAGAGAGAGCCACCAAACCAGTAAACTTGCCCATGTGACCTTTTGCCACAAGAGGATCATGGCATCCACTTCCTAAAAGAGCTCCCCAAAGGAGATTTTGGCTTTCCTTCCATGAGTCACACGGAGCAATAAATGGGCCACAAAGGGATTGATTGTAGAGTGGGGCTGGATTGTTATCAGTTGTGCTGTGATAAATGAACTGTATAATTACAGCCCTATCTTGTGATTGTTGTAAAAATGCTGCACTGTGGGCCGCTAATAGGCCCAGCCAACAATAAAAGAAATAGAATGGGCAGAAATCACTACTGTATCTTAGCTGCTTTCATTGACTTCCTCTCTTCCTGTGAGATAGCCAGTGGGCTAAGGGCTTGGAGTGTGTGTCAGTCTGGGGTGAAGTCTGGGCCTCACCATGGGATTAGAGGTGGGTGAACGGTAGGTAAGCACACAGCGGGGTTCATGCCCCTTACCTCCTGTGCAGGGTTACCACTCCCTGCGTCAGCTGGTGAAGCTCTCCAAGCTGGAAGTGCCGCAGGAAATCAAAGATGTGATTGAGCCAATCAAAGACAATGATGCTGCCATCCGAAACTATGGAATTGAGCTGGCTGTGGCCATGTGCCAGGAGCTACTGGCCAGCGGCTTGGTGCATGGCCTCCACTTCTACACCCTCAACCGTGAGGTGGCCACTGTGGAAGTGCTGAAGAGGCTGGGCTTATGGAACGAAGATCCTAGGTAAGTCATAGGAGGCTAAAGACAGGACAATGAGGACAGTCTGAGGACTCTTCTGGGCAATCATGCCACTGCTCCTGGTCTGGTGAGAAGTAATGTGGATGGGCTTTCCCCTGAGCAATTTGAGCTGAATATTTCCACCTCTGAAAAAAATCTCCCCACTTCTTGCTCTGGAGCAGGCAGAGGAGGAGGTTCCTGGTTTACACTGTTCCTCCTGATCTCCCCTCCGATGTTTCCTTATTCCCCACTGCAGGCGGCCCCTGCCGTGGGCTGTCAGTGCCCATCCCAAACGCCGAGTAGAGGATGTCCGACCAATCTTCTGGGCCTCCAGACCAAAGAGTTACATCTATCGAACGCAGGCATGGGATGAATTTCCCAATGGCCGTTGGTGAGCACTTTGGGGGAGTCAGGGCAACAAGGACTTTCTGTGGATTCATTTGCAGCTGAGTACTATTTTCCAGGGGAAGAACAGGAAAAAGGGCACTTGGGTGTTTCTCACTGAGTTCCTGGGAACCAGAGCTGGGTTTTGGGGAGGTGAATGCTGTCCCCAGATGTGGTGCCTCTGGTCTCTGTTGTGCCATGATTGTGCTCCACCCTCCAGGGGGAACTCCTCATCTCCAGCCTTCGGTGAGCTGAAGGACTATTATCTCTTCTGCCTGAAGAGCAAGTCCCCAAGAGAAGAGCTGCTGAAAATGTGGGGGGAGGAGCTGACCAGTGAAGAAAGTGTCTTCCAAGTGTTTACCTCCTATCTCTCTGGAGAACCCAACCAGAGTGGTTACAGAGTGAGTGAGCTGGAGGGGAGAGCAGGCCCTTAGAGGGGGCCTCTCCCTCTTCTCACCACTGGGCTTGGGGCATGTGGCCTCACAACTTGTTCCCTTGCCCTTCCTCTACTTCGGGATCACGGAAGCCACAGGGAGGGCAGAAGACTAAGAGGAAATTGGTCAGCTCTGTGTAGCCCCTGCACAAGTGGGCATCTCTGATGCTGCTTCTTGGGATGAGATGTGGACAGACAGGCCTTCACTAAGCATTTATTAAGCCCCTGCTGTGTGCTGGGCTTGTGCTAAGTGCTGGGAATACAATGAAGGTGGAAGGCAGGCCCTGCCCTCAGAGAGCTCACTGTCTCATGGGGGACTCAGAAGCACACACATGACTGCACAAAATAGGCTCTGGACAGGATAAATAGGAAAAAATCAATCGAGGGAAGGCACTGGAATTTAGAGGGCCTGGGCAAGGCTCATATAGAAGGTGGGGCCTGAAGGAAGCCAAGAGTGGGAGATGAGGAGGGAAAAAAGGCTAAGGATACAGGGGTTCAGCCAGGGAAAATGCCTGAGAGTGTGAGGTGGCTTGGCTTGTTCAAGGAACAGCCAAGAGTCCCATGTCACTGAATGGAAGATTGTGTGGGAATCAGGAAGCTGGAAAGAGAATGGAAAGGTAGCAGGGGGGCAGATTATGAAGGTCTATAATACCAAATGGAAGTTTTTAAATTTGATTCTGGAGGTGAGAGGGAGCTCCTGGAGTTTCTTAAATGGGAGAGTGACTGGTCTGATCTGTATTTTAAGAACATCACTTTGGCAGTTAATTGGAAGGAGGACTGGCATGGGGAGAGAATTGAGGCAGGCAGGACCACTAGCAGGTAGTGCAGTTATCCAGGGATGAGGTAATCAGGATCTGAACCAGGGTGGGGATTATTTCAGGAGAGAAGGGGGCAAATTTGAGGGATGGTACAAAGATAAAATCACCAGGCCTTGGCACTAAATTGGACATGGGAGGTGAGCGGTGGAAGTTGATCCCTCGTTGTGAGCCTAGATGATGATGGGGAGCATGGGAATCGTGGTGGTACCCTTTACGGTAATACACAAGTTAGGAAGGCGAGGAGACTTTTTTTGGGGAAAGACAAGTTCAGTTTTGGACATGTTGAGTTAAGATATCTGTGGGACCTCTAGTTTGTGATGTCTTACAGGCAGCTGGTGATGAAAGGCTGGAGTCTGGAGAGAGGTTAGGACAGTTAAGGAGATCTCAGAATCATCAGCAGAGAGATGAGAATTGAATCCATGGGTACTGAGGAAATGAAATAGTAGAGGGAGAAGAGAGGAGGGCCAGGAGAGTAGGGGTGTGATCGGGGCTGCAGCGGAGACTGAAAAGGGATGGTCCAACAGGTAGAAGGAGAACTAGGAGAAGGCAGGGGAGCAGTAGCCTAGAAAAGACACTCTCAAGGAGAAGAGTCACTGTCAACAGTGCTGTGTCAGAGGCTTCAGGGAGGATAGGAAGGTTGAGCATTGAGAAAAGCTCATTAGGTCGGGCAATTAAGAGATCCTGAGTAGCTTTGGAGAGAGGAGCTTCTGTTGAGGGGTGAGGACAGAAACCGTTCTGCTGAGAATTAAGAAGGGAGAGGAAAAGAAGTGGAGGCACAAATTGCAGACTGCCTTCTCTAGGAGTTTGGTCAGAAAAGGGAAAAGAGATAAAGGAAGGTTGGCAGGAATGGATGAATGAAGTGAGGGGAGATATAGCCATGTTTCTAGGCCTTAGGGAAGCAGCCAGCATCTGGGGAGATGGTGAGGTAAAAGGGTGGGACGGTGGAGCGATCTGCTGGGGAAGGTGGGATGGAATGGAATCCTTTGGCATGGCTGCCTAGGATAGGTTGGTGCTGGGGAAGGAGGTTTAGGGATTGCCTGGTGGATTGGAGAGCCTTTGGTGCCATACTGCCTGACTGCCTAGGTGACCTGTTTACCTTGGAATGATGAGCCTCTGGCAGCTGAGACCAGCCTGATGAAAGAGGAGCTGCAGAAGGTGAATCAGAGAGGCATCCTCACCATCAACTCCCAGCCTAATATCAATGGGAAGCCATCCACTGACCCCATTGTGGGCTGGGGCCCCAGTGGTGGCTATGTCTTCCAGAAGGTAGGGCCTTCCCTGTTCCCCTGTGACTCAGGGTCTGAGTGCTGAATACTAGGAACTAAGCAGCCTTTCCCCTAGCTTGCTCTTTTCCCTGAGGCAACTCCTTTGGTTAGGAATAGGGACTGGTGTGGTTTGGGGAAGACTAACCCAGTTTAGAGCCAGGATGTGAATCTAGGTTCCTTGACTTTGATATTTACTCATCTACATGACCACTTGGTCTCATTGAGCTCAGTTTCCTCATCTGTATAATGGGGACAGTATTTATACTACCTCACTCACAGGATTATGTAAAGGACAGGTTTACTCTTTAAACCTTACAGTGTTTTAGAAATGAGAGATAGTGGTGGGATTGCCATTGGGAAATCTACTTCTACCTCCCAGGGATCTTGGGATAAAAAGAAACCATAGGCTTGAGAGTAAATAATAGAAATTCAAGGTATTACAATATGTCTTCAGATGTCCTACCATCCCCACCCCAACAAGACAGACTTTCCCCCTTCCTTTATTCAGCTGATCCCTCAAATCCCACTTCTTTCATAAAGCCATTCTCAGTTGGGGAAGAAAGCAAATCGCATACAGCTCTGTCCCATGGGCAAATACACCTTCCACCACCCCTCTTTCTCCCAGTATGTAGCACCTTGCTTGTACATCATGATAATATCATAGTGTTGATTAGTGCCTGGGTGACCTGGTTTCTGGGTGTCAGCATTCTTGTGGCATTTGGGGACCTCTTCAGCCCATTCCTTGCCAGGTCCCCAATGGAGTATTTTGGTGACCTGTATGTGATGCCCGCCTTTCTCCTACAGGCCTATCTGGAGTTCTTTACCTCCAGTGAAACAGTGGCAGCTCTTCTCCAGGTGCTGAAGAAATATGAGCTCCGTGTCAATTACCACATTGTCAATGTCAAGGTAAGGGAGAGAGGGTCTGATTTTAGAAGTTAGCATGGTGGTGCCCAGGATGGCCCAGTACCGCATTGGCTTTACCAGTCAGTGCCACCAGGGCCCTCATATTCTTCCCCAAGTTCTGCCATTTCCTTTTTCTTCCTATTTCTTCCTCTAAAGGGTGAAAACATCACCAATGCCCCTGACCTTCAGCCCAACGCCGTGACTTGGGGCATCTTCCCTGGACGAGAGATCATCCAGCCCACAGTAGTCGATCCTGTCAGTTTCATGTTTTGGAAGGTAAAGACAATTGGTGATTTCCTCCCTACCCCCACTCCCCAAATCTATGGGATATCTCTTTTGCTGGGTCCATGTCATTGACGACCTTTCAAATTGAGCTAAGGGAGACTGACAAGACATTTCAAGGTGAGGAGCACTGGCTTTTGTTGTTTTCTCTGGCTGTCCTTGGGGAGAAGCTGAGCTAACACATGATATGTGTCTAGTCTAGAACAAGTGTGTCTGCAGAGCTGCTTTAAATCAACCTGCCACATGAGGCTTCCTGGTCAGCCCCGTTCCTGGGGCTTCCTGCTCTGGCCAAGAGGCATTTTGAAAACATGTCCCTTTCTATTAGAAATGGCATTTCTCCTTTAGCTGAAGCTCTGTAGGCTCTTACTCATCTTGCTTTGCTTTTAGAAATTCCATAAATGCGGGGGAGGGGAAGAGAGGGAACAAAGAGGAGAGAAAACCTCAGTCCTGTCTCTTGTGTGATCTCAGCTCAGCTGTTGCTGACCTTGTCTGTGTGTGTGTGTGTGTGTATGTGTGTGTGTGTGTGTCTAGGATGAGGCCTTTGCCCTGTGGATTGAGCAATGGGGGAAGCTGTATGAAGAGGAATCCCCATCACGGATGATCATTCAATATATCCATGACAATTATCACCTGGTCAACCTAGTGGACAATGAGTTCCCCTTGGACAACTGTTTGTGGCAAGTCCTAGAAGACACCTTTGAGCTCCTCAGCAGGCCAGCCCCGCCATGAGAGATGGGAAAGCTCAGGGGCCCTGGAGCCTTCTTTCTGAGGTCCCCAGCACCCTGTCTTTCCTCTCTTTACCAGTGTTCGTCCAAGGATTCTCCAACTGTTTTCTTCTCCATCCTGTCCCATTATACACAACCTGACTCCCATCACCACCTCCCATCCTCATTCTTTCCCCAGTGACAGCTGCTAGGTTGGTTCCTGATCTGTATGCTTGGATTCAACTGGAGTCTGTTCTGCACTTGAGACTTGGAGGATTTCCCTTTTGTTGGGGAGTAACTCCATTCTGCAGCTCTGTAATGGCCCTAGGCCACGGAGAAGCGCTGGCCATCCAATGGCACCTTCAGTTCTGGTGAGGGGAAATGACTTGAGACTGTGAGCACTGGACTAGAGTGCCTGGTTAGCCAGGTGGGCCTTCCAAAGAAACTGTCCACCTCTTCTCTTTCCTGGGCCACATGCTGATATTCAAGCCCCAGACATACCCAGAAATGCCCCACTGTGTGTGGAGAACTGGGACTGTTTGACTAGACATTTGGATGCTGGACTTTGGGGTCCTTTTGTCTCAGGGACCTTGGCCTCGTCCTTGCCTCAGTTTCCCCATCTATGAAAGGAGAGGTGAGGAAGAACTTTTCTGCCATCCTAGTCAGGAGGAACTCAGGCAAGCACACTGACTTCAAGCTGTCATATAACCACTATAAGCACTTCACCCTCTTCCACTGGAGCATTAGTCGAGGCTATGGTTTCATATTTACTGCCTTTTTCTTTTCCTGATTAACCTGTATTTATTCTGTCTGGGAAACTCCCAGTGTGGAGTCTCCTTCTCATCTTCCTGATTCCAAGACTGGCCTCTATCCCCCCACTACACTAGCCTTCCTGGTTCCTACCATAAGCTGCTCTGTTTCCATAGACTCCTGGTTTGGAAGAAAACATCTTATGTAGTTTGAAGTTTACAGAAGCAGCCTTAGCGGGGCCCCTCCCCTCATTTTCCTCCTTAGGGCGGTAGAGGGGGAGCAAGAGTCTATGATCTTTGAGGGCAAAGGGGTCAATGCTAGACCAAAAGGGGTCAGTCACATGTTTGGAGCAGCTTTGGGACCTCTCACTTCCTCTTACAGTGCTGGGCCTGCTTGCATTCTCAGAGGGAGCCCTTTGACTGACCCTAGCTAATATTTGCTTCTCTTTTAACAATACCTCTTCTTCCTCTACCAGTCTTAGGTCTGACCCACTCAATCTTTGTCCTTCCTCTCCTCAAGAGTTTGTCTTGTATATGAATGAATGAATGTCAGTAACTAACATGTTCCACAGCTGGGTCAGTCATGCTCTCTGGGAGGTGCAGCGTTAAGGGAAAAGCCTCTCTCCATCCTCCCCACCCCCACCCCCAGGCTTCCCTTCTAGAGCTGAGATCAGCTGTCTTGGAGCCACTGCTGGGTTAGCAGAAAGAAAACCTTGTGAAGGAGGGAAGGGGGGGTAGACAGAAGGAAACACATGCAGCAAAGCAGAAACAGGGGAGCTATTTGGGGAGTGGGGACCCTAATTACAGCCAGTGTAACCTGGCCAGGGTTCTGCCTATTTCTTGGAGGTGAGGGCTCCCCAAGTCAGAGTTGGGGGACTTTGGCGGTCATTTTAGACCCTTAGTACCCATCTTAGAGCATCCCTGGCCTCTGCTTAAAGATCCAGATCCCTTAGAAGTTGTTACCTCTGGGCTGCCAGTCACCTTAGAATGTGCCCATTTGAGTTTTGTAATAAGTTAAAATCAGCCTGTGGACAGCTTTTTATTGTCCCTATTTCTGCCCTCTGAGGCTCACGCCTTTTTGGCATAAAAGCATTTGAAAGTAGCCATTATGTTCCCGATCACCAAGTTTTCAGTTTTTCCTGTAGATTGTTACATGACAAGTTTCTGGTCCCCTCACCATCCTGGTCACCCTCCAATTAAACGTCCGTTCTAAAATGTGGACATCAGACTGAAACAGTTCTCCAGATCTGGCCTAACAGGCTCTAACACAGATGAAACCCAGAAGGAGGCAGGGAAAGGAATGGCATTTTATTATCTGTTAAAGTCAGGGTCTCTGCCCTGAGAGCTGTTTTTCATTAAAACATTACTAGACAAGTTTCGTGGGCTTTTCTCTTCCCAGCCCTGGTGGGTGGAATGGGACAGGATGGGGCCAGGGCTGAATTTCTTCATCCAAGGGAGACAACTAGACAGGGCCTGCCCCCCATCCCTTTGGGCTGTGCCTAAAGGGACATGTGCTGACCTCTGATCACTGGCTGGTATCTCCTCTCAGGCACCCGGGCTGCCCAGTGCTGGTGCCATCTTCCAAAGGCCTGAAACCAAGAGCGGGAGGGCAAAGGGGAATGAAACCCTATCTTTAGTTTCTCCTGTCACTGGCTCCCTGCCCAGTCTCAGGGTCAGACTGTCCATGCCAAGAGAATACAACAGCTGAGTGCCTGCCCCTCCCCCTTAGAAAAGCTAAATAAAAAGCCCCTCCACCCCCCCAAAAGGGCAGTCAGCCAACCCAGGGCAGAATTAGCCCAGAATATCTGGAAAGATACATAGGAAAACTGCTTGGAATGTACTGGGTCCAGGAAGGGGTACACGCCCTCACACTAGCCAGCCAGGCATTTGTTCCTTGCCTTGTATAGGATTTGAAATGGGCAGGGGGTGTTGGCAGCTGTTTTGGGGGTAAGGACAGTCTTGGGTGGCATCTGAGGAGTAAAGTCAAGGCTAGAAATAAAAGCTTCTTCTAAACTCCCTTAACAGAAACAAATGTCTCTTCTTGGTGTGTGTTGAGGTGAAGCAGGGAGCAGCGTGTCTGGAGGTGCACAGTCCTGGAGAAAATGCAGCTAGGGACTTAAGAATGTAGTCCTACCACAGGGCTAAAAGTACCTATATACCATCCCGGGTCTTAGAGCCATCACCTGGTGGTCATGGATACCTGAGAGAGGCCCTTGTGGTCTTCTTGCAAACACAGGGCTACCTGAAGCTGCAGCCACCGCTTCCTCCACATCCCCCATCCCCATTCCAGCCACCGCTGCCTGACCTGTACAAGGGCAACATGAGGTCAGGAGTGGGAATCCACCTGAGGACATCAGCCTATCCCAATCCAGTGGTTCTAAGGATCATGAACAAGGAAGGTATATGCTGGATGAGCAGATTCTCAGCAAGAGCAGGCGGTCTTTGGCATTCTAACAAAATCTTTTTGGTATCTTTAAAGACTGGAATTAGATTTGAAGTATGTTTTGCATGATTGCATATGTATAACCAAGATCAAATTGGTTATCGTCTCAGGGAGGAGAGAGGGAAGGAATTTGGAACTCATAATTTAAAGAAATGTTAAAAATAGTTTTCACATGTAATTGGGAAAAAATAAAATATTTTTTTGAAAAAAAAAAAGACTGGAATTAGGGCTGACTGGCCTAAAATAAATGACATGGCCTCTGGGTCCCTTCTGCCCCATGAGACTAGTGATCCCCTCCAGCAAGGCTCACCAATGACCGTGCCAGCTGCTCTGATTCCTGGGCATTTATCCAGCATTGCCAGACACGTGCCAGCCTCTTTTTCCTTTGCCGGCCATGGAATCTTCGAAGCAATACCTCGTGTCTCCACATCTGTATGTACTTCCTCCTGGAGAGAAAACCTTGTGTCAAGCAAGGCCTTATGCCTATGTCAAAGTATTGGTTTTGTTTTCTGTTTCAAAGGAGGGCTCACTGGAGGGGAAGTATCTCCAGGAAGGTCACTTGGAAAAAACCAGAACAGAAGGCATCAATAAATCTTTTAAAATAAAAAAAAACAAACCTAAAACAAGGGGTTGAACAAGATGAACTAAGGTTCCCTTTAGTTTTAAAGTGATAAACTTATGAACAGAGTTCTAGCCCCGGACCTGCCACAACCATCTGCCATTTTGATGAGCAAGTTGCATTCTCCAAGTCTCTATTAACGATTTTCCCCAAGAGAGTGAAGGGCCCTAAGTTTATGCCACATAAAGATGTGCTTAGTGTTAAGAAGACTTAGGAGGAAGGGAAAGCTATTTCCCAGCTTTTCCAGGGAACAGATTAGATGTGTCCTGCTTTCCTCAGAGAGTAATATGCAGAAGTTACAAAGAGCTAAAAGTAGGTTTGATGGTAAGGAGCGTTTTCCTGACAAAATCTAGCCAAAAAGGGAATGAATTGTCTTGGGAAGTTAGCTCTAAGATCTAGAAGTGACAGTAGAGGCCATAAAGGTCAGACTCCTCATGATACAGATGAAAAAAAAAATGAGACCCAGGGAGGGTAAGAGCCTGGCCCAAGGTCTCACAGGTTAAGAATCAAAGGTAGAAAAGAGAAGCAGAATTAGTTGTTACTAGTTACTAAATTACTAGACAATGCAAGGGATAGAGGAGACTGAAATATCTGCTGAGTGAAATATGTATTAAAATCCTTAGAGTAACTTGCCTGGGGACAGGGAGGGCAATGCATTTTAAAGCCTTTCATGGAAACATTGTAATGGTTGTAGGATTAGGGTCCATCTGGTATGACCACCCAGAAAAAAAAAATCACTTTAGAGGAACTTCAAAATGGTTTTGAAGTTTACCCTTCTATTGAAGTTTTTGGATCAATTATGTATGTTGACTAAAATGATTTGCAAATAAACTTGTTTATTTAAAAAAAAAAACCAAAGGTAGAATCTGAACTCAGCTCCTCTGAACCCAAAACTAGTCCTCTTTCCACTGTATCACAGAGAGTGGGCTCCCTTCACTCTTTGGCTTTTAAATAAGGGCTAAGTGACCACTTTGTTGTAAAGAGGATTCTTCCATTGGTACAGATTAGCCTAGACACCTTCTCAAGTTCCTTCCAAGAGTAAAATTCTGAGGTTCTAGGTGACAGGCTGTTCTTACTTCAGCCATGTTTCCTCCAACGGTGCTGCCCTCCAGCGGTCTGTGCTCTTGGGGATCTGGATTGTCCTGGAGCTGCCTTGTTGTCTAATAGACTTCCTAGGCCCCTCCTGGCTGGTCAGTCCTTTGACCTTGCTTTGCCTTTGGTATGATTGAAGCCAAAGCTGGAAGGAACTACAGTGGAGAGGCAAGCATGGGGAAGAAAGTAGCTGGAAGCTCTGCTTTGGGTGACCTGGGAAGAGAAGGTAAGTACAGGATGAGAATCAAGGGGCAAGCCTCCAGTGATTAACTCCTGCTTTGACTCAAACTACAGGGGAAGTATAGCAGGAAGATCTGTAAGAGCAATTCATGACTCTACCGACTTTCAGTGATTAGGGTTTATCTAATTGAACAAACACAGAGATACAACCAGAAACCATGACATGAGACTCGACAAGGAAACTAGGGGATTTTTGCTCAGTGCAGAGCAAACTTAGAAGTACCAAGGTAATTTCCCCAATTATTTCAATTAGCCCTCTTCTCGTGTCCTGCTTGTCCCCAGACGGTGAGACTAGCAACGATGGTGGAAGTTGCAGAGAAACAACCAAACCAATCAAAATCTGAAATAGAACCAAGACCATTGGATTTGGAGTGAGAGGATGTGGGTTCGAATCTTGTCTCTTCCATTTACTACCTACTTAACTCTGAGCAAGTCACTTCACTACCCTGGGCCTGAGTCTCCCCATCTGCAACATGAGGGGACTGGGTCAGATGACCTCCATGTCTATGAACCTAGGGAGGTAGCTTAGCTAGTGCTTCTTCACTGGAGATGGCTGAGCAGGGATGCCACAGAGAAGGCCTCTGAGGTCCCAAGCAACTCTGAGCTTCTACACAAACCTCTCTGGATTTGTAAAGCAGGGAATTTCCTTCTGGTTGCTTAGAAGTAGCTAGTGGTACATGGATAGCATGCTGGATCTGGAGTCAGAAGGACCTGAGTTCAGATCTGACTTTGGACATTTACTAGTTGTGTGACCCTGGGAAAGTCACCTAAACTCAGCTTCCTCAACTGTAAAATAGGGAGTAATAGCTCTTCTTTCTCCTATCCCCAATTATTGTGAAGATCAAATGATTATAGTTGTATCATATTGTATAACTGTATAATAATTATATATATTGTAATTGAGGTTATAATTGTATAGTACTCAGCACAGAACCTGGTATGTAGTAAGTACTACATAAATGTTAGCCATTGTTATTGGTAGTATGATCCTGGGAAAGTAATTTATCATCTGTCTGCCTCAGTTTCCGTGACTGTAAAATGAGGATAACAGCAGCAGCTACCTTCCAGAGTGGTCTAAACATCAAATGAGATGCTTAGCAGGGGGTCTGGCATATAATAGGCCCTTAATAAAAGCTTATTCCCTTCCTCTTTCAGGGAAAATCAAAAACTGACCTGTCAGCCAGAAGAGCCCTCCTTACCCAGAGACACTGACTTCTTCCTCTGTCCAGTGTGGCTGTGGGGCTTCCTCTTGGCTGGGGCCTGGGTTGTGGGCCTTGTCCAGTAGTTGCCAGCCTGAAAGAAAGCAGGGAGGGAGGGAAAAACCTTAACTCAGAGGCAGCCTTTGAGCACAGGCCAGGGAACAGTGTCAAGTGAGCTTATGCCAACCTTGCTAGACTGAGCTCACCAGACTGTGCATATATGCTGTATATGTTTTTGAGTAAGGGAATGACACTGTCAGATGTGTAACCTCAGATATTTATTTACCTCTTCTCTGGGTCTGTGTCCTCATCTGTAAAATGAAGGAGTACCCCAATCTTCCAGTCTAAATCAATGATCTCAGGGTAATACCAAACCATTTCAAATCTGGTCCCAAAATTTACAGTGGAGATGGTTCAAATTTCATCATCCACACATCCACTCTATGCCTCTCTGGGGCACCCAAAGAAACCTGGTGAGGAGCCAAGGGATAGCCTGAGGCAATCTTACTTCACCTCCCCGACAAGGCTATGGTGAGAGGTTCCTAAATCCCAGGTGGTGGGGGGTGAGGGGTTGGTGATTTGCTACTGTCAGACTAGTAAGTGCAAGTGGTCTTGAGCCATGAATGAGAAACCCCAGGTTCTAGGTTCAAACTCTAATTCCAGCTGAGATAATATTTAAATACTTTAAATTAAATTTAAAATTTAAATACTTTAAATTTAAATACATTAATCATGATCAATTATTTAATTATCAATTTATTAACTATTAAAATGATGATTAATAATTAATTTGGTTTAACTAATTCTTTAATTAACAATATTTTAAATTTTAAAATGAGAAAGTATTTCAAAATATTTACTGATTTAACATGAACTTAGATAATAAAGTGCTTAACGTAGTGCCTGGTATATAATAGGTACTGAGTAAATGTTAGTTATGTCAGTTGTGTGACTTCAGGTCACTTCATGAGATACAATATGGTGCAATAGAAAGAGTTCTAGAATGGCATTCAAGAAGACCTGCATTCAGATCTCTGGCTCTGCTACCTAATACCCATGTGAGACTTGGGCAAGTCACTTAGCTCTCTAGGTCTCGTTCTCCTCAAATATAAGTTGAGGGGGTTGGATGAGATTCCCTCTCAGAATCTAAGATCCCATGATCCTTTGGACCTCAATTTTCTCATCTGTAAAAGGGACATAGTGAAATCCAAAGTATTCCCACTGTGATGCTGTGCACTCGTTGTGGATACACTGTGATATGCTGGTCAGTTTAGCAGACTTACTTTTTCTCTTTCCTTTTTCACTCTTATTTAAATAGGATAGGTCTCTGGGTTGGAGGAAGTGATAGATTTGGAAATTAAGGTGTTGTAAAGGCAAGATATTTCAATAAAAACAAAAAAGCTGTTCTGTAAGCAGAACATAAATACAATTGAAATACAGCGAAATACCCTGGTGGTATCCAGTTTTGCCAGTTGTTCATGCATGAATTTTCCAGATAAATGAACTCACCTTTTTAAATGTTAAACTTTTTAATCTTTTTTGAATAGAAACCTTTCTAAATTTATTTCCCCCATTTTCGTTGGAGGGGAACTTAAGATATAATCTAATCTAGCCCTTTCATGTGACAGATGAGGCAACTGAGGCCCAAGGAAGGGATGTGTATGTGAAATCACTTGTCTAAGGTTGTGTAACATGGCCAAAGTGGGATTAGAATTCATAACTTTAGCTTTCAAATCTAGTACCTTTCCTACTTTGCCAGTTTCCTGTGATGTTAAAGGCTAAGGAATACAGGCTGATGGTCCTACCCACAATCTTGGATACTAAAGGCTCTGCCAGACCCCTTCTACCCTGGCCTTACCTGCTTCCTAGGATCATTGGGATCTGCACACAGGATGTGGTGCCCTATGATGAACAGTCTCTGAGGGTGCGTGGCATGGGTCCTGGGCCTGGGGCTGATAGAAATGTCCTCCTCCTCCTTGGTCAACAGATGCCTTGGTCTCTCTCTGGATAGCTCTGCATTCCAATGGGCCCAAGGAGGCTTCATGAGGCAGTGATGCCTGGCATGGCAGATCTGACTTACAGCTGTCCTCCAGTCCTGTCCCTGGGGGTTGGTTACCTTGGCCAGGCCAGTGAGGTTTCTGGGAAATAACGGCAGTCTTGGGAAGGCATCATTTTCCTTTCTGCCAGCTCCCTAGCCTAATTTTGGAGGTGATACTCTGGGTAGAGCTATTCTATTGTTGTCAAGGCTTGTGCCCAAATTCCCATGCTAGTCTCGTCCCTCCCCAAGGAAAATTTGGGAAAAGCACCAAAAGCACTGATGGGAGAGTACTATGCAGCCTAAAAGGGGGTTAGGAAATAGATAGAGAAAGGGCAGGCTTGGACTTTGCTTGGGTATTATGGGTGATAGTGATGGGATGATAACATGGGCTGATGTTATGACTTTAAATCTCAAGGTCTTTGTGGGATTTGAAAACTTTCTCCTCCTGTCCCTATTGTCCATCTTCCTGGATGACCCAGTCTCAGGTTCTTCACCACAGGGCACCAGGATGAGGGATCTAAGGGCAAGGAAAGAACATGCTCCTGGTTTGGGTCCCTGCACTTCCTCCACTGCTATATACAGACTTCCTGAGGGCTACCGCTGGGTTATCAGGGCTCTCACCTCCTACCCTAAGTAGAATTAGAGACTGAAGGCCTGGACTTAGGAGGCAGTTGTGATCTAATGGCTAGAGTCAGGAAGACCTTGGGTTCAAATGCATCCTCCCCACATATGACTGTTCATTCAGTTATGTCATCCATAGAGTGAGGATAATGCCTTGGGTACCCACCTTACAGGGTAGTCATGAAGTTCCAAGGAGATAATGAATAGAAAATGAATGTTAAAGTACTATATAAACATAGAGTACTATGTAAACACTGGCTATTATCATTTGGATGCTCAGGCAAAGGTGAGACTGACCTAGGACCTCCAACTTCCAGCATCATGTCATCCTTCTCTGGTCTCGGTCCACCTGTACTCCCTCTGTCCCTAAAGCAGGACCTGAGATGATGGTGGAAGATAGGTTTTGAGGGTCCCTGTCCTATACCCCCTGACTGGTAGTGAGGAAGAATCTCTGCTGAGCCACAAAGTTTGCCCTCAGCTCCTACCTCCTCTGTTTGACTCGAAGGGTCCATATACTGACCCAGAGATTCAGGGAAGTCAACACCATGTGATGCCAGGCTTGGAAATGACTGGAAAGCAAGGAAAACAGTTTGTCTGAAAAAGATCCTGGGGTTTCAGTGGACTTCAAGGTTAGGACAATTCAACAGTCTGACATGACTGCCCACTTCCTCCCTGCCTCTCCTCCTCCCCAAACACTAAAGTGGCCTTACAGTTACCTTAATAGCCTTGTAATAGGCAGTGTCTTGGGCTGGAAGACCTGCCACAAGACACAAGATTTGATGGCCGGGGAAGAGATTAAAGGGAGTGTACCAGTGGGCATAAGGTCACAGCAGAGCACATGGAGATTCTGAAGGTATAGGGATGGGTCTTGTTGGCACCAGGCTACCACAGATCCCCCAAATCCAGTCACCTCAGGGGCAGAGGAAACTGGGGTGGCTTGATCCTATCCAGACCTTCACTTCCACCTTCACAACTCCCCCTCCCATCTCCCAGGGAGCCCATGCCTAGAGTCCAGCACAAGCGAGAGAGGAGATTGTTCCAATATATTCTGCCCTGGTGAGACCATGAGGGGATAACGTCAGTCACAGAACTGTAGAATGTCAGAGAGGGAAGGAACCTGGGCTACCTTAGACCCAGACAGTGCACCTAGCAAGCAATCATCCAACCACGTGGCTTGATGACCTCTAGAGAATGGGAACTCACCTTCCCAAGCATTACCTTCATTCCACTTGGGGACAGCTTTGATAATTAGAAAGGTTCTCTGTATACTGAGCTAAAATCTCAACAACTCCCAACAAGGAGAGGAAAGGTAATACTTCTTTCACATGACAGCAGTTCAAACACGACAAGTTAAAATGCCCCTCCTCCCCAAGTCTTGTCTTCTGATCAAACATCTTTTCTTCCTTAAACTCATCCCTATTTGGCATGGACTGATGCCCTTTACTACCATGGTCACCCTCCTCTGGACCCTCTCCAGCTTATCAATGTCCTTTCTTTGAAAATAGGCAGTCAAGAGGCGGTGGTTTCAGCAAAACTTGGGAAGTCTTATGTGAACTGATGCAAAGTGAAGTGAGCAGAAACAAGAGAACATTGTATACCATATCAGCAACATTGTATACAGTACCAGCAACATTGTATACAGTATCAGCAACAGTGTAATGATGAGTGACTGTGAAAGACTTAGCTACTCTGAACAATACAATGATACAGCACTCACTGTATCATTGATACATTCTAAAAGGACTCAAGATGAAAATTGCTATCCAGTTTTAGAGAGAGAGAACCAGTAAACTCTGAATGTAGTTTGAAGCTTATTTTTCCTTCTTTTCTTCCTTCCTTCCTTCTTCTTTCTCTCTCTCCTTTCCTCCCTCCCCTTTCCTTCCCTCCTTTTTCTCCCTCTCTTTTCCTTTCTTTCCTACTTTCTGCCTTCCTCTCTTTTTTTTTTCCAACATGGCTAATATGGAAATGTTTTGCATGACTTTACATGCATAATTCATATCATGTTGTTTGCCTTCTCAATGAGTGGGGAAGGGGCTGGAGGGAGGGAGAGAATTTGGGATTCAATTTTTAAAAAAATGAATGTTAAAATAAAGAAAGTATGATTATTCCACAAATTACAAATAAACATAATAAAATATTCATTCTGGAACTGACCCCAGTTCTGCAGGTGTGAGCTGAAGCCCAGTCTCTTCCCTGAACTCCAGTCCCACATCACCAACTATGAGACCTATGGGATATTTCCAGCTGGGTTTCCCATTGGCATCTCAAACTCAACAGGTACAAAACAGAATCCATTATCTTTCTCCCAAAGCCAATAAATATTACTGAGCATCTTTACCTAATATTCCTATTTTTTCTGTCCAAGGTCCCACCATCCTTCTAGTGACTTAGGGTCTCAACTGAGGAACTACTCTCCCCTCTCCCCTGCCCCCATCAGGTGCATATTCAATCAATTGCCAATCAGGTCAGGTCCACATTTTTAGCGTCTCTCACATCTCACATCCATCTCTTTCTATCCACTTACACTACAACCACCAGGAAACTCAAGGGGCTGGTAGCTTCAAGAGCCTCTAGGATTAAATACAAACTCTTCTGTCTGCCAGTTAAAGCCTTTTATGATCTGACTCAAGTCTGTCTTTCTTGCTTTATTCAAAATGTTTCCCCTTTAGGGGAGTGCTGTGGTACAATGGTTAGAGCTCCTGCCCTGGCATCAGGAAGACTGCGGTTCAAATCCTGCCTTGCACACTTTCTACTTATGGGTGACCCTGGGCAAGCCACTTCACCTCTTGGTATGCCTCAGTTTCCTCAACTGTGAAAAGAATAAATTAAAGCACCTATCTTACAGGGATCAAGTGAGATTTTTGTAAAGCACTTAGAAGAGAGCCTGGCACATGGTAGATACTTAATAAATACCTCTTCCCTTCTCTTCCTTAGTCCATTTTGTGACACCCCTCACACCATGGCTGGAAAGCATTCCCTCCCTCACCTTTTCTTCTTGCTTCCTCTAAAGCTCTGCTCAAGGGTTGTTTTCTGTTCGATATCTTTTCTGATTCTCCCAATGGCTGGTAAACCTCCAATTCCCTCATTTTTACTTATCTCTTAAATGCAGTTCCAACTGCATTTAAGCTCCTCCTGGGCAGGGGTTTTTGTTGTTTCTATCTTTTTATTCCCAGTGCTTAGCACATTTTTTTAAAAAATAGACTTGTGTCCTTTGACTCAGAGTTACTGTTCTCTTGGTTGTTCCTCACACAGGACACTCCATCTCCGGACTCTAGGCATTTTCCTGTCACTGTCCCCCATGCCTAGAATGCTCTCTTCTCTCCTCCCCTTCTGGCTCCCCTGGCTTACTTCAGGACCCAACTAAAAGCCCACCTTCTACGCCTTCCTGATTCCCCTTAATTCCAGTGCCTTCCCTCTGATTTACTTCTATTTTATCCTGTCTATAGCTTGTTTGTGTGCAGCTGTTTGCATGGTGCCTTCCCCATTAGACTATGATCTCTTTGAGAGCAAAAAATGTCTTTTGTCTTTCTTTGTACCCCCTGGCACTTAGCACAGTGTTTGGCAAAAAACTGGTGTTTAATAAATGCTTATTGACTGACTGATTATGGGGACTTCCCATTGAGGAACTTTCTCCACAAAGGAAGACCTTGCTCTGCAGTCTTAGATAATTGGGCATCTCACTGAGAAAAGAAGGGACTTACCCAGGGGCACACTGCCAGGGTGTGTCAGAGGGGAACTCAGAACTTAATTCTTCTCCACTTTGAGGCCAGCTCTCTCTCCACTGTGCCCTGCTGGCATACAACAGATATTTAATAAGTGCAGAATCCTAGACACCATACTAATCTTCCTGTGGCCTAAGATCCCATTGGATTTTGGGGGGCTACAGAACATAAACGTTTCTATCCCCTGTTAAGCTTTGCAAAGAGCTTTATATATATTAACTCATTTGATCTGCACCGTGGTCCTGAAAATTAGGCGTTCTTATTATCCCCATTTTACAGGTGGGCAAAACTGAGCCTTAGAGAAATTCTGTGACTGTCAAGGGTCACACTAAGCAAGATTTGAACTCAGGTCTAAAAGACTCCAGGTCTAGTCCTCCATCCACTGGGTTGAGCTGCCTCTTAATTCATACACATGAAACTTGGAGTCCACTAAGAACTCACCAGATCTTTGTCATAAAAATCCAAATTCAACTAGTGAAGTTGATTTTTTGTTTAACCCAAGGGTATCCCTGCTCAGGTTACCCACATCTCCTGGTAGGAGGTAGCATTTCTCAGCATGGACACCTTCTGAGGCCATCCTTCACACACTTTCCTCTTCAGGATGGAGGGCCTACATTGAGTCCACGGGTACCCCAGCTCCTGGAAGGTCTGTTGTCCTGAAGGAAAGAATCCTAGATCTAGGGGTGCAGGAATCCAGCCTAAAGCACCCTCCCACAACAAACCCAGAACTGGATTTCCTGAAATGGGAGACCCTTGGGTCATGGGGTCTTGTTCCCAGGAAACTAGTGACCTTCACTTGAAGGAGGGAACAGAAGGCGCTCTGGCATGGTGCCTGACTGACTTCAAAGGGCATTTAGGGGCCGAAGAGACCTTTTCTGTTTGTCTGAGTCTCCCCCAAACCTCATTCTATTCCCTTCTCCCCCACATTTCTTTAAGTTCTCTAGGTGAGTCAAATAGCTATCCTCAAAGACCCAAAGGATTCAGAGCTGCCATCAGTCTATCTGTCTCATCTTTCTTCTTAAAAATGAAGAATCTTAGGCCTAGAGACTTGTCCAGGGTCTCATGGTAAAGAAGCAGCAAAGTTAGCATTTGAACCCAGATCCTTTGACACCAATTTCACCATATTTTCTGTTGTATCATGAGGCCTCCCATCCCCTCATCACCAGTCACCACATGCTCTTAACATTTTTCTACTATTCGTCATCATCCCCTTCTGCTGAAGTCTGCCCCAAACCCTCCTCCTCTACCCAGACTTCTCCAATTGACCCAACTAGGGTCACACGACTCTATTATACTCCTCTTCTGCTTCCTAGTTTTCATTATTATTTTACTACATTCACTTTACTATATTTTGTATTACTATATGCTACATTTCTTCTATTCTTTAAGGGTATAATATGTGTGTGTGGGGGGGTGGGGGGCACTGCACCTGTCTCATTTTTCATCCAGAATGCCTAAGGACAAAGATTGTGTCTCCCAGCTCAGAATGGGAGTACCCTGGAAACAAGAGCTCTTAGACTGAAGGCAGGGATTTTGTTTCCCCACTCTCCCCACACCCCCATCTGACTGGGGAGCACCTTGAGAGCAAGGATTGTATTTCTTCTCTGAAAGGGGACTTCCTGAGTGTAGACTGTTTTCTGAGTGGAGGTTCTCTAAGCTTACAAACTCTGTTCCCCTCCAGCTTCCTATACACAAGGGGATCCCTCAGGATGGGGCCCTGCCAGTTCTCACTCTCATCTGAATGCCTGCTCCCCATGGATCTCCCTACAGTGCCCAGTCCTGGTCTCTACAGACTGAGGAGTCCCAAAATTAAAATTGACAGCTGCTTATACATCTCAGGGCACATGGGCCACAACTCACTCTGCCAGGAGGTATGCCAATGGTAGAGGGCTTCTTGGGTCATTCCCCAGAATTGCTGCTGGCAGACCAGCTCCCACAAGACCTCTTGGGCTGCTGCCCATAGGTTCCAGCTGAAGATCACACTGGGAGGGAGAGGAGAGGGGCTGCGTCTATTCCAAAGACCCACCACAGCTATTCCTAGTTCTCAAAGTGAAAGAGAAGGGACTTTATGATGACAAAAACATAGGAAGCTTCCGTAGAGAAGCGGGACCATAGGACATAGTATTGGAGAAGACCTCAGAAACCATCTAGTCCAATTGTCTCATTTTACACATAAGGAAACTGAGGCGCAGGGTAGTAAAGTGATTTGATCAAGATCACAGTAAATGGCAGAGCAGAGATTTGAGACCAAATTCTTTGCCAATAAATCCACTGCTCTTTCTATAATTCCACAAAGAATCAGAGAGGCTTCTTATTCAGAGTAGGGTAGTGGGGGTGAAACTCAGGTCTCCAGACCCAAGGCTTGGTTTCAGTTACTCCCTCATCTATAAAATATTTAACAACAATAAAAAATTCCATCCCATAGTGTGCCTTCCCCCACCCACCCATTCAGTGTAGGGCAAGGGAGAGGGGGCTGGGGAAGATATATTGGCAGAGCTCTCCCAAATTCTGCTCTAAACAACTTTAAAATAATGGCTCAAAATGAGTTCTGGAAGAACAGCATCCAAGAAAGGATAGGGTGAATTTTCCCATCTCAAGATAACTTAGAAGGTTGACAGGAAAGGTCTGTCTCACCAAGGTGAGAATGGAAAGCAATCCAGAACAGATAAGCTGGGCAAGCCAGCATCAGACTTCATGGTGGCAAAAGAAAGGCCCCAAGCCCCAGCCAAAGCTGGCAGCAAGGTCTTGAGCCCTGATGAGTCAACAGTGGACTCTGCCCCAGCGAGTTAGTGCAGCCTTGGGGAAAACAAAATCAACAGCAGTGATGTCCCTCAGCCCACAGACAATAAGGGGGATGGACAACTGGTCAGAAGGAGATTACAAAAGAGGACACTTGTTGACATTAAGTGTAGGACTCTGTTGCATGGCCTAAGCAGGGATCTGGGTCACAGATCTGCAAAGCAGTTCCAGGGTGAGAAGGAGTACTAGCATACTACAGTGTGTGACCACAGGGCACTGGGGACCTTGGTCACAGTTCCAGGGCAGAAAAGAGTGCTTTTTGTCACTCACGGACCAGAGCACAGATCAGGAGAGCAGTGACCACACCTTTCCTTAGATCATACCACCTTGAAGGAATTAGCTCTGAAAACAGCAGCATGAAAATCCTGAAGCTTAGGACAGTGCCTTCTCCACCCCAGGAGCAAAGCCCAACTTTAAGATAAAGTTAAAGTCAAGAAATAGACTAGAAAAATGAAGAAAATACACAAAAAATAACCTGACAGCTGAAAGTTACTATGGTGAGAGGAAAGCTCAAGACACAAACTCAGAAGATCACAATATCAAATGGGTAGATGCAAAGCCTCAAAGAAAAATGTGAATTAATGTTTTAGGCCTTAAAAGAACCCCTTGGAGAGCTCAAAAAGGATTTTAAAAATCAAATAAGAGATAGAAGAAAAATTGGGAAAATAAATGAGAGTGATGAAAGAGAATCATGAAAAAGGAGTCAATAGTTTGGTACAGGAAGCACAAAAAATGGGAAAAAATGTACAAAAACTTGCTGAAAAATTAATTCCTTAAAAATTAGAGTTGGGTAGAAACAATAAAACAAAATCAAAAGAATGAAAAAAGTAGAAGAAAATGTGAAATATCTCAGTGGATAAACAACTGATCTGGAAAACAGATCTAAGAGAGCTAATTTAAGAATTATCGGATTATCTAAAAGCCACCAATTTAAAAAAAAGAGCCTAGATATTGCCTTTCAAGAAATAATCAAGGAAAATTGCTCTGATACCATAGAACCAAAAGGTAAAATAGAAACTAAAAAAAGCCACTGATCACCTTCTGGAAGAGATCCCAAAATGAGAACTCCAAAGAACATTATGACCAAATTCCAGAGCCCTCAGGTCAAGGAGAAGATATTACAAGAATCCAGAAAAAAATTCAAATACCATGGAGACACAATCAGGATTACGTGGAATTTAGTGGTTTCTATATTAAAGGATCAGAGGGTTTGGAATATTATATTCCAGAAGGCAAAGGAGCTAGGATTACAGCCAAGAATCACCTACCTAGTGAAAATGAGCATAATCCTTCAGGGGGGAAGTGGATACTCAATGAAATAAAGGACTTTCAAGCATTCCTGTTGAAAAGACCAGAGCAGAATAGAAAATTTGGTCTTCAAATACAAGACTCAAGAGAAGGATAAAAAAGGTAAACAGGAAAGAGAAAACATAAGGGATTCAATAAAGTTAAACTGTTTGTATTTCTACAGGGAAAAATGATACTTGTAATTCCTAAGAATTTTATCACTATTTGAGCAGTTAGAAGGAGTATACATAGACAGAAGGTGTGAGTTGACTATGACTGGACGATTTAAAAAAAATTAAAGAGTGAGAAAGAAGGATGTGCAGGGAAGAAAAGGGAGAGAGAGCATGGGATAAATTATCTGACATAAAAGAGGTGTGAAAGAGCTATTACAGTAGAGGAGAAGAGGTGGAAAGAAAGAGGGAGCATGTGAACCTTACTCTCATTGGAATTGGCTCAAAGAGGGAATAACATACATATTCAGTTGGATACAGAAATCTATTTTTTCTTTATATAAGGAAGGGGAAGGGGGAAAGAGAAGGGGTGGACTGATAGAAGTGAAGGAGGATTGAGGGAGGTGTTGGTCAGAAATAGTGTAGTGAGAAAGAAAAGACAGAGACAAAGAGACAGAAACAGAGAGAAGACAGAAAGAAGAGGTAGACAAAGGAGAGAGACAGAGAGACAGACAGAGACATACAGATGAAGATGGAAAGAGAGATGGAGAAACGGAAACAGAAAAAGACAAAGACAGAAAGAAAGAGAGGAGAGAGAGACAGAGACAGAGATAGAGAGAGGAGAGACGGAAAAGAAGAAAGGAGAAACAGAGAGATACATATAGACAAAGATGGAGGGATAGAGATGGAGAGAGGGAGACAGAGAGACCAAGAAAAGATGAAGGGAAGAGGAAGAGAGACAAAGAAAATTGTGCGTGTGTGTGTGTGTGTGTGTGTGTGTGTGTGTGTGTGTGTGTGTACTTGCAACTAGTTAAAGTTACAGTCTCTTTGCTGCCAATGTGGGATATTAAAAATTTCCCAGATTTGGAATCAGAAACCTTAGGTTCAAATCTTGCCCCTGTAATTTACTGCTACTGATAGGCAAGTCACTTTATGTGCCTGGGCTACAACTGGATGAGACAGACTCTGAGGTCCCTGTGTCCTCTAAGTTGCAGTAGCTGTGTACAAGGGAGAGGAGCAGAGATGGGCCATAAGATTTTCATGCTTCCTTTCAAAGAAACTTGAGGTCAAGGTGGAAGGTAAACAGCACGTCAGAGAGCAGCCCATGGAAGCTGAAGTGGGTGATTTGAGGAACTACGGTTATATTTTTATCTTAGATTGATAGTCTAGGCATGGGGTGGGGGCACAATTCAGGAACTGGTGTCCTACAGTGGGGAGAATCTGAAGGGGTCAGAATTGCCTCTACCAACTCTGGAGGGTGATCTGGCAATGCTGCTTGGCTTCTAGGATGTTTTGAAAGCCCTGCTGCCACCCTGCCTCTGACCAGGGGGTATCCAAGTGGCCAGGGTCAATGGGAACCTGAGAAAGGAACACAAAAAGGTTCTTAATCCCTTGCTTTTTCCCTGGAGTCCTGACATCCCCCCTGCCACTTCCTACACTCTCACCCACATGAAAAATACTGAACTAAGGGAGATGTGCTGAGGGGTATCCCCTGGAGCTGTTGAGGGCTGAGTGCTCATGACCAAGGGTATGAAGACAATCAGGTATCTGCTCTGCTTGAATCCTCCTCACAGCAGCCAGGGGATTTCACAGGCTTTCCCCCAACTCACAGCACTTTTCCTCTGATAGCCTCAGTGCAGGGAAGATACACACTGGGCTCTCTTTATATAGGGAAGTGAGAGGGGAAGGGGGATAAGAGAAGGGATCTCCCTACCTGAACAGCTTCTCTCAGGGGACCAGTCTCTTCTTTCAGAGGAGGACAGGCCAACAACTGCTGCCATTCCCAGAACTGGAGCCACTTTTGCCTAGGAAAGAACGAGGCCCCACAGGCTGCCCAACCCATTTACTCCGCTCAGCCAAGGATGGGGAAAGAAGCCCAGAGTTAAGTGACCCAGCCCATACACACTGACAGTCGCAGAAGAGCCAGGATTCCAACTCCTCAAGGGCCTGGGATTTTTCATTTTTGACCACTTCCTGGCACACAGTAATCACTTCATAAAGGCTTGCTGGCTATCTTCTTGACCATCATGTCTTAGTTTACTCCAGAGTCAAAGAGGAGGAAGTCTCTTCTGGTGACCCCTCTCTTTGGGATGGAAGCCCAGGCTTTGGACTTTCCCAAGCCTGGGAGGCAGGCAGGGTTTTTGGTTTTGTTTTTAAATTGAATTATTGCCAACATTTTTTAGATATGTACTCAGAGAGAGCCCATAGTTACCCAACCTGAGCTCGGGTCTCCGACTTCCAGTGGCAGGGGTGCCTCCACCATATCCTGTCCCCTCCCCCTAAGAACTCCCTGGGCTGCCAGAAGACCTGGCCCAGGGAAGAGGCAGAGACAGAGGCAGGGCTCCAGGGAGCTAGGCATGGGGTAGGAGGTATGTAGAAGGACAAAGTGACCTCTACCCCTCCCACCTCCAACCTAAGAGGTACATGCACCCCAAGGTCAGAGTAATTCAGTGAATCAAGCATTTATTAAGGGCCTATTGTGCTCAGGGTACTAAGTGTTGGGAATGAGACAAAGACTGAAATTAGTTGGGATGTTGGTCTTAGCACTCACCCAAAGGGGAAGGATATCCTCCAGGGTTCGGGGGCCTCTGAAGAGATTGACCTGAAGCCCAGGAGCAGTACCCATGGAGGATCATCCCCTGCCAGGCTCAGGAGGGAGCTGCTATCAGGTGGGCTATGGGCCTGAGGACAGAGACTGGGAGTTAGAGTGCCTCGGACATAGATGGTCGCAGAACTAGGATTTGAACCCAGGTCACGCTGCTACATCACCAGGTGATTTACCATCATGCTTCTAGCTTTGACTCTGGGATTTGAAGCACCTCTGAGTTGGAAGGGACATCTGACCCAAACCCCACCTCAAGCAGGAATTAAGCCCCTCTCCATTATCCTCAACAATGGGTCATGGACTCAAAGAACTGCAGAAACAAGGAACTCATTCTGCCCCAGTAATAACAGTAATTTACATGTCCCTAGCATGTTAAGGTGTATAAAGCCTTTTCCATGCATCCTCTTGCTTGATCTGAACAACAGTCTTGAGGTGTTTTCCTCTCAATTGTACAACTGGGCAGTGGTTAAGGGAGATGCCAGGAGTCACTGAGCTAGTAAGTATCCAAGGCAGGATTTGAACTCAGGGCTCTATCTAGGACACCTTCCCCTTCTGGGACAGCTGTGGGTGCTGGTTTCCCTCTTTCCATCATATTCTTCTCCTAGAAGCTCAGCTCTGTTTGAATAGCCTTCATCCAAGTTATTCTCCCAGACCAGAATGCCTCCCCACTACTGCTCTGGTCAGGCCCCACACCCTGATGAACGGAACACCCTCCATCCCTCCATGCTTTCACCTCCTCTGATGAACTTCCAGGGGTGCTAGGAGTGTGTGGAGTCAAGGCACTGCTGAAAAATTCTGA
Source organism: Potorous gilbertii (assembly GCA_028658325.1). Classification (NCBI taxonomy): domain Eukaryota; kingdom Metazoa; phylum Chordata; class Mammalia; order Diprotodontia; family Potoroidae; genus Potorous; species Potorous gilbertii. The sequence continues at coordinate 38,753,896 of CM053771.1, read as the reverse complement.
GGAGATGAAAGACTCTTCTGAATCCTGGGAGTCAACATGGGGCTCCTTAGGGGGGTCAGTGGAGCTGGAAGGGGGTGACTCTGCCACCTGGGCCTTCTGCCACCACTGTCGTAGAGAGTTCTGAAGAAGTCGCAATTTCCTGCTCTGGGAGAAAGAGCTGAAGAGACAAGACTTCTGTTGTGCAGCTGACTGACCTTTCACCCATCCTATATACCCCAGAAGCTATCCTGGGCTTGAAGGAAGGAAATAAGCAATAATTAAACACCAATGTGCCAGGCATTGTGCTAGGTGCTTTACAAATACAATATAATCTGATCTTCTCAACAGCCCTGGAAGGAAGGTGTTATGTTCCCTATTTTACAATGGAAGAAACTGAGGTAGACAGAGCGTAAGTAGCTTGCCCAGAGTTAATGGCAATTAAGTGTGTGAGACTGGATTTGAACTCAGGTCCTCTGACTTCAGAATCAATGCTCTTTTCGCTTTCTTCTCCAAGAAATTAGGAGATTATACAGTGCACAGAGTACTAGACCTAGAGTTGAGTACAAATTCTATCTCAAGATCCTTCCTAAAGCAAGTCAGTTCACAGCTGTCTGCCTCAATTTCTTCATCTGTAAAATAAAGATAATAGAATACCGCAGGGATGATCCTCCCTCTTTCTCTCCACACACACACAGAAAAGATCTTACAGGAGGCTGTACTTCAGTTAAACCCAACTGGCTAAAATCCCTAAGGTCAAATTCCTCCTCTGAGATGACCAAGGTCATCTAGTCCATTCTACAGATGAGGAAACTGAGGTCCAGGGACATGCCCAAGGTCACATAGACTGAGATTTGAACCCCAGGTCCTTTGATTCCACTGGCTGGTTTCCATCACACTTTGATGCCTCCCTCTCCAAACCCACCATGGATCTCCACCACCTGGAATAGAAAAATTAACTCTTCTAAGTCTGGCATTCAATATCTACTGCTAGCACAGTCATGAGGACCAAGTGAGATAATAGTTGTAACAATTTAGTACAACTGTGCCCAGCCCATAGTAGGTACTCTATACACCCATTAGCTAACATTATACCTCCCAGTCCAATGTGAGCTCCTGGAGAGCAGAGTCAGTCTTTTCCCTTTCTTTGTATCCCTAGAGCTCAGCAGAGTGCCTGACACATAGTAAGTGCTTACTAAATGTTTATTGGCTGACTGACTGACCATCCAGACTTCCAAGCCCAGGATCCTAACCAGGCCCCATTCTGGAACTGACCACATGTTTTTGAGCCTCAAGCAGGTTGGTTTGTAAGCTGGTTAGGAGATCAGGGGGCTGGGTCAGGCCAGTTTCTCTGATACATACTCTGCCCATTGGTGCTGGGTCAGTCTTCGGGACCACAGCAAGACCACCCGATGTAGTTTCAGTTTCCGGTAGGCCTGTTCCAGAGAGTCCTTTGCCCTGATCTCTGCATAACAGCAGGGCTGGTTTTGTTCTTCTGGGCCCTGGCTGACTGGTCCTCTGCTGGACCTGTCATGGGTCAAAGCTGCTGTGGACAAACTCAGGTTAAGGGAAGGAGGACAGAGGTTGGTGCTGATGAGAAGTGGGGCTGACCCCCTTTTTCTACCTCTTCTACCTCTGCCATCAGAAAAGGTTTATTGACCCATGACAATGAGGATGAGAGCTTGGAAGAAATGGGGAGAGAGTGTGTGTGAGCCAGGACAAGGTTGTGCTTTAAAAATGCTGTTGGCTCAGGATGGGTGAAGAGCCAGTGCTAGAAAGGGTCTAAGATTGGAGAGGGCTGGTAGAGCAACTTGAAACCTCTGCATCCTACTTGGTCCTATTCCATGTTTCTTTAAGCTCTGGGTGCCCTCTTAGGTCAACCCCATCTCACCCTCCAGGTGCCAGCTCCTCTGGTGATGGAGATAGAGCTGGGCCACTGTCCTCGAGTGTGTAGCTTGAAGCTGCACCATGTTTACCCACTGATGTAGGCTCTTCCTCAAGGTCTCAACTCTCCAATAAGCCAGCCTGTCCTGGCACCAGGTCTTTCTCTGTATGTGGTGCTTCCATGCCCCAAAGCACCTGAGTGGACAAAGGAAGAGGCACCTGTCCCTCCTTCTCCAAGGTCCTGAACATTGAGCCTGCCCCTCTCTCCTATAGAACTGCAAAACATGGCCCCTAGAGGTAGAAAGTAGAGGGGTAAGGGCTCACTGGAGGAAGTGCTGAGAGAGACAATGTAGGGTAGGTGGGAGAGTCTATCAGGCTTGGGTTTTAGGCTGTGGGGAAGAGGGGTCAGTCCACGGGTCATGCCTGGGCCCAAGACCCAGCAGGGCTGGTCAAGGCAGCAGGAGGGCTCACAATCCAAAGGCCTAAGGTTTTAGGGAAGCAGCTTGAGTTTGGATAAAGTATAATCATCTTGGCAGAAACAATCAGCTCTGGGCCAGTTCCCTTCCATCTTAATTCTTGAATGTTGGCAATCTCCACTCACTCTGGGAAGGACAAGACTTGGCCTGGTCTGGGGAGTCTCTGTTAGTTTTGACCCTCCTCCTATTGGGGTTTCCCCTACCCCTACCCCATTCAGGAATGACTGTCCACCTCTCTCCATACACAAAGGAGAGTTTTACCCCAAGACCTTACAGGCAGGCTGTGCTTTGGCTAAACCCAACTGGCCAAAATCTCTCGGGCCAAATTCCTTGGGTGGCCCCGAGATGACTAAGGTCAACTAGTCTATTTTGCAAATAAGGAAACTGAGGTCCAGAGAGATGCCCAAGGTCACATAGGCTGGGATTTGAACCCAGATCCTTTGATTCCTCTGGCTGGTTTCCCATCACACTGCAATGCCTCCCTCTCCAAACCTCCCTTGGATCTCTGCCACCCAGAACAGAAAGTTTAATTCTCCTCAGCCTGGAATTCAAGGTCTTCTCTGACTTGGGCATGGCTTCCCACACCCCCTGACAACTTCCACCCTACCGGCCAAGTTGGGCTCGCTGGTGCCGGGTCACCAGGGGGCCAATCCGGGCTGCATTCATGGTCTTGACCCACCAGGCCTGGAAAACCTGCTGAAGCTTCTTCTTCCCCAGCTCAGCTCGAGCCTGGGCCTCCTGGTGAATTTCTGCCAACAGTACTTTCTGCAGGTACCACAGATGGAAGACTGCTGGGTCCCAGTGGGGTTGAGGGGAGGAAGGAGAAAGAGAGGGGTCTGAGAGGGGTGGTTGAAGGCAGCAGAGAGGGAAGGGGGATGAACTAAAAAATTCATTCCTGGGCAGCAGCTCCCCCCTGCTGTAGAAGCAAGATCAGTGGGGAGTGAAGAGCTGCAGACCCATGGAGGAGCTAGAGGGAGATCTGGTATCATAGTCTGATCTCTTTGTTTTAAAGAGAATTTTCAATCCCATGGTCTTTTTACTGTGCCACAGGGTGGCACAAAGACCCTAAATGGTGTGGGGGAAGGGTAACCCTCCTGGCCCAGTGGATATCAAGTCAGCTTCCATTGGGCAGACAACCCAGTTGCAAGGAGGTTGATTAGGACCTTCTGCTATTAATGGAATCATCACTAAACAGGGGCCAATGTTCCCAACAGGAAGAAAAGCTTACTCAATGAACCAGCCAACCAACTAATCAATCAAAATGCTTCTATAGATATTATCTGGTGGGATAGCTAACAACTGCTGTGAGGTATGTAGGGAAGAGATTTCTATGTCCATTTTAGAGATGAGGAAACTGAGGCTGTGATACAGTAGGGGAAAAATCCACTGGGCTTGGAGTCAGGAATCTGCAGTTGGAATCTTGGCCCTGCTGCTACTTACTTCACACCTGTGGGCACTAGGTACATCATTGAACCTCCTGGTGCCTCTTTCCTATTCTAGGGAATGATGGGATTGGGTTGATCTTTGACAGTTCATTTCACTGGATAAATCTTGGGGTTCCTTTGGAAAGTTATCAGTGACCTCTCAATGGACAAATCTGATGGCCTACTCCCAATCTTCATCCTTCATGACCTTTCTGTTTTTCACGCTGTTGACTACTCTCTCCTTTTAGACACTTTTCTCTCTGAGCTTTCATGACTCTCTCTCTCTCTCTCTCTCTCTCTCTCTCTCTCTCTCTCTCTGTCTCTCTGTCTCTCTGTCTCTTTCTCTCCTGATTCCTTACTCCCAGGTGTCTAAATGCTCTTCCTCAATTTTCTTTGCTGGATCTTCATCCAGGACCCACCCATTAATTGTGAGTACTTTTCAAGGCTCTATCCTGAACCATCTATTTTTCCATCTCTATATCCTGTCTCTCAGTAGGTTCAATGATCAGGTCTACACAGATTATTTTCATCTCTCTCTCTATCCATCTATGTATCTATGTATATATCATCTATCTATCTATCTATCTATCTATCTATCTCCAGTCCTAGTTTCTGTTGAATTCCAGTCTCCTATCACCAATTTCCTCCTCGACATTTTCAACTAGATTTTCCATGGGAATCTCAAACTCATCTGTCCAAAATATAATTCATCTTTCCTCCCGAACCCACCCCTCTTCCTAACTACCCTATTTCTGTCTAGGGTGCCACCAACCTTCCATTCAACCAGGCTCACAACCTTTAACTTGACCCTTCATTCCATCTTTCATTTCCCACTCCAATGAGTTGCCAAATCTTGTCAATTCAACCTCAACCAGTATCTCTCTCCCTCTGTCTCTTCTTTTTCCTCTCTGTCCCCCTCCATTTCCTCCTCTTCTCTCTCTTTCTTCCTCTTCTTCTCACTTTCTTCTGAACAAGAATTAAAGGAAAACTGATAACACAATCTAGTCTTCACTATCTCCAACTGTCCAATCAAAACCACTCCAACTCATACCCCAAACAGAACAAATTCTCCTACCCCAAACCTGTCCCTTTTCTGAACTTCTTTACCCCTGTCAAAGGTACCATCATCTTTTCCCACTCTCATCACCCCTTTTCTCAAATGAACCAGTCACCAAGTCTTGTTACTTTCCACATCTGACCCCACCCCACCCTCTTAGACACTCATCATGTTCTAAGTGGCCTCCCTGTCTCAAACCTCTTCTCCCCGCTGCCCCCACCACTCCGCTCCAACCCATCCCTCACATAGCTACTAACACTGATATTCCCAAATCATGGCTCTGACAGTGTCAGTCCAAAAGCTCCCTCTTCTTTCTTGGGGAAAATACAAATCCTTTTGCTTGGCATTTTGAGACTTCCTAATTGGGCTCCAGCCCAGTTTTTCAGGTTCTCTCAGTTCTCTCTTTCACACACTCTCCAACCCAACCCCACTGGCCCATTTTCTGTTCTCCATAAATGACATTCAATCACCCACCTCCATTCCTTTGCATGCTATTCCCCCGGCAGGGGCACCCTCCCTCCTCACCTCTATTAGAATCCTTGGTTTCTTTCAAAAACTCAAATCAAATGCCCTATCTTACATAAGGCCTTTCCTGATCCCCCACTCCCCCACAGTGGCCTGCCCCTCTGAAGTTCCTTTGTATTAACTTTGCATACATTTTGTATTTACTTATACATGTACATATTCATTGAGGGCAGGTATAATTTCACTTTGTCTTTGTATCCCCAATCCCTGACACAGAGGAGGCATTTTATAAATGCTTGCAGAATGAATGAATGATAGACTAGTGATCACATAGTCTAACCTCCTCCTTCTATTAATGATAATAAGAACTCACATTTATGCAGCACTGTGAGGTCTGTAAGGCAATTTCCTCCCCCCCAATTCTGAAAGGTTGTCACAGAGTCACAGATTCCACAATCTGAGATGGATGGAAGAGGACCAGCTCACGTTTGAACATGAATCCTCTCTGTCAACATTCCCAACAAACAGTCCCCCAGCCTCTGCCTGATAGGCAGCAGGGAGGCTTCCACTTTGGGACCACTCCTTCTGGCAGGAAGGGTTTTCCTGACTTCCGGCCTATGGCTGAATTTTCTGCATTTCTCACTCACTGCCCTGTGGGGCCAAGCAGAAAAGGTCACTCTTCCAAGTGACAGAAGAAAACTATCCTATCTCCTCCAAACCTTCTATTCTCCATGCTAAACACCTCCAGGTCCTTCCCACAATCCTTCTAATAGCCTGACCTCAAGGCTTTCCACCATTCTGGTCATTATCCCCTGGACTCTCCAGGGTATCAATGCCCTTCCTAAAATGAAGTGCCTGGGACTTAATTAGAGGATTCCAGATCTTAAAGGTGGTAGGTCTTAGACTCTAGTTCTTACAGCAGGATAGAGTAGACTAGGGTACTGAACTTGGAGTAGGAAGATCCAAGTTCATATCCAACCTTTGATGTTTAGTAGCTATGAGAACCTAAGCAATTTCATGGTGCCTTGATTTCCTCAACTGTAAAATAAGGGGTTGGACCCTCTGGCCTCTAAGGTTTCTTCCAGCTCTATATCTATAATGCTATGATCTGCCCTGACTAAGGTATACTGAAAACTTAAAGCAGCCTGTTCACTTAAGAGAATTATCTCCTAAGTGAATTTCTATGAAAATAACCTGATAAGGGATCAGAGAACACCTGAAATATTTGGGAAAACATCTAGCTCTGGAAAAGACCATTCTAAGAAATGAGTACTGCTCTTAACCTTGAGACACAGCCTGGCACAGCAGATAGAAGGCAGACCCTGGAGTAAGAAAGGTCTGCTTCTGATGCATACTTGGCTGTGTCATCCTGAGCAAGTCACTTATTCAATCTCTCTGAGACTCAAACAAGTCTTTAAGACTGTAACATATGAGTTGCTGATCTACAAGAGGGTGGGGGAGTTTCCAAACAGAGAATTCCTTAAACTTAGTGAAATCTCAAATCTGTAAAGGCAACAAACAAAAACGAAACAAAAAATCTCTTGCTGTCACCCAGCCACCCCCCACCCCCTCACATACAAGCACGTTAACTGCATCCGCTAAGGTCTTATGGAGACTATGAAAAAGCAGAAGCAGGAAATGGGTTGCACAATTGCTGTTATCGTGAAGCATCACTCTTCTTTTCAGCCAAAAAGGTCAGAGAGAATTCTCACCTGCTGTGTCAACTTTCCTGTTTTGAGAAAGATCGAAAACACAGGCATTTAGCCGTGGAATTAATGCCTCTCATTTCTGCCTCTCTCTGTGTCCCTGGGATCCTTTTCCCAAGTACCTAGGTTTCTGTAATTCCTATTGAGCCTCAAGTAAAGTTCCTGACAATGCCATGCCATTTGTCAGTGACCATATTTCTCCAAAAGGGGAATCAGGCACTGGATCATACTTTTCATTCATTCATTGAGCATTTTAGAAGCAACTGTTCTTATTGCTGGGGGATATAAAGACCCTCCCTCCCAAAAAAACCTGAACCAGTCCCCATCCTTAAGGAGTTTATATTCCATTGGGAGAATATATATAATATATATTATATATGCATAATATATATAATATGTATACATATATTCTGTTGTACATAAGTTAATACAAAGATAAATAAATTCAAATAATTTTGAGAGGTAGGTCAGAGAGCACCAAATAGATGGAAGAACCAGGAAAAGCCTCCAGCAGCAGATGGCACCTGAGCTGAACCCTTTAAAGGAACCAGGGATTCTAAGAAGTAGAGGGGTGGGAGGGAAGGCATTCCAGCCCTGGTGGATGGACACTGCTTTTCCAAAGATACTGAAGTGGGAGATGGAATGTCACATACAGAAAATGGCCAATAGGCAAAGGGGAACTATTCTAACTGCCCATGAGTATGGCAACAGCAGTAAGACAGGGTCTTAATACTTGCTGCTTCAGTTGAAGGGTAACATTCAGCCCAATAATCCTAAGTAGCTATTCCATCCCCACAATGCACCTCTCTCCCCTCTTCAATGAAGGCCAGTGATCTTCACAGCAGGGTTGGTTTGCTTATCATATTTCCACAAAGAGTCAATGGGAAACTTTTCAAATTAAGAACATGTATGGTACCTGTCCCAGCAGAGAGAAAGAAAACTAATTGACTGCCTAGAACAGCACTGTTCTCTCTTCCAGGTTTTAAATTCGTTCCTATGATCACAAACTACCTGAGTCAAGTCATATTGAGCAATAGAAAATCTTAAACCTTCCCTCTATATCACTGCCATTGCAAAGTGGTCACTGATATCTTAATTGATTTAATCTAACCTATCACATGCATCACCAAAAAAAAAATTATTTTGGTTCAGATGTAACTTCATCAGTTTGGGGAACTCTTGGTGTGCAAATTCCCTCCACCAAGGCAACTCATCTGTAATTCCTCCCTTTTAGAGTAGGGGTTCTTAACCTGAGGTCTACAAACTTGGATGGGAAAGAATTACATCTTTGTTTTTCCATTCATTTTAAACTGAAATCTAACATTCCATTTATTTATGAATATAGGCAACAAAAGATTATTTTGAGGAGTCCCAGATTGCCTTTGGCAGGACACATGACACCTGAAATGTTAAGAATCCCTAGTTTAGAGAGTCATTGGGGTACTGGCGGGGGGTTGAATGACTTGCTCAGGGCCCCATGACTAGTTAGTGTCATGAGGAAAACTTGAACCCAGGACTTCTTGACTCCAGGACCAACTCTCTGTTCTCTACATCATGGCATCTCTCAAATTAAATAGTTTTGTCCAGATCACTGCTGCCAGAGGATTTGGGACAAGAAACCAATTACAGTCATCCAACTGGGAGGGACAAACACAGACTTGCAGTGTGCAGGTGTTATTAACCCCTTCTTACAGAAGAGGAGACTGAGGCTTTGGGCAGGTAAGTGACTTGTCTACTTTTCCTCAGCTTGGAAGTGTCTATCCACCTCACCATGGAAGAAACTGAGGTGAACTGTCTTGGCCAAGATCTAGACTCCAGGGTGAATCTGGGGCTAGAACTCCATTCTTCCATCAAAATTCTCCTTCCAATAAATGGCATTACATCTCACTGGGACCTGTGTGTGGTCCTGTTGTGTAGGACAGTCATTTATGTTAGCTTAAGATCCTGTCTTTTACAATTGGCAGCATGAGAAAGTATAATCCCCAACTGGAACCCTGCTTTGAAATGGCCCTAATTTCAGTAAAACTATAGTCCAAGGTCCAAGGACCCTCCCCCTTCCACCAGAGGCTCACATGGATCAAAGTTCATCCTGAGGGCCTGTCTTCCCAAACCAGAAACTACAGGGATCATTCTACAGCCCACTCAAAGCAGAATAATTGAGGGCAAACAAAGACTTGGACTCAAGGGGGAAATGGTGCCCTAGGTCATGAAGGTATCTAATTCCTCCTTCCTAATGCCTAGTGTCTCAGGCTTCTTATGGAGATTCTGGTACCCTCTCGTAAAGGTCATCACAACAATGTAATTGTGGGTCTCAGGGGTTGTCATGCTAAAGCTGTGGTTCTTAAATTTTTGGTTTCTAGACCTCTTTACACCTTTAAATTACTGAGGATCCTCCAAAGAGCTTTTGTTTTTGTGGATTATATTCATTCATATTTACTGTATTAGGAATTAAAATATCTTAGTATTATGGAAAAATTTTGACCATGTGAACCCCCTGAAAAGGTCTTGGGTATCTGGGCCCTGATTTGAGTGCCAAAGGGTTTTGGCATAAAGGGTTAGCTTCCAGTGGGCAGGGCCAGGTCTACTCTTTGAGCCTTCAGCTCCATCACTGACACTGTCCCATTCCTTGTTCTCCACACCCTCCTTCCCCAACACCCACTTACCAGCCAGTCGCTGAAGGTCTCGAGAGGCTTGGGCCCTTGGGTTTTGGCTGCCTGATTTCCATCTGGGGTGGAGCTGAATCTTTGGTGCTCCCTCCACTCCACAAACCACCCCTAGAGTTACAAAGGATCTGCCCAAAGAGAACATGTCATCAGTTGCTTGGATATGCAGATACTCCTGCCCTGCCGCTCTCCCCAGCTCCCATTCCTAAGTATTTTAAAGGCTGCCAAAAGAATTTCCAAAATAATTATCTCAGGCTAACCTCCCAATTCCCATGAAGCAGGATCATAGGATTAAGGATTTAGAGCTGACAGGGACCTCAGGGGCCATTTAGTTCAACTCTCTTATTTTATGGGTGGGGAAACTGAGTCCCCAAATACTCTGACTCCAAATCCAGAAGCTTGCTCACCTTATCCCTGGACTTCTCACACTGAAAGAACCCTCCACCTGGGTTCTTCTGATTGACTGGATCCCCTCAGAACCTCCATTTTAAGGAGGCCAGCTATGTCTTCATTCTTTTCCAGTCTGCACTTTTGACTTTCTCTACTAGATTGGAGAGACCTCTGCACCTTTCTCCAACTCCTTTTTATGTATTATCTTTCCCCATTAGAATTTAAGTTCGTTGAGAGCAAGGGCTTTTTTTTTTTAAAAAAATAATTTTTAAATTTTTAGAAATTTTAAAATAAACTATAAAACGGTATTACTTCTTTTTATGAAATATCCCATCCTTTAGGGAATTTAAAAGTTTCTATTTCTAGCATTTGAGAATCTGTTACCATATGAGATTGGTCATCTTCTCTGAGGACTTTCTTCTATCGGCTCGAATTTCTATCCCCAGCACGGTGTTTGGCACATAGTAAGAACTTAATAAATGCTTGCTGACTTGAATGACTGCTGCCTCTCAGGGAGTACAAATATTAACATTTCCACTTTGCAGATGAGGAAACTGAGACTGAGCGAGCTAAAGGGATGACACAAAACTGAGAGGGATCGTTGACACACTGAATGACAGGCTCCAAAACAATCCTGACAGACAAGAACATTGGATCGAATCTAATAAGATGAAATTGACCTGGGCTGACTACTCCTCCCTTCATGTTCAGTCTACAGCAGTTTGTCTGCAAAGGCTCTTGGGATTTAGTGAACTGCCAGCTTAATAGCAATCAACAGTGTGATCTGTCAGATAAAAAAAACCAGGGGGCTGCAGGGCTGTTACAAGAAGCATGGTAGCCAGGAAGAAGGAGGTGATGGTCCTCCTGAATACTGGGTTCAGTTCTGTTGGGAAGAACATTGATTAGCCAGAGTATGTCCAGAGGATGGTGAGCAGGATAGTGATGGGCCTTGTGTCCATTCTATATCTATCAAGCAGCAAGCATGTATAAATTGCCTACTATGTATCAGCCCAAAGGAAGAAGAGAAATGGTCCCTGCCTTCAGTCCTGTGAGCTTATTAATTCTACTGGGGGATATAATATATATACACACATATATATTATACACACATATAAACATATGCATACATATATTATACACACATATACATGTATGGAAAGAATGTACAAAATCTGAGAGGAGACAATAAGAGCAGGGAAACATGAGAAAGGTTGTATGTAGGAGGTGGCACCAGGGCTGAACTTTAAAAACAATTCCTGTAGGAATTCTCTGAGGTGGACAGGAGGAGGGAGTGGATACCAGGCATAGGGAACAGCCTTCACAAAGGTGTGGAGATGGGAGATGGGAGATGGAGTGTCAATGAAGGACTGTATGATCAAACTGTAGCCTATAATAAGCCTTGAGAGGAAGAAAGGGACCAGGCTGTGAAGTTGTAAATGCCAAACCAGAAGAGTTTGTCTTTGATCCTAGAAGTATAGAGTAGGGGAGTGACATGCCAGAGAGAGCTGTGCTTTAGGAAAACCAAATGTTTGATTTGGACAGCTGTGTGAAGGACAGATTGGCAGCAGGGAGGCCAGCTAGGAGGCTACTGCAATAGGAGATGAAGCCTTGAACCAGGATAGACTTTGGATAAATGGAGAGAATGGGACAGATGGGAAAGATAGTTCCTGCTCTCAAAGGACTCACATCCTAATTAGGGGAGACAACACATAAAAGAAAGGTCAGATGGAAAGGCCTGAACATCCAAAGAGAGATGAGAATAGAATGCTGGGTATTTAATTATAGAGAAGATTTGTTTTCAGGCCTGAATCAGACTTGCTGATGGATTAAGTTCCTTCCAAGTCAAAAATTCTGTGGTTCTGTGATTTGCTCTGGGTTGCCCAGCTGTCCCTTGGAGGAGTCTGGGATGGGTTCCAAGGTCAGTCCTGCACCCCCACCCACTTTGCCAAGTGTAGTATAAAGGTTGAGTTTGCCCTGAGTCAGCCACATTCCTCTGTGGGAGGTGGGGGTAGGAAGGGGTCTATAGGCAGTAGAGACAGGAGGGTTGGTTGAATTTGTCCTCCCCTATTGGAGGGTCAACCAAGGCCAGGATGGAACAAACTTGTGTTCCTAAGAAGTCCCAGGAGCATAAGAAGTCCTGTTTTCCTCACCTTTCCTGTTGGTCTTCCTGGGAGGCGAGGAGGTCTTTCTTAGGAGTCTCGGTCCTGGTCTGAGTCAGCAGCTTCTGTTCTGTCCTATTCAAATAGAGGTCTTTCCACTGGACCAGAAAGACAGCAAGAGGGAGACTTGGCTGCAGCCCAGGTCTCTGCCCAGCCCTCTGGGGGTGGGGATAGGGAGCTGAAACCACAGGACTCAAGCTTGGGAAAAGAAAAGGCCAGATCTGGAAGGGTCAGGGCAGGCATATGCCAGGGAGGGCAATGGGTGGGAAGATTAAGATGTCCCAAGGGCTGAGTCTTGGTTTCACAGAATCAATGTTTTTATTTGAGAGAGAATTTAGAGAATCTGATACCTCAACTCCCCACCTGTTTTACAAGGGGGGAAACTGAAGACTGGAGAGGTGATGTGACCAATCCAAGGCATTAAACAGTAGCCTAGATCTCAACCCAGGTGCTAGGACTCCAAATACTCCATGTTAGTTCTCTTTCCTCTACATGTCATTGAAACATGCCATCCTATCCTACTCCATCTAATTTCCATGTTCCTTTAGATACATTGTACAACAATCTATATTCTTCTTAGATCTATGTTATTTTCATATATTATTATTTTGTTAAATATTTCCCAATTACATAGAAACTTTTAAGCATTCATTTTTTAAAAATCTGAGTTCCAAATTCTTTTGCTTAATCCTCCATCCCTAGCCCTTGAAAAGGCAAGCAAGATGATATTAGAACCATATTCTTAAAGCTAATGTACTCAGTGAAGATGGCTGTTCTCTAGACTTAAGCATTTCCTGTATGCTTAGTAGAAGTGATCAATCAATCAACTAACAGGTACTTATTAAGTTCCAGGAATTGCTATGCTGCAAAAATACAAAGACAAAAAATGAGAGTGTCTCTCCATTTGATCTTGGAGGTAATTTGGATCCATTGGAGTGATTGTCGGATAAAGCTGATCACTTTGGGAGCTATATGGAGGACGGATCAGAACACAGGGTCGTTGGCCACACAGCAGACCTTTAATCTGTATCGTGGAAGGGGTCCATTAGGGCAGGGTCCCCTCAGGCCAGGGGGAAGAGGTCTATGTCCCTTCCCTTCCGGGGCTCCAGGCCCTGCTACCTCCTCCTTCCCCATAAGTCTCTTACCTTTTGGAAGCTCTTGGTCAGCACGGTTCTACCCTGCTTCCTCTTCACATATTCTATCTGGGCTTCCCGAAGCCACAAGGACCAGCGCATGGCCCGGATGCCTTTACGGAGGAGATGTCTCCGACTCAGCGCCCTGGCAACAGCCCACTGTCTTAGCAGGTGGCATCTCCAGGCTTTGAAGCAGAGGGTGAGAAGGGCCCTGCAAGGACAGATCAGATCGAAACTTGGGGGGCTGGCATGGGACACTGTCCAACCTCTGCCCTCTGGCCTCCCAGAATCCTCCAAGGTCCCCTGCCCCTCCTTTACATCACAGTCTCAAGGAAGAAGCCCTTAGCCTCACACCAAAGTGGAGCAGGGCAGACACTGATAGAATTTCCCAGGAAAGGCAAGCAGGGATGGCCAAATACTGCACCAAGGAGAGGCACATGTTAGTGTAGACCTAAAGACCCTACCCTGACTACTTTTATTCCTTGCCTCTCACTCACCCAGGAGATGCCTCTACCCTGAGATCCTCCCTCCTCATTTGTGAGACCCTAGCCTGCATCTATCCTCACTCCTCCTGTCTGTACTCTAACACCCTTCTACCCTCCCCAATTCCAACCCCTTTATGTGTGGGCTTCCCTTATTAGAAGGAGGGACTGTCTTCCTTGTCTGTATTCCTAGAGCTTGGTTGTGCCTGGCACAAAGCTAAATCTTTAAAAAAAAATAATGTTCTCTCCATCAAATTGCCTGCCTCGGGGGGAGCCCAAATTTTGGAAAAAATAAAATATTAAATTTTTTAAAAATAATGCTCTTGTCAAGATATTAGGAAACATCCTGTTTTCCAGAGCCAAGGACCAGCAAGCAATGCCTGAACTTGGCATTACAACAATTCTTTGCACTTTAGATAATCTCACCCTCTGGCCAAATTCCATAATTACTGTATTGTTCTGACCAGTACCAGGTGTTCTCTGAGCTTGGATGAGCTCGGACAAGTACATATGTTCTGGTCAAGTACACATGAAGTCCTGCTATGAATCAAACTTGTGCCATTGTTTCGTTACCCCTCAACATCAGGGCTACCCCTCACGGTGTAGCCATAAATGTAAGTCCTGAGATCTGGCCACACTAAGTCTGGTCCCCCCACTAGGGGTGGGGCTTGGTCACATAGGTCTCTACCTTCTGCCATATTTTATATGTCCTTGTCTCCCCCATCAGAATGTAAGCTCTTAGTGAATAGGGAGGACCCAAGCAGGTGCTCGGAAATAACCATGAGAACAAAAAGGCCTAACTCACCAGAGGAGAACAGAAGGCCCCCCTCACCCTGCCAAGAGCCTCACCTTGATTCCCTGGCCTCTGGGGTTAGAGGCTCCATGGGTGACTTCTAGAAAAGAGAAGGGGATATGATAACCGTCTTCAAGTACCAAATGTGGCTGCCACGTGGAAGCGGGCTTAGATGTATTTAACTGAGGAATGGGGAACAAACGGGTAGAAGTGGCAGATTTAGGTTGGATGTGATGACAACTTCCTAACAACTCTGCTACGTACTCAGGAAGGAGGAAGCTGTCTAGCAGGGGCACGGGGTGGTCTTCAAGCAGAGGCTGGATGACCATAGGTCAGGCAGGATGCAAGAGGCAATAATAAAGGCTCACATTTCTACAGAGCTTTCCAGTGGACATGGTATTTTCTTCATAACCACCCTCCAAGGCAAGTAGTACAAATGCTCCTATTCCTCATTACAGATGAGAAAACTGAGACCCAGAGATTTTTCTTTTTAAAGTGCAAAAAGGCAAGAGCCAAACCCAATGCGTTCCTAACTGCTGGTTCTAAATATTTCCACTTCATCATGCTGCCTTTTCTTGCCTGGATCTGGTTTGGACTTGAGGGTCCCTTCCCAGCTCTGAGGTTCTGTGAGTCTACTTGAAAGAATATCTCAGTGAAGGGTGTGGTCCTGGGTCAGCCAGTCATGGACCTCCTGCCTTCTGTCCTTCCCTCCTCCCTAATTATCTTGCCTGCTGCCTCCTTCAATAACTATCTTCTCCCCACTCTAAGAGGCCATGGGGCACTATGGCCTTACAGTCAGAAAGCTCTGGGTGTAAGTTCCTCCTCAGACACTTGTTGTGTGCCATCGGTCAAGTTACTTATCTGCTGTGGGCCTCAGTTTCCTCATGTATAAAATGAGGGAGGGCTGTACTCCCTAAACCACTAAAGTCCCTTTCCACTCTAAATCTGTGATTTGATGATAAGAGATAGTTAAGCTGAACTTTCACTCAAATTTGACCGCATTCCTGAAAGGTATTCCCTGCCTGCCCCTTCATTAAAATACCTGTGAAAATGGGGTATCATATAGTTATAATACAGAATAGTTTTCCCCATTTGCGTAAATGAGTCAGCTTAAAATGAAGAGAACCTAGGGTTTCTGATAGGGAGGAAAACAAAGTCAGACAAAAAGTGACCAGACAGTGACAGGACAGTTTGGATGGGCAGGTGATGTGGTACTGAGAAGAGAATGCTAAACTTAGACCTGGGTTAGAATCCCGACTTATTAGCTGCGTGATCTTGGGCAAGTCACTTCCTCAATGAGCCTGATTTTCTACACCTGTAGAATGATGGGCTTGGGCTCTGGTTTCTGAGTCTCTTCCATCTCTAGACCCAGAGGGAAGGGTGGGAGAAATTCCTACCTCCTCCCATTCTGTTGCCCTTGGGATGACTTCAGTTTGATTTGTGCCCCCAAGAAGGTCATGAGTGCTTGGCCCATCCTTCGCAGTAACTTACTTGTATCACTTATCATATCATCATATAAGAAACCTGTGCCTTCTCCAGGGGGTCTGCCTCTCCTTCCTCCCAGCCCCAGAGGGGAAAGACCAAGCAGAAAACATGGGACCCCAGGGCTGGCAGACCCGAGTTCCAGAAGCTGGCATCCCTCATATCCCCTCTGACCTCTCCCAGTTCAAGCTGCTGCTGTGAGGCCCCAACTGCCAGGTGCAGGTCACTCCTGGTGTGACTTCCTACCCCAAGGTTCCTGGCAATGCTGTGCTCCATCCAGGGGCCCTGTTGTTCATTGGGCTTGAGAGCCACTCTGAACTGCTGCTGGGCCAGGAGATGCATCTCAACAGAAGAGCCTTTTGAGCCTGTAGCTTCCTGCCCTGAAGGATGAGGCTCAGGGGCAACATTCTTCAGGATGCTCTGCCTAGAGCCATCCCCAGATTCTGAAGAAGTCCCTTCTGGGCTTCCCCAGTGGGTAGGAATGGTACTTTCCTTGGGGCCTGGGAGAGGGGTATTGGTGCCCTGGGGAACCAGGGACATGAGCATCTCCCAGATCTGCTGCAAATGTGCCTCTGGCTGGGTCTCCATCAATCTCTGTACCCCCTTCACTTGGGAGCCTAATGCACAAGCCATTCCTGACATGGGGGCTGGCACTGCCTGGTGCGGGTCCCTCAAAGCTGCGCCCCTCCCTGAAGGTAGAGATAGCTTATCACAGAAGGCTTGTGGAAATGCTGCAGTGCAGGGGATTGTATCAGGCTGAGGGAAGAAAGCTGGGTTGGCAGTTCTGAACATGTTCACCCCACTGGTCCCAGGGGCAAAGGTAGGGGCAGTCTGGCCATGCCCATCACCAAAAGAGGGGAGACTGAAATCACCCAGCTCCTTGGTGCTAGGGTCCTGGCGCCAGCCCTGTGTCTCAGGAATGCCAAAGGCCCTGGTGAGCTGCTGTACACCCTGAGGCCTCCCCAGGCCAGGAGAGATTTCTGGAGTCATATCTCTGTGGGAGAAAGTGAGAGAGCTAGGATACCCTGGCATCAGCTTCGTGGAGACCTCTGGAACTTTAGTCTTTGTGGAGTGAGGGTAGAGTCTAGAATACCCTGATGTCAGTTTGGGGGAGGTCTTTGTAGTTGTGGTCTTGTCAGAAAGAGAATGGGAGCTGGAGTACCCCAGTGTCAGATTTGGAGGTGCTCCTGGAGTTAAGCCATTAAGGGAGAGAGGAGGAAAGCTTGGGGAGAGGTCTGGAGTCAGAGGTCTATGGGAGAGAGTGCAGGAGGTAGGGGTCCCTGGTGTTCGTGTGCTCCCAGAAAAAGCGAAGGGTTTGAGAGGTTCTAGTTTCAGGTTGGGAAACTCAACCTGGTTGGAAGGACCAGAGAAGTTGGGGTACTGTGGTGCCTGACTTGGGGAGGCCTCTGGAGTGCCAGCCCTGTGAGAAAGAATAAGGGGTCTGGGATGCCTAAGTACCAGGCTGGGTGAGACTTCTGGGGTTAATGTTTTGCTGGAGATGGCACGTAGTTTGGGGTACCCCGGTGTCAGTCTGGAGGAAACCTCTGGAATCACAGGTCCATGGATAAAAGAAAGAGGGCTATGATACCTTGGTGTCAGATTTGAGGGGGTCTCTGGACTCACAGTGCTGTGGGAAAGAGTGAGGGGGCTGGAATGCCCAGATGTCAGATCTGGGGAAATCACTGGACTCACAGCGCTGTGCGAGAGAGTGAGGGGACTAGGGTGCCTGGATGTCAGATGAGGGATAGCCTCTGGAGGCACAGCCCTGCAGGGGAGGGTAAGGGGGTTGGGGTACCCTGATTTCAAAGTTGGAGAGGCCTCAGGAGAAGTGGCCCAGGTGGAATGGGGCCAAGGGCTGGAGTGGTCCTGAGAATCTCTGAGTAGAAGGAGCTCTGTTGGCAACTTGAGGTGCCTCATGGACAAAAGCAGGCGGGCTGACTCTGGGGAAAGCTCATCTCTGGGCCTCAAGTCCTGGTGGTGAGCTGATTGCTGGCACCAGCTCCAGACGTCTAGGTCCTCCAAGGTGAGGGGCAGTCCTCTGGGGTCTGGGGCCCAGCAATCTGAGCTATCCTGTGGTCCTGGGCTGGGCTGGACAGGACAGTCCTGGTGCACTGACCGAGGGGGAGGACTCAGCTCAGACCCCTGAGCCTTTATGACTTTTGGTGAGACCTGCCCAGTGTTCCCAAGTTTGGAGAAGGAAGCTGACAGTTGGTCCCTCAGATGTGAGCACTCATGGGTCTGGCTCTTTGGCTTGGAGGACCAGGAAGCACTTCCAGAGCGTTGGGGCCATGAGAGTTCCTTTGAACAGCTCATCAAGTTCCCATCTGGCTCCTCTTGGGGTTGGGGGCTCCAGTGTCCCCCTCTCCTCTCTGGGCCTGCTCTTGTCAGCTTCATATTGCTTTGCTGGAAGGAGAACCCTCTCCACTTCCCAGATGCCCTTGACCTCCAGGCCCTGGGCTGCAGATTATTCTGCTGTTCAAAGCTAGAGCTACTCGCCAGGCTTGTGGCATTTTGCAGGAGTTGGCCAGCAGGAGCCAGGTTAGTCTGAATCAAGGCCGAGAGCTGCCTGCTGACCACAGGCCTCCCCAGCTCCAACTTGTGGCCTGGTAGAACAGCAGGGGCAGTCCTTCTGCTTTTTGTCCAGCAAGACCCCGTCATGGCATCTCTTCTACTGCCCACAGAGAGGCTGCTGCTTACATTCTTCTGAACCAGTCGTCCTCCTGCAGGAAATCAGGGTCAATCAGCCAATCCACCAGTAAACATTTAATAAGCACCTACTGTGTACCAGGCACTGTACTAAGGACACAAAGAAAGGCAAAAGACAGATCCTGCTACCTAGGTTTGTACATTCTATTAAGACATGTCTGAGCAACAGAGAGCCTGGCCTACTGGCTACTGGGCCAATCTTGGAGTCAGGAAGACCTGGGTTTGAATGGTGGTACAGTGGAAAGACCCATATTTGACTCTTGCTCACTTCATGGCTCTGGACAAACCAATTGACTTCTCTACACCTGAGCTTTCTCAGCTGTAGAATGAGGTGGTTTGACTAGAAAACTCAGGTCCCTTCCATAACAAGGTAGAGTAGTGCTTGGTCTTGGAGTCAGTGAGACCTAAGTTCAAATCTTGCCCTGGATACTTACCAACTGTATGACTGAAAATCACTTAATCTCTCATGCTTGAATTCCCTTACTTGTCAAATAAGATTTTTTGTGTTTCACTTGTGTCTGACTCTTCCTGACCCCATTCAGGGGTTTTCTTGGTAGAGATGCTGGAGTGGTTTGCCATTTGCTTCTCTAGCTCATTTTACAGATGAGGAAACTGAGGCAAAAAGGACTTGCCCAGGGTCACACAGTATATGTCCGTAGCTAGATGTGAACTCAGGTCTTTCAAACTCCAGGCCTATAAACCCCCTTTTAAGGGGTGGATTTTAATGTCTTCAAAGTCCCTTTTAGCTCTAAATCCATGACCTTTGGTGCAGGGGGGGAATAAGGTTCGAAGTCAGGACTGGGGTTTAATCCCCCCATGCCATGACTAAAAAGTATGACCTTGGGCAATTTCTCTAGGCCTCAGTTTCCTCAGCTGTCAAATGAGGGAGTTGGAAAGACTTCTGAGGTCTCTTCCAGCTCTGACTTATAATGCTATGAATGCTAACACATTCAAGCTACATTAGACCAAGTAACTTAACTTCTTATTGCCCCAAACTACACTCTAGCCTAGTTGCCAAATAGCAATTTGGTAGGGAGTTTCTACACTTGAATTTCCTAATGTAGAAACACTACCCTTCCTGAAACAGATATATCTCAGTTGCTCTATGCCTTCACTCATCATCCCATTGACTTCTCAGGGTAAAATACTTCTCCTTAATGACTCCAGGTCTGGAGTCAGAGAGACCTGAGTTCAGATCCAGCCTCAGACACTTAATAGCCTTGTGACCCTGGGCAAGTCCTGCTTGCCTCAGTTTCCTCATCTATAAAATGAACTGGAGAAGGAAATGACAAACTACTTCAGCATCTTTGCCAAGAAAACCCCAAATGGGCTCATGAAGGGTTGGACATGACCGAAAGATGACAGAACCAAAAGAATAATATATCACCATCACTCCCTTATGTATACAAGCACTTCCTTATATGTGACTTCCTAGAGGCCTTGTACTGGTACCTCTAGGGCTTAGTATGTAGGGTCTTTTCATGTAAGGAAATCCTCAGTAAGTACCTTTTCTCCTCATTTAGAGAGTGCTAGACCTCACTTTAAGTGAGTACCTGAACAGACCAAAGTCTCCCATTGCATCCTGGACCTTCTCCAGTCATCCGATGAATATCTGGCCACTGGATCCAGATGGCTCAG
This sequence comes from Potorous gilbertii, assembly GCA_028658325.1. NCBI lineage: Eukaryota > Metazoa > Chordata > Mammalia > Diprotodontia > Potoroidae > Potorous > Potorous gilbertii. The sequence continues at coordinate 38,733,462 of CM053771.1, read as the reverse complement.
GAGGAGAAAACGAGGCTGGTGACCTTGCACAGCCCTCCCTCACTCACTCCAAACAAAGTCAAGGGCAAGTTATATCACCATTTCTCTGGTGTCATGGTCTCCTTTGAAAATGAAGGATGAATACAAGAGTGCTGACAACAAGGTGGGGAGAATGAGAAAGGCTCTGGAATTGGGAAGTTGTGCTTTGAAAGAAATCAGAGAATCTTCTAGTTAGTGATAATAAGGAGAGCGTGCATTCCACACAAGAGAGACCAATAGGAGAGGGGGAATGTAGGAACAGAGTGAACCTTTTAAAAAGTATTGATATCTTTATGTTTTGTATGGGTAGTGGAATGCTTCTACATGAAGGAAAAAGCTTGGAGGCTTGCAGGGATATCATTGGAGCATTAAAGTATGATACATATGAAGAAGACAAAGAAATGGGAGAAGAACATAAAAAGTGATGCAGAGATAGGAAGGCGGAACCAGAACAATATCCATTGTCTTTGATGATGATGATGATGATGATGAAGATAACAATAGCAACAAAATAAAAATACACAGAATAAAGAAAAGGGATATGGAAACAGATAACATTTTTAATATTTAAAGTTAGCATGCAGGTGGGAAGACTGCAAAGTGTTAAGGATCTAGAGGAGGTCAGATCCTCTACAACACCAACCCCTTTCCCTTCCCCATTCAAGTTCTAAAAATGTACCAGTTAAAAGAGAACTAAGGAGACTCAACTGTAGACTCCTCTACCAGAATCCTGTGGAAATCCTCAAATAATAATTGCATCTATATAGATAGTACTTTTAAGGTTTGCAAAGCCCTTCATTTGTTATCTCAGTTTACAACTATTTCATTTTACATTCCATTTTACAGAGGAGGAAACTAGGTTCAAAGAGTTTAAATGACTTGTCCAGGGTCATCCATGAAGTAAGTCTGAGGCAGGATTTGAATTCAGGTCTTCTTGACTCTCTCTAGCACTACCATCTAGCTGCCAAAGAAGGGTAGGTGACAAAGAAAGGTAGAAGAAAAGCACAGGATTGCTTGAGGCAGTGGGGAAGGGCTTCAAGCAGATGCCTACAAGGGAGCTGCCAGATTGTACAACCAGAGAAAGGCTCCAGTAACAGCCCATTAGTCTTAAGAGAGAGACCCTAGGGTGAGTCAATAGGGAGGAATGAGGCAGTCAACAAGTCTTTATTAAGTGCTTATTGTGTGTATTGAGTGGAGAAAACTCAGAGCCCTGTGGCAAGAGCACAAGATGGGGGGAGGGGTCCTGAGCGGGGAAGCCCAGCAGCTCTCTGACAAACAAGCCTTTTAGAGTCCAGCTTCAAGGGAAAAAACTCTAAGCCAAGGGTTTCTAACCAGGTGTTCACAGGAATTTGTGGATAAATTTCAGGGAGTCCATAAATTTGTTTTTAAAAATGTTTTTAATAACTTTATTTCAATATAATTGGTTTTCTTGCTAAGACTTGGTATTTTATTTTTATGAATTTAAAAATATTATTTAGAGAAGGGGTCCATAAGCTTTACCAGGTTGCCAAAGGGGTCTATGATACAGAAAAAGATTAAGAACCAATGTTCTTTGTAATATGGGATGGTTCTCTGGGTGGGAGAGATAAAGGAGGAAATTTAGATGATGCATAAATAAAATATATCAATATATATATTTTTTAAAGTTAGAAATTCATGACCTAGGCAGTGTCTAACTCAGAGGTAACCCTGTAGCCATGTGGCAACAAGAGAAAGTGGAGAAAGACATAGGGCAAAACCCAATGCAGGGAATGAACTGGAGCTCTCCAGAAAGAAAAAGGGGGAGAAAGGCCTTTGGCATGGTCCAGCAGGTGAGTGGGAGTCCCATAGCAGCAAGCAGAAAGAGGTCTTAGAAGCAGGGGGCCTGGAGTCCTGACCACAGCAAAAAAAATGGCCCTGAGCAGCATCTAAGCAATCCTAGCCCAACTCAGCATCCTGAACCACAGCAGGACATAAGGCCAAACAATTCTTGCTGAAGGTGGAGACTTCATTTTAGCCATGAGCCTCAGGCCCAAATAAAGTCTGCCTACACTATAAATTAGGGTTCAATTCATGTAGAGATCCCCAACCCTCAATTCCCAACCCCCAACCCAGACTCTGAGGCTGCTAAAATGAGTAAAACAAAGAAAATGCCAAATACTACGATAAAATAGTATGGATAGAGAGACATTCAAAGGGTAACCCCCAAAGGAGAGCCTCAGAGAAAAAAAAATAACCAAACAGGATTACAAGAATACTTGGAAGAAATCTAACAAAAGATATAAAAAGATTGAGGGTGGAGAACATGACAAGAACTGAGACATTAGAACCAATAGTGGTAAACCTCATTCAAGAACTAAATGTCCTAAAAGCTAGAAAAAAGCAACTCAGTGAAACAACAAGAAATCCTAAAACAAAATCAAAAGATTGAAAATCAGAAAAAAATGTAGGGAATATGATACTTTTTAAAAATTGACCTGAACCTAAGTCAAGGAAAGATAATGTATGAATTATCAGACTAACTGAAAAGTGTAACAAAATTTTTTTTGAATATTGTATTTCAAAAAATCATAGACAAAAACTGCCCAGATCTCTTAGACTCAGAGGGCAAAGTGAAAATAAAAAGAATCTATCACTGATATCCAGAAAGAAATCCTAAAATAAAATCTCCCAAAAACTTGTTATAAATTTTTCTCCCAATTTTCTGTTTTCCTTCTAATCTTGGTTGCACTAGTCCTATTTGTGCAAAAACTTTTAAATTTAATATAATCAAAATATTTCTTTTATATCTCGTAATGCTCTCTATCTCATTTGGTCATAAATTCTTCCCTCATTCATAGATCTCACAGGTAAACTACTCTATAATCCCCTAATCTGCTTACAGTATCACCCTTTATGTTTAAATAATGTACCCATTTTGATGGTTGAATATTGTGAAAAAATTAAATAGCCAGATTAACAAAGGAATAGATGATTTAAGTCACCCAATATAAGAAAAGAAAATTGAACAAGCCATAAATGAATTCTCAGACAGTAATGACTTATTGGTAGAATTGGGAACTGGTCCCATCATTCTGGAGAACAATTTAAAACTATATCCAAAAGTCTATAAAGCTACCCTTTAAACTAGTAACAGCACTACTAGGTATATGTCCCAAATAGATCAAAGAAAAAAGGAAAAAAACCTATATGGATGAAAATATTCCTAACAGCTCTTTTTGTGGTGGCAAAGAATTGGAAAGTGAGGGGATACCCATCAATTGGGGAATGGCTGAACAAGTTGTATATTGACTGTGATGGAATACTATTGTGCTTTAAGAAATGACAAGGGGGATCATTTTAGAAAAACCTAGGAAGATCTATATGAACTGATGAAGAGTGAAATGAACAGAACTAGGAGATCATTGTACATAGCAGAGACAATGTTGTAATGATGACCAGCTGTGAAAGACTTAGTTACTCTATTTGATATATTGATACATATTGATGGATTATTCAAAACAATTCTGAAGGACTCATAATAAAAAATGCTATCTGCTCCAGAGAGACAACTGATGAAGTCAGAGTGCAGATTAGAGCATAATTTTTTTCACTTGCTTTTTTTGGAAATATGTTTTGGATGATTTCACCTGATATTATATTGTTTGTCTTCTCAATGGATGGGGAAGAGCCTGGAGGAAGAGAGAGAATTTGGGACTCAAAATTTTAAAAAAGAAGTTAAAAATAAATTTTAAAAATTGTTTTAAAGAAAATATACCAGGAACAGATAGATTTACAAGTGAATTCTATTAAACATTCAGAGAACAAAAAATTTTAATACTGCATAAACTATTTTCAAAAAAGTAAGAAAAGATGTGACCCTTCTAATCTCTTTCTATGATAAGAATATGATCTTAATATCTAAACCAAGAGAACAAACATAGAAATGAGTCAAAATTTTAAATGTTAGAAAACAGGCCACAAAACATCATATTCAAAAGATTATGCATTATGACTAAGTCAGATTTATCTCAGGAATGTAGAGCTGCTCAATATAAGGAGCATTCTAAATGAAATAAACCATGTAAGTAATAAAAATAATAGAATTACATGATTATATTAGTGATTGAAAAGGTTTCTCATAAAATCTAACACCTGCTTCTATTAAAAAATACTAAACAGCACAGAAATAAATGAACCTTTCTTTAATATGTAAACCATAATTCTCTCAGGTCAAGAACAAACATTATTTGTACTGGAGAAAGTTAGAGGCTTTTCCATTAAGGTCACGGGTAAAGCAAAGATATCCATTATCGTCATTAATATTTAACAAAGTACTGGAAATACTAGCTATAACAATAAAATGTAAGAGTAAATCAAGAGAATAGACATAGACAGAGATGAAACAAAATTACTCCTTTTTGCAGATGATTTGATAATTTACTTAAAAAACCTTAGAGTCAACTAAAATGAACTAAAACAATAAATAGAGCAAAATTGCAAAATAGAAAAGAAATGCACCCAAATCATCATCAATGCTGTATATTATTAACAAAACTTAGCAAGATATGAAGACAAAGTCCATTGAAAAGAACTAAAGAATGTATAAAATATTTGGTTAGCTACCTACTAGTACACCCATGAATTCAACTAATGAAGACTTTCTGTAGGAATAATGATGAACCAAATAATTGGAGAAATACTGATTTCTTATGGTAGGCCAAGCAATAATATAAGTGATAACACTAATTAAATTCATTTAATCATTTAGTACCATACCAATCAAACCACCTAAAGATTATTAGACCTGATCAAAAATTAGATTCATATAGAAGAAAAAAAGTTGAAGAACGTAAGAGAAAAAAAGTGGAAATGAGGGTGTCCTAGCAGTACCAGACTTCAAACTTTATTACGAAGTAGAAATTACTGAAATGATTTGGTATGCTTTGAAAAGTAGGTAAATTAGAGGAAAAGATTTACGGACACATAGCAGCCAATGAACAAAGCAGCCTGCTTTGTTACTGGGGTACATACTCTTTCTTTGATAAAAACTGGTAGAAAAATTTGAATTAATACAGAAGAAAGTGGGTAAAGGCCAGCATCTCACAATGATAAACTCCAAATGGCTGTTGTAGACATAAAGGTAACAAGGAAAAATTATCTTTCTGATCTATGGATAGGGGAAGAGTTCATGACAAAATGAGGGACAGAAAGGATCACAGAAGGTAAAATGGACAATTTCGTTTGTTTGGTTTTTTGCAGCTAAAATTAGAAGGGAAACAAATAGCTGGGGGAGAAAAAAATCTCTGCAGCAAATCTTTCTGGTAAAGATCTTGTATAACAAGACATAGAGTATCCCAAAAGTCTTATCACAGTTTTAGTATACAAAAGTGTAAGCTTTGCTTTAGTAGCTTAAAACTGTACTAATGCTTTTGAGACACCTGTATAATTCAGTCAGTAAATAGACATTTACTAATTATATGCTTATTATATGCCAGACACTGTGCTATGGGACAAAAGATGATCCCTGATCTCATAATCTAATGGGAGAGACAATGTGCAAACATCTATGTGCAAATAAACTAGAGACCTGGTAACTTGGAGGAAATCTGAGGGAAGGCACTAGCATTGAAGGGAATGCGGGAAGGTTTCTTGTAGAAGGTGGGAATTTAGTTCTGTGTGTGTGTGTGTGTGTGTGTGTGTGTGTGTGTGTTCATCCTTTATTGTCAAAGAAGACCATGACATCAGAGAAATGATGACATGACTTGCACTTTACTTTGTTTTGAGTGAGGGAGGGCTGTGCAGGTCACTAGCCTTACTTCTCCTCCAGAGTCATCTGAATCCAGTGACCAGGTGTTCATTAGGATGACTGGAGATGACCCAGGATGAGGCAATTGGGGTTAAGTGACTTGTCCAAGGTCACACAACTAGTGAGTGTCAAGTGTCTGAGGTGAGATTTGAATTCAGATCCTCTTGACTGCTGTACTGGTGCTCTACCCATTGCACCACCTAGCTGCCCTGGGAGTTCAGTTAGTATTTGAAGGAGGCCAGGAAGGCCCGGAGGTGGAGATAAAGAGAGAGAATTCCAGGCAGGATGGAGAGCCAGAGAAAATGTCTGGAGTTGGGAGGTAAGGTGTCTTGTATAGTAATGATGCCATTGTTACTGGACTGCAGAGTGAGAGGGGGGAATAAGGTGTAAGAAGTCTGTAAAGGAGATGGAAAGCAGGTCTAGGTAATGAATGTCAAACGGAGAATTTTATATTTGATTTTGTAGGTGACATTATAAGATGAAGAGCCATTCCCCAAAAGACAAGTGGTCAAAGGATACAAAGAGGCAGCTTTCAAAGGAAGAAATACAAAGTATCAACAGACATATTTTTAGAAACACGTTTTGCATGACTTCACACTTATATCACATTGCTTGCCTTTTCATTGGGTAGGGAAGGGGCTGGAGGAAGATAATTTGGCACTCAAATTTAAAAAAGAAACTATGTGTAAAAGCATTAAATTAAACAGCTACATGAAAAAGTATTCCAAATCACCAATTACTAGAAAAATGCAAGCTAAGGAAACTCTGAAGATCCATTTCACATTGATTAAATTGGCAAAGAGGACAAAAGAGGAAAATTTCAAATGTGGATAGGGCTATGGACTGATTTAGACATTCGGGAAAGCAATTTGGAACTATACCCAAAAAGTCATTAGACTGTCTATATATTTTGTGGGGAAACGTACTGATGATAGGTTTATAACCCCCAAAGACATCAAACGAAGATGAAATGTGCCCATTGTGTTGGTTTGGTCATTTCAGTCATGTTTGACTCTTCATGACCCCATTTGGGCTTTCTTGGAAAAGATACTGGAGTAGTTTGGCATTTCCTTCTCCAGTTCATTTTACAGATGAGAAACCGAGGCAAATAGGATTAAGTGACTTGTCCAAAGTCACATAGCCAGTAAATATCTAAGGCCAGATTTGAACCCAGGAAGATGAGTCTTCCTGCCTCCAGGCCCAGCGTTCTATCTGTGCCACCTAGCTGCCCAAAATAGCCCCATATGGAGACGAAGAGGGACATATGAATACACAAATTATGGCATATGAATATAATGGAATATTACTGAGCCATAAGAAATAATGAAATAGAGTTTCAGAGAAAACTGGGAAGACCTCTATAAACTAATGCAAAGTGAAGTTAGCAGAACTAAGAGAACAATTTATACAATGACAAAAATGTTATTTTATTTTTTGTTTGTTTCTTTGGTTTTTGAGACTGCAGCTCCATGCCTTACAACCACTCTCAGGCTGGATGCCAATTCTGATTGGCATGGAAACCTTTTTTTAACTAGGGTTGGGTTGGTTCTCCCCTCCTTCAGCAGCCTGGTGGCCCTACCCTCCTGGGAGCTCACTATATTGGTATCAGACAGTGCAGACATCTGATCAGTCTTGGTCTACTAAAGCCCAGAACCCCAGCCTCAGCTTTCCCTACTAGCAGAGACTACAGACAAGGGCCACCACACCCGGATGACAACAATATTATAAAGAAAAACATTTTAGAACTCTGATCAATACGACAAGTCATGATTCCACAGGATCAGAGATGAAGACTCTTATCTCACCTCTTGTAATTAAAAATGCACAATGAGACATATATTTTTGGACTTGGCTGGTATAGGAATTTGTTCTGCTTGAATATTTTTTACAAGAGTCTTATCTATCTGTCTGTCTGTCTATCTATCTATCTTTTAAGGGAGTCAAAGTGGGAGAGAAAATAAATGCTCATGAAAAATAAAGTTAATATATACATATAAAATATATTAAAATATTTATGATGCATAATAAAATTATAGAAAATATTTATAAAAATAAAGCTATTTTTTTTTAAATTGAAAATAAAAAGGCAGCCTGGCAGTAGACAGAGAGCTGGTTTCAAAGTCAAGAAGATCTGGGTTTAAGTCTTGCCTTGGTCACATGTCTACTGAACAGGATATCTTACTTCTTGGGGTCCTAGACAGTTATCTAAGCTTTGACCTGCATAGACAGAGGGAGGTCTTCAGAAGGAACTCCTTATATGAATGAAATCACAGGTCAACTAGAAAGATAAACAAACAAATAAATCCCTGTAAATAGTGTAAAACTTTATGGTGAGATTGATGTAGCCTATCAGAATCTGGGTTTGAATCCTGGCCAATTTACTGAGACCTGTAGGGCCTTGGACAAACCATTTCAACTCTGAAGACCTCAGATTCCTCCTATGTAAGAGGAAGAGTCTGGATGAGATGAAGTCAAAGGTTGCTCCCAGCTCTAAATCTGACCCTATGCTTGGAGCTTTCTTGGCTTATCTGAAAGTTTTTGTTGACAGCTACTAGTTTATAATTTTAAAAACAGAATGAGAAAAGACTCGATGGCCCAACCACACACTCATCCCTAGGAAGAAACAGGCAATCAACTACCAATCAATTCACATTTATTAAGGATCTGCTGAGTGTCAGACACTGTACTAAACTCTGAAATAATAGATTAACCTACTTTTTGAAGTGTTGTTTCCTCCCCTGCCCCTTTCATTCACTCTTTTCTTGAAGGCTCACCAAATAATCTGATGAGAAGGCAGAATTGGGCCTGTGTTTGTCTTTTGTTTTTGAAGAAAACCATGACATCAGAGAAATGATGACATGACTTGCATTTAATTTTGTTTTGATTGAGGGAGGGCTGTGCAGGTCACCAGTCTCACTTTCTCCTCCTGAGTCATCTGGATCCAGTGACCAGATGTTCATCAGGATGACTGGAAATGGCCCAGGATGCAATGGGAGACTCTGGCTCTTTCAGGCTAAGGTCTTTCCAGATACTCACTTAGAGGGAGGTAATATTCATTTAGTGAATAGGTCTCTTTAAGAAGTAGTTAGGGAATGGTCCCTTTAATGAGAAGGAGAAAAAAATATAACTAAATCAAGCTGGAAAGGAAAGAGAAACAGTTACTATTGATAATCACTCTAAGTCAAGTGAGTCCGGAAAACAGTCATTAAGTGGGGCTTGGGCAGGAATCTACTGGCCAATCTATGGGCTTCAGAGTGTGCTGGGTTTAAGGTTTTAGGAGAAAGAAAGAAAAAGAGAGAGAAAGAAAGGAAGGAAGGAAGGAAGAAAGAAAGAAAGAAAGAAAGAAAGAAAGAAAGAAAGAAAGAAAGAAAGAAAGAAAGAAAGAAAGAAAGAAGGAAGGAAGGAAGGAAGGAAGGAAGGAAGGAAGGAAAGAAAGAAAGAAAGAAAGAAAGAAAGAAAGAAAGAAAGAAAGGAAGGAAGGAAGGAAGAAAGAAGAAAAGAAATCTAGTCAATAAATCCCAAGTTAACTGGGCAGCCTCTGGCCATTTAAATTTACCTTCCTTTGGAGAGGGGAAGGAAGGGAAGAGACAGACAGAAGGAGAGGATGAGCTGAGTTATGCAGCTAGCTGGGTCCCCATTCAGGCAGCTTGGTCTACTCACAGGTGTTTGTCCTTCGTCTTCGACGAAAACCATGACATTGGAGAAATGATGACATGACTTGCACTTGACTTTGTTTTGGGTGAGGGAGAATGGAACAGGGCTCCATTGACCCCCAAGAAGCCAGGGAGACAAAGGAACTTTCCTTATGGTCTAATAGAACTAAGAGCTGGGAGGGACCATACACATCATTTAGTCTCCCCCTTTACTTTAAAGAGTAGGCAGCAGACAATGTACCCAGGGTCACAGAGGTGATAAAGGGCAAAGGCAGAATTAGAACCTAGGTCTCAAGACTCCTGGCTCATGCCCTAACAGACTAAAAGGTGAGAGGACTCAGTATTCAGCCCTGTATTCAAAATGATGCTGCCTTCTCTGCAGCCTCTGGTTGAAAGACTGAATGATTATGCCTGCAATGGACCAGACTTTCAATTTCATGAGCTACTACTGAATATAGGCAGAGAGCCATAAATGTTAAGTTTATGAAGTTCACAGATGGCACCAAACAGGGAGGGATAGCTAACACTGTGGGTGACAGTATGGATCCTCAAAGGTCTTAGAGACAGGCTAGAACATGGTGAGATCCATTTTAACAGGGATGAATGTAAAGTACCCTGCTCCAGCTCAAAAAAATCAATTTCACAAGTACACAATGAGATGAGTTGTTGATACCTGGAAGAGAACTGAGAGTTGATATGGCAGCTTAAAATAATGAGATGTATTTGGTTGGGAACAGCATTCAGAGAGAATGAGATGATCATCTCAATATACTCTGCCCTGGTCATAACACATTTGAAATATTGTGCTTGGTTCTATGATCCATATTCTAAGAAGTACAGGGATAGCCTGATGGCTTTCTAGAGGAGGATAACCAAGATGGCAAAGAGCCTTGAGGTTGTGCCAAGTTAGGATCAATTAAAAGAACGGGGGACTTTAGGCAGCAAAAGAGGTCTTAGGATTAGATGGGATAGCTCTCTTCAAGAATCTGAAGAACTACACCCAAAATTCTGCTTGGTTCCAGGAGAGAGGAACAATAGACAGAAATTATAGACAGGTAGAGAATGGTTCCAGCTCAGTGGAAAGAGGAACCACAGTAAGAGGTTGGTGAGTATCCAAGGAAGGACAACTGCAAAGGTGATGGACCTCAAGGTCCAATGAAGTAGCCAGAGATGGTTAGCCTGGAGAGGAGATTTAGGGTGGGACTGGCTTTAAAAGCAGGGGAGAGGGGTCCCTCTTATTTTGCTTGGCTCCAGAAGGCAAAAGCAGGAGCAGTTTCAGAAGAGGCAAAGGCACACAATTTGCCATTTGGCTTATATGAACAAACAAAACAATAACTGCCCCCCATCCCCCAACATTCCTAACAAGCATAAAATCAAAGACTCCAAACTGCAAGAGGGGGGCCCCAGCAACCTCTAATCCAATCCAAGAATGTGACGGGTTTCAAGACAAGGTGGAATGTCCCTTGTCTGGAATGTTGTGGAAGCTTTTTTGTGGGGGATGGGGGGATTGGACTATTAGGCCTTTGAGGTCCTTTTCCAACTTTCAAATTCTGTGAATAAACAAATCTAGCTTATGGCTTCTATCCCCTGGTTTTTCTTATTGTGCACAGAACTGACTTTCTCCCATCAGTTCCCAGAAGGAGCCTGGGAAAGGAGGCCCATGCCTTCTATTCTCTACCATGGAGGTCCACTTATCTCAGGTCATGTATCTCTCTCTCTCTTTTCCTCTGGGGGCTCATTTTCAGCCAGAGGAGGAGCCCTCAGGGCCCAGAGTCTACCATCTGCTTCTGGTAACTTTGTCCTCTGAGCTCCTAAATCCCACCAGTTGAGGAAGGAATGTCCCAGCTGAGACTCTAAGAGGCTTAGTTCTTACATGAGTAGAACCTGGCTAGCCCAAAGCTGAAGTTGTTCCCAGAGAAGGGAGTTCTGATGCCCCAAGGTGGTTATAACCTGAGCTTCCTTCTGGCCAATGGGGGGTTCAAGGGAGGGCAGCAGATGTAACCCCAGGAGGCAGAAACTTCATACCTGATTTTAGGTGGCCTCCTGGCCAGGGTGGCATGGTCTCCTTCCGTTTGGCATGCATGGGGTCTGGGTTGGGGATGTCACCAGGAGATCCTCAGTCCAGGTACTGGGGCAGGTGTCTCAATCAGAATGGTCTTTCCAGGCAGCAATGATGGCCAGCAGATCACAGACTGGTGAGGTCTCTTAAGGAGAAGGCTGGGAAATCTGAGGGTCAAAGGTAGAGCAGGGAAGGTCAAGGCTTCACCTTTACCTTGATCCCTTTACCTAGGACCGTCTCCTCCGTTTCCAAGGTAGCACCTGACCATCCCAAGTCTAACTGAGTGGGCTGCTTGGTGAATTGAGGAGTCAGCTTATTCTGCCAACCCACCCAACTCTGTTTAAAGACCAAAAAAACAAACAAACCCAAAATAGTTGTTTCTCTCAAAGGGTTTATGTTCTTTCGGGTGGGAAAAAGTGGCCATAAATAAGAGTTAGGCAGCTAAGTGCATTCAGCCCTAGATTTGAAGTTAGGAAAACTTCAGTCAATATTAGTCAATTAGCATTTATTAAGTATGTACTACATGTCAGACACAGTGTAAAGTGTTAGACACTGTGACCTGAGTTCAATCCTGCCTCAGATCCTTTTTAGTTGTGTGATCCTGGGAAAGTAATTTAACCATTTGTCATTACTTCCTCATATGTAAAATGGAGATAATAAAGTGCTTTGTAAATTTTAAAGTGCTATATAAATGCTAATTATTATTACATGGAAAATATTCAAAAATGAATCCAAGTTATTCTTGGTAAGAAGGGCAATGGGAGCTGGGGGTGGGGGGAGAAGAGAATCAGGAAAGGCTCTGTATAGAAGAAAGTGGTACTTGAGAAGAATCTTGAAGGAGACAAGAAAAGAGAATTTGTTAAGCACCTACTATGTGCCAGATACTGCGCTAAGTGCTTTACAAATATTCTCTCATTTTATCCTCACAACAACTCTGGGAGATAGGTGTTATTGTAATCCTCATTGTACGGTTGAGGAAACTGAGGCAGACAAAGGTTAAGTGACTTGCCCAGAGTCACACAGCTAGAGGCCAAATTTGAACTCGTCTTCATGACTCCAGGCCCAGAGGACTATCCACTGAGTCACCCAGATTCAAGGTATGCATTCCAGGAGGGGGATACAGAATTTGAGTCATCTAATTTGAAATGTCCAATCAGCAGGTGGTAATGTAGGATTGATGCTCACTAGAGAGACTGAGGCTGGGTATACATTTGGGAGTCATCTACAAAGAGATGAGAGTTAGACTGGTGGGAAGAACAAATTATTTAGAAACAGATGAGGATTAACAGTGTCCAAGGCTGCAGATGGGTCAAGGAGAATGAGGACTGAGAAAGGCCATTGGATTTGGCAATTGAGGGATCGGTGATGATTTTGCAGAGGGCAGGTACATCTGAACAATGAGGTATGAAACCAGGTTGTAGAAGGATAAGAAATAACTGAGAAGAATGGGAGTGTAGCATGCTTGGTTTTTTTTCTTCCCTAAGGAGTTTGAATGAGAAGAGGAGGAAAGATTGGCAAAGTCTAGTAAAGGACATTTTTTTAAATGATGAGAGATAGCAAAGAATTGGAAATTGAGGGGATGTTCATCAATTAGGTAGTGAACAATCAAGTTGTGGTATATATGAATGCGATGGAATACTATTGTGCCATAAGAAATGATGAGCAGGCGAGTTTCAGAAAAACCTTAAAAGACTTACATGAACTGATGCAGAGTGAATTGAACAGAACTAGAATGGTAACAGTAACATTGTGTGATGATCCACTAAGATAAGACTTAGCTCTTCTTAGCAATACAATGTCTCAAGACAATTTCAAAAGACTAATGATGGAAAATGCTATCCACATCCGGAGAAAGAACTGGAGTCTGGATGCAGATTGATTCATACTATTTTCGCTTTTTTCCCCATGTTTTTTTTCCTTTTGTTGTGTTTCTTGTTTCACAGCATGACTAATGTAGAAATATGTTAAACATGATTGCGCATGCATAAACTATATCAGATTGCTTGCTGTCTTGGGTGGGAAGGGAAGGAGAGAGAAAAATTTGGAACTCAAAATCTTATAAAATTGAATGCTGAAAACTATTTTTACATATAATTGGAAAAAATAAAATACTATTTACATAATAAAAAATTAAATGATAGGAGAGATCCGGGTGTTTGTATAGGAGGAACCAGGGGATAGGAAGAAATTGAACACTATTGAGAATGAGAAATTCAGATGACTGTGGAGGGTAATTTGCTGGACAGGATCAATAGTCCAAGTAGAGACACTGGCTTTGGCAAGGAGAGCCACCTTATTATCAGAGGCAGGGGGGAAAGAGGACAGAATAGTGGATGACGTCAAGAGCATGTGGGATGTAGAGAAGGAGAGAAGGGGATGACAACAAATGCCAACTGTCTGCCCCACCTTGATGAATTTGTATGTCTGTGGTATCCTGTCCTATCCAGGAGGAGCATCTTTATGGCCAGAGTCCCGGTGTCCCTCTCTACACTATTCCTCCCATCATTCAGCTTGTTTCTGTGTCTCTCATTTCCTGTCCCATGTTTGTCTATGTCAGATGTTCACTCACACTGTTTCCCAAGGACCCAATTCATTTGCCTGTCCAATCCCTCCCTTTCCTTCCCATAGCTGTCTCTATTTACTGACTTCTAGGACTCTCATCTCTCTCCCCTCCCCTCCCTACTCACTGCCTTCCTGGGATCCTCACCTGTTTCCTTTCTAACTGTCTCCTTTCCATCTGTCTCCCTCGCTCCCCTTTCCCAAGACTCGCACCTGTTCCTCTTCACAGCCTCCCCAGCACCTTCATCCACACCCCTCTCTAGTCCTAGGACTCTGATCTCCGCCGTCCCCCTAGCCTCAGAACCCTTGTCTTTCTGCTTCACCCCAAGTCTGTCCTTCCTCACTCCTCGTCCCACCCCATCGCAGGACCCTCACCTGTCTGGCTCATGCCTCCCGCCCACTCATCTGTCTTCCTCCGTCCGCCTAGGTCTATTCCTTTGCTGCCCCGCAGGGCTCTTCCCATTTGCCGACCAGATGCTCCGCTCCTCCCACTCTGCCCCGTAGAGGCTTCTTCGCCCCTCTCGAGGCAGGCGGTGTCGGGGTCTGGGCGAGTAACGACTGGCAGCGCCCGGCCGGCCAAGTTGCTTCAAGTTCGCGTCCCGCGGCCTCTGGGCTGGAAGGAGGGGGCGGGGCGGGCCGCAAGGGGTCGGCCGAGCCTGGGGCTCTTACAGTGCCGGTGCTTGGCCGCTGGTGCTCGGGATGGGGAGAGTCCAGCCCCGCCCATCCCAAAGGTGGGCACCGTGCAGAGAGAGTGAAGAGATTTGAGGCGCTGGGTGCGTGCATCTTTGCAAAATGTGCCCGCCTAAAAACCTTTTTCCTGCTGGAGGTGGGACTGAGAGCATGTTTTTTCCCTGGGACAGGGCGCCCTGTAAACCCATTCTTGGATGTATGCCTGGTCCGTGCACACCAGGTGTGCAGAGCGTGTACATCTTGTGTCACACGCGGCCTGACCCAAGTCTGGCGTCTGTAGATGTAGCGGAATAGTTATCAGCCGTTTTATTGGGCGCTCTTGCTCCCGCCCACCTCTTCTGGCAGGCTCAGACCTAGGGCAGAGAGGGGCCAGGGTTAGGAGAGCTTCTGCTTGACTGCTTTGGTCTCCACTCAACCTGGGCAGCTCTGCCAAACTAGGTGTTTCTAGGTAAGCCTTTTTGGCTGTGAATTGGAAATGGCTCAGACCCTTGCTTCCTGCGTGACCCTGGTGGAGTCCCTTCCCTTTTCTAGGTCTGTTTGCTCATTTGTAAAATGGAGGAGTTGGACAAGATGGATCTATGAGGCTGTGTATTTCAGTTTTAAAGTCCAATAGACCTCAGGGTCTCATTTGGGTTCATCTTGTTTTACAGAGCAGGAATTGGAAGCCCAGAGGGCTGTTTGTTGGGAGAGTCTGGCTTTCCTGGGAGGTTAGACCTCCACACTAATTGTCCAGTTCCCATGGAAGCATGCAAGAGACCTCTGACAGCCTGGTCCCCATCCATCTGATCACTTACCAGGGCCTGTTGACTTCCTAATGCTCTTGCACTGGGCCCCTTCCCTTGATCCCCAAAGGAGCCACTTCTATTCAGGCCCCCCATTAGGCAGACCCTGCAATCATCTGCCAACTTATTGTGTCGTTTTCCGACACATCCTCCTCTCTGCTAATACTTAACATGATGGATTGGAGTTCTTAATCTTTTTGTGTGTCACAGCAGTCTGGCAAAGCCCATATACCCCTTCTAAGAAAGTTTCTTAAAAAAATAAATACTTTCAGTTGGCAGTGAGTCGGAATATTTTTTCCTTTTCCAAGTTCACATACCCTCATTCAGGAGTCTGTGAACCCTTGGTTCAGATATCCCTTATGCTACACAAATGAGTTCACAGAATTCTGGCTCATTTTATATAGTTGAGGAAACTGAGATTCACAAATTAAGCGTCTGACCCAAGGACACATATACATTAAGGAGCTGCACCAGGATTCGAGCCCAATTCCTGCATTCTTCCCACTGTACCATGCTGTGGTTGGGTAAGCACCTGGACCCCATGGTTCATACCCAGATTGGCACTCCTGACTCCAAAAGTCCAGTTTCCTCATCCCACTTAACTTCTAGATCCATGATGATGGTTCTACAAGTTCTCCTTGATTCTTGTTAGCCTTAAAAGGAGCCACTTCTGACAAATTTTTTTCTACATTCCCAAAGCCCAACCTTCAGTGGCTGGCTCCCCAGTTTACTAAACACAAAGTGCTTCCAGGCTCACCACAATCCAGCTCCCGTCTGTCTCCCATTTACCCCATTTCAAAGAGTTTCTACCTCATCCAAACCTGTCACACCCTTTCCCTTCAGCCCCAGCAGTGCCTTTACTTGTGCCACAAAGCCCAGCCTGGGCATCTCATTCCCCTGCTGGTCTGGTGATGCTGCCCCTCCCCCAGTGTCTCCCAGCATCCCACCTGGACCTTTCATTTGCACTCTCTTCTCTCCTAGATTGCCTACATGTAATCATCTTTCCCTGTTAGACGGTAGGAACCTGAGGCATAGCTGTCTTTATCTCTAACCTGCCAACACACTGTCTTGTCAATGATACCACTGAATAAATTCGTTTGAGTAAGGAACTTTGCTTTCCTAGCTGAGTGGCCAGCAGCAAATGCTGTGTGTAGCCATCCAGAAGCCCCCTGGATTTAGAGGGGTTCTAGCAGTCCTCAAGCTTCCCCCATCCTCCTGATCCTCATCCAACTCCCTCAAGGAAGGATGGGAGTTTCTCAGGCTGGAGCCCTAATAAAGGAGAGACTAAGTCTGGAAGCCACAAACTCATGTGGTCTGGGAGCCAAGCTCCATTACATACTTCCTGCCCTTAGGATCCCTTGGGAAAATGGAAAGTGATCATCAGTGAATGCTGGGGACCCTGTGTGAACCAGTAGCAGGCTGCTCTCAAATTGGAAGGATAAGCCAGAGGTCTGAGCCTTAGCTGTTGGTCTGGCATGTCAGCATGTGTAACCCAGACACATGATGCTGGGACTGAGGGAGCCATCCCCACCCCATCCATGGGGCAACTTAGCTAAGGCAAGGCTGAGGACCAGACGGGTGGGAGATCCCCCTGTTCAAGTACAGTAGAGGCAACATCTCTCATTTCTGTATGAAAAACACTTGGAAGTCTCCCCTCTGAGAATGGGGCCATCCTCCCAGCACTAAGACACAACTGGCATACCAGTCTGGAGATGGCTGTACAATACAGAGAGCCCAGTAACTGGATTCCTCAAACTTTAATGCCATAACTTGGCAATTATGGAACGAAGACAATGGCAGTGCTTCAGAGGCTCCACCTGAGCATCCATAGTGGAGCTGAGGTCCCTGGGGAACCATAAATGTGTCTGAGGAAGCAGCAGAGGGAAAGGCTGTCCTCACTGTTGCCCCATATCCAGCTACCTATGGGGGGGTGGCATGAGAAGGATGGCTACCCTCACTGGCCACACTTGGGGCTGCAGAGATCCTGGCACAGCCGAGGCACTAGGCAGTGTGGCACTGGAGGTGGGACAGACAGATACAACCTATCAAAAGTGCATTAAGGTATCATTGCTTTCAAGGCTAAGACAGACCTTGGAGAGTGGGGTGCTGAGAGCCTGGGAAGTGGCTCACAACCGAAGTAGAGACTGTGGCTCAATCATGAGCCCACCTGGCCCAAGGGAAGCAGAGATGGAGACATTATCCAGTGCCAGAAGCTCAAAAACTCTGAGAGGGAAGGATGAGCCGGGAATGGAGTGAGAGAGTCTTCAGTGTAGGGGGATGAATGCCCAGCATTAGAGGAGGAGAGGGGGAAGTTTAGATCTCTGGGGACATCAAGTAGGAGGGGGATGTCAGTAGGGTCGAGCTGCTGGCTTGCTCTCCAGGTCTGCATAAGGGTGCGCTGAGGCAGGGTCCTCTTGTGTGTCAATGGTCTGGTAGGCACTATGCTCCTGCGATGGGCCAAAGGAACCTGGACATGTGGATTGAGGAGAGGAAGGGGATGGTCAGTAAGGCATTCTCCCCACAAACCCCTGCTCCGCTCCCACTGGAGAAACAAGTCACAGCGATTCTCATGCCAAGACCAAGTGGCAGCCTCATTGAGCCTGTTCTACTTTCCTTCCAGTTAGCTGTGGGCCCTGCCCCGAGGGTCACCAGCAGGCCTAGAATCTGGAGTAACATCCAGAGGCTGTGAGTGAGGGGGCAAGGGGAAGGGAGGAAGCCCTTCTTAGGGCCTACCACGTGCCAGGCAGTGTGCTTAGCACTTTACAACACTGTTCCCTTGCTGGTGGTGACCAAATGACCTTTGCTGCCCATTTGGAGGAGTGACAGGCTATAATAGGATGGAAAGTGGTTGCAACAGATGTCTCCTGCCCTGAGTAAAGGCCTGCTGGGCAACGCATGAGACAATGCAGGGGAGAGGTTGGGCAGATGAAGGCCCTCTGACCTCAAGAGAAAGTCGGGGTCCACACCAGAGAAGGTACTTCCATTGGGCCCTGCCTGAGGATCCTCCTCCCACCCTGGAGGCTAGAGCAGACTTCTGCAGGGAGGAAGCCTGGAGCCCTGGCAAAGGTCCAGAGGATGAATCATGGCTGGAGACCCAGCTGACAGAGCTTGGCCTGTATCAGCCCCTGAACCCTCATAGCGAAGCCCAAGAGGCCAGGCTCAGTCTCTGCACCTGAATGTTCCTTTCCATGGACCCTGAAATTCTGCCTGACTCCAAGCTGGGACTGTATCTGCCTGTTAGGGTCCAAGGGAAGGCTGAGGTTTGTTCATCTGCTTTTCCTACTGTCTAAAGAGAAGAGGAAGAAAGTAAACTTTTCTTCATGGCCCAGAAACTGGGACTTCTGGAGGATGAAGAATTCAGTTGAGACATGGCTGCACAGTAACTAAACTCAACTCAACTCCTGGTTGCCAAGGCAGAGCAACACAGATGAAATCCCCACATCTTCAGCTCCAATCCCACAGGGCACAGATGTGGGGGCTGTTCCCAACCCTGGGTCACTGAAGGGAGGAGCACAGGCATCAGGGAAGGGACTTGGTGTGGAAGGCAGGGCTGTCAGGTGGAAAAGGGGGATGGGGACTGAGAAGCAGGGCCAGGAGAGGAGTCAGTGCTCAGAGCAGTGGCCCAGCCAGACCCGGCAATCTCACCTATGTTGAGGATGAACTGGCCCCCCCGCTCCCGGTACATGTGATAGACAAAGAGGCAGGACAGAGGTTTCAGCAGGAGGCTGAAGATGGCCATGCCCGTGCTGAAGCGGATTGTGTCAGACAGCGAGACCCCGTGTGGGTAGAAGATGCTGATGTAGATGATATCCAGGAGGATGGTGATGGCAAGGCCGACCAGAAACTGCAAAATACAAAGTGTGGACAGGACCCATAAGGCTGAGCTTGGACACAGGCCCTGCTGGGGTCGGGGGAGCCTATGGATACCAGGCCCCAGGCTTCTAGCCTATTCCACAGCTGCAAAGCAGGCCAGACAGTCCTGAAATGCCAGGCAAGGGCCCTGATACTGCCTTCTGAGAGGCCAGGCTGCCAGGGAGAGCTCATTCTCCAAACTCCAATAAGTCATGAGTGTCACTCAGCTACCTTAGCCTCAAAAGGGGTAAAAAGGACTGAAAGCAGAGAGCAGCATTATTTGCTTGGCATAAATCAGAACAGATCAATGGTTTTTTCAAAGGCTTGAGGAGAGAGGAGCACAGGAAGCGTGAGAGGTGCCCTAAGCCTGTGGACCAGAGGGTTGGGAGGTTGGGGGCTGGGTGGAGAACTGCCTTAGCTTTGGTCCTCTCCTCCCATGGAGGGGTAAAGGCTCACTCCTCTTCCCACCTCCCACAGGTCAGGCCTCCAGTGACAAGAAACCTCATTTGTTTCTTCCCAAAGAACTCTCAGTGCCAGACTGGCCCCTTGAGCCCTGCTCCACCCCTCAGGTCAGCAGAGAAAACAGGTGGCTTTTGTCTGGAGTCTCCAAGTTTGCCAAACCAAAGCCTCCCCAGACCCGTCAGGTATTATCCCCACTGGGCAGCTGGAGAATGGTGAGGTGCTGGCTGTTACCAGGAAGAGCCTTCCTGCTGAGGCTGCTTCTCCCAGCTCCCAAGGCTCTCAGTATGGCTGGCAGCAGAATCCTCACCTTGTCCATTCAGTTTCTCTCTCCTTATCTACCTCCCTCTAGCAAATACTCGCTCTGGGAGCCTGGGCAAGTTAATTTCAGGCTTGGGTAACTGAGACTATGAGCTGCAGAGCAGATGCACCTGAAAGTTCCCTCCACCAGAATCACACATTTGGGCCCCATGGCTAACTCCACTCCCACAGACTTCTGTCCCCAGCCACCAGATTCTACACTGAGTCCTGGATGAACCCAGTGCCCTTCACCTTCACTCATTCCTCTTTTCCAATTCAACAAACCTTTATTTTCTGTTTGGCTATTTGTACTGTATCAAGGCTCCTTTTCTCTTCTACATCATTAGAGCCCCTTTTCTTCCTCTCCAGTGGTATTCATCTCCTAAGGCCCAGCTCAGAACCCATCTCCTTTCCACCACCCTCAGCACTGATCATGACACTTAGAGAGTCTTGTCTCATTCTCTAATTGCTTCAGGAAAGAAAGGCATTTATTTTGTCACACCAATTAAATAGTGAGATCCTTAGGGGCTTGCTCCCTTCCACCAGTGTCCGTCTACACAGAGCTGGTCACGGAACAGATGCTCCGAAACCCTTGTAGAATTATGTATTTACTGAGCATCCATAAAGGGCAGTGGTGTACCAGTGCTAGGAAGGAGGGTTTGTGCATCCCTGGGCTTTCCTTCCTCAAGATAAGGTCATTGTTTTGAGGAAAGCAAGGAAATCTCACTATAAAAGTAGTAGGGGTGGAGATGGAGTTGTGTCAGAGTGAGACCACTAAGCTAGTCTTGGAAAGGGCCACTTGCCCAGGTCAGATAAATCAAAACAAAGAACCTGGCATCCAGCATTCCTTCCCAAAGGAGAAACCAGGATGCTGGTGAATAGTGCCCAAGAGCTGAAGATGGAAGTGCTCTGGAAAAGGTTTTGAAAGTGAAAGTCTGGCCACCAGGGATACAAGGAAGAAAGGAAGGGTGGGGAAACAAAGAAGCTGATCATGGCGTTAGAGGATGGCTGTGATTAGGAAATGAAGAATGGTGAAAACAAAGGTTGACCAAGGCTGTCAGCCCCCAGGCACCTGGTCCAGGTTTCCTGGAGGGGAGGGGTGACCCAGCCTTCCCCCCATCCCTAAACTCACCATAATTATGGCATCCAGGGAATCTGGCTGAGCAATGGCCCATACCCCCAGGGCCAGGATGGTGAAATTAGCCCAGGCATAGGAGTTGGAGAAAGTCAAACAGCCCCTGGCAAAAGGAGGCACAGTCAATCCCACCAGATTCATAGCTGGGATTGGTCCCTTCTCACTTCACCTCCTTAGCCTTTAGCTCTTTTCTCCTATTATTTTTTAAAAATACACTTGAGACCTTTTCTCTTTATGCCAGTCATTTCCTTAAACAAAGCCCTTGCTCCTACCCACCCAGACTGAATCCTCCCTTGTTATATAAAATCATCCAGGACCTATACCAGTATATAAAACAATCTACCCGAATAGTCTCCCACATTCTCCCCTGAAGAAGATCTAATCATCACTTCTGCAAGCTCAATCCTGGTTTCTCCACTTACTCTGCATTGGGGAGAATCATTGTAAAGCACTCGGCAGGGTGCCTGGCACACAGCAGGCACTTGTGTGTCTTTTCTTTTACTGTGTGGTAGGCATTGTGTGTACAGTCAGGCTCTATCTGTTGAGGCTGAATCTCATCTTTCTCTGAATTCCTTGTATGTGCCATTTCTTCCTACCCAGTCATCTTCCATCACATTCAGCTACTACAGGTTAACTTAGTCCTTCTGCAGCTGATGGTCGTCCGCTTTGTCCCCTCCCTGCTCTTGGTTGGCTCAAAGACACTACAAACACTTGGAAATCCGTTGGCCATT
Organism: Potorous gilbertii; assembly: GCA_028658325.1. Lineage (NCBI taxonomy): Eukaryota > Metazoa > Chordata > Mammalia > Diprotodontia > Potoroidae > Potorous > Potorous gilbertii. The sequence goes on along the minus strand of CM053771.1, from coordinate 38,711,457 downwards.
TTGCTCTGTCCTTGGCCCCCTCGGTGTGTGTGCCCAGAAGTGTATAGGGACAGTTATTCTGATTACAAAATTCCAAATATGCAAAAACTGGATAAACAAGTCATGGTTTTACCCACACTACTTAAGTGAGATGATCCTACCAAGACTGTTTACTACCATTTTGTTGTTTTTGTCAGATTTTGAGATGGGAGATGAAACCTCAGCATTATACTAACTGAATTTTTTAATTACTGTATAATTTGGAGCACATTTTCAAAAAGTCACCTACAGTGTGCATTTTTTAAAAAATGTATCCTTTGACTGCCTATCCAGGAATGAATCGTATTATATGTGTGTCAATTTCCTGCACAGAGTGGATGCAGGACTTTTACTAGAGATATTTGATGTCAATACTATTCCCACTTTAGGGTTTCTCTTTTTGCTCTATCTTCATTAATCTCATGGGTTTGAAAGTTTTCAGTTTTTGTGTAATTAAGGCTGTCCAATTTAACTTTTAGGATTTTCTCTATGCCTTGTTTGATTACAGATTCTCTTTCTTGTCTCCTTGGCTTTTTTCAATGATATGATCTTTTGTATTCAAATTGTGAATCCTTTTTGAATTTATAGTGGCACAAGATGATCAAAGGCTGTTTTCTGTTACCCCATTTTCCAGATTTCCTGCCATTCATTTAAAAAATGGATTCCATCCTCTAGGTAATTATGTTCTTGAGTTTATCCAACACGGGTCTACTGTTCAGAATTGTTTCTGCCTTACCTATTTTATTCCCCTGATTTTTCTTAACCAGTGTTATCTGACTGATCATTTGAATGTAATGGCTCTAAATCTGTAATTTAGGTAGCACGGTCATTTTTATTATTCTAGCATTATCGTCTAATCCTGAATATGGAACAGTTCTACAATTATTTAAAACTTCTTCCTTTATTTCTGTAAAAGTGTTTTGCAGCTTTATTTACCCAAATGTAGCTGATATCTTGGTAGGCCAACTCGGGTATTTTGTAGTTTTTTTGAATTGAATTCTTCATTATTGTTTCTTTTTGGGTTTTGTTGGTATAGGAATGCTGATAATTTCTGTGGATTAGTTTGTATCCTGCTGGAGTCACAAAGTCCTGATTTCCAATTTGGCCTCTGACACTTCCCAGCTGAGTGACCCTAGCAAATCATTTCACCTCTCCTTGCCTCAGTTTCCCCACCTTTAAAATGGGGATAATAGCAGCACCCGCATAGCAGAGTTGTTGTGAGGGTTAACTAAGAGAAAACTGTAAAGCGCTTAGCCCAGTGTCTGGCATACAGTAAGCTCTCCATAAATGTTAGCTCTCATTAGTACTGTGACTTTCCTGAAGCGTTTATCATAATTTCCTTGCTACTGTCCTACAGTTTGTCTACATCAGGCAAACTGAAAATAGGGAGAGTTTTATCTTCTCCTTGCCAATGCTTATGTTTTGAATCCTGTTCTCTTATTTTACTAAGACAGTGAGTATTGCTAGAATTGTGTCAACTAACAGTGGAAAGAGGGGGCTGCTGCATTACTACTGTCTACATTTGTGTTCTGCTGGTGTTTCTACATTGAGAACACTGCCTATCATTTGCTTTTATACATACGTTGCTGATCATAATGAAGGACCTTTATGTGATTATTTTTTATATTTATTTAGTCAAAAGGTTTTTCTGGATCCATTGAAGTATTGGTTGTTTTTGTCCTTTAGGTTAAATATGCAAATCGTTGCTTTAATCAATATCATCCTGTATGCATGGTGTGAATCTAATGACCTCATATTAAATTATTAACTATGTGGCTGTGACCTTCTTACAAGGATCTAACTTAAAATGTTTGCATTCATATTCATTAGGAAGATTGGTTTACAGTTTTATGTTTCTGCTTTGCTTCTTTTGAGTTTGTTCAGTTAGGTGGCATACTGCATGGAACACCCAGGCTGGAGTCAGGAAGATCTGGTCCAAATCTGCCCTAAGATATTTTCTAGCTGTGTAACCCTAGGCAAGTCACTTACCTGCTGTTTGCCTCAGTTTCCTCAAGTATAAAATGGGGCTGATAACTAACTTCCCAGAGACTAGTACCTGGCACATAGTAGGCCATATGTTAGTTACCATTAACCATCTGATCCAGTTTTGTTTCACTTTGGCAGTTCACTTACAGCTGGCTTATCTTTATTTTTAAACTGAGGTTGGATTACTTAAGATCTTTGCTTTTTTAATTTGAGTGCTTTTTATTTTTGTAGATATTCATCCATTTCCTTTGAATTCTCAGTTTCACTGATATAATTGTGTACACTAGTTTGTAATAGTTTTCTTTTCTTTTCTTTTTTTTTGAGGCAATCAGGGTTAAGTGGTTTGCCCAGGGCCACATAGCTAGTAAAGTGTCTCAGGCTGAATTTGAATTCAGATCCTCCTGACTCCAAGGCCAGTACTTTATCTACTGTGCCACCCGAGCTGTCCCTTTTTCCTCATAATTTTTTTCTTTTCCTTCTCTGTTGTGAATTCATCTCATTCACTTTTTATTTTGCCTATTTGAATTTCCCCTCTTTCTTTTCTTGGACCAAGTCAGCTAACGTTTTATCTCTCAATTGGTTATAGTTATTATTGCCTATTTTTAAATTTTTCTATTTAACTCTAATTTCTGATTTTTTCTTTTGTATTTTCAGGATTTTTTTTGGTTTTGTTTTCCTCGTCTTTTTAATTATGTTTGCTGCCTGATGCTCTCTTTTTCTAATGTGATAATGTAAGTTTTCAAAGAGATAGATGTTCCTCTGAGAGCTGTCTTAGCTTTATTCCAAAAGTTCTATAATATTCCTGCTTAAGATGCCTGCTCCCACTGACCACTTCCCCCTCCGAAAAAAGGAAACTCATCTCCAGATGACTTACCATGTTGTCAGCAGCCAGTGCACCAGGACAATGGCCTACAAGAGCAAAGGGGCAGAAGGAGGAGGAAGAGTGAGAAAGAAATGGGTCAGTGAGTCTGAAAAACTACAGCAAGAGAAAACTGGAGCGATGAGATCCTGAGGAGGAAGAGGGCTAACAAACACTTCAATGAGTGACCCGCCAGTGACCGCTGAAACAGAATGATGCAACCCGGGAAACAAGGAAGGGCACTGTGGCAGGCCAGGGCCAGGCCGTCTCAAGCCCCTTTTATTTCCCTTCCTTTGTGGCACCAAGTCCCATGCTATGCGGCTAATTCTAACACTCATGACAGTTCTTGGGAGCCTAGTTGGGTAGATGAGGTCGAGGACTGATTTCAGAATCAGAAGGCAGTCTGAGTGACAACAGCCTGGGTCAACATGATTTTAAGCATTGGGGTTTTTTTCTTCTTTTCTTCAGAAGGATGCAGCTGAGGTGGGAGGTGCATCATGCTGGGAATGGGAGGCAGGCCCGGTGGGGGCGGAGCTCTGCGTTCACAAGGCCACATGGATGAGATGGGCCTGGCTGGGGTGGGGGAGTTGACGACCAGCCCCAGCTCCATCTAGATATGGCTCAGTTGTTAACAGGGACACATGATTTCACATACCTTTGGACTGCCAAGTTGTCTAGAAGCCTACTGTGGACAGTCCGAGAATTTAAATGAAAAAGGGACGGGGATGATGTCTGCATCCCTTCCAGCCTCGAGAGTCTCAATTACTAACAAGGACGCTGAGCAAGGCTGAAGGAGAACGAGGGCCTGGCCTAAAGTCACAGAGGGAGAGCTGGTGCAGTGAGGACTAGCAGCTAAGTCTCCAGGCTCCTTGCCCAAGATTAGATGGAATCAGAGGGGACGAGGCATGCCTGCCTCCTCCACCCAAGCCCATCTTCCCGGCTTTCTCCTGGCTTCTCAGAGTTTCTTGATTGGTACCAACCCCTAAATTCAGGCAAATCAGAGGCACAAGGCTGACTGAAATTTCTCTACTCAGTTTGAACAACTTCCCCTACTCCAAGCCAATCAAGCAGACCTGTAAACAAACACTTAAAAGAGACTGATGTTTATAAAATCATTCACCTGTAGGATTCCTTTGATCCCATCATAACTACAGGAATGGGCATCAAGGTGGTGCCCGGAGGTAGGAAGACCTGAGTTCAAATGTGACCTCAGAGACTTACTAGCTATGTGACCTTGGGCAAGTCACTTCACCCTGTTTCCCTCAGTTTCCTCATCTGTAAAACGAACTGGAGAAAGAAATGGCAAACCATCCCAGTATCTTTGCCAAGAAAACCTCAAATAGGATCATGAAGACCAAAACGACCCAACAGCCCCCATCACTACCACCACCACATGAAAAGCTGAGCATCCTGGCACTGCTGCTCACTCAGTGACCTTGGGCTGGTCGCTTGGGTAAGGTGGTCCTAAGACCCCATTGCCTGTGATGTGGAGCTAGCACCTGGCAGATACTCTAAATCTGCTCCTTCTACTAAACCATGCAAGGTCCCTGAATTGGAAGAAACCGGCTGGCACAGAAACCCCTATTTCACATGTTCCATCCTGGCCTGCTGGATCTGGCCAACAGGAGAAAAGAAAACAGCAGTAAACCTTTCAGCAGGCCTAGCTTTCAGCTTGGGAGAGCCAGGGCCCACCTGCTCTGGAGATGAGCTGAAGAGTTGCTCCCCAAAGATCAACCCCTTTCCCTTTTCAGGAAAAGTCTTCCAAGGGGGAGCTAGAGGATTATCATTAGCAACATAAATTCAGTAACCAAGGAGATGCTGAGTTTTTCCACACAGTAGCAAAGTGCATCTCTTGGTTACAGATATACATGTATATGTATGTGTAGGTATATGTATACACACACATATATGTATGCATACAGAAACATATCTATAAAATCTACATATGTATACATGTATGTATGTATGGATATCAGCTGGGAGTGGGAAAGAAGCCCGGGGGTGACAGCTGAGGGGGAAACCTGGGTGAAGAGGAAGTCTGTACTAACACTGAGACCTCGACAGGCACTTCCTTACTTGGGGCTCGGTCAGCCAGGTATGATTACCCCAGTTTTACAGAGAAGAGAATCAGATGCAAACCCCCTCCTTACACATCTCCTTCTCACAGGACAAGCACCTCGGAGTCAGTCTGGCCTTGGCTGGGCTTTGGGTTTGTCCTTCTGGCTGGGAGAGGGCAGAGTCATGGTTCCAGGGGCCTACAACTGTGAGACCTAGACCAAGAATGGAAGGGTGGGATTGGGTGGAGGGTGTCAAACTAAGAGGGAGAAGAACCTGGAAGGAAAAGTGTCATAAAAACTGAGGAAGGGTCCAAAAGGATGATGAATAAGATAAAGCCATTCACTTCAGCAATTAAGAGATGATGGGAACATGGACATAGAACTGCAAGAGACCTCAGAGGTCACAGAGGCTAAACCCCTCAATTTATAGTTGAGGAAACTGAGCCTAAGTTTTAAGGCCCCTAGGAGCACCATAGTACACAGTGCACTGGCCTAGCGTTAAAATCCAACCTCAAACACTTAGGAGCTTTATGACAATGCCTCAGTTTCCTCATATGTAAAATGGGGGAAAATAATAGTACGTACCTCATAAGAGTTGTTATAAGGATCAATTGAGGTACTATTTGTAAAGCCCTCAGCACAGTGTTGGGCACAAAGTAGGTGCTCTAAAAGACTCCCTTCCCTTTTCCAAAGCAGGCAGGGCTGAAATCTGGTCCTGTGACTCCTGATTTCAGCACCCTTCCCACCATAGGGCCCCTCTTCCCCACGGTAACCTTGGAGAGAGCAATTTCAGTGGCTGGTCAGCTTCCCAACCGGCCTGTCACAAGCTAAGAGATGAGTGGGAGGCAGTCAAGTGGCAGCACGAAGGGAGACACAGGACAGAGCTTGAAGGCTCAAGACAAAGTTTAGAGAAGCTGGAGGGAGACAGCTGGGAAGAAGCATGTGGACAGAAGGAGCCCGAAGACCCGATAGAGAGGGCAGAACTACAGGAGCCAGTACCCAGAGGTCAAGGGCAAAAGCCAAGTAGGGAGCCGAGGGGGCTTTAACAGGGATTGGGAGAAATGGGACAAAGGAGGAGAGAAGGGGATGATGCCAAGAACAAGTGAGAAAGGGTCAGGCACAAGAAGAGGTGGAAGCTGGGGTGCTATGGCCTGAAACAGGAATTTCAGAGCTCAGCCTGTGGAAAGAGAACACTTGAAGGTCATAAGGAGATCTAGGGTCTGTCCACAGTGAGAGAGAGAGAGAGAGAGAGAGAGAGAGAGAGAGAGAGAGAGAGAGAGAGAGATACTGTGTGTGGATAGAAGATGCAGGTCATGGAATTTGAGGACCCATCAATATTCATCTTGAAGTCAAGTACAAGGGTGGGGATAGGGGTGAAGAGAAAGATGGTGGTGAGTCAAGAAACCCGTTCCTTGAGAAAAGAGAATGATTCCATTCCGGGGCAGCAGATAAGTATCAACAGTCTGTTTTAGAAAGGGGACCACATCGGCATGGAGTGAACCTCAACAGAGAAGAGGCTGATGGCGGATGGCCCTGAGGGTAGCAGTGAGAAAGCGGGAGCATCTCCAGTGTGTGGGGAAGATGAGAGGGGCCAGCCAGGGAGAAATGCTGGATCTTCTGAGGGGAAGCCTAGTTTTATAAGTGCAAGAGGGTGAAATGGGGGTGAAAAAGCAGGGTTTCTAAATCATTTAGGAACCACAGAACAGGGGTTCCAGGGAGCACAACGGAAGGGGAAGACGGGTTCTATGATTTGAGAGACAACAGTGAAGGAGCTGGAATCTGAAGCCCTGGGTTTTATTCCTGCCTTGATCCATCTATTGGCTCCACCATCTTGACAGTCACGGAACCACTCAGTCTCAGTTTGCTCACCCTGAGGAGGAGGACAACGGACTCCTTACTTCTCAGGTTACGAGGAGAGCCCTTGGTAAACTTAAAGCACCATACAAAAGTAGCTCTGATGACCGTTCAACTCTTTTCTAACCTGACCTCTACACTGTCTTCTCTACATTCCTTTTTATCAATAAGTATACTGCACTGGAGGAGAAGGAGTTGGTTTACATGTTTTGTAAAAGAACAAAAAATGTCACCCCCCCACACTGGATGTTCTGGTTTGTTGGAGGTCATTTCTGTTTAGGAACGGCTTCCCCAAGAACACTGGCCATGCATCGGATGCTGTCATGGGGTTTTCCACAGGTGAAACAAGCAGAGCTCAGACTAGATTACATATCTCAATCAAGGATTCCACTGGAAATGGGAATCATGAAAAGGAATAAATCTGACAGCTACTAACCCAGCATAACTAATGATGAAAAGACAAGACACTTAAAACTTCATGTTCAACCCTAAAGATAAAAAAACCACACAATCCCCTTTTAAAAGAAAAGCAGTTTAGGGTTAGGGTGATCACATATTCCTATGGGCTTCTCTTGTTTTCCTAACTGAGCATAAGCTTGATGAATGAAGGCAGAGACTGGGCTGCCTTTCTATGGAAAGTTAAGGCCTCGATGAGACTCTTTGATCCTGGCCCCAAACCTGAAAGCTCTGATCTCTGGGCATTTTTCCACAGCCAAATGTCAACTCTAAAATATCCTTCTGCTTTCTTCCAACAGATGTTGGAACGAGCTCCCACTCCAAGGTGCTTCCCACTCTAGGATGGACATGCAAACATGGTGATAACTGAGAGAAGGCTGCTCTGTCTTCAGACCTGTCTTCCCTGTCTCCCAAATGACACAACCCTGTCCAACCTTCCAAACTACAATAACACCTGCAACAGCTCTTGGTTAGGATTGCCAGCACCACTGTGCTCACAGGACATTGTGGTATAGAGCCTTAGGCCTTAAACCTTAACCCAAGTTGAAATCTGACCTCAAACACTTCCTAGCTGTGTGACCTTGAGCAAGTCACTTCACCTATTTGCCTCAGTTTCCTCATCTCTAAAATGCGGAAAAATAATAGCCCCTACCTTCCAGCGTTGTTGTAAGGATCAAATGAGATAATATTTGTAAAGTACTTATCAGCATAGTGCCTGGCACGTACTAAGTCCCATAGAGATGCTAGCTATGAATATTAATATTATATTCTTGTCATTATTGGGTAAAAATGCTGTCACAGAGCTGGGAAACACCTCAATCTGGGCTGTCCTAGCACTGTCTCCAATACAAAAAATGAGTGGGCCCTTGATCCTGGGCCAAGAGTCAGCCTTCCTGATTAACAGCCCTTATCTCTGCGTTGGTGGAACAGCAAATAAGCATGGCCCTGGGGGTGGGTCTAGGCCACAGGAGGATATAGGAAGTGAGGGACCCCCCCAAGAGCAGCAATTTTAGGCACAGTCACAGCTAGATGCTTTAACATGAAGAAGGGGTTTCATTAGTCACAACTTTCTTAACCTGGTCTAAGTAAACAATGGGGACAAATAAGTAACCAGGGCAGTAATTTGACAGTGAAAGCAAAGGCTCCTGGAAATGGAGAGTGCTCTCCCTGGCCAGAGCTGCAGGGAGGTGAATACACGTTTGCTGGGATGGCCTGGGTCCTCTCCTTATTGCGATCCCCAGCCCTTCCTCTTCTTCAGGAAGTCCCCATGGGAGGTCAGTAGGTTAGAGGAGCCTAGGACAAGTACCCAGGCCTATGATCACAGGGTACTCAGCCCTTCTCTTTCTAAACAAGTCCATCTAGCCTCCAGTAGTCTCAGTTATTTCTTCCCTCCATCTGTGTCCTTCCACTTATATCCAAATCATCAAGAAGTCAACAAGTATTTAAGTGCCTGCCATATACCAGGCCTGATGCTAAGCATCAGAATTTTCCTCCCTCTGCACCTGGATGGCATCCCTCTGTCCCCTGACTGCTTCCCCCTTGGTCCTCTCTCTGTTCCTCAGTTTTCCTTTTGTCCCTTAGCCTTTCAGCCACCCCATCTCTCCCTACCATTCTTCCTTACCCATAGAGGACAGCCTGGTGTCTCAGTTCTGTCGACTGTCTCCTCCACCTAATCACTTCCATCCTCCTAATTCTCTATTCCTCCTCTCCCTCATGATTTCACTGCAGTCAGTCAACAAGTACATAGTGAGGGTCTCCTCTATGCCCGGCACTGGGTTAAGCATTGGAGATCCAAAGGAAGGAAAATATTAGGCCCTGGCCCAAGGGGCTCACAGTCTTACATTGAAGATAACATGCAAACCTCCATGCTCAGGAACTAAATCCAGGACACATGGGAAGGGTCAACAGAGGGAAGGGGCTAGACTGGGACTGGATGGGGAAAGGCTTCCTCCAGATGCTGGAACGTTAGCTGGGTCTTGGAGGAAGCCAGGGAGAAGGTGGAGATGGAGAGGAGGAGCATCCCAGGAATGGGGACTGGCCAGGGAAAACCGAGGGCCCCCTCTCCAGCCACACCCTACCTCCCCTAGGCTGTCCCCCTCCCCTACAACTCACTCTAAGCTTTTCCACCCCTCACTCCCAGGGATTCTCCCCTATCCACCCCCTGGGCTTCCTCTTCAGTTTCTAGGTTCCCTCACACCTAAGAGTTCTGCCTCATCCAGCTGCCCCACTCTCCCATCTCCTCTCTGCTTTGGACCCTTAGCCCTCCCCAGTGCAGCCTTCCATCCCCTGGCTTCCTTCCTCCCTTTGTCCTCATTCTTTCAGACCCCACCTGCTGCCTCCTCACCTCTCCAGCCCCCACATTCCCTCAGACTTCCATCTTCCTCATCCTTTACCCTTTTGTCTCCCTCTTTCCTCAAAACCCTCCTGTCCTCAGTGCCCTGATCCTCTCTCCTTCTTGTCCTTTATCTGATATAGCGTAAGTGAACTGGCTCAGCTCCAGGTCCCTTCTCTCTCTCCTAAAGCTCTCCTCCCTCTAATCCCTGGTCCCCAGTTCTGACAACTCTAAATCTATGACCTAGCACTGGCTAGATGATCTTCTTAGAGACTCACAACAAATGCCCGGAGTGCTACACATGTCATAGGATCCATTTTTGCATATGGCCTAATAGAGGTCCAGGGAAGTTAAGTGACTTGCCCATGATCACAAGGCTAGTGTTTGAGGCAGGACACATCTTTCTGACTCCAAGTTCAACATGCTTATGCACCTTGATAAATATATATACATATACATACGTACATATATACACATATACATACATATATACGTAAATGTGATGGTTCATGGATCTGGTCTCCTTAGGGAGATGTAGGGTTTAAATTCCACTTTCTGACACCATGAATGTTTGAAGAGAAAAGAAGAAAGTTTTACTAAAGATTTCTGCAACAGCAAGAAAACTTACACAGAAGCAGTCTGTCACAGGTTATAAATTCCCCTAAAATTTACCTTATTTATATAGTTTTTTTAAAGTACAAATGAATTACTAAGTTGTTAAGTTCTTAAGCAATACCCCAAACTTCTGCTGTCTCCTCCTCATTCGCTGTTCAGTCTTCAGTAAACTGGGTAAAACATTCTGTGAAGTCAAGTCTATATCTATAGATATCTATATTTATATCTATCTATCTATCTATATATATGCTCCAAGGCAGATGGGATGGGGGGGTCATCGCTTGGAGCACAGGCTCCCCAGGCTCAGGTGGGACCGGTTTTCTAGGCCCGGATAACTTCTCCAGGCGCCTCCCTTGTCCCCCTTAGGCCCCGGGCTCCCCTCTCCTCCTGGCCCCAAACCCCCTCCACCTCCTCCCTCCGCGGCGGCCCTCCCAGGCTCGGAAGGCACACGACTTGGAGCGGGTCTGACCCAGCTGCGGTGACCGCGGGCGGGCCGTTTAACCCGCTCTGTGCGGTCGCTCTCTCAGCCCCTTCGGGTCCCCGTCCCCTCCCTCGGTCGGCCCTCCCTGCCTCGCCTCTCGGTCCCGGCCCCCTCCGCCCCGGGCACCCCTTTTGTCCCTCTCGGGCCCCCGTCCCCGGCCCGGCCCCCTCCGCCCGCGGCCCGCCCCCCCACCTGCGGCGCTCTTGTAACCGCGCCTTCCCCGGCCCTACCTTGAGGTTCACGGCGGGCAGCTCCATCCCAGGCCTAGCCCGGGCCGGGTTCGGCCGGCGGAGGCAGGAGGCGGCGGGGCTGCGGCTGCTCCGACTCGGACCGGAAAGTTGGGAAACAAACTTTCCCGGCCCCGCCTCCTCCCCCTCGGATCCGACCTGACCACCTGACCCACGGCCTGTGCACGTGACCGCCAGCCGAGGCTGGTTGCTAGGAGACGGCGTCCACTGGCACCGCGCTGCTCCCCCTCCCCCTCGGGCCGGGCCGCGCGGGCCCAGCTCTACCCCGCCCCTCCCCCGGCCCCGACCTTGGGCGGAGACTTCTCTGGGGAGTGATGGGCCTGGGGGGCCCCGAGCGCGGCCCCCACCTGAGGTTCTCCCTTCATCTCGGGTCGCCCCTGTCCCTGAGGATAGACCCCTGCTCCTGCGGGCCCTGAGGTTCGGGAGAGAGGGCGAAGGGCTGCGGGCATGAGCGAGCCTGGGGCAGCCGCGCCCCCTCCCTTCCCTCCCCCTGCCACCCCCTGGTGGGCGTCTGCCCCTACCTGCGGCCAGAGGCGCTCTGTCCCTGCTCCTCCCCGTCCTAGCCCCGGGCTCGATCCTTAGTAAACGGCCTCTCTCGTTCTGTGTCTGTCTCTTTGGGAGTGTGTCTGTGTTTCTGTCTTTGTCTGTCTGTCTTCCTCTCTCCTGCTGCACCCAATTAGGGCAAGTCGTCTTCTACCCCAACTCTCTGCCCATCACTAGGCCCAGAATTTCTAGGCAGGCTCTTCCACCACCCTGTAAAAGTGGAAGGCCATTCTCCACCCACCCCCACCCCATCCTACGTCCCTGATCTGTTTCTGTTCATGTATGGGATGGAAGACTGATAATGAAAGAATCTGTAAGTTCCCTACCATCCTCTGGTATACCACAGCCATCATCTAGGGAGCAACCCTGGTGGAGAAGGGCCAACCAACATCCCCTGCCCACCTCCAGAGGTAACAGCTGTCCAACAAATGCCAGGGATAGACAGTGAGTCCAAGAGCTGGCCCAGCCCTGCTCCAGGGGAAGGGCGCTTATGAGATGAGACTGTCTGGTTCCACTGTAGATAAGGAAGGTCCCAGCTCCTCTACAAACCACAGTTACTGGAGACTCCAAAAATGAGGTTCTCTCACCACTAAGTCTTTGGCATTTTCAAATGAACTGAAATTTGGCATTTCAGTTATTTAAGTTTTTTCCCCCTGGGAAGAGGGCCATAGGTTTCACCAGGCTGCAATGGCTCAATGACACAAAATGTTAAGAAACCTCACCCTAGGAAAACTGTGATCCTATCGGAACCAAAACCCTGCCATTCTTCCTATGCCCTGAATCCTTTTGAAAGAGTTCCTAATAAAGCATGTCAAATATATACCATGTGAAAGGAAAACAGCAGCTTTTCCAAAGAAAAGTCGAGAGTACACAGCTTTGGAAGGCTAGGGAATGGGACAAATGCCCGACTGGGCTCACATTCTCTCACAGTTGTACTATGGGAGCATTATGAAAAGGCATGGTTGCCTTTCCCCACCCACACAAGGCAGGATAATTTTCACTGTGAGATGAATGCTGTCAACTTCACCCAGGAGACTCATGAGCATTTCCCCAATAATTCAAGGAGGACTCGAATTTTGTGCATACTTGCAGGAGGGGAGAATGGTCTGAGTCCTTGGGATCTGTCTTGGAATTATGGGAGTTTATTTAGTCTCCTTAATCAAGTAGATTATTCAATCCTGGTTGGAACTAAAATATTAAAAAGGCTAAGTTCTCCAAGACAACACCACATGTTTGTAAGCACTTTCCACCCAATGACCCAGTGAAGTACTGTAGGTATTATTATATCCATTTTTCAGATGAGGAAACTGAGGCTCAGAGGTTAAAGTGAACTGTTTTTGGTCATGCAGCTAGTCATTGTCGGAGAGGAGAGGTTTGGATTGGGGTTTTCTGCTTCCAAGTCCAACACTCTCTTCATTAAGCAAGATAACCCTTTTCTGGGAGCCTACAGGCATATGGCACCCACAAATCATATAAGCGCAACTGAATAGTTTATTTTTCCCTATCCCTCTTCCCTATTCCATTGCTTCTTCATCTCTATAGTCCTGCCTCTCCCAGCCATCCCTACCCTTGGAGTACAGTCAAAAACATGGCAGATCTAAGGGGAAAGGGGTATTTAAATACCTCTCACATAAGCTTGTCAAGGTAGGATTTAGGTCAAATCCCACATGGTAGGATTCAGCTGTGCTAACAATGTATGAGATTTCAAGATCAACTTCAAAAATGAGGCTGTTCCTGATCTGGTAATGAGTCAGCACTCTCCTCTCAATTTTCTTTGTACAAATTTCCCTGAATAAAAGGTTAGTTCCTTGAGGGCAAGGACTGTTTCATTTTTGCCTTTCTATTTCTAGCACCTAACACATAGCAGGTCCTTAACAAATGCTTGTCAATTGCTTTTTTCACTGTTTGACAGAAGATATATTGAAAAGTGTATTGATTGTGGGTCAAGAAAACCTGGGCTCCAATTATACCTCTGATATATCTGTGAGACCATGTGTGAGACTAAATTCACTTCTCTTATCCTCAGTTTTCTCTTCAGTAAAATGGAGATAATACATGTAGTGCTTACTGCTGAGGACAGTTATAAGGACTAGATAAGATAATGTTTGGAAAAAGCATGGTGATTCTTCAATCTCTCTCTATAAATGTCAGCTATACTTATGGAGAGGGCCTACAAATTTCTATATACCCTGTATATGCTCTTTAGGTCTTTCTGGGTGAAAGACTTATCTTCATCTATCTGTATCATCACCCCAGAACATAAAAAGTGATAGGTTCATGAGAATATGTGGGGATAAAAAAATTCATGGGCCACAGGTTAAAAGAGTGAAATAGCAGAGGACCCAGCAGGCCTCTGTACCCTAAGGTAAGTAAAGGACCCAGGGCTTTGTTGTGTTAGATTAGGAAGGGGGAGGCCAGACCCAGAGCAGGATGAAGGACAAGGGAAGATATGTTTAGTTCAAAGAACTGATACTATATTCATTCCCAACCAGCTAATGCTGGTGCCGGAAGCGTAGGAGGGGCAGCAAGTTAGAACCAGTCGAGCAGGATTCAGGGAAAGTAAAATTATGTTCCCAGAGGGGGCAGAGGATGTAGTACTGAGTTCTATGGCAGAGATTTACAGCTGGAAGTGTAAGCTGGGAAGAGTTAAGAGGATGATAGGGAGGGGGTCACAAATCAACTCCATGCACAGAGAATTGGAGGTAATTCAAGTTGGAAAACACATAGACCTGAATAGTATACTCCTGAATTTTGTGCATACTTGCAGGAGGAGAGAATGATCTGAGTTCTTGGGATCTGTCTTGGAATTATGAGAGTTTATTCAATCTCCTTAATCAAGTAAGGAGTGTACAACAGAGCAGGGTTACGCCTCCTTTGTTTTAGGCATTGTTAGAGTAGCTACCAAAGCCCTAGGTTTTATCAGGTCTGCATATTATGGAGGAGAAGCATCTTGGATACAGTGTCAGAAGTCTGCAGTTCAAACCCTGACTCTTTCACTTGCTCTTGGAATGACCTTAGACAAGCCAACTTCACTTAGTGTCCTCATTTCTAAAATGAGGGATTTGGACTAGATGAAGTCCCTTCTGGTCCTAACTCCATGACCCAGTTTGGTTTGGGAGCAGCCATATCACCTTGCTGACATGTTGAACTTCCAGTCCTCATTGTCTCTTAGGTAAAATGAGGATGCTGAACTACATTTATTCTTTTGAGTTTCCTTCCTGTGGCAAAGAAAAATATTCAGAGAAAAACCCACAAAGGTGCAGAGAGAAATTTGTTTCTTTGCTATTAAGGCCATAGATGAATTATTAAAACGCCAATTGATTCTCTGTCAAAGTCTCCAGACCATTTCTTTTCTCCTCAAGCTTCCTCTACCGTCCATCCCATTACCTTGTCAGCAGATGTCTTATGCTTTACTGAGAAAAATAGAGGCCACTCTATGTGACTGCTCTCTTTCCCTTTTCTCTACATCTCAAAATCCTTTGTCATCACCACCAATTTCTCCTCCATTAGTCGTCTTTAATGAAAAGAGCATGATTCTCGTCAAAGTTAACCCTTCAGTATAAACTTTTGCTCCTGTCCCCTCCTGTCTCTTCTGGCAAATTGCTCCCACAGTTATCCCCTGTCTCTTGAAGCTGCAATATCTCTTTTTCCACTGGTTTTGTCCCTGCTCCCTGCAAATATGCCCAGGTCTCCCCAAACTTTAAAAAAACCCTTACAATCTACCATTTCCTCAAACTATCATCTTTCTCTTTCCTTTCACAGTAATAATAGCTAGCATTTGCATAGTGCAAAATGTTTTACATATGTATACATACATACAAATATATACATATTTATGTATATATAGTCTCATTTGATCTGCATGACCACTGTTTGAGATGCTATTACAATTCGCTCATTTTATGGATGAGGGAACTGAGATGGACAAAGGTTACAAGTGACTTGCCCAAAGTCACACAGCTAGGAAGTATTTGAGACAGGATTTGAACTCAGATCTTCTTGACTCCAAGTACAACATACTAGCTCCTTCACTACCTTGATGACTGCCTTAGTTTAATTAGTGATTGTTGGATTTGTTAGCTGGATTTGTTCAGTTCTAAGAAAGCATACTTATCCAGTGAATGAATTCTCTGGGACTGTACATTGGAAATTGAAGCTGGAAAAGTAGATTTGGGTCACATGGAAAGATTTGATTTTGTTGGTTCTTAGAACGACACAGTCCACTAGGTGGTATAATGGTTAGAGTGCTGGTTCTGGAGTCAGGAACACCTCAGTTCAAATCCAGCCTCAGACACTTATTAGCTGTGTGACTGGATAAATCACTGACTCAGTTTCCTCTTTTGTAAACTGGGGATATTAATAGCACTTAACTCCCATAGTTGTCATGAGAATCAAATGAGATACAATTTGTAAAGAGCTTTGCAAACATTAGAGTACTATATGGATGTTAGCTCTTATTATTTTAACTATTAGCATTAAAGCAGAAGTAACATGAAACAAAAAAACAACAACAACAAAAAACCATACAAGGACAATAAGCAGGCTTCTGCCTGGGAAGGCCTTTATTCAGGGTATAAATCCATGCAAACGCCTCACTAACTAAAGAACAAACTACTCTGGGAAGTTACTGCTAATCACACCCGTGAGAACAGAACCGCCCAACCTTGGAGATTAAGCTCCTGGCCTTTACATTATACTGGGGCAATGAGTCAATCACTGTTCTATCTCTCAGTTGTTTCATTTCTGCAGGTCATGGATACAAGGATACACTTGGCTCTTTGTGTGTGTATCTGCATAAATCTGGGGCTTTCTTCTCCAGTGTTGCTTTTTGTCTCTGTCTGGAGATGTGATTATCTTTCATTTCACCCAGGGAGTGATAGCAGGAGGAAACTGCAATCAGGAGGTTATAAAGGAAGCGGAGGAGAGAAAATAAAGAAAATATTGGATATGATAGACTGTATGTGAAAGGATTGTTATCCTAGTCCAAGCAACCTCTTTTGTAGCTAATAGACCCAATGCCTTGTTTCTTTTGTCTGTAACTAAGCCCTCCTCCTCCCCCAAACCACTGAGCAGTTTTAAAACTTAGCAATAAAATAGACTGATTAATGTCCAAAGGAAGGAAGGAAACTGAGTCTTCGAAGGGAAATGACTAGGGATGAAGAGGTGCTGAATTAGGGGTGCTTATCCTCTGCAGCAGCCAGAGAGAGAAGCACCCTGTCCAACTGAGATCAAAGGGTCACCGACTTTAGATTTGGAAAGGACCTTCAAGATCATGTAGTCTAATCCCCTCATTTCACAGATAGGGAAACTGAGACCCAGAAAGGGGAAGGGACTCAACCAAAGGTAGCAAAATTGTAGGGAAACTGAGACCCAGAAAGGGGAAGGGACTCAACCAAAGGTAGCAAAACTGGATGACTATCTGGTTTTCCTTCCTGATATTTGTTTTATAATTAGCAAAGAGTAATAACAGTAGTTACATTGTGCTTTGAGGCAGCTGGGTAGTGAAGTGGGTAGAACTGGGCATTACATGGAGTAATCCAATTGTGAATATTTTTTATAACTAGATGCTAAGCTCTTTTGTTTCTAAGCTACCAAAAGATGAAAAGTGTGCTGCCAATGCACTCAAAATTCAACACCCTGGGAGAGAAGCATCATTGACCCTGCCCTAGTTACACTCTTGCTTCCTGATTAAAAGACCTGCCCTCTATCTACCATGCCACATCTCAGGAAATCTCGTGGAGACTAAATTTAGGAGAATATCACCTTTGGACAGGCACTAAATGGAGAATTCCTAGCCCAACTCATCTCCAATCAACCTACTTCCAGCTCATTTGAGTTCCAGTCCCACCATTTTTGCCTGAGTTTGGACTGGTCCTTTCATCCCCTTGGAAGTTATTTCATTCATTTATCCTTGTTTATAGTATAGGGATATGCATAATGGAACCAAAGACTCTGGCAGTGTCTTCGTGACTGCATGGACACGAAAGATACCAAAATAACCAGGTTCCCTCTGGTTGCCATGCTTAGCATCGATTGTACTCGTTAGTGATTGGGCTGTTTATCCTTGTTCCATGGAGCCCATCTCTATGCCAATCATCAAAATGTTTCACTTGCTGCTGCCTCTTGCTTCCTTCCAAGAAGGCAGGTACTGACCAATGCAACAGAAAACATGAAAAGAAAATTACATTTAAGATGTCAGAGAGAGGAGGAGGGTAGCTTTGGTTATTGAAACTAATGTGGATGGAATCCCACACCCTTCCCTCTTGAGCTCCTCTTGTGGGTGGACGGATGTGTCTGACTGGATGAGACTTGGGGACCTTTGGCACAGTCAAGGAGAAGAGACTCCGAGACAGTTAATAAGATCCTGGATTTAGAACTGGAAAGGACCTCAAAAGCCATCTGGTCCAACACCTTCATTTCACAGATGAAGAAACTGAGAACTTCAGAGAGGTTAAGTGAAAGAAGGAAATAAAGACTGATAAGCACTTACCCTGAGTCAGGCACTGGGTTAAGTAAACACTTTGCAGCCATTATCTCATTTGAGACAACAATCCTGGGAGGTAGATTCTGTTACTATACTCATTTTACTGGTTAGGAAACTGAGGCAGCAGAAGTTAAGTGACTTGCCCAGGATCATAGCTCTAATAAAATATCCGAGTTTGGATTTGAGCCTGGGTCTTCCTGACTCCAGCTCCAGGTTCTATCCGCAGAACCATTTAGCTGACTCTTCAACAGCTAGTATTTACCTTAAGTAGGATTTGAATTTAAGTACTCTAACTGCCAATTCAACGTTCTGTCCACTACGTCACACAGCACCTGAACAGACATCTGTAGGGTAGTAGGAAATTGTCAAAGCTCTTCTTGAAGGCAAGCAGACGTGGACACTGCTCTTTACCTTGATCCCTAGGTATCCACAGGCTGAATGGATCATTAATACTGATTTCTCATAGGGCTGTCTTCTTTCTCAATTTTCCTTGTACTACTAGAGTCATTTATGTACATGTTGTAAAAGCACACACACACACACACACACATAATGGAACATAAGCTCCTTAAGGACAATTTGTCTTTATAGCTCAAGTGTCTAGCATTGTTCAGTGTGTGTGTGTGTGTGTGTGTGTGTGTGTGTGTGTGTGTGTGTGTGTGGTTTTATTGGTGTGGGAAGCTTGTAGTGAGGAAACTCCTTCTGCCAATGCAGAGCTGCCCAGGGAGCCCTGATTGAGAGGCTAAGAGATCCTTGGTTGCCCACACAATCTCTGTGATTCAGAGGTAGATTTCCCTGACTCCCAAGACAGCTCTTCATCCACCACCTCAGGCTGTATCTCTGCAGTTACTTAATTATTAAACTCATTGGAAGATAAGGAAGCCAAATGGATTTCACCTACCAGTCTCCTCCCTCACTCTAAGAGGAAATCCTCACTCACAGTCAATACTAATAATTCACACTTGTATTACATTTAAAAAATTTACAAAGTTCTTTCAGCATAACATCCTTGTAAGTATTGTCCTGTCCATTACAGAAGAGGAAACTGAGACCCAGAGAAGGAAAATAATTTGTTCAAGATTATATGGTTAATAAACAGAACAAGGATTGAGACCCACTACTGTCTCTCTCTAAAGTCAAAGCTCTGTCCATTAAACCATACTGGTTCAAAACAACAACATTTATAGCATTTATATACCGCTTTAAGGTTTGCAAAGTTCTTTATAAGGATTTGCTTATTTTATCTCAAGAACCCTGGAGGTAGGTCCTATTATTTTCCCCATTATGAAGAAATTAAGGTAAATAGAGCTTAAGTCTCTTGCCCGGGGACACAAAAAAATGCCTGAGGCTAGATTTGAACTCAGAACTTTCTTTCTCCAGACCAGCTCTCTATCCCACTTTAACACCTAGCTAAGCTACATTGTAAAGGTGATAGCCTGAGATCAGGATGGAGACATTCCAAAGGCAGCCAAGAGAGCCATCCACAAGCAACAACAGAGTGTGTCTTAATCTTCTTCCTTGGAGGACAGAGCTGGTTGGGATACAGGGTGGAGAGCTGGGAGCTGGATGTTCAGGTTGGTAGTGGATTCTCCCTCCTAACAGTTCCCCCAGACAGTCGATCATTTGTCCATATGCAGCCCTACACCTTTTATCTATGTACTATATAATCACTCACACACAGCATAATGGCCTAGCCTAGAAGGCTAGACTGGGAGTTAGGAAGGTTTTTGTTCATTTTGCACTTCTGGTATTTCCTAGAAATGTTACCTAGCAGAGGTACTTCTCTAAAGAAATGAGAAATAGATGGATTGGGGAAAGGAGTTTCCATACCAAGGAAATCATGGCTGCTTGATGAAACAACAAAGGCACACATGTATAGACACTCTCCATCTTTTATTCACTGTCTTTTTCCCCACTCCAAGTCCAAAATTAGCCAAAAGGAGTGAAGAAATTCAGGATAGCATGACTCACCAATGAGTTGCAATGTACCAATTGAAAAAGACTGCTCTAAGGATCATTACATACTCCACATACCCCCATACTAGTTGGGTCTTGGATCTCAAGGAACAGAAACAGTGACAGCTGCTTCTAACTATGGGACTTACAAATAATGCATAAATCACCGGGGGTCACATACATACACATACACACACATATATACACACAGGATACAAGGAGACATGCATTGCCAATTCTCTGCCTCCTTTGGTTTCTAATCATGTACTGATTTGGACATACGATTCCACCCAGAACAGCTTTGTTCAGAACTCTCAATCAGTTTGGAGTGGTCTGAAGTGAGTAGGACTTTGTGTGTGTATTTTTTATTGTAAGGTGACAAAGAAAGAAAAAGCTTTTTTCAAATTCATTCATCCAGGACAAGGAGAGCCCAGTAATGTCTATATGTAGTCATCATGAGTAAGTTAGATAAATATAAACACAGAAGTTTAGCAGAATTCCTTTGGTGTCAAGGGCTGTATCCCTGGGTCCATCAATCGCTCTTGATTACATGTCTTTCTCCTCATCCATAAAACTGGGCTGTTGGATTAAGTGACCTGTGAGGTCCATTCCAACCCTAAATCCAAAAAAGAGAGAACTCTGGGAGTGGAGGAGGGGGATTAAAAAGGCACCTCAGGTAGCAAGGAGCACTTGAGTTAGGCTCTAAATGAAGTTAAGAGATGCTAGGAGATAAGAGGTGAGAGGTAAGAAAAAAGTGCAATCTGGTAAACAGCTATGCAAAAGCAGAGAAAAGGAGTATCCTTTACCTTCGGGGGTAAAAATACTTAGAAGAGATAGAACACTCAAGTCTTCTCATTCCAAGCCTAGCATCATTTACATTACACTCTGACTTAACAAAGTCATCCATGTACTGAAGACAGAGTCATCCTTAGAGAAGACTAATCCATTTTCCTTCAGGTATCATTCACACCCAGATAATTTTCTATTAAGTCATTTTCAAAGACTCTAGCAGGTGTACCCTAAGAGTTCAAGACAAAGTTCATGTAACACCCCAGTCCGCTACCCCTTATCTTTGCCATGCCAGGAAATAGAAGGGGCTATCTGGTCTTACTTCTGGGCTCAATAAATAAGCATTTATTTTAGCACCTACTATGTGTTAAGCTATAAGATCATTTAAGCTGCTCCCAGACAGCAAACATTCCCTAGTCTTGAGAAATCCAGACTCTCCAGGCTCTACTCCTGAGTCTCTGACTTTCTCTACCATACCCCTCAGGGTACCTTTCCCTCCTCACTTTCCCCTTTTCAGCTTCCTTTGCTATATTGTCTTCTCTGATTAGACTATAAACTCCTGTGGGCAGGGATTGTCTTTCTGCTTTAATCTGTATTTCTGGCATGTAGCATAGTGCATGCATAGTAAACATTTCATAAAAGCTTTTTTGGCAAAGAATAGTTTATTGGCCCATTCCCTTGTGTGTGTCACGCAGCAAGGGGTCCTTCTCCAGTGCCCAGAAACCCCAGGCTAGAAAGGATTTGGGTGTGAGATCCCTGACACCTGCCCCACACAGTTCAACCATCATGTCTGAGAAATTCACAGTTTTCCAAGAACAGGATAACAACAGTGTTTGCTTTGGAGGCTGGGTTCCATGTGCTCAGTTTGAATTCATCAGCCTATAGTGTTCAGGATCCATCCGCTACCTCTTGGCTCCTGCTAGAATGCTACAGAGAAAGCATCCTTTCCATCTGGCCTTCTGAAGTCTCAGCCAGGTTGTGAGGGTAGTCATCTCAGGCTGCTTCAATTTAACTGCTCGTTAAATTTCTAATGTGAACCTTTGCGCTTCAGAAATCGGCAAACACGCCAAACCAGGGCTTGATTTATCATTTTATTGATTGTCTTGACTTGAGAAAGTGATTGGAGAAAGTGTGAATGATGCAGATTAAACCTGAAAGTGTGTCATGTGTGTATTCCCTCCCCTCTCTTCCCCAGACAGTTGTTAAACATTTATCAATACACCACTGCCTGTTACCTTCACAACTAACTACTGCTACTCCACAGAACAGAATCTGAGCCTTCCCAGGCTTCTCACTAAACAGCCCCTATTTTTCTCTTAAATTTCTCGAATCCCAAGGGTACTGAGAAGAGGTTTGCTCCAGCTTACATACAAGTTGGAGTAGCAGTTATATGGAGCAGCTGGATGGTGCAGGGAGAAAAGTACCAGACCTAGAGTCAGGAGGACTTGAGGAAAAAAATCCAGCCTCAGACACTTGCTGTGTGAGCCTGGGCAAGTCATTTAACCCTGTTTAAGAGTTTCCTCATCTGTCAAAACAGCGGTAGAAGGGAACTACAAACCACTCCAGTATCTTTGTCAAGAAAACCCCAAATGGGGTCACAAAGAGTCAGACACAACTGAGATGACTGAACAACAGGTACATCACACTAACCAAACAGTGTACTTGTTCTTTCCTGTTTGCATGAGCAATTAGAATGGTTTGACTCTTTCAAGGATATGTTGGGCCTCTGTATACATTTATTTCCTACCTGCATCCTTCACGTTTGGAAAGGAGCCCTCCATCATGTCCACTCCTCAGAGTCCCGACCTTGTGCCAAGGCTCGGATCAATTCCCACCTTCCTTCTCCTCTGTTTTGTCCTTTTCCTACTCTTTCTTTTCAGATTATTTGAGAATCATAGATTTAAGGGACCTAGGGAGACCTAAGAAGATCCTAGAAGTCCAGTTCTCTCATTTTTACAGCTGAGGACAACTGAAGACTATGGAGGTCAAGGATCTGCCCAGGGTCACCAGTTATTCCACAGCAGAAAAAGGTTTTGGACTCAGGTCTTCTAACTCCAAATCTCTTCTTTCCACCACACTCCACTACCTCTGTGTTTACTTACCTGCTTATATGTTGTGTCCCCAAGTAGAATGTAAGTTCCTTGATATCAGGGACTGCTTGGTCACTTTTGTCATGTCCCCAATAACTAGCACAGAGCCTGGCACATTTTGTTGTTCAGTTGTTTCAATCATGTCTGACTCTTTATGACCCCATTTAGGGTTTTCTTGGCAAAGATAATGGAGTGGTTTGTCATTTCCTCCTCCAGCTCATTTGACAGATGAGGAAACTGAGGCAAACAGGGTGAAGTGACCAGCCTGGCTGCTTAATAAAATGCCTACTATTATTCTTGTTGAATCAAAGGGCTTTCCAGGTAATCTCTTAAAGCAGGTATGTGTAGACAGATTACCTCTGCCCAGAGTGGTAGGGACAGAATATCAAGACTGCCCTCCCAGTCATGAACTATCAACTCTTTATTTACAATTTAATAAAACATACATGCAACACACCACAGGACTACAAAGTGAAAACTCTTCCCCCCTCCCACCAAAGGCCCCCTACCCCCTTTAAAGAGGAAAACGCATCTCATTAGAAAAGTTCCCAAGAATTCAGAAGACTGAATGACCAAAGATCCCAGGATCAGGACTATTTCACTGAGTTTCTCATCAATGAAAATCAATTCCAACTTAGAAGACAGAACAAGGAGGTCAGAAGACACTGTAGGCTGAGGGTTGAGTCCTGGAGATTAGAAGTTCATGGCAGATAATTATTGTAGAAGTGTACTGGGTTCCACTATAAACCAAACACTTTCTGCAGAGAATGAGTTAATTCTCTGCTATCTCCCCAAATTCATCCTACTAATTAAGACAAGCCAAAGAGGAGAAAACACTGGAGTTATTAAACCAGTTCTGGCCTTCCTTATAATCTCTCCCACCAGAAACCAAAAAGAGTTTATTTTCTAGTTCATCCGAATGGTCTCTTTATATCATTTGAATGCCTGGTTATTGCTTTCTTTTTCTTCCATACATTATGATGTTGCTTTACAGACGTGTTCTGGGTTTCACGTATATGTCTTGTTTCTCCAGCTGTGGGCCAGATCCCATCTTCATGAACTCTTGGGGATCAGTGATTAGATATATTGGATATTTCTTGAAATAATAGGTGGTCTGAGAAAACTTGGAAGTCTGGTTTAGATACTAGTTCCCTCTAAGTCATCTTAGAGTTTCCAGCTAAAATGAAATGGTACAATACTTGTTTGACCTGTAGAGCCTAAGTTCTTCTGGAACAGGGATGTATCTTCTACTACATCTGTGCTCCTCATAGCAACTAGGACATAGCTCTCTATACAGTAGGCACTCAATATATATTGACAGACTGGCTAAAGAGAGTACTATGACAAGTGAATTTATTACTGGAGGTGGGGTAGGGAATGGACCTGTGATTTAATTGGTTATGGGAAATTCCCAGGTGGGGAAACATCTTTACCAATATGCCTTCTCAGATCACTGATAGGACTAGACTTGAGTCCTATAGCCCTGGGCTATGACACGTAGTATGTTTCAGAGATGAGATTTGAACGCAGTTTTACTTTTATTCACTACATGAGCCTAAAACTCCAAAATGTGTCAATCACTGTAGCAACTTCTGTCTTTTTTTTGGAGGGGGGGGTAGCCAGGAGAATTTGGGTCAGCACTGCTCTTTTGGGACTTCTTAACATGACATTACAAAACTCCCTCTGAGCAGTGCCTTAGCACCTGAAATCTCTTGCTTCTGTACCTAGATAATTATATTCATCTAGATCAAGGGTGGGGAACCTGTGCATTGGAGGTCACATGTGGTCCTCTAGGTCCTCAAGTATGACCCTATGTTCTGTGAAGTTTGGATTCAGTCAAAGGGCCACACTTGAGGACCTAGAGAGCCAAATGTAGCCTCGAGGCCATAGGTTCCCCACACCTGGTCTAGATTAAAAGAAGACTGAAGGGAGAGTTATGGAATCCCAGAGCTGGAAGGGGGCTCAAAGGTAGTCTAGTTCAACTTTCATTTAATCAAAAATACCTTCTTTGATATTATGACCTACCCTCCTTCCAGAGGTTGGGAAACCATTACCTCTAGGGAGAACCTATCCCACTCTGGGACCATTTTAATTGTTAGAAAGTTTTGATTTTCCCTGAGTGTAAAACTACCTCTCTGTAAATCCTACCCATTGGATCTGCCCTCTGGGGCTAAGGCGAACAAATCCAATCCTTTTCTCATGATAATACTTTCATATTTCCTCTAAGTTTGGAATTCCTAACCTGGATTTGGAGAACTTTCTTTAAAAAAGAGTATGTATATGTAATATATATATATTTGTGTGTATGTATGTATATATATCTATACATATGTATACATACATATATAACTGAATTTCAATTTAATTGGTTTAATTTGTAATTCTCCCATGTTTTCTTTCACGCATTTAAAAATATGATTCTGAGAAGGAGTCTACAGGTTTCATCAGATGGCCAAAGGGATCCAAGACATACAAAAAAAGTTGAAAACCCCTGGTCTAAGTCTTCTCTTCTCCAAACTAACCAACCTGAGTTTCTTTAACCAATCCATGTAAGGCTTGATCACCCTTTGGACACTTTTCATTTTGTTGATATCCTTTATAAAACATGGTGCTTGAAAAGGACCAGGATGCTTCAGAATTGGTCTAATGGGAGCAGAGGAAAACAGGACTATCATCTCCCTTATTTGGTGATTGTCCTCAACTCTGTGAAGGATGGTTCTTACAAAGGCATCAGGCTGGCCTCTGTCTCAACAGAGACTAGGGCTAGGGGAAATAGACTTCCATTACATCAAGAGGGACTTAGTTTAGACATTAGAAAGAACTTCCTGGTATTAAAGGTGATCAGACATTGCATGACTAGGCCCTGGACTTACCCTATGTCTAGAAAAAAGAGAGATCTTGAAAATCTCCCTGGGTCTAATGCATCCTAATTCAAATTTCTAGATAAGATTGAGAATCATATAGACAGATTTTGTTGGATTCTAATGATGTGGTCCATGCTTAGAATAAACTGCTTGGGGGGATCAAGAACTCTGACTACCTTGGACTTGATACTCCTGGCCACCCAATTATCTTTATTCTGTTTGATGGTGGTGACTCTTAGCTAACTGTCTCACAAATATGTGCCTTTAGACACACAGACTAGAGAAGTGAGTATGGGACAGAAAATGGCAGATTTAACTAAAAATTGGGAGAAAAAAATGAACTCAAAACCACATACTCACTAGTGTTGCTGAGTTAGTAGCATCATATTTATACCTGAAGGACCTCATGGGATCTTTGTACACTTACTAAGATCTATTGGCATTTAAGCTGGAGGCTGCCAGAGGGCAGGGACCAGCTCTTACCTAGACACTCTGTACAGACAAGTAAGCATTTACTGAGTGCTTTTTGATGAGGAGACACTGTGATTTAGAGAAGGAGAAGGGCAGCAAGAAGACCCTATTACCAAACCCGGCCACAGACTTTACTGAGGCATATATCTACCTCTCCCATCAAAGAAGCAGAAAAACACAGAAAGTAAGTAAATTTTCATCTTTCCTTCCTCCCCTCTTCAAGCTGGTGCTAAACTATCATCTTTCTTAGAAGAGCCAAGCTGATGAGTTATCCCTTCCTCTCCTGTAGATATCGCCAATAGTTCACATTCACTTTTACTGGTGCAGTATTGCCTGGCGACAGTAGAGGTCACTCTTAGCATTGCCATCCAACGTAAATGTCTGGAAGAAAATGACGGAAGTAGGGTGTCTGGAGTAATGGGTTGGTTGTTGGTGCCATTGAGCAGTCCAACGCTTCATTAAGCCCAGTGAGTCTCAGATGCCACTCTCCAGTCATTTTCTCTTCATAGTTGAAACATTCAGGTTCAGAATCTCCGACAACCATCTGGTTCATTCTTTTGTTTTCCCCATCGCTAGTTATAAATAATTTGCCCCTTTCCCCAACCTTCCAGGGCATGATCCACAGGCAGATGGGGAAACTTGGCCATCACCTAGGTAGGTTAAACGTTAATGAACGATCCTTGCTCCCCATTAACGGACTCTGGTTCCACACATCGTCCTTTCCTTCGAGTGACTCTTCGGTTACGGTGAAATTTGGCGTAGCAGCGGAGCCCTGTGCAAAGTAAGCAACAGAAGAGTGAAGAAGGGGGTCATCTGTCCTGGGGGAAGAGACAGGCTCTGTGTGTGCACACACAGTGTTTAAGTATGCACACGCATGTGTATTCTCAATGGCTTTTAATGTCTCTTCTACCTCAAAGTCTAGGATCCTATGAGTTCCTCTATAGATGAGTATTTGCCCTGGGATATGTTTGCCCTCTCCAAAGTTACTAATGATTTCTTAATTGCCAGATCTTATAGTCTCTTCTCAACCTTCATCCTTCTTGATTTCTCTGCAGCCTTTAACATCGTTGATGTTCTTCTCCCTGACACTCTCGTCCCTCTAGGCTTCCTTAACACTATCCCCTCCTGGTTCTACCTGTTCTCAGTCTCCTTTGCTGGATCTTTACCCACGTCCCATTCAATAACTTTGAGTGTTCCATCAGGGCTCTATCCAGGCCCTCTCCAAGTCTTATCCCCCTATACTGCTTAACTTGGTGATCTCATCATTTCCCATGAATTTAATTTCCATCTCCATGCTGATGATTCTCAGATCTACTTATTCAGACCTAATCTCTTTGCTCAGCTCCAATCTTGCATTTCCAGCTGCCCATAAGACATTTCAAACTGAATGTCCTGTAGACATCTTAAGCTTAACAAGTCCAAAACTGAACTCATTATCTTTCCCCCTAAACCTTCCTAACTTCCACGTTGAGGGTACCACCATCCTCCAGTCATCCTTACTTACAATCTGGATGTCATCTTTGACTCCTCACTCTCTCTGGTCCCCCATATCCAATCTATTGCTAAGGCTGGTCCATTTTATTTTTGTAACATCTCTCTCATGTGCCCTTCTCTGACCCTGCCATAGTCTTAGTGTAGGACCTCATCACCTTATAACTGGATTATTGCAAGAGTCTGCAGGTTGTTCTCCCTGTCCCAAATATCTCCCTACTCCCATCCATGTTCCACTCATATTTGCCAGTGATCTTCCTAATCACAGGCCTAACTGTGACACTTCCCTCCCCACCCCACACACCTTCATTCAATCAACACTCAGTGGTTTTCTATCACTTACAGGATCAAATATAAAATTCTCTGGCATTCAAAGCCCTTCATAATTTGTATCTCCTCCCTCCCCCATCTCTAGTCTTCTTATACTTTGCTTCCCCCTTCCCCACCATGTGCTCTTTGATCCAGGAACATGGCTTCCTGACTGTCCTTGACACAAACCATATCATTCTCCAACTCTTGGCATTTTCACTGACTGTCCCACATGCCACCAATGCTCTCCCTTCTCATCCCACCATCTATAGGAAGCCTTTCCTGATTCCCCCTTAAGTTCTAATGCTTTCCTCTCTTGCATACTTCCAATTTATCCTGTTTATAGCTTGTTTGTATGTGGTTGTTTGCCTACTGTCTCTCTCACTAGACCATGAACTCTTTTAGAGCAGAGACTGTCTATTGCTTTTTATTTAGCATAGTGTCTGGCACATAGTAGGCACTTGATAAATGCTAATTGACTGATTGATGTGTAGAATCTATTTACTCATATTGTTAATGAAAACAGAGGTCTCTGATGTTTTTTTTTTCCTGCCCTGGCCACTAAATGTCTTTTCTACCAGACTTTCTGACTTTAAGACAAGTTCCTACACTCAAGGCATGAGAGATTGTTCATGAGTAGCTAGGAACTCAACTGCCTTTTCAGAGATTGCTATTTAGGGGTAATGTAGACTGATTTCTCAGAGTCTACCTGCTTTTCCCCCTCATTTTAGTGACAGACCTTTAGGGAAACTACTCTGGGTTTAGCATATGACTTAGGTCTCTCAAAGATTAGTAGCCTGAACTAATTATTTTTTTCTTGAAATATAACCCCACTTTGGCAAAGAATTGGAAATTGAGGAGATGTCCATCAAGCAGAGAACAACTGAATAAGTTGTGATGGAATACTATTGTGCTATAAGAAATGACAAGTAGGATGCTCCAGAAAACTTGCATGAACTGATGCAAAGTGATATGAGTGGAGCCAGGAGAATGCCATATACAGTATCAACTATTGTACAATGATCAACTGTGAATGACTTAGCTATTCTCAGAAATACAATGATCTGAGACATTTTCAAAGGACTTATGATGGAAATGCTCTCAATCTCCAGAGAAAGAGTCTGAATGCAGATCAAAGCAGACTTTTTTTTTGGACTTTCCTTTTTGTTGCTGTCATTTTGATCTGTGTTTTCTTTCACAACAGGACGAGTATAGGAAAATGTTTTGCATGACTGAACATGTATAACTTATATCAAATTACTTGCCTTCTCAGTGAGGGGGTAGGAGAGGGAGGGAGAATTTGGAACTTAAAAATTTAAAAAAAAAATGTTAAAATTTTTTTACATGTAATTGGGGAAAAAATAAAGTGTTACATGAAAAGAAATACCAACAATAAAAAGAAACCTAAGCCCACTTCCAGGGAGGAGGCAGGGGCTTAGGTCACATGGGACTGACTTCAGAGGGATTAACTGAGTAGATGGAGCCTTGGAAGCAGGCAGGTGGCTTGAGGGCTGTAATACAGTCTATCCGGGCACCCCAAACGCAAGAGGAAGTAGAACCACCTGCAACCTGCTGGCTTTGCCTTGATCTCGCCTGTTGCCGCTGCTTCCAAATAGACAACAGGGTGAGTCTTTCACACCAGTAAAATGGTGTTGATCACTCTTTATAATATGATTAATAAATACAATAGCTAGAAACAATAATAAAAGCTAATATTTATATAGTGCCTACTATGTGCTGGGCACTGTACTAAGTTACAAATAGTATCTCATTTGATTCTTATGACAACTCCTGGGAGGTAAGGTGCTATTAGTATCCCCATTTTACAGATAAGGAAACTGAGGCAAACAGAATTGAAGTGACTTGCTCAGGGTTACCTAAGTCCCTGCCTCCTCCCTGGGGGAAATGGGGTTATGTTTCAAGAAAAAAAATAGTGGAAGGTACTAATATTTGAGACAGCTAAGTCAAGCTAAACCTGAAGTAATTTTCCTGAGGGTCTGTTACTAAAATAAGGAGGAAAAGCAGTAAGTTTAGCCGTCCAGACTTGAACTCAAGTCTTTCTGGGGCAGCTAGATGTAGCAGTGGATAGAGCACCAGCACTGGGCCGAAGTCAGTAAGATTTGAGTTCAAAACCAGCCTCAGACACTTAGTAGATGTATGACCCTGGACAAGTCATTTCACCCTGTTTGTCTCAGTTTCCTCATCTGTAAAATGAGCTGGAGAAAAAAATGGTGCACCCCTCCAGTATCTTTGCCAAGAAAATTCCAAATAGGGTCACAGAGTGTTGAACATGATTGAAATGACTGAACAGCAACATCTTGACTCCAGTCTCAGCACACTGTCCATGGTGCCACCTAGCTACAGAGGACATTAAATGAAGTTGATGAATTTGTTACTACAATAGCACTTTTTTTTTTTGAAAACTAGATTTGGGACTTAATTTGTATGGGGGACTCTCAGTAAGGAAACTCCCTCTATCAATGCCATTTCTTCTGCATCTCATTAGTGGCTCATAGCAACCCTGTGAGGCAGTTGCTATAATGATCTCCATTTTTCAGGTGAGGAAATGGGGCCCAAAGAATTTAAGTGACCTTCCCAGGGTCACATAGCTAGCAAGTGATAGAATCAAGATTCGAACTCAGGTCTTTCTGACTGCAAGTCTAGTGCTCTGTCCACTTTCCCACTTAGTTTGATAACAATAGATAAGTCTGTGCATGGAGAGAGATGGAAAGGATGGTGAGAATCATATTTTGGTCCTTCATGGTTGTGGGGTCTTTTTGTATTGAAGGAGGATGAGATTTCTCCTCCCCTTAGAATGACCTTTCTTGGCCAAAGCATGTAGCACCCCCCTCTTTGGGGGACAATCCTCCTTGAAGTCAGTAATGCCGATCCTTGGAGAATTATCTCCCATTGGAGCCAGACTCAAAGCCTTTTCAGACCCTACCAGAGAGCAGAGCTCAGAAAGTAGAGCCTTCAAGAACACAGGGTCACCTGTGTACCACAATAAAGCATTAGAGCACTTTAGTGAGGAGATGATCCTCATGAAGATCTGAGTTCAAATCTTGTCTCAGACACTTACTAGCTGGGTGATAGCTTTAAGCCTCAGTTTTCATCTGTGAAATGAGGATGATAACCTATCTCACAGGACTGTTGTGAGAATCAAACGAAATTATGTATACAAAACGCTTTACAAATTTTAGTGCTATATAAATAAAAATAAGCTATTGTTACCAAACATAGTTATTGGTCAAGCTGGCTATAGAATCTCTATCTTCTGGTTTAAAATTCATTGTTCTTTCCATTGTCAAATAGTTAACTAGGGGTTCACTAAAAACCCTTCTCCTTAAGGAGACTTAAAAGCCTGAGACTGAAAACTCTCTCTAAGGGACAGGGGAAAAAATAGGAGGTGATGGAGAAGAATTAGAAGCATGCTGCGGAGCCTCAGGGAATACAACACTGCCACTGTGGAGGTCATGGTTATATGGTGTGGAGTGTCGGGGGGGGTTTTCCTGCCCTCTGCCACAGCCTGAATTTCTCAAGTTAGCAAAGCAATGGAGACACCAGGGAGAAAACAAAGTTATTGTATGGAGCTGTACCCATCACACTGCTGAGGATGGAGTGATTCCTATTTGGTTCCTCTGTTTTCTTCCTGATTCTTCTTTCTTTCAAGGGAGACATGAGTTTTCAAAAGAAAAGTTTCTCTTTTAAAATTTTTGCCTCCTAACTTTCTCTAACTCAAAGGATTCTTAAAATGTGGTCCAGGGGACCTGTGGGCCACTGAGACCTTTTCAGGGGACCAGTGAGATCAAACTATTTTTAATAATATTAAGACATTTAAAATTTTATATACAGCAAATATTGACAGAACCCACATAAACAAAAACTCTTTTTTTGGGGGGGGTGGGTCCTCAAGATAGTAAAGGGATCTTGAGACCAGAAAGTTTGAGAACTGCTGCTCTGAGATATTAGTCACTGTCCTTGTATGTGCTTGGGAAGAATGTAAAAGTAGGTGGGCAGGTCTATGTCTCCTGGAACACTTGGATGTATAAAAGGGTATGTGTGCTCACCCACATGAAACCTCCCTCCTTCCTTTTGACATTCTTTCTGTCTCATTGGGGCATCCAACTAATGTCTTAACATAAACCACAGGGATCTTGGTAAGCATTTGTATTACTTCCCATAATCAGGGAAAAGATTAAATGTATCTGGATCATGAGCAGGCAGAACCTGAACTTTGAATTTATATTAAGTAGTAGAAAGAGATTGAGGAAGTTAGAGGAAGCCTTAAGTAAATTTTCTCCACTGACTTCTCCCTTGAAGGAGGTTCAAGAGGGTCCATTCTCTATTCTCAGTCCCCCAAAGAGAGGGGAGAGGACATCGGCCAAGAAAACTTTTCAACCATGGGACAGTTACGAGGAAGAGCTAGGAAATACTATGGGGGTCCCAAGAAGGAGTGACAACTAACTTTCCTGGCAAACCAAATACCTCCAGCTTCTTTTCTTATGATATATAGATTTTTACGTTCCCCACCTCCAAAATACAATATTCAGAAGTCTTTAGCTTGGGCTCCATCTTTGATCCCTCACAGGGCCCCCTACAGATGGCTCACTTGGGAACTAGGTTACAAGAGGGAAAAAATTTTTGTTGGATTCCTCTCAATTATTTAAAGCCCAGTTCCTATTCTCCAGGAAACCTCCTCTCATCTTCTCAA
Source organism: Potorous gilbertii (assembly GCA_028658325.1). NCBI lineage: Eukaryota > Metazoa > Chordata > Mammalia > Diprotodontia > Potoroidae > Potorous > Potorous gilbertii. The sequence goes on along the minus strand of CM053771.1, from coordinate 38,678,843 downwards.
GGAATCATCACCTTTTGGGTCTCACAGAGCTATTTATTTGGTAATATTATGCTTTTATAGTAGATTAAAGTTTTAAAAACACTTTACATCTGTTATCTCCTTGGGATCCCCACAACTGGGTGAGTTAAGGACCCATCTCACTAATGAGGAATAAGGGAAATAGAGGGATATAGTGACAAAAATAATATAATTAGCACTTATATAGCACTCGAAATTTTACAAAGAGTTTTATAATTATTTTCTAATTTTATTCTCACAGCCACTCTGGGAGGTAGGTGTTCTTATTATATCATTTTATAATTAGAGGAACAGGTTAAGTGACTTGCCCAGGGAAACATATCTAGTAAGTGTCTGAAGCAGGACCTGAACTCAGGTCTTTTGGACCCCAGGTTTAGTGTGGTATCCACTGAACTACCTGCCTGTCAATATTATCTCACCAGATCCTTATAAAAAATTTTACGAATTAAACCAGATAATCATATAGCAAGAATAACAATGACATAAAAATGCTGTAAAGTTTGGAAAGTTCTTTACATAGGTTATCTCGTTTGAGCTTTACAACAGCCTTGTGAGGTAGAGCTGCTATTGTGATCTTCAACTGAGTGATGAGAAAATTGAAGCAGACAGAGGTGAAATGACAGCTAATAACTGGCAAAGGTGGCATTTGAACCCAGATCTTCTTGACTTTAAAGTCTACCAATCAATCAGTCAATCAACAAGCATTTATTATGTGTCTGCTATGAGCTAGGCAATGGAGATACAGAGACAAAAAAGAAGCCATCTCTGACCTCAAGAATCTTACATTCTACCAGAATAAACAACACGTATAAACAGAATTAAATATGAAATCTATCTCCTCTACCAGGATGCTTCCCAAAGTCCTGGTTATGAGAAAACAGTATGAGAAATAAGACCTCCTGATTCCCTCCTCACCCTATGCCAAAAGAAGTAGGCTAGAGAGAACTTACCTTCCATGCACATGCAGTCATCAAAACATTTGTTATTAAGGCCCCGGTTATGAGGTTTGCAGAGATGTTCCCGTAAATCACAGCACGACCCTGCCAAGATATCAAGCATGGTCAGACTCGCCAGGCAGAGAGCCTCTCCCTGCTCTTCCCCGAGGGACTGCCCCCTTTAAAGGGAATCCATCATCTCCATGTCAGGGATGCAGCCCCAGAAGAGAGGGGTGTGTATGGGCCAGCTGCTCTGGAGAGACGTCATGCTGGGCTCACTGAAGGATGTCACCAGAGGCTCCCTCCAGGGAGGGTCAAGATGCCCAGCTGCTGGAGGCTACTTATTGATCATTGAGGAAAAATAAACTGCATTCTGTCCATTTCCAGAACAGAACTGGTAGGCCCAGCAGTATGAGAGAATTTTACATTTACAAAGGATCTCAGAGATTATCTAATACAGCCTTCCTCAATTTAATACTAGCAATAGTTGGCATTTTTACATAGGGCCTAAAAGTTTATAAAATACTTTACAAATGTTATCTCATTTTTTTCCTTACAACTCATGGGGTTGGGTGCTATTTTATATCAATTTTACAGATGAGAAAACCAAAGCAGACAGAAGTGAAATGAGTTGCCTAAGGTCACAGAGTTAGGAAAGGTCTGAGGCTAAATTTGAACTCAGGTCTTCCTGACTCCAGGTCTGGTGCTCTGCAAAGAAAACGAGGGTCAAGACAGATATCTAGAGGATAAGTCTACCTGCAGTATCAGTTATACTGGTACAACAGCCAGAGTGGTTTTTAAGGCATCTTCAGAGGCTTTTTCGGCATCACAATTCCATATACATTGAGAATGCTGTATGGTTTTAACAATGTTTTCCTCTCTTAGACTAGTTTTCTCATCTATAAAATAGGATTAATAATAGCTCCTACTTTCAGGGTTATTATCAGATCAAAATTACATCACCTACATGAAACACATTGAAAAGAGTTACATAAATACTAGTTAGTATTAACACAAGTGGAATGAATGGCATGTCTCCACCATCTTTGTGCCTTTGCTCACTCCTTTCCCATAACTAGGATGTCCCTCTCTTCCCCTTCAACCACCACCATCTCTTGAAGTCCCTCCCTTCCCTCAAGGTCCATGCAAGATCTCCCCATTTCCACAAAGCCTTCTGATAACCCCCAAGTAAATGCAAGTTTTCTTCCCTGAAATTTTGTGTATTTTTTTTGCCAAGCCATCTCCTTTCCCCTAATGGTCTGCCTTAGTGAGGGGATGGGGAGCTTCCCCTAACTGGAGGTCTTCAAGTAGAGGTTGAACAGCCCCTTGTGAGGATATTGTAAAGGGATTCTTGGTCAGGTAGGAGTTGGACTCCATGGTCCCTGAGGTCCCTTCTGACCCTAAAATTCTCTGCTTCTGTTAGCTCATCCTTCCTTGTATCATGGTTGATCTGGGTTAGTCCTTCTCCTTGCTCCCATTAGATGATAAATAGGCAGGGTCCATGTCATGGCTATCTCTGCATCCCTAACCCATCGTAGGTACTCAAAATAAATGTTTGTTGAATTGATCAAACTGGGCAAAAAATTAAAAAATAATCAGTCAGTCAGTTGTTTGGTTTCCATGACACCAAAACCTTTTTTAATTCTGCCTCACCCCCACCATCTGACAAGCAGAAACAATTTGTCATGGAAAACAGCTGTCAAATTTGCTTTGTGATGGGCATGACAGCCACCATAGTCAAACAGGTGGCGGCATAAACACAGGCTTCATTCATTGTTCCCTGAAGATCTGTTGCCTGGGTGACAGGAAGAGAACAGAATTTGGCCCCACTCATCTTCAACAGGAAGTACTGGAGAGAGAGGAATACGAGATTCCAGACAGATCCTCTCTAGTTTTGCCATCCTTAACAGAACATGGGCCCTCCTCGGTAGGCTTGAGAACCATGTCCCTCTTTCCCTCTCCACCCTCTTCCTTATAGAAGATTCCCTGGTGTGATGGAGGAGTACCTGGAAGACAGTCAAGGTGATGGTCACAGGGTTCCTCTCTAGCCGCTGATGTTTCATTGCCATAGCCTGGGCTTTTACTCTGATGTTTCTCTGAAAAGGAGAACGTTCTAGGTTAGAAAGCTGACAGACAGATCCCTCTTTTCTCCTTTCCCTCCCTGGCGGGCTGCCACCCAGAGTGTGAGGAACCAGCCTCTCCCTGTTCTGTCTCCGGCTCATCTTCAGGCTTGCCGTGAAATTCTGCAGATAATTAGAACTGGCTGGAAGAATCCCGGAATGGCAGAATGTGAAAGTTGGAAGGGACTTTGGTGGTCATCAAGTCCAGTCTTTATATGAAAGAATTCCCTGCATCCCATATCTGGACCTTAGGGAAAGACAGCTATAGAAGTAGAGGATTTAGGGCTAGGAGAATTCTTAGAGGTCAGCGTGTCCAACCATCTCGTTTGATAGCAAAGGAAACTGAAGTCTAGACACATTCTTGGATGTTACAGGCCATCTCCTTGCCTATAGTACAGGGGAATTGGGGAGGTCATTTATCTCAAGTAGAGTTTGAGAGGATATTTGTGATATGGGTAGGGAGTGACATAACATTAAGACTCTCATGCTTCTGAAATGAACATTTCTATGCAGTGAAAGATGAATTCTTTCAATTCAGAACTGTGGGCAAGTTGGATCATTTGCCTTAAATCAATCAAGCATTACATGTCCGTGGAGGGGCAGGTACTGGGTATATGAAGATAATGGGGGAACTGTTCCTGTCCTCAAGGAGCTTATATTTTACCAGGGAGATAACAGGGGAATATACCGACATATGTAGGTATGTATAAAAATAAATACAAGATAGTTTGGGGGTAGAAGATGAAGAAACTGAGCTTTGAAGGAAATGAGAGATTCTAAGAGGCAGGAATAAGGAGGAAGGGCATTCCAGGCATAAGGCACAGCCTGTACAGAAGTGTGGAGGGCACGATTTCAATCAATTTCTATATATTTCTGTACTTTACACTATGTTGCATTATAGTCCCAAAGAACACTATTTCTAGGCTACGAGGTAGCTCAGTAGATAGAGTACTGGAACTGAAATCAGGAAGATCCAAGTTCAAGTCCTACCTCAGACACTGCGTACTTCTATGACCCTGTGCATAACATTTATTACTGCCTGCCTCGGTTTCCCCATCTGTGAAATAGAAATAATAATAGCACCTACTTCCCAGAATCCAATGAGATAATATTTGTAAAGTGTTTTGCAAACTGTTAATTTTTATATAAATGCCAGGTATTCTATGACCTAGGTTCACTCAGAGTATTAAAGAGATATACTATATCTTGAGTTATAGATTGGCTTCTTAGAGATTGGTCTTTGAGGAGTTTTACAGACAAACCTGAATAATCAGTGTATAAAAATTTTTAAATGAGTCAGAAATAAGATAGAAAGTATTGAAGATAGAGTCACTATTTGTTGCTGATTTGAAAATCTGAGTGATTTTGTAGGACTGTGACAGATGGTAGAATGGAAAGAATAGTAGATTTGGAGCTAGGGTATCTGGGTTCAAATCCTGATTCTGCCACTTACAAGTGACCTTGGAGAAGTCACTTTCCTCTCTTGTACTTGTTTTTCTCAATCTCCCAGGGTCTCAGCTTTGTCCTCTGTAAAATAAGTGTGTCAGATTGGATGTCATCTGAGGTTCATTACAGTTCTAAACCTCAGGAATCAATCTGAAAGGTTAGCATGCAGAAGATAGATCAGACTTGCTCTGATTGTCTCTGTAACAGAATTAGGAGCAGTTTGTAGGAGGATTATAGGCAGAGGTTATAGAAAGATTTTAGCTTGATATTAGGAAGAAACTTCCTCACAAATCGAGCTGTTCCTTAGTGAAACAGGCTGCCCTCCAAGTAGAGGTTAGATGGCTTCTCCAAGTAAAGTTTGGGCAGCTGCTTGTCAGGGGTGCTAGAGAGGGGATCCTTTTTTCAAGTAGAGGCTAAATTCATGGCTTCTGAGGGCCCTTACAACTTAGAGATCCTGAAATTCTGTGCATCAGAATTGAGTCCTAAGGTCTAGTAGGGGAAAAAAAGTACAGGTGAAGTTGAACCACAAATGAGTTATGAGGAGGAAGAGAGGGAAGATATACCTTTCTTTTTAGCAGAAGGCCACATGTCAGGTTTTAAGTCTTCATAATCAGTCCAGTCAAACAAAGCCATGTCCAGGGTGGGCATCACATCTCCGTCAGGTTTAATCCGAGCCTGGAGAAGACAAGATAGAAAGATCAATGAGATATATTGATTCAAAAAATCAGAATTATTCAGAAAAACCTGAAAAGAGTTGCATGACCAGATGCAAAGTGAAATGTACTCTGTATAAAATTAACAGCAATACTGCAAGATGTTTAGCTGTGAATAAGTTAGCTATTCTCAGCAATACAATGATCTAAGACAACTCTAAAGGATTTAGAGTGAAAAATGCCGGAGAAAGAACTGATGGTGTCTGAATACAGATTGAAGTGTACTTTTTTTTTTACTTTATTTTTCTTGAGTTTTTTGGTCTGTCTTCTTTCACAATATGACTATGATGGATATGTTTTGCATGACTACACATGTATAACCTATATGGAATTGCTTGCCTTCTCAATTAGAGGGATGAGGAGGGAGAAAGGGAGAGAATTTAGAACTCAAAGTTTTAAAAATAACTAGTTAAAACATTTAAACAAATGTTAAAAATTGTTTTTACATGTAATTGGGGAAAAATAAAATGTAAAATTTTTTAAAACCCTCCCAAAAATCATAATTAGAGAAACCAAGGGCTACAAAGGAAGCACCAGAGGATCATTTATTAATAAAACATCTCAGACTAAGAGGCATCCTTTTGGCTGATATGGTTCACTCTGAACCCCAAAAGTCACTTTGGTTCTAGGGTGTCTGCAGCCATAAGGAGTTATTCATTGGTCAGGATGCCTAATATCTAAATGTAGTAACACCACTGGATTACACTGATCTCAAAGTGGATTATTCATTAGTATTTTTGAGGAGTAGCCACATGTCACTCCCTTCCTTTAGACTGGATTCTCAACATATTTTAGCCTCATAGATCCCTAGGATAGTATCTGGTGAAGCTTCTGGACCCGTTCACAGAGTAATATTTTTAAGTACTTAAGACAAAACTCATGGGGATTACAAAGAAAATAATTACTTTGAAATACCTTGAAATTTTAACAATCAACTCAAGCAAACTGGAGCTGGTTCCAGTATCCTCCTTTAATATGATCTAAACCTTGGGATAGGTTCCTTTAGAAAGGTCTCTTTAAGGGGCCCCTTCTTTGATCAAAAAGGAGGAATGTTCTGATGGATTGAGGAAGCCCAGGCTCTAGTCTTGGCTAGTAATCAACTAGCAATCAATTCCTGCCTTTATTAATATTTTAGTAAAATATAAAAAAACTCCAAGCCTTCAGATTTCCAATGATGAAATCTTGCCTAAGAACTTGATGAAGACAGCTCAGGACCCTGAACCCAAGGGCACTGGGAATGGCAGAACTACTAGACCTACTGCCCAGTCAGTCAAGGAATCAACTCCTGGGGCAATGGCATCTACAGGTGTCACATTCCTTGCCTACTCAACTTCTGAAGCTCCAGAAAAGAAAGATTTGGTCACCAAAGTCCTTCGCAATGCTAAATGACTTACTATCAAAAATGGACATGGTTTTATTAGTGGGAATAATGTAAAGAAACATTGCTCCTTGTTTTATTTTGGCTATAGTTTGCATTGTAAAGATTTGTTTGCATGTTGCTTCCCCCATTAGACTCCTGCTCCTTGAGTGCAGGGACTGTCTTTGGCCTCATTTTGTATCCCTAGCACTTAGCACAGGGCCTGACACATGGAAAGAGCTTAAGAATGTTTGTTGATTGATTGATTGATTGCTTTGCTGCTTCCCGGCAAGGACCATGGAACCTGAAACCTATGTGGTTTTTTTCTCCCTATTAGAACATCAGCTAGCAGTCAATTCTTGTCTTTATTAATATTTTAATAAAATATAAAACAACTCCAAGTCCTTGAGACACATTGATCATCTAGCCCAACCTTTTCTCTTTGCAATTGAGAAGTATAAAATTCAATGCTCTCATTTTACAGAGAAGAAAACCAAGGTACAGAGACAGGAACTGACTTTCCCATGGTCATAACACTAATCAGTGACAGAGACTAGAATTCGGGTGTCCTCAGGTCAGAGTATTCCTCCTTCTTGATCAAAGAAAGAGCCCAAAGAAGCAAAGGACTTACTAAATGTAATACAGGTCATTCTAGATCATGTGAAAGGAATAATGCTGGAGCCAGCTCCCACCTATTTGAATGGATTGTTTACTTTTCAGTATGAACATTTACACTTCAGAAATCAGCAAATGCTACAGATTGGGGTTTGATTAAGTGTTTTGTTGATTTCTATAGTTAAGAAAATGATGGAGATGTTAATAATGAAGATTAAATTTAAAAATGTTTTTTGTGTACAAATTTTTGACAGTCAGTTGCTAAACATTTACCAGCACATTTCTGGATCTAGAACTCTTACCATAGAAGCTAGACTTCCTTTGGATGTGCCCTATGGTCATTAGCCCTACTGTAACTTAGCCAGCCTCAGCCTCCCCAGGATCAGAGATTACATGTACGGACTACAGCATTCAGCTTAATTCCTTCATTTTACAGTTGTTCAGTTGTGCTCAACTTTCCATGACCCCATTTGGGGTTTTCTTGGCAAAGATACTGGAGTGATTTGCCATTTTCTTTTCCAGCTCATTTTACATAGGAGGAAACTGAAGCAAATAGGAGTGAGTGACTTGTCCAGGGTCACGTAACTAGTAAGTATCTGAGGCCAGACTTAAACTCAGGTCTTCCTGATCCCAGTCCTGGTACTCGACCCACTGTGCCCACAGCCACCCTCATTTTACAGAGGAGAGGCTAAATGCCTTGCTTGAGGTTACATCAGTCATAAGCAGCAGAACCAGAACTGAAGCTTGGATCCCATGACTTCAGTTTTTTTCCACTAAATATGTGCAAACAAAGTTTTCTCATCTGCCTGATGGAGTCAGTCGCTTGATCTTTTATGCACAGAATGGTACAACAACCTTCAGCCCTTCCTTAGGTTCCTGAGAAACAGACACCCTGGAGTCCTGCCTTTCTCTTTCTGGCTCTGGAGAGCATCTTTTCGTCCAGGATCAGTTTCCCTTTCCTGACACCTTTCCCTCCCTCCTTCTAGAACAGAAGTCCTTAAGAGTCTGGGGAAGTCTGTGGATCCCTTTTTAGAATCATGCTTTTAAAAGAATAAAATAAAATTCTATATTTTATTTATTCTATTCTATCTTATTGTATTATCTATATTTTATTATTATTGCAATGGAAACCAATTATGTTGAAATACAATGATCAAAATAGGTATTTTTTTAGGTTCATAGACTCCAGGTTAAAAACTCCTATTATGTTCTATGTTTCTGAAACTTGGTTTCTAACCCTGTCTCTGTTACTGACAAGTGGTGTGACCCTGGCCAAGTCCCTTCTCTCCTCTGTACCTTGGTTTCTTCCTCCTCCCAGGCATTCAGGTGGTACAGAAGATAGAACTCTGGAGCCAGGACATCCGGAGTTCCAATCTAGCCTCAGGAATTCACTTAGCTGTGTGACCCTATGCACTCTTAACCTCTGTCTGCCTCAGTTTCCTTACGTGCAAGATAAGGATACGAATAATACCAGGATTCTTGTTAGAACAAAAATGAGATATTTGTAAAGTACCTTGCAAACTTCAAGCATGATAAAATGGTAGTTATTGTCATTAAAAAAGAAGGGGCGGAACTGAATACTCTCTCGGGGTATTTTTGTGGGTCTCTGATTCTTACCAGGGGCCGTGGGGATGTAACAGGCAGGACTGGAGATTCTTCAGTGGATGCTGATGTCTCAAATGTGGTCAAGAACAGGATGGTGGGGGCCAGGCTAGTGGATGATTCTTCCATTGGGCCACTGGGGGCCAGGTCCTCGGAGACTTCCACCTTCTTGATCAAAGAACTGGGCTTTGGATCCAGACTTCTGCCTATCAAAGGGGACAGTGATACTGGAGTCATTTAAGGACCTTGTTTCTATGCTATAATGACTGGTCAGGATCACGTCCCTAGGGAACACAGAAACTTAGGATTGGAAGGGATCTCAAAGGAATCTAGCTCAACCCAGCCCAGAGAAATGATTCTATGGCTTAGCTAGAGTGGTCAGCCTGTTCAGAGCTAGGGAGGGTATGTAGAGTAATGGAAGGGAGGGGAAATGATAACATTGGTGAAGGCTGCAGATTGAGAGAGAGACAGAGAGACAGATAGAGAGAGAGACAGAGAGACAGAGACACAGAGAGAGACAGAGACAGAGACAGAAAGAGAGAGAGATAGAGACAGAAAGAGAAAGAGAGAGACAGAGACAGAGAGAGAAAGAGAGAGACAGAGAGAGAGAGAGAGACAGATAGAGAGAGAGACAGAGAGAGAGACTCCTCACAGACACTGAGGGGTAATGTAGCTGAGTGGGGTCTTATTTTGAAAAAAAGATGAAGCACAGGTAACAAAATCCCTAGGTCTGTTTCTCAAGTTAAAAAGGTCTTTGGCTTCAACACCCAGACATTAGGATTACTTTGGAGAACCGTAGCCCGAAAAAACCCCTAAAACTGTGAAATGTCATGATGTGGGAGGGAGCTCAGCACAGAATGTCAGAGCTAAAAAACAAAAAAGAACAGAGAATGAGACGTAGGGTGTCAGAGCTGGGAGGGCCCTTAGGACACAGGATGTCAAAGAACATAAGAGAGACGTTAGACATGATATAGTCTAACCCCTTCCAAGAAGAGAAAATTGAGGCCTCAAGAGATGACATGATTTGTTTAGGGTTCCTCCTTCCCTTGAGCCAGAAGCAAAGCCTGCCTGTGCTGCAGCTTCCCCAACCACACCACTGCTTTTGTTTTATCCCACCTTAGTGTTCTTGACTTCTATGATAGAATTATTATAGTTGACAGATGGAGTAAATTAAATTAATATGATTAGCAGAAGAAGATTGCAGAAGCAAAATTCCCTTCTCACCAGAGCTTAGCACAGTTCCTGGCACATAGGGCTTAGTAAACATTTGTGACCTTCCTGAGCAGCCCAGCAGAGAGTGTGGTGTGGATTCTGAGGCATGGGACCTAAGAAGTCATATAGTTGAGCTGTCTTCCCTCCCTCCCTCCTTCCCTCCCTCCTTCCTTCCTTCCTTCCCTCCTTCCTTCCTTCTTCTTTCTTTCCTCTCTCTTTTTTCCTTTCTCATTTTACATATGAAGAAACTGAGACCAGTATCTCTAAATCTTCTCAAATACTCAATCGCAAAATCAACATTTTTAAGACTAACTCAATATAAAAACAGCCCCAGACTGAGATCCCAAGCTGAGGAAAATCCCAGGCTTGGCTTGGTTTGGCAAACCTTAATCATTTCAGGATGCCAGGCAGAGAGAACTGGTTTGGAGGAGGATGGGCAGCAGAGACTAAGTACTCCCTGTGTGATTTGCATTTTCTCATTCTACCCATGGATCTTGTCTGGCTGTGCACAGAGGGTGATACCAAAGACATCTGTTTGTTGTCACACTCGAAGACATCCAGGAGAAAAAAAAAACATCTTTTGTTGCAAAAGCATTGAGAGCTGCCTGGCAAGAGCCCTGTCTGAAGACTGCCAGCTTCCGTTTGGTGAATTCAGCTGCTTTGGGGCAGGAAAGCCCCTTTCCTGGAAAAGATGTGAGTGACACCTCTTTCTGTGGCCAAATGCATCTGTAAGCAGCGCTCAGAATGAGGCCTAGTTAGTATTTTATATATTGATGTGGCAGAGTAAAATGAGCTCTGGATGTAGGGTTGGGAGGATCTGGTTTCAAATCTTGCCTTTGCTGCCTAAGTGACCTTGGGCAAGTCTCTTCTCCAGGTCTCAAGTTTCCTCATCTGAAAACTGAAGGAGTTTGAACGACCCGATCTCCTAGTGGTTTATAGTGAAGAAGGATCCACAAATAGAAGCCAAAATAGTAACAGTTAGCATTTACCTAATGCTTCAAGGTTTATAAAGTGCTTTACATGTGTTAACTTATTTGATCGTCACAAAAGCCTTGGGAGTGACCTGCTAATAATTATCTCCCATTTTCCAGCTTAAGAAACTGAGGCAGACAGAGGTTAAGAGACCTGTCTAGGGTCACACAGCTAGAAAGTATCTGAGGTGGAAGTCAAACTCAGACCTTCCTGAATCCAGGCTCAGTGCTCTATCCACTGAGCCACCTAGCTGCCCACCTGGAGTAAACCCTCCCTCTAGGGATGTGATCCTGGAGAAGTTATTTTCTGGTGATATTGTTTCCCCCTTAATCTGAAACCTTCTCTTCTGCTGATTGTCTCTCATTTATTCTGTACATTTCTTATCTGTACATCATTTCTTATATGTTGTCTCTCCCATTAAACTGTGAACTTCTTGAGGGGAGGGACTGTCTCTTGGCTTTCTGTGTCTCTCTAGCATTTAACATGGAGCTCAGCACACAGTAGATCCTTAATAAATGCCTGTTCCCTTCCCTCTTTCCCTCCTCCATTTATACTCTGCCATGAGATAAAATAGAAAGAAAAATGCATTTGATATCAGTGGCTCCCAGCTGAAATTGGACTCCATTATTTACTATCAATAAATCAATAAGCATTTATTAAGTGATTACCTTGGGCTGGGTGACATGCTAGGTGCTGGTCTCTATCAGCAACACCCTGTATGATCCTGGCCAAGCGACTTACCCTTACACTTTGATTATCTATGGAGTGAAGGAAGGGTGTGGAAACCAGGTCCCAGGATCCCCTGAAGGAACTGGGGATGCTTAGCCTGGAGAAAGGCGAACATGGGAGCCAGGGATTGGGGTGGGGGGATGGAAGGATAGCCATTTTCAAGTCTAGCTGCTCTATGGAAAAGTGATCAGGGGATTAAGATTTATTTTGTTGAGATGCCATAGGGCAAAGCTCAGAACAATGGGAGAAGGGTGACAGGAGCTAGATTTAGGCTTCACAACAAGAAAAACTTCCTAAAAATTATTATTCTGTCAGTCTGACTCTTCATGATCACATTTGGGATTTTCTTGGCAAAGATACTGAAATGGATACTCCAGATCCAAAGATACTCCATCTCTTGTTCCACTCATTTTACAGATGAGGAAACTGAGGCAAACAGGGTGATGTGACTTGCCCAGGGTCATACAGCTAGTAAGTGTCTGAGGATGAATTTGAACTCACATCTTCCCCATTCCAGGCCAGGTGCTCTTTCTACTGAGTCATCTAGTTGCCCCTCCAAAAAATTATGACTTTCCAAGGGTGAAATGAGGAGCCCTAGGACGTAGGATCTTCCCTTCTCTGGAGATCTTAAAAGGTACACAGCAAAGTAGATTTAGATGTGGAAGGGACCTCAAAGGCTTTCTAATCCAACCCCCTCATTTCATAGATGAGGAAACTAGCTAGACTAACCACCCAGAGGGGACAAAGTGACAGAGCCAGAACATGAATCCAAGTCCCTTGAATCTAAATCAAGGATCTCTTATGCTGGTACAGTTTGGGCTACTTGGCCCCCAAATTCCCTTCTGCCTCTCAGATCCTGTGATTCTATTAATGGGTTAAATGAAATCAGGGGCGTTGACCATTTTTGGTGTCCTCCAATCCTTCAGTAGTTGCGGGCGGGGTGTGGGGCGGGGAAGCGGGGCTGTGAACTCCATCTTAGAAGCATGCTTTTTAGATGTGTGAATTAAATTGTATAGGGTTATGAAGGTTAGTGAAAATAACGATGTCATTTTTTTTTGTCATCTAAGTTCACAGACACCCTGAAATCTAGCCATAAGTCCATGGACCCCCACGTTAAGAAGCCCCACCTCAGATGGCCTTTAAGGTCCCAATTCCCTCTAAATACTGAGCCCATATTTCCTCATCCTATGCACGTACTCTCTCTGTTTCCATCTCTGTCTCTCTCTGGTTTTGTTCTCTTTGTCTCTCTCTGTCTCTGTCTCTCTTCTTTCTCTAACTCCCCTCTCTCCGTTTCTCTCTCTCTCTCTCTCTCTCTCTCTCTCTCTCTCTCTCTCTCTCTCTCTCTCTCTCTCTCTCTCTCTCTCCCCCCCTCCCCACCCCCATCTCTCTCCGTCTCTTTGTTTCTCTGCCTCTCTGTTGCTATCTCTCTGTCTCTCCCCCATCCTCACCCCTTACCTCGATGTTGCTTCCCTCTGTCTCTCCGTCGCTTGTACTCTCTGGCATGTTTCCTCCCTCTTTCAAACTGATTGTCCCTCTCCGGGTAGGGGAACTCAAAACCCAAAAACACATCCTTATCCTGCAACAGACCAGCAGGACCGTGGCCCGGCAGCATCTCTTCTCCAGCAGGCAGCGTCCCCGGCAGCCTGGAGGCACTGGCTTGATCTGGCACGTGGGCCCTGCCCCTCTTGGTCAGTCCATGTCTCCGAGTGTGCCGGGGCCTGGGTTGCCACAGCTCTGGGCTCTGTGGGTTGACGTTATTCTCTGGGACATTGCTTTCCTTAGAAACAGACTCCAGAGCCCCGGTGAAGCTTGGATCTGTGAGGACCAGGATCCAGAGGAGAAGCACCTGGGACAAGCAACTGGCGGGTGCTGTCATGGCCCCGGGCCCCTGCAAGATCAACAGAACACAACGCTGAGTGGGAGGCCATCAATCGGCAAACATTTGCCCGTGCACCTACTATGTGGCAGGCACCTCTCTGTGATACTGAATTACAGAGGCGTGCCCCATCTCTCCACACTGGGCATTTTCCCTGGTTGTCCCTTATGCCTGGAACTCTCTCTGTTATTTCCTCATTTCCTGGCTTCCCTGGCTCACATCAAGTCCCAGCTAAGACGCCACCTGCTACAGGATGTCTTTTCTGGTTGCCCCTTAAGTTTAATACTTTTCTTCTGTTGATTATGCCCAATTTTGTCTGTGTGTAGCTTGTTTCTACATGGTTGTTTGCATGTTGACTCACTTGTTAGACCACAAGGTTCTTGAGGGCCTTTTTGGCCTTTCTTTGTATTCCCAGAACTTAGCACAGGACACTGCCACATAGTAGGTACTTAATAAGTGTTTATTGAGTGATTGATTGATCTGGAAAGGTAGAGGGAGTTTCCTCATATGGATATCCACATACCAATGAAATTAGAGGTTTGATTCACACACACACACATGTTCCAGGCATTGTACAATTCCTAAATCTATGATTCCCCTATGTAACCTTAGACAAATGAATTAACATCCTTGGGCTTCAGTTTCCTCAACTGAAAAATGTACCAGCTTGTTGGTATATAGCTTGTTGGAATAGAGCAACTGAACCTGAAGTCAGAAAGACTTGAGTTCAAATCCTTACTCCAGTGCTTGCTAGCTGTCAAGTCACCCTGTCTGCCTCAGTTTCTCAGTAAAAATGGGGATTAAAAACCCTACCTACCCTCCTAGGATTGTTGTGAGACTCACATAATAGCCGTAAAGTTATTTACAAAGTGCTCCAAATGCTAGAAATTATGATTAAAATTGGAGGGGATGTGGATTTAAGTGTTCCCTTTAAATCTATCCCTCTATGCGTAATTTTGGGAAAATCATGTAACCTCTGGGGTCTCAGTCTTCTTGTCTGTAAAATAGGATGGTAGTGGTGGAGATGGAACACAGTTCTAGAATCCCTTTCAGCTCTAAATCTTTGACTCTTCCTGGATGACTCATGCTTCCCATATATATTGCAAAGGACTCAGGAAGAGGAGGAACCTGGGAGGTTTCACAGAGAGAAGGTTTGCCTCCTGGGAAGCCCCATCTGGAGTGACCAGGCTACCATGGTGCATTATCCTCCCCAACCTCTATTTCCACTTCCTGCCCCCTCCATCCTTTTTATAGCCAAACAAGTACAGCAGCGGGTTAACTCAATATGATTGAATTTTTAAGACCTCCCTGGGGCCCACCACACATTGCATTCTTCTCTCAAAGGTGCTTACTCCATCTTTTTTTTCCTTCCTGATTTCTTGCAATATAATTGCTCAGGATTAGCTGACCTGGATTTCAAGAAACTTTATTTTTCTCCCCAGTCTTCCTATATCTGATCTTATGACCCACCCCCTCTTTACCCCAACTTTCAAGCATTTCTACCCAACGTGCTCATAGGGGCCCTACTTCTTTGGGCAGTGCCTTTGGAGCAGGGAATGAAAGGAATAGGAGTTTTTAGATGCTTAATTTTTATTAATATTAACATTAATCATCATCGTTATAATCAATAGTAATTTTCTATAAAAATGTTTTATGTATATGAGATGTCCTAAAAGTCTTAGTGCAGATTTAAGCTACAATCTTTTCAATGTCACCAAGATATTTGGGATGCTCTGTGTCATCCATTTTGATCTGTAAGATAATTTAGCAATTTTAGTATGATTTTAGCTACCCCAAAGTAGGGTGGATTGTATTCTGAGTTAATGGGATGGTGGTGGTTCCTTGTCTGATTTGTTGTAGAAGGGATTTCTTTTTTCTGTTCTGGATTGGACTCACTGATTTTTTTAGCCCCTTTTTAACTGTGATATTTTGATGTGGAGATACTTAGAGTCAGGTACACTTGAGTTCAAATCCTGCCTCACATATTTAGCTAGTTGTGTGATCCTGGATAGGCAAGACTCTTCACCACTGCCTGCCTCAGTTTCCTCATCTTTAAAACAGGGAGAATATTATCACCTCTCTCCTAGGGTCGTTACGAGGACCAATCCAGACAACACATATAAAGCTCTTTGCCACCCTTAAAGTGCTAAATAAAAGTTGGATTACTCTGCAGTGTGGATATATGTTCAAATAAACAAAACATGTATTTATTTAGTTCTACCTCTTCACAAGACACTCCCTTAAATCCTAGGGACACAAAGACAGAACCAGTGAGTCTCTGTCTTCAAGCAGCTTTTGCTCTTCTGGTGCGGCAGAGTGTGTGTGTGTGTGGGGGGGGGGGTTGGAGAGGGGAAGGCAACATGTAAACAGATCTGTGAGTATAATGAAATTTGGGGGTGAGAGAGGGTAGGAAAGGATTCTCCTAGAAGGTGGCACCTGTGTTGAGCCTCGGAAGAATTAGGAGGTAGAGAAAAAGAAAGAGTGTATTCCAGGACTGGAGCCCAATCTATGAAAGGGCATGCGAGATAGGTCTCTGACCTTGGGGAAAGGTGATCAGGCCAGTATGGCTGTAAAATTTGAGATTCACATAGACAGAGAGGCTGGAATCCAACTGTAGAGGTTTTTAAGGGAGAAGTTGAGGAATTTGTATTTTATCCTTGAGGCACTTGGGAGCCCCTAAAGTCACTCTTTTAGAAAGTGACATGAAACTGGACGTTAGGAAGATTATTTTGGGGGCTTTGTGGAGAAGAAAATAAAAAAGGAGATTGAGAGTAGGGAAGGGACTTCCCCAAGGTCACACAGTTGGGGGAGTACCAGAGATAGTATGTGAAGCTATATTCATGTCTTGAGCTCTTATCAGCTGCTACCACTCACCCAGGGGAAGTCTCAACTGATAAGGGTCAAGTGCTTTCCAAAGTGGAAATCTGATTTCACATCACACACCCTTTCTATTCCACTGTACTGTCTTTTGGAATCTAAATCTGTAAATTGGGGCGGCCACATTCTCCCAAGATCGGAGCAGGAAGGATGGATGCATCAGCCTTTCAGCCCAAAGGCATTCTGTGCTGTGCAGAGCCTGGAGAAACACCTTTTTACCTGTCCTTTCCTCCCATCTTTCCCATAGCCATCTTCTCATTCAGTAGTGATTTCGCCGAGCCTGCTGCCTCCTCCCTGTCTTTGTGTCAGGGCTGAAAGGCGGCAGGCTGTGGTACAGCCTTTTCCATGTCCCCTATTATCTGGGTTCCCTCATTATTCAGCACTGAGTCTTTGGATGCTGGAGGAATGTGTGTCACTGGGGAGGGGCTTGAGAAGGATCCCCTCTTCACCCCTAACATCTCCACTTAGCCCTTTGCCCCTTTCTTGGTTAACCTCAGCTGCTCTTAGCATATGAAGGGGACCCTGCAGTGTAAGCATCAGCTGAATCTCTTTTCTTTTCCTTGTCTCCTTCTGCTCTGCCATAAGGAAACTCCCTGTTTTTTTCTCCTGCAAAAGATGGGGGGAGGGGGAATGCTGAGCACGGATGTGAACCCCTCCACGGGGACCTTTAAGGGGCTTTCAATTAAGTGATGGAAAGATCTGGAGTGCTCATCACACATCTATCAGAAACCCCCAGCCCCAGAATAAATACCCCATTTGTTATGAGAGGCAGAGTGGAAAGAACTTGGAATGGGAGATTAGATTTATCTCGGAAACTCAGTTCTGTTACTCTTTACCTGTGTGTCTTTAGGTGAGTCACTTAACCTTTGAAAAATGAGGACATTAGACTAGATTATCTCAAAACTCCATCCCAATGTTCAATCCCATGATTCTATTTAGTTCCACAGGTTTGCAAGTTCTGTGGAGGCAGGGGTCTTGTCTTCTCCAACCTTTGTAATTCTCCAGAACATGGCACAGCAGACCTGGTTTCGATTAGAGTGATGCCAATGAGGCCACAGGTGAGTTGTCTATATGGTCCAGAATCCTACAGGATAAATTGAATCCCCCTCCAGGGCAAAGTCATTATCAACTGGATTATGTTGAGGGTGTGGCCCATGATGCCACAGCTATTCTTTCACTCAACAATAAACTATTCATGAAATAGCTATCGTAATAGTATGTATCACATACATAAATAATATTATATCTCAATATAGAGTATCACACAGATAATGTTATATATCACATATAGAATATTAATTATATGTAATAATATATAATATTATATATCACATATAATATTATAGATCATATAGAGAATATCACACAAAAATATTATATATCAATATAGACTATCACACACATAGATAACATTGTATATCATATACACAGATAATGTTATTTATCAATAGAGAATATCACACACATAGATGTTACATATCACATATAGAATATCACATATAGAATATTATATACATATACAATATATATTATGTTATCTTGAAGACCAAGAGCCTAAGATAAAACTGGTAACATAGTAGGTGTTTAGTGAATAATTTGTCATTGAAATGATTGAATGGATAATTATAGCTGCACTGGCCACACCCTCAACATAATCCAGCTGGTGATGACTTTACCCTGTGGAGAGAGATGGGCTTAGTGTTCATCAATGAAAGATAGTTGTCCGGAATGAGGGTTACGGGTGTTCTCTGTGCCTTCCTCTCTACAAAGCTCATCATTTCATACATGGCCAAAGCCTTCAACCGTGGCCTTATTAGCACAGAATTCTGGCCACCAAGCTAATCAGAATAGGTATAATTAATTCTTGGAGATGGCAAATAAACCACTGAGGAAACAAAACCAGGCTAACAAAACAAAATAGTCTCTCTTTTGTACTGGAGGGGAGTAAAAGAATCTTAGAATGTCTTAGACACAAAGACTAGAAATTGTTTGAGCCAATCCCCTTATTTATAAAGAAGGTACCCATAGAGGAAAAGGGAGAGGAATTTTATGTCAAACCCAGGCCTCCTAATGTTGAGTTATGCCATGCTGTTTCAGCTAGCTTCCCTGGCTTCACAAGTAATCTGGCAGAGTTACTCTGGCTGGGAAAAGATTTGTAGACCGATGAGCAGTGGAGGGGGGCAGTGTCTACAAAGCTCATCAAGCCCAGGGCAGCTGTAAATCCATGGGAGCACAATTTCCAAGGAGAGATGGCAACCCACCACTGAGTGATGGAGAAGTTTGGCAAGCAGCCTTAGGAAATGGGGGAATGGATCACAGCATCAGAGCTAAGGCAGAAAGGGCCTTGAAGATCCTCTAAACGTAAACCTCTATTTTTACAAAGGTTCAAGGATAAGGTAGAATGCATCAGAGCCAGGATTCAGACCCACATCCTGAGTTCAAATCTTACTACTGACATAATCTGTCAGCAAGATTTGAACTCAGGTCCTCTGACTCCAGAGCCAATATTTCCTCTATTATACCACAATTCCTCTGGGGTTTGGGCTGGATGATCTCTAAGGTCCCTTCCAGTTCTGCTTCCAGTACCCTATGAACTCCATAGCGACTAGAGAAAGCCAGAGTTGTGCGGGAGCCCAGCAACCCAGAACAGAATGTAAAAGGGAGGTGGTGTCAGAAAAATGAATGATTTTGCTCTTATTCTCCCCTCTCCCTCCCCCTACGCCAGTCATAGCTACAGTTCCAGACCTGCATGAGACAGCGTCATATGCCAAAGAGGATAATTAATCAACCCCAGTGCCCAGCTTTGATGGCTCAATAGACCCCTCCCTCCATCCAATCTTCCCATTCAGGGCCCACCCATGGTGAGGGCAGGGGACAAGAGGGCCGCCTGCCTCCCCGACAGACAACTTGTGGCGCCTTGACTGAATGCTTTCACCAGGCTCCCTGTGGCAGCTGTGACCCATACAAGTCAGACAGGCTGGCCCACCCGAAGGACCCCTGCACCACCGAGACGCCAGGCCAACTGGACGAGGGACATATGGCAGGTCTTCACAACTTGGGTGGGAAGGCCTGGTGGGGTTAGAATGTGCCAGGGTGGTCACCTTGGGATGGATTGGATCTGGGATGTCCTGGAGCAGCCAAGGATTTTGGATGTGTCAGCTGGATGTACACTGAGCTGTGGGAACTTGGGCAAGGGAAGGAAGAAAGGAATAAATATTTATATAATACCTACGATGTGCTAAGGCATCATGCTAAGCACTTTACAGTTATGGTCTCACTTGATCCACACAAAAACCTAACAAGGTATTATCATTATTTTATGTTTGAGGAAACAGAGGCAGAAAGAAGTTAAGTGGCTTTCCTAGAATCACATAGCTAGTAAGTCCCTGAAACATGATTCAAAGTCAGATCTTCCTGACTCTGGTTCCACTGCCCCACCTAGTTTTAAGTCACTAACCCTTATTGTGCCTCAGTTTCCCCATCTTTAAAATGAAGAGGTTGGATGAAGTTATTCCTAAAGCTCCTTGCAGCTTGAATGGAATTGGATTCTATGAGAACATAAACTTCCTAGTAGAATAGAAAGTTCTTGAGTCTTGAGATTCCTCTGCTTAACATAGAAGGCACTTATTTAATAAATGTTTGTGATATTGAATGCTATTTCCTGAACCATTACAATAATTCACTTCAATGGAGTACAGTGGAAAGAGGACTTGAGGATCTAGATTCAAATCCCACCCTTGCTACTTAAAACTTGGTGAACCTAGGATGAGTCACTACATCTCTGGATCTGTTTTCTCATTTGTGAATGGAGGGGATTGGCTGGACTAGGTAAACTCTAGATTTCATGATCCCATGCTTCTTTCCTCCCAATCATTCTGTGAGGAAGAAAGGGCAAGGCTTATTTAGCATCCCCCTTTTGGAGATGAAGAAAAGGGAGACCCAGAGACATCATGAGAATTGCCCAAGGACACACAACTAGTAAGTGGTAGTGCCTGAAGTGTGAGACTCAAACTTCAAATCTAGTATATCCCTCTCATTATTCCATGCTTCCTTCTTTGCATATTATAGCTCTCCAGGGACCAACATTTATTAAGTGTCTCTTATGTGTGGCCAGACACTGAGTGCTGGTCACAAATTAATCTTTCCCACCATTTAAAAAGCCCTGAACTCTAAAGGAATTCCATAATCCTTTGGGCACTGCCCTGACCTGCCTATCCCTTTCTCTTGTTCATAGACTCTACTATTCATAATAGAGCAGACATCTCCCTAAAGTTGTACCTGCATTCTCTCATTTGAGACCCATAGCAACCCCGCAGGGTGCTCTGGAGCCAGCTCAAATGCATTCATAGAAGACCATTGTTAAATTTTCAGTGAGAACATTTAGTCCTTAAAAATCAGCAACTGATTTATCATTTTGTTGATTGTCTAGACTTAAGAAAGTGATAGAGAAAATATTAGCAATGAAGATTAAATTTAAAAGTATGTCATTACTTCCCCTCTTCTCTCAAGAGCTTGTTGTTAAATATTTACCAGTACACTCCTGAGGAGCATGGGTAATCCTATAGATATTAATATCCTTAATTTTATAGATGAATCATTGAACCTTAGAGAAGTGAAGAGACTCTCCCAATGGAAATTTCAGAAGTCGGTTTTGCTCTCTGGTCTTTTTCTGTCATCAAATTTAATGGTCACCATGGTGATTGAGAGCAAGCTGCTAGAACCATATAAAGACTGTCTCCAAGGGACTCCCAACAATCTTCCAACTGGGCCCATTTTCCTTCTTCTTGGGTCAGAACCCCTTTGGTTCTTATTCACCTACTGGCAGGAAATGCCTTAGGAAATCAATACTGTGTGTGCGCGCGTGTGTGTGTGTGTATGTGTGTGTGTGTGTGTGTGTGTGTGTGTGTGTGTGTGTGTGTGTAGTGGGAGGTCTGGGAAGATGGAAGAGGGAGGGATATGGAGTTACTCCTACTTAAAGACTCATGAGCTCATGGAACTCATGGAACTTAGCTGATACTGGTATTCAAGTGATTTCTGCCTTCTTTTCTCCATCCTCTCTCCCCCAACCAAGAAGTCAAATAACAAAAGCCTGGATTTTGACCATCCCAATTCTTAACTCAAGTCAAGTGAGCAGGCATAAGTTCTAGGCTTCTCTTTATTTATGAAATACAGCTGCCCTTGCAAAGATCCATTGATCCAGGTTTTATAACTCACATCCTATTTGTCTAGGAACTTACCTAACAAATTCATTGGATGATAACTGGAATTCATAGAGCTCTTAATATACATTGTTTCCTTTAAGGCTCACAATATCCCTGTGAGGTAGGTAGGTATAAAAGGCATTACTGACCTCACTTTACTAAGCCCTTGAGAAGTGACTTACTCAGGATCACACACAGCCACTGTCAGAAGAGACTGGAACACAGATCTTTATAACTCTCAGTCTAACATTCTTTTCTGCCTTCAAGGATGCTTTATTTTCATAGATTTAGAGCTGAAAGGGGTCTTGGAGGTTGCCTAGTCTAACCTCTTCATTTTATGGAGGTCTAGATGACTTAGATAACTTGTCCAAGATAACATAGCTATCAAATGGCAGAGCCAGTATTTGAACTCGTCTTCTGTCTCCAGATCAGAACTCCACAGCCCAGAATTTGTGATCTCATTTACCATTACAGGACAACCCTTTCTAACATGTTTGCTTTAAGACAAATAGTTACCCTAGGTTAACTATGGGATAACTCTAGATTAAAAGATATGGGGATGGAGAAGAGAAGATTTAGAGGTGACATTTTAACTGGCACCAAATACTTGAAGGAATAACAGGTGGAAGACAGAACAGATTAATTGTTGGATCACAGGGCAGAACTAGAAGCAATAGGTGGAAACTTGAAAGAAATAGATGGCAGCTTAATATAAGAAAAAAATCCCAATGGAAATGTCTAAAAAGTGAAATGGGCTACCCTTAGAGGTAATGAATTTCCCATCACTGTCTGTCTCCGAGTAGAGGCTGAAGGGCGATTATAGATAGGACTCTTGGTCAGGGATGGGTTAGAATGGATGGCTTGGAGGTCCTTTTCAATCTGGAAGTTCTCTGTCTGTGATTCTGTATCCCTCGCTCATTTTCTCATATTCAGTGGTTTATGGTATGTTGATATAAGGATATGCATTGGACTTGTGATTTTCACTGATATAAGGAAAATTCCACCTTTTCTGTTACTCATTGTCTCAGAGAGTCGTCATTAACATCATCATCATCGTCAGTTACTTTGTAGGGAAGTGAGGGACCATGTGTGGGAAATGTTGTATATATTGTCCAATATGACTGCTGAGGCAGCTCGGTGGCATAATGGGTGGAGTGCAAGAAAACCTGAATCCAAATCCAACCTCAGATACTAGTTTTGTGACCCTGAGCAAGTCACTTCGCTGCTGCCTGCCTGAGTTTCCCTATGTATAAAATGGGAAAAATGATGCCTCTGAGGTTTGTAAAGTATTTAACACAGTGCCTTACATTTAACATAGTAGGTGCTGTATAAATATTGTCACCATCACTGCCATTATTATTTATTGGTATTATTAATTATTTATACACTTGTAAGCATTGCGCAGAAAACTGAGGGACTGAGTGACTAGCATTTGTCAGATCCAGGTTCTGAGGTCAGCACTCTAAACACTCTGAAGGAAAAAATCTTTTTTACCACGTGAATATCCATTCTTAATCTACCCATTTTCCAAGCCAGTCTTTAAGAGAGGCTCTTAAAATTTTATGGCAGCCTGACAAAGTCTACAAATCTCTCCTCAGAAAAATGCTTTTTAGAATACATAAAATAAAATACAAGGAAGAGGATTATCCTGAAATAAATGTAGAAATTTTTTTCCCTATCCAAATCTGCAGACCCAATGAGGGAAGTCCTTGGACCTTAGGTTAAGAACCTTTGACCTTTAAAAATAGAAGATTTTCTTAAATCAGAGTTAAGCTATGTTGTTCATTACTCATTGGTCACCTGTGGAATTTTAAAGCCAGATTGAGGCTGAGATCCCAGAAGGATGATGAAAGAACAGTGGCTGTGAACTCAAAGGATCTGAGTTCAAATGCTCACTACCCATGTGACCTTGCCTACCCGTATGACTATTGCTTCCATAGCCAAAATTGAGGCTCTTTGTGCCTTAGTTTTCTCATCTGTAAAACTTGCTCTCTCCCAACTCTCAAGCTCATTGTGTGAGATGGAATCACTAAAAAAATGCCTTGAAATTCTCTACTAGCAAGGCTCCAGGTATGAAAGGAAGCTTATGGGCCTGCCAAAAATATTCACCACTGGAGTGAGAGCAAGTTACTTAACCCCTGTTTGCCTCAGTTTCCTCATCTGTGAAATAGGAATAATAATACCTCCAAGGGTTCTTGTACGGATCAAATGAAATAATATTTGTAAAGCACTTAGTACAGTGCCTGGCATATAGTGGGAATGAAAGCTCACCTTCTTTAACAGATCATATCTTTCCATCCAAGAACTATGGGTTTCTGCAGACCAGAGCCTTAACTAACTATTTATGATTCCTAGACCAATACAAACCACTCCCAGGGTGAATGGCAGAAGATCAAAATGGAGGTAAACCAGAGGGACACCTATGGATGGAGACATTGGGCTACTGTGTAGCCACTTTGAGGGAGGCCACTGCTAAGGGGGGATAGTAGACAATGGTGGGGAGAGGCCAGGGAAGAACTCACCTGGAAGGTGTGGCTCTAGGGTGGAAAGAAGTAGGCCATTTGGTCACTTCCTATTTTAATTCAGTTGATTTTTTTGGTGGAAGGATTGACTTCAAATGTTTTTAGCTCTCGTTAAAGTCAGCACCCTGGGACAAAACCCAACCTGCCCTACCCTAGTTACAGCACTACCGTAGAGCTCATCCATTACACTATTTGCACCTAAAAACGTTTCTCTCGCCCAAATTTCCTGCTTGTTCTTTCATGGTTCATAGATATTTTTTTTTTTTAATAGAAGGGGATCTTAAAGCTAATTTACTACAACTTCCTTATTTTACACATGAGAAAATAGGCCTACAGATATTAGGGGTCTCACAAGGTTCCAGGATTCAAACCCAGGTCCCCAAGACCTCAGATTTCAGGCTCTTTCTATTCCACCTTGCTCTCTCTTGCCCTGTGTTATATTTTTTCCATTTTTCACATAGGTGAACATAGGTGAGAACTCCCCTCTGGCCCTGTACATTCTTTTTTTCTCCTTTTGTCTCTGCCTTTATTTCACAAAACATTTTATTCTTCCTGGTGATCCAGAGAGAAGATATATTTTCCTTCATTTCTTTCATTTTCTCCTCTGGGAATTTGATCACTAATTTCTTTTTTAGGTAATAACCATCTTTGAAAATAAAAATATGAAAAGAAATCCAGTCAGCCACGTTTCTGTTTCACTCACTGTATTCATAGCCCTGAACTAAGCCTTTTGGGAAATGAGTAATTAATAGCAATAACCACAACAATGACGATGATGATGATGAGAAGAATGATAATTCAGGACTTGATCATCTCCACCAGAAATTATAGACAGTCTGTCCTTAAGGAATCCAGATATACTGATCAATGCAGATTATATGAGGGAACAGTAGAAACTTTGCAATACATCATTTTTGCCTTTCTTCGTATTCTCATCACTCAGCACAGTGCCTGGCCCATAATAGGTGCATAATAAATTCTTATTTACTGATGTCACTACAGGCTGCAAAAATTTGGCACCTACCAAATATATAATAGAATATGATGTAGTGGTTAGAATTAATGACATATCAAAAATTCACTACTGACAGAGGACAGATCCAAATACTATAAATAGAGATCTTAAGATAATAAGCCACACTGCAACTGGGTCATTACTACAGACCAAACTGTTACAAGCATCCAAACATAATGTTGATTCATTAAAGCTTATTAAGAGCAATACACTTTTAAAAAGAGTCTTAGTTATATCAAAAATCCATAATCTCCATAGAACAAAAGGCTTTTAAAATAGAGAGACTGAGAAGATGAAGCCAAGTCATATGACAAAAGGATCAAAACCGATAGCATATCTGCCATCTTTTCTCCTACTGGAGTTGTTTGTCCTGTAATGCTCTCAGTAGCAGCTAGGTGGTGCAGTGGATACTGCGCTGAGCCTGTAGACAAAAAGACTCGAGTTCAAAGTTGGCCTTAGACACCTACTAGCCATATGACCCTGAACAAACCACTTAATCTCAAACTGCCTCAATTTCTTCATCTGTATAATGAAAATCATAATAGCACCTACCACCCAGAGTTTTTGTAAGTATCAAATGAAATATTTGTAAATTGCCTGGCACATAGTAGGTACTTGATAAATGTGTGTTTCCCTCCCTCCCTCCTTCCAATGAGCTTGCAGAAGATGAGTTCACATCCATTACAATTTTTTTTATTCAACTACCTAAAATAGTCATTCTTTGCACCTGTGCAATGGTCCAAAGAGCATTAAATATAAAAAATTGATACTGGAAGAACAAGGATCCTTTCTGTCTGAATCCCATAGAAAGGGATGACACAAATGAGATGAAAAGCAATGCAACAAGGGGATGGACTGGTCCTGTCATTGTACTGGTAGAGAGAACTCCCAGGTGAGAAAGCTTTCTCCACCAACACAGGTTGACACTTTCTCTGCAACTCATACTTTTAGAGAGCATTGAGAGGTTCACTGATTTATCCAAGGTCATATAGCCAGTGTATACAGGCACTTGGATTCAGATATTCCTGGTTCTGAGTCCAGCACTCCAGTCACTACACTATGGTGCTTCTCAAAGCAAACACAATAATGAAACAAACATTTATTAAGCACCTACTATGTACTAGGCACTGCTCTAAGTGCTTTACAAATATTATCTCAATTAAGCCTCACAGCAACCTTGTTATAACCCCCATTTTACAGATGAGGTAACTGAGACAGACAGGTTAAGTGACTTGCCCAGGGTCATACACCTAATAAATACCTGAAGCTGGACTTGACTCCAGGTCCAGGGCTCTATCCGTTGTGCCACCTAGCTTCCTCTATAACAAATATAATAATAAATTGGCATGTATATAGTGCTTTAAAGTTTGCAAAGAACTTTACCTACATTCTTTCATTTGATCAATGACATGGGGTACTTGATGCTAAGGATCTCTCAGTTTGATGGGGATAGTTCCTGTCCAGGCTCCTAGTCTGATGGGGATAGACAGTTCCTACCTTCGAAGACCTCCCTGTATGATGGGGGATATAAAGTAACAAGGGAGACAGCATACCCAGGAACAAACACTGATAAATAAAAATAAATTCTAGCCAACTCAGACTCACCACAGGTTAAAGGATCAGGGAGCTGGGGCAGAGTTGCTAAAGGGGTCAGGGTAACTGGAGAAGATTTCTGCAAGACAGTAGACTTTGGCCCAATTTAGCAGGGGAAGCAGAGAGGAGGTTTGTACATTTCTCTGAAAACATTGAGCCTGTGGGGGTGGGACCTTGCATGTGTAAGTGTGTGCAAGTGAGTGACTACAAGTAAGTGTCCTTGTATGTGCATGGATGCCCCAGGACAGAGACCAGACCCAGGTGTGAGCTGTTATTACCAACCAGACTCAGTGGGAATGATCAATGGATGGGTCTTAGAGGGCGGGGAGCAGAATGTAGTGGTGGCGCTCAGGGCTCTTAGCTTCTGACTGTGAGGGCTGGAATCAGGAGGGTGGTATTGTCTAAATAAATGAAGTTCTACCTTCCCTGCTAGCTATTTTCCCATCTGCTTTTTCTGTTGTTCTGGGCCCCAAGAGGCCCCAAGCTTTCTTGCTTGCCCTCCACCCCCTTACTCCCCCCTCTGCAGCTACAAATACCTTATTGAATTGGCCTCTCCTCTCCTCTCCTCTTCCCTGTTTAGCGCCTTGAGCCATCATCCCATCTATGGCTCCAGCAGCCCAGAAACACTCCACCTCTGTCCTGTGGTGCTCTCAGATGGTATTCCTTTCCCATATGTCCCTCCAATTACTCAGACCTGATCCTGTCATTTGAGTATTATCCAGGCTCCTTCTGCATGGCCCCCCTGGCCCTGCCACTGAGGGCAGAGGCAGCAACATCATATGTTGACTGATTCTAAAGTCAGGGAACTTAATCTCACTTCTTGGCTTTACTTTTTCCTAGCTGTCCAACCTCAAGTGAGTCATAAGAACCTAGATTTGAGGGACCTCTGAAATCATCCGGTCCAACTCTCTTATTTTATAATAGAGGAAATGGAGGCCCCGTGACCTCCCCCATTAGACTGACTGTGAGCTTCCTTAGGGCAGAACTATCTTTTACCTTTCTTTATATCTCCAGGGCTTAGCATAGTGCCTAGCACATAGTAGCTATTTAATATGTGATCATTGACTGACTGCCCAGAATCACACAGGAAGTCAGTCACTGGCAGAGCTAACAAGCTGACCCCCTGTAGTAGAAGTTTGAGGACAGACCATCTCACTTCTGTCTTTGCATTCCCGGTGTCTAGGACAGTGCTAAATAAATGTTTATTGCTTGATAGATGATTGATTCCAAATTTAAGACTCTTGTCTCTCTTCCATGCTGTCTTCTCAGCCTCAGTTTCCTCATTTTTCCATATCCCAATTTTCCTCATACTCTTCAACCAAAAACAACCTATTGCAGCAGATTGAATGCAC
Organism: Potorous gilbertii; assembly: GCA_028658325.1. NCBI lineage: Eukaryota > Metazoa > Chordata > Mammalia > Diprotodontia > Potoroidae > Potorous > Potorous gilbertii. Next base: position 38,650,688 of record CM053771.1, on the reverse strand, counting down.
AAGCAGCTCTGAAAATCTGTTTTCTCTTAAGCTAGGCATGAAAGAAATTTGCAAAAAAAAGTGTAAAATAGTAAAAAAAAGTGTAAAAAAGTGTAAAACACTAAAATTTTTTTCATTTTGGAAAATATAGTTGTGTGATTAGGTTATGAGTTTATTATCATTTTAATAAATAAATATATTATTAAATGAAATGATTAAATAACATAATAATATATTACATATATAATCTATTGCTATAATATATTATGTGATGTTATATACTATATTATCCATGACAATATTATATAATAGTTATATGATATCATAGAATGTTTCATTATAATTATATAACATTATTATATAATTGTACATTATATAATACGATAGATAATTATCTAAAAATTATTAAAATATTAGCTATATAATAAATGTATTAACTAATTATTAATTAATAAATATTAGCTAATGAGTAGCTAACATTTATATAGTGCCTACTATGTGTCCAGCACTTTAAAAATATTATCTCATTTGAATCTCACAACAACACTGAAATGTAGGTATAATTATTATACCCATTTTACATATAAGGAAACTGAGACGTCGAGGGCAAGTACCTTGCCCAGGGTCACACAGCTAGGAGGTGTCTGACACAGTTCCATTTTTAATATAGCAGACATCAATAGGTATAAATAAATAACCCACAAAAAGGGTTTTTTGGGGAGGGCAGGAAGTCCTCAAAAATTTCTAAGATTGTAAAGGGGTCCTGAGATCAGAAAGTTTAAGAACATCTGACCATGGTCCCTATGGTGTCCTCCAGCTTGAACAATAAGATCTATGAGAGTACATTGGAAGAGTGAGGCCCAGAGGTGGTGAGTGGGATGTCTGATCCTGAGGGGGCAGCCCCATGAATAACTCCAGGGAAAGGGACTCACAACCACACATCAGCTGCTCACCAGTTTCCCTTACATCCCTTACCCTGGTCACACACAGTCTGTTGTCACTTGCGACTAGAGCCATAAATTTAGAGATGGAAGGTATCATAGGGCCACCGAATTCAAGCCCCTCATTTTATAGAAGGGGAGACACACCAGGGAAGACCAAGTACTTTACTCAAGGTCACACCTGGATTAAGTAGCAGAGTCAGCCTTCGTACCTAAGTTCAAATATCTCCAATTCAATTCAGCACTCTTTTCATTGTGCTCAGAAGCCTTTCCAGTGATATGGACAGTGATGATTCCTGGTGATGTGGGAAAAGTAGCGCTGCATGGTTTTGAAACAGAGAAATCTCCCAACTCAATCGAAACACAGCTGAGGAGGGAGCCGTTCTCAATGAATGAAAGAAAAAGCTGGTGCGAGACAGAGATGCTGAATTGGGTAAGTGTCATATGGCCTCCTTGTGATGAATTACCAGCTGTTAGAAACCATTAACAGAAGCCAAATTGATTTCATTTTGAAAGCTGAGTGTTTTCTTATCTTCTGTGGATTATAGCACAAGCTGGAGCTCTGTGTATGTAGATGTGTGTGTGGGTGAGGGGGTGAGTGTGTACAGACTGTGGGATGGTCCAAGGATGTACGAGTGTGTGCAAAGATGAGAGTGTATGGGTTTGAGCATCAATGTGAAAATAGAGGTGTAAGAATATGTGTAAAAGTGAGAGTGTACATGTGTGAGGGTGAAGGTGTAAGAGTCCAAGGGGATGAATGTGTGTGTGTGTAAAGGTGTGCATGGGTGTGAGTGTGAAGATAGAAAAGTATGTGTGCAAAGATGAGAGTGTATAGGTGTGAGTATGAAAATACTTTTGTATTTTTAAATTTATTTTATATTTTTTATCTACTTATGCTTTTGCGTAAGGGTATGAAAAAGTGAGAAAGTGAATGAGTGTGAGTGTGAAGGTGTAATGGTAAAGGGTGTGCAAGAGTATATGCATGAAGGATGAGTGGGAAAGGAAGATATCTAATATAAGGAATGTAAAGGAGTAAAAATATCTAATATCTAAATGTCAGTGGGATTAGAAGGATTTGTGAGATTGAGGATAGGAATGAGGTTATGAGTGTGCAAGAGTCAAAGGGATGTGTAGAAAGTTGAGAGTGTTTAAGGATGAGATGGTGAGGCTATATCTGTGAGGTTGGAGTATATGTGTGTGTGAGATGGTGAGAAGGTATGTGTGAGTAGATAAGAGGATATGTGAGTATGGATAGAAGGATGAAGGTATATGAGTGTGAGGAAGTGTATACGTGTGAATGCAAGGTTATGTGAGAACTTTTGTATGAGGGTGTAGAGAAGGGTGAGAGTGTACAGCTGTAAGATTAGAAGGGTGTGTATAAGAAGATGATTGCGCAAGAGTGAAAATTCAAAGATATGTTACTCAAACCCTTGCCCTTCTCTCATTCCTTTTTAAATCTATTCCCTAAAAAAAATTGCTCTCAGTCATTTTCAAATGTGTGAATTCCAGTCACCTCTCCAAGGGGTGTCTTCATTAAACCTCGTAGGTGTGGAGTGGGGACAAACATTTATTACGCTCCCACTATGAGTCAGGCACTTTGCTAAGTGCTTTACAAACGTTATCAGTCATTTGTGACTCTTCATGTCCCCATTTAGGGTTTTCTTCACAAAGATACTGGAGTGGTTTACCATCTCCTTCTCCAGCTTATTTTACAGGTGAGGAAATTGAGGCAAACAGGGTGAAATGACTTGTCAAGGGTCACACAGTGAGGGAGTGTCTGAAACTGGATTTGAACTCAGGAAGATGGAGTCTTCCTGACTTCAGGCCCAGCATTCTGTCCTCTGTGCCGCCTAGCTGCTTAGCATCCTGAGCCATCTCCCAGCCATCCTGGACCCAGATGGCTCTGGAGGAGAAAGTGAGCCTGGTGACCTAAAGTGAGCTGTAAGTCATGTCATCCTCTGCCTGATGTCATGGTCCTCCTTGACAACGAAGGATACAACGAAGGACAACAAAAATGATCTTTCTTGATCCACTGAGGCAGACACTATTGTTATCATTCCCCTTTTACAGTTGGGGAAACTGAGGCTGACAGGTTAAGTGACTTGCCCAGGGCTGAACAGTTAGTAAGTGTCTGTAAGGCTGAATCAGAAGGATTTTCACTGAGTAATGAAAGCTGTCCTCCATTAGAAAGGAATCCCAAACATCAGCCAGGCATTATTGGGAAGAGAGAAGCGGGACCCTATCTGGTCTATCTGTCCAGAAAGATTGCTTTCTGTTCTGCAGGTCTGGTAAAGCTGGTCCTGTGCAGGTAAATGTGGCCTAGGAATTAGGGGTGGTGACTGTAACCTGGCCTGGGGGGTTAGGCAAGGTGAGTCTGTGTGAGTGTCTGGATGGATTAGAGAAGAGAGCTAAAAGGGACCTGACGGACCATTTAAACCTAACCTCCTCATTTCCAGGGGTTGTGAGGGGGTGGGGGAGACTTGAGCAGGCTAGATGAGGAAGAAGGCAATGACTGGGAAGGTGGCATCTCCTCGGGTTCCCTGGTCGCTGTGTTGAGGGAAGATAGGAGGCAGCAGGAGCTAACAGGGCAGCAGCTCAGCCCAGGGAGGTAGAACAAGGGAGTCCTGGGAGAGGACAGAAATAAAGCCCATCAGAGAGGAAGGGTAGGGTAGGGCAAGACAGCTGGAGGGAGAGGAGACTGACAAGTGGAGGACAAGGCTACTCCTATTGTTACACCAAAGTCCTGGAGCTCATGGACACAGGGCCCAGGGCAGGCCTCTTGAGTCAGGACAAAGTAGAGAAAAAGAGAGTTGTATCAGACAAATCTCTAATGTCTCATGTTCTGCGTTCTAAGATTCTGACATTCCTTGTTCTAATGTCCCTTTCAGCTCTGACCTGCTCTAAGTAAAGTCTACCTTTCCCTTCTGACTTTCTGGGCCAGTGGTGGGAACTTGCTGCCCCGAGGCCATATGTGGCTAGGTCCTCAAGTAAGGCCCTTTGATTGAATCCAAACTTCACAGAACTTTAATAAAAGGATTTGTTCTGTAAAACTTGGACTCAGAAGGCTGCACTCAAGGACCTAGAAAGCCACATGTGGCCTCAAGGCCTCAGATTCCTCACTCCTGTTAGGCTCTAAGGCCCTTCCAGTTCTCGACATTCTGGGTTCTAAGATCTCTATGCAGTTTGACATTCTGTATTCTAAGTCCCCCACCCCCCACCCCATCTCTGACATTTTATGTTCCAAGGTTCTTCAGTTCTAAATGTAGTGATGACATTCATTCTCACATTTTCACTGCCCCCACCCCCAGCACTTCAGCTGGCAGTTTTCATTAGGATGTAACTCTTTGGGAGGTGAGGGCAGGGAGAGAATGAGAGGAAGGACAGGCAATGCAAAGAGGGAGACTTCTTGTAAATGCACACATTTTTAATGCCAGAAACATGATTTTCACAAGCAAAGGAGATACTGATTTTTGATAAGTCAAAGCAAAGACTCTGATGGGCAGCAGCCAGAGGAGGTACCATTTTCGATTGGGGTGTGGCAGGAGGAGTCACTTTTCCAACCTTGCCAAGTGGCTAAGCAGCCCCCACCAGGCTCTGTGAGGGAGGAGAGAGGTATATTGATCATACAATGAGGAAGGGAATCTTCTTTTACTGACCAAAATCCCCAAACCAGAGAATCTGAGTCACTGAAGCTCTGGAGATTTAGGGTAAGAGGGCTCTGATTAGGATGGAAAGCCAGACAGATGAAGACAGGCAGAAATTTAGAGAGAGGCACTGAGAGGGAGGGAGGTGGACAAGGACAGGATGGGAAAGGGCACTGGAGTAAGGAAGACCAGGATTCAAGTTCTATGTCTCTGTGTCTCAGTTTCGTCATCTGTAAAATGAGGGTCTGAGTTTAATGTCCTCTAAGGTCCTTCCCAGCTCTACATCTGATCTATGACTGAAAAAGAATGGATTGGGGCTGAGGGATTGGAGCCCTTTAGAAACTTGAGGGCTGGAGTACAGTTTGTCCAGGTTGAGAGGACACACTCAACTGTTAGGATCCAAAGGGCTTTGTCCTGAGTCCAGACGGAAGGAACCGAGGAACTCCAATAGAATTGGCCATGAGTCCAAGGTTTGGGAAAGTGTCAAGTCAACCTGTCCCAGGTCAGCCAAAATGCTGACCTAGTCCCCAGGAAAAGGTGGAAATGGGTCTGTCTCCCAAGGCAGAGAAAGAATGGACTGGCCTTCCCATCTCAGGGTTAACGGAGGTGCCTAGAATATCCCTAGCACAGGTGTCTCAGATCGGGTTTCATTCTGTATCTGAGGAACAAGACTCAGCAGGGTGCCAACCCTGTAGACTAGGTGAGAGGAATCTACGTGGAGATCGGAGATACAAGAGAAGTCAGTGATACAGAAATGCGAAGACTGGAAGAAAGAGAATAGGAGAGAAAAGAGAAAGTGAGAATGCAAAGATATGGAAAGACTGAACGGAAAAGAGAAAGAAGAGGAAAAGAAAGAAGAGAATGAGAGCGTCGAAGTGCGGTGGAGAACGTAGGAGAAGGAAAAGTAAGCAAGGGAGTGTGTGAGAGAGCTAGAGAGAGAGGTGAAACTGAGGAAACAGAAAAAAGAGGGAGGGTGAGGAAGGGAGAGACCCGGGAGTGAGTCAGAAGGAAAAGGAGAAGAGAGAAAGAGAAAGAAAGGGCTGCTTTTTCTCCGTTATGCTCAGAACTCCCTGCTCGCCCCTCTGTCTCCCTGTCCCCCAGCCCTCCGCCCAGGGAACGAGTTGTTTCGCAGGTGACCCACATTTTTCCAGGGACAGATAGCGCGCAAGGAGGGCAAATTCTCCCGGCACCTGGCTGTGAGGCCGGCCCAGGAGCTTACCTGTCCAGCGCTCGGACAGCCCGAGGGAGTGGCGAGCGGTGTGCCTGCCGGGGCGCGGGAGGCTGAGGGCACTGGTGCGCCTCCGAGAGCGCAGAGCAGACCGCAGGCGGACTAGCAGTAGGAGAATGTGCAGATGTGAGAGGGAGGGGAGGGAGGAGGGGACCCGAGAGGTGGGCAAGGGGAGGGGACACGGGGACCCGGAGCCGACTTCCCCGGGGGGCGGGGGCGGGCTAGGCAGCCAGCAGTCGCGGGGCCAGGGGAGATCTGCCGGCTAGCCCACCTGCCCGACAATGCGGGCGGCGGCAGGGGGCCGGGCCGGCTCCCCCCGCGCGCTCCCGAGCCCCCGCGCGCCCCCGCCAGCTGCTCTCCGCCTGGGGCTCCCCAGAGGCAGAGGCACCGCGCGCGAGAGAGACTCGGAGACAAAGAGAGCAAACAAAGGGCGGCGCGGCCGGAGGCGTGCGGGGGACCGGCGGGGGCCCGAACCTCCTAGTACGTACGGCTCCAACTTGGCCCCCATCTCCATCCCCACCCCCGCCCCCACCTTCCGTGCTCGGGTCCCCGGGCAGGCTCAGGAACCAGACCGATGGGCAGCATCTGGGCTCCTTTCCTTCCCCTACCTTCCCCTCCCCTCCCCAAAGAGAACGGATGCCCAGCCGCGGGGGACGTGAAGCGGGACCCCAACAATGAGATCAAGGCAGCCCGCTCAGCTGGCGGGAGCGTCTGGCCGGGTCGGGGACTGGCGGTCCCCAAAGAGATTATCCCCTTTTCCTGTCAAGTGGAATGGAACAAATCAATGGGGGGAGGTGGCAGAGGACGGAGGAAGACCAGTGGGGCCCTGGCTGAACATCAGAAAGTCAGAGTGGGGGAGGAAAAGGAGGAACGACCTTCCTAGGGCTTTGGCGCTTGCTCTGGTGTGTGTGTGTGGGGTATCGCTGGGACTTTAATCTGAAGGGGTAAGAAGAGCACTGTGTTCCCACCCCCCACCCTGCACACCTGGGCTGAGCTCAGCTGTATGCCTACTTTGTCAGTCTCACCCCTCCTTCAGAGCAAGGGAAAAGGAGCGGTGAACAGAGAAGAACATCTCTGGTTTCTCCTCCCTTTATCCCCCTCCTCCCTGCCTCCCTTTCCTCCCCTCCCCTCTCCTTTCAGTCTGCCACCAAACCCATGGGGGCCAAATGAATGCCTCACACTTCCCGATCCAACTATTGAAATCACTCAGGGCCTGAGCCCAGGACAAAGACTCTGCCCCAAACTCATCCATCAAACTGCAGGGGAGGTAAGAAGGGGCTGCCACTGACTGGAAAATCTATTTCTGGCTCCTGGAAGTGCTGAAGCCCATGAGTCTCTCCTTGCTCCCCCCCGCCCCCCAACCTTGGCTCTCACTTCCTAGCCAAAAGAATGTAGCAGCCCTTGACTGGGGGAAAGTAGAGAAGACTGGATTTATGGGTCTTCTAGCCCCAGTAACTCAGTGCCTGGGTCACTTGTGCCATATCTGGTGGTATGATCAAAGGATACTAGCAGCTGGAAAGGATGGGCCCTTGCAGGGGGAGGAAGGGGTGGGCTAGGTCCTCAGGCTCTTTCTCCTCCTAGGAGGCAGGGAAGTCAGGGAAATGGAAATCGGTGAATTCCAAATCAATGGAGAATTGTTTCTCTTTGGGACTGGGAAAAAGGGCCTAGCTCAGACTCGTTTAGTGCAATACCTTCCAAGGGGCAATGGGAGACTGGAAAAAAGTCATGTAATTGATGATAAACCAGGAAGGAGGAGAGAAGGAAGATGCTTACTGGAAGGTTCCCAGTCCAGCCAAGTGCAGCTCAAAGGAATCACGTGGACAGAATCCTGGATCTGGCACTTGTGGGACAGTGGTTGTGATGTGATCTGTGCCTTGTTTCTTTTTTCTACAAATGACAGGGTGTTGTGGGGGAAGCACTGGATGAGAAAGCAGGAGGAGACCTGTCTCTGCCTCTTAGTGACCCCAGACAAGTCCCTTGACCCCTCTGAGACTTGTCTGTGCTAAGTGTTCTACAAAAAATGATTTTCTTTAGACTACAGATCTTTGATTCTGTGAAATAAGCCCTATATCCTAGGTAGGACCTTGCTGAGGATGTAGGTGAGGGTGTTCTTTGCACTGGCTCTTGGGGAAGCCTGATGTTACTGGCTTAAATGATATTGGTGGCTGGGGGGGGGGGGTGGACCAAGAACATAAGGAGCTGCTTTTGGGACAGCCTCCTGAATACTCAGGGGAAGCTTTGCCTCAGCTGCCAAGGGAAAATAATGATGGTGTTCCATTGGACCCTAGGGCCTCCTGAATTTAGACATAATGTGAGTGATGCATGAATGAGGGACACTTTAGGGCCCTCCCTTTTGAACTCCCCTAACCCAGGTTAGCTCATCAGTTTTATGTTCCTTGGAAGTACCTTGCAAGGTCAGAGGCAAGTCGTGTGTGTGTGTGTGTGTGTGTGTGTGTGTGTGTGTGTGTGTGCGTGCTAGTGTAAGAAAAGAAAGGACCTACAAGAAAAACAACATGTATGAGAGACAGTGTTGTATAGTAGAGTCAGACCTGGGTTCTAGCTTTCCGTAGGATAACCTTTAAACCACTTAGAGGTTACCATCTTTTTCTGCATCAGATCTAAAATTGTTGTGTTGCATTCTAGACACCACATTTTAGGAAGATGAACTGGAGAACATCCAGAAGAGGAAGTGGTGGGGGAAGGGGATAAATATTTTAAAAATACCTACTATGTGGCAGGTGCTATGCTAAATGCTTTCCAGATATTATCTTTTATTTGACCCTTACAACTCTCCCAGGAAACGGTGCTGTTATGATCCCCCATTTTACAGTTGAGGCAGATAGAAGTTAAGTGACTTGCCCAGAGTCACACATACTAACTGAGGTCAGATTCGAACTCATGGCTTCCTGACTCCAGGCACAGCTACCTAGCTATCTCCAGAATAGGATGATCAGGATGATGAGACAGAGATCATGCCATGTTAGAATCATAGCTGTAGTGTTGGAAGATGCCTCATGAGGCATCCAGTTCAACGCTCTCTTTTCCAGATGAGGGAACAGGTCCAGGATGGTTAATACTTTTTCCAGAGTCACATAGGTAGAAGCTGGAATCAAACTTAAGCCTCATAACTCTTTCAGAACCTTCTTCAGGACTCTTTCCAGTGTAGCCTCAGGATGACTTTCAAAGCTCAGCTGCAGGAAAATTGCAAACCTTGAAAGTCTGTGCTTCTCTGGGCCCCAGCTGTCAGTACAAGGTTGAAGTTGTAAAGGAGAAAGTTTAAACTTAGTGTAAAAAAAAATTCCCAACAATGAGAATTCTAAAGTGGGATAGGCCACCCCAAAGTGGGAGACAGTGGGGTCCCCCTGGAGGTCTTTAAGCAGAAGCTGGAGGACCATGGGCCAAGTGGTGTTGTAGAGGGTAGTTTCTGTTCAGGACTGGGTTCAGGTAGTAGATAGAGAGCTAAGTTCTCAGTCAGGGAGATCTGCGTTTCAGTTCCCTTTCTGATGTAGACTGCCTCCTTCTGGGCAAATCTCTAAGACCAAAAATTGTATAAGAGTTATGGATTTGCACTAGTAGAGAGTGTTTCTGTTCTGAGAGTTTCCTATATCAGTGACCTCCATTCCCACCCCTGAGCCCTAAAAAGGGTTGGGATTAACTACATGGCCACTGAGGTCTCTTTCAATTTGTAGCTTCTGTTATAGCATAATTTTATCAGTGAGAATACTCCCTTCGTTGGCTCAGATCACCACCCTTAACTGGTCAGCAGAAATTGTTAGCTCCTTGAAAACAGGGACTAGTCTATTAAAAAAAAAAGCAAAAAAGCAAAAATCTTTCTATCTTTAGTGTCTATCACTGTGATTTGTTATAATAGTAACAGACATATTTCTGTAGTGCTTTAAGGTTTGCAAAGTGCTTTGCATATATTATCTCATTGCATCTTCACAACAACCCTGTTGGATAAGTTCTATGTTATCCTCATTTTGCAGATGAGGAAACTGAGCCTGAGAGATATTAGGTGACTTAGTCAGAGTCACATAACTAGTGAGTATCTGAGGCTACATTTGAACTCAGATCTTCTAGACTCCAATACTCTGATTCCAACACTCTACCTGATAACAGACAGTTTTTTGTGTATAGCAAGTGCTTAATAAATGCTTTTTCAATTGAATTGAGTGGTGTCTGAAAGTTATAGTGGCCAAAAATTCATCAACTTGCGGTCAACCTAGTGATGATCATAGGATCATGGATATAGACACAGGGGTCAGCTAGTTCAACCTACTCATTTTACAGCTGAAACTGAAGCTCCCTTCTGGTCATCCATTCATCCATCCATCCATCCATCCATCCATCTGTCTGTCTGTCCATCCGTCTGTCCGTTTGTCTGTCCATCCATCCGTCCATCTGTCTGTCTGTCTGTCCGTCCATCAATCCATCCATCCATCCATTCGTTCATCTATCCATCTATCTATCCATCCATCTATCTATCATCTATCTATCTATCTATCTATCTATCTATCTATCTATCATCCCATTCATCTATTTACCCATCCATCTATGTATCCACATATCCATCTATCCATTCAACAAGCAGATAAGCCACAAGCTTTATGAGAGGTTTGTAGCTCCATTACTCCCACTTCCTCTGCTTTTTCCTTCCCACTTTCCATTTTAAAATCTTCTCCAGTGTTTTCCCCTCAGGGCCCTGCCACATTTCCCTAGGGAGCTGATTGCAGTTGGCAAATACTCTCTCTCCTCCCAAACATTTAGCCTTTTATCCTAGACTCCCTCCTACCTAGTTATCATGGGAAATGTGCAAATTATCTTAAATAACATTCCACCATGCAATGGATGTTTCAGACTGTCATAAATTAACTCCAAATTCAATCTAGACACCATGACCATCCATCAGCATGATATAATCAAGCTCATGAGGAATCAGATTACAGTGACCCAAATGGGAATAACTAATGTCCTTTCCTCATAGCATCTGCCCTCTGGACAATCTCCCTTCTCCATTGTTTGTTTACAATCTGCCCTTCCCCCACTGTCCTTTTTCCAAATTCCAGCTAAGTTAGAGTTAGGGTCTAATTCTGTTACTTAGCATCATTCCTTCGGTCTTCTATGGGATTCAAACCCCAGGGTCATTTCTTGGAAGACAGGAGAGCAAAACTGCCCCCCTCCCCCCACCCTGCAACCTGGAGCTCTCCCCTTGACTATCCTATGTGACCCTGAACAAGTCCCTTCTCTTTCCCGGGTCTAATGAGATGATAGATTTAGATAGGGAAGGCATCCTCTATTCCAGGGAGTTTGAACCAAGGGATCTGTGAATTTGGATAGGAAAAAATTACATCTTTATTTTCACAAAACTTTAACTGAAACCTAGCATTTCCTTCAATTATGAATTTGTTTTTAAAAAAAAATATGCTTCTGAGAGGGAGTCCACGGATTTCAGCAGACACTGCCAAAAGGCTCTAAGACACTAATAAAGGTGAAGAATCTTAGATCTAGTCCAACACTCAAAATTTAGAGATGGGGAACCGAGACTCAGGATAATCAAAAAAGGGTCTATCTATCTGTACTGAATCATAGTTCTAGAAATAGAAGAGGGTTCAGAGATCATCTAGCACCCCACCCCCATTTGACAGATAAAGAAACTGAGGCTTAGAGAGATAAATTGATTGGCTGCAGGTCACACAAACAAGAGTTTAAATCTAGGTCTTCTGTTTGTACCACACTGCCCCTGGGCATGAAGAACAACCTCAAATGGCAGAATAAAGTCAAATAGTGCGGACACCTCAAGCTGAAACAACAACACCCCCTGGATTTGGTTTCTTCCTTTGTAAAAAGAGGAGATTGTAAAGTAAAGACTTTTGTCTTTTCCAATATGGTGGGAGATTGATTCCCATAAATACCCAGAAGGCAAAGATTCATATGCCAGATGGTTGGGATTGGGGGTGGGAGGGAGGCAGTTCTAATGGTATGTAGATGACAGAATGAGGAGAAGAAAAGAAAATGAGGCAGAGAGAAGAGAAAGAGGAATCAGGAGCCCTTTGGAAACTGTTTCCTGAGAATTATGGTAGTTGACTCAAAAGGGCTCCCAAGCTAAGAACCCTAGCCCAGTAATGCAGGGACTGAGAGGGTTGAAGAGAGATAAAGGAAGACTTTCCCTTTGAAGTCTACAGTCACAAAAGTGGAGCAAATGGCTTAGTTTCTCCATATTTAGCTGGCTTAACCAAAAGATTGATCTTTTGAGGATGTGTAACGAGACATGGCATAATTTTAGGGGATCCCAGAACAGGTCTACCTAATTCTAAACTATATAAGGGAATGAAAGGAGCTCTAGATTTGTAGTCAGAAGACTTAGATTTGAGTTCCCTTTCCTCTCTGAGCCTCAGTTTCCTTCTCTGTAAAATAAAGTGGCTGACTAGGTGATCTCAAAGGTTCCTTCTAGTTCTTGTCCCTATGGAGTCCAGCCCCCTCAGTTTTACAGAGAAAGGAAACCAAGGCTTAAGCAACTTGCTTGGGGTGGGGGTCACAGAGGTAGTAGTCAAGATTTGAATCCAGCTCTTTTAACTTCAGAGACACCACTCATTTCACTATCCTACTCTGAAGTTGCCTTCTCCCCTTAACCCCAGAATCCTTTCCTTCCAGTGGGTCAGTGTAAAAGCAAATACTCTTGGGAGGGGTTACAGTCAGTCAATCAATCTGCACTTACTAAGTGCCAGGCACTAGTGATGTAAGAAACTCCGATGGAGTTATATTCACTGTCACAAATTAAAGTGCTAATGAACTCTGAACTGCTGCCTTCTATAAATGTGAATACCCTTTGGCTAAAGGCTAAAGATAGGTTTCTGATAAGGATCAGGAAATATTCCAGGTTGGATTCCCTGAATTAGCAATTTGATCGCTAACCTATCTATGTGACCTGCGGAAAATAATTTGATCTCTGTAAAATGAACGGGTTGGTCAAAGATCAATCAATCAATAAGTATTTATTAAGCATCTCTTACATGCCAGACTTGTGTATCTTAGGAGCTGGGAACACACATACAAAAAAATAAAACAATCCCTATTTACAATGAGTGTACATTAATAGATGTAAAACATTTTGCAAACCTTAAAAAAACACTACATGAATGCTAGTTGCTATATTTTTTTTTAAAAATAAAATTTTATTTATATCTTTTGTTTTTACATCGACCAAATTTCCTCTTGCATCTCTCTAGCTCCCCCTCCCAGAGAACTATCCTTTAAAACAAAGAATTGAATTTACATTTTAATAAAGGAGACAACGAACACGTACGAAAATATAGACACCATAAATAGGAAGTTAATAAATAAAAATAAAACAATAATGATAGCTAACATTTAAGGCTTGCAAAGTTTATTTACATAACTTTCATTTGATCGTCACAATAACCCTGTGAGCTAGGTGCTATCGATAGGCACATTTTACAGATGAGGAAACTGAGGTTAAACGACTGACTTAATAGCCATCTTAGCACATTCCTAAATATATACGAGCTCGATAACTAGTAAAGTCGTTTGAGACGGAAGAAGTTGGGGGAATGAAGAAATGAAGGCTATGGCTTTAGGTTCTAGGGGACAGGGCTTCTAAAGCATCCCGCCTTCGCGGTTCCTTCTCACCTGTCCAGATGTTGCCTGCATCTCCGCCACTGGGGGCTCCCCGGAGCGCGAAGGGGAGGGGCGGAGAGCGGCGTCAGCGCGGGCCTGGAATAGGGGCGGAGCCGGGAACCTGGCGGGCGCTAGGACCCGACGGGAGGCGGTGGACGTCACCCTGCCTTGCGCCTGAGAAAGCAGGGTTCCGCGCTGGGGCCGCGGAGAGAGAAGGAGTCAGAACCGGAACCGGAGCTTGTGGGTTCGGCCGCCCCGCGCTGAGTGCCGCCAGCCGGTACTGGTCTCCTGGGGTGAAGGGGAGGAGAGGGGGCCGGGCAGGCGGGAGTTGTGGAGCGGGGAGGGGTGCAGGGCGCTGCCCAGCTGCTGCTGCTGCTGCCAGCTGTGCCCTGGACCCTGGACCCGCGGCCGGATCAAGATGTGCACCATCTCGCGCGCGGGAGGGTGGCCTTCCCAGGATCCCCCCCCAGGGCAGCTGCATTTTCTGGGGTCCCCAAAGGGGGACCCTTCCTGCCTCCCGCCTCCCCCAACCCCCCACAATCCTGGACATCCCAGGAGGGGGAATGTGGAGACTGAACTTTCCTGGGTCCCCGGGGAGGGCATTAGGTTCACATGGCCGGCCCAGGTTTGGCAAATGAGAGCCCCTTGCAGCATCCCGAGCCCCTAGAGGATGGGGGCGGTGCTCATTTTATTGTGGGACCCCCTCTCCCTCCCCCAAAACCTGATTCCCCAGCCTGGCTACCCTGAGGTATGTTTGGTCCAGCGACCCTGGTCAATTTCTCTTAAAATTCCTGGAGGCTGGAGATGGTTTCCTTTCTTTTTTTGTCTTCTCTCCATCCTTCACTTACACAGAAACTGGCTTCTGAGGCCTCAGTGTGCGAACCTGGAGGGTGATATCTGCTCTGTTTACTCATTTATTCAATAAATATTTATTTAATGCTAACTATGTGTACTAGGTACTGAGGATACAAGGACAAAGGCAAAATGGAGGGGGAAAAGCTAACAAACCCGAAATGACCCCTTCCCTCAAGGAACTCACATTCTCATAGGGTTGTTATGAATCAAATGAAATATTATATGTAAAGTACTTTGTGACCATTGCTATATAAATGTTAGCTACAGTGTCATGGTTATTATATAGGAATATCATCCCTGCCCCAGGTTGTCCTAATGGTGACTCCACCTTTTAGGATTTGGGGGAATAGAGGTTGTGCTCAGCGTCCTCTAGGAGTAGGGTTTGGGATACTTTCCGGTTGGGAAGGGACCAACAGCGTCCTGTACCTACCAGTCTGGGTGGCAGATGAAGGCTCCCCTGAATGTGTAAGGGCTTCTTGAGTTCTTAATTCAACTTTAATTATGTTTGATAATTGAATAATAATTTTATTTATATGAATTTAAATCTACTTTAATAGTAATAATCTAAGGTTACCCATGTGGATCTGAGTGCCCCTTTCCCCTTTGGGCTTGGTGGGACAGTGGGTACAATTAGACTGAGTGGTTGCTTAGGAAAGGGATTAGGTCTTCTTTCTTCTCTCCTAGGTGGCCAGAAGAATGACCACCCTCACTCGGCAGGACCTTAACTTTGGACAAGGTAAGAGCCCTCAGTTTTTCAGGTTGGTTCTGGTGTTGGTGTCACTAGATGTGAAACCTGCCCTGTTCACCCAGCAGCCCCTCAGACTGTGTTTCTCTGTCTCCAGTTGTGGCTGATGTTCTCTGTGAATTCTTGGAAGTGGCTGTGCATCTCATCCTCTATGTGCGAGAGGTTTACCCTATTGGAATTTTCCAGAAGAGAAAGAAATATAATGTACCTGTCCAGGTAGGGAATGGAACTGTGAGAATATTATGGAGTATTGTATTTAGTTCTTGGTCACCATTTTATGATGAACATTGTTTATAAACTCACTTGGGCCCAGGGGGGACAAGGGGACAGGAGAGTATTTCATATTTGAATCATTTGAAAAACCCCAGGCTATTTGCCCTGGAAAACAGACTTGATAACTACTTTCAGAGATCAGAGAGTGGTCATATGGAAACAGGTTTCTGACTTCTTCTCTTGGCCCCAAAAAGATAGAACCAGGAGCAGATGGCAGTTGCAGAGAAGCAGATTTTGTTTGGATATAGGAAAATTTCCTAACATTAGTTAAAAAGTAGGGTGGACTTCCTTACGGGACAGTGGGTGCTTTGTGCCTAGGATATCTCCAAGTAGGATCTGGATGCCCACTTTCTGGGACTCATAGCAGTAGAGTTGGAAGGGACTTCAGAGAGTCTCTGATTCAACCTTCTCCTCTTAGAGAAGAAACTGAGGCCAAGAGAGGTAGCATGGCTCCCCTCTTTTGTATTCCCAGTATTTAATACAGTGCCTGGCATAGGGTAGGTGCACAATAAATGTTTATTGAATTGTACAAGGTTGGGTAGGTAGTCAATAAGCATTTATTAAGCACCTACTTTGTGCTAAGGCACTATACCAAGAGCTGAGGGTACAAATTAGAAAAAGAATTAAAGTCCCTGCCCTGAAGGAGCTCACAAATCACAAGGAGGGAAAATTCTGAGTCCTCTTTAAAGGAAGGCTTTGTGAAGGGTTTTTTGCTCCTCCCTCCAATCTGTAGGGAGGGGCTGCTGAGGTGAAGGATGTCAAGGGTGGATTGACTTCCAGGATGATGAGATTTCTGGTGATGAGCTTATCCTGGGGAATAACCAGCAAGGCAACTGATAGAAAAGGGAGAGCAGAGTCACTGACTGCATTTCCAAAGTAATTTCTACTGCTCCCTGATTTGATGTTTCTCGGGGAAAACGATAGAATAAATGCAGGGTAATATTTCAGGGGAAAGTACCTAGCAGCTGAGGGATCCAGGAAAGGCCTCATGTCAAGCTTTCACACTTGGAGCTGAGCCTTGAAGTTGTTGGTAGAGCTAGATCACCTCTGAGGTCCTTCCAAGTCAGTGCTTCAGAAGGACTCTCCCAACTATAGCACCATGCTGGGGCTAGAAGCAGTTTTAAAAAGTACAAGTTAGCATTTATACAGTACCTACTGTGTTCCAGGCACTGTGCTAAGGGCTTTCCAAATATTATCAAATGCGATCCTCAGAACAATCCTGGGAGATGGGGGCTATTATCTTCATTTTACAGTTGATGAAACTGAGGCAAATATAGGCTGAGACCCAGGGTCACACAGCTAGTCAGTATCTGAGGATTTGAACTTGGAGTTCTTGACTCCAGATCCATTGAGATACCTAGCTGCCTTGCTCCTAGCTCTAGGAATCTTCAGTGGATCTTTTGAGGGGGAGGTAGGGCACGGCAGGATAGACTTGTGTTTTGGGTTTCTTTGGGATTCCTGCTTGGCACGGGTTTGACTAGCTGCCCTCTGGAGTCTCTCCCATTTCTGAGATTCTTCTAATCTGTGGAAGTTTGTAGAATGCCGTTCTGAGAAAAGGAAGGTCTCAGGTGGGAAGGAAAGACCAGTGGAAACTGAGCTATATACCCTTTTATTCCTGAGTGCCTGGTTAGGCTTTAACCAAGCCTAGATCTCCCTTAATGTCTCCTAACCAGATTTGGGATGGGAAAGAGATGGGAAGCCTCCACCCCCTCCAGTGCTGGAGCCATGACCAGTCAATTGCTGTTGTGGAAAGAAAGCCTCCATCAACCTTTGTTGGCTTCGCCACACCTTTCCTAACCAAAATGGCCCCCGTGGCTACCCTTCCCTCCTATGTGCTCTCTTCCCCTTATTTAATAGAAGGAAACTCAACAGTTACATTTCTTTATCCTTCCTCTACCCCGTAACCACACCCAACTTGGAAAAAAAGTAATCTTGAAAAGGGGATGGGGGGATGGTGCGAGATCAATCAACAGTTTTCATCATCATCATCATTATTGTTTAGGCACCTACTGTGCTCCAGGTGTTGGGGTTACAGAGGCAAGTAAAACAATCTTGGCCTCAAAGGGTTTATATTCTTTTAGGGGAAACAACATGTGTGTATGTACATACAAAATAGATACAGGGTAATATTGCAGGACAATATGGGCAGCTATTGGGAGGTAGATAGTGCACAGAGCGCCTGGCCTGGAGTCAGGAAGATGTGAGTTCAAATCCAGCATCAGACACTACTATGTGAGCCTGGGCAAGTCACTGCACCCTGTTTGCCTCAGTTTCCACATCTGTAGAAAAATCAACTGGAGAAGGAAATGGAAAACCACTCCAGGATCTTTGCCAAGAAAAGCCCAAATGGGATCATGAAGAGTTACACATTACTGAGATGACTGAACAATATTACAAGGGAACATACTGGGAAGTGAGGTATTCAGGAAAGGCCTCCAGATTCCCAGACATGGCTTTTCGGCCCTATTCGGAATTTTTAGAATCAAAGGAAGCTTGAAGTGTGTAGAGAAACAGTTGTAGTGAATAGAGACCTGACCCTCTGACACCTACTGACTGTGTGACCTTGGATAAATCAAGATTATAACTGTCAGAGAAGGCAGAGGTGCTGACCTGCTTTGGTAAAGGGAGTTTCCTCACTTGGGAGTTCCTCTAGGCCAAATAAAACCTCAGGTCTAGAGCTTTTTACCTTCTGAAGGATGTAAGTCAAGTTTTAAGGAGAACAAAAGGTCTTCCCATGTTGCACAGTAGGGAGAAAGCATGGGATCTCCTCTCCTTGATGACAGTGTGGCAGCCTGTTCCCTGACATGTAATAGTTATAGACATCAAGCCTTGAGTTTAGATCTGGCCTCAAATACTTACTGGCTGTGACCCTGGGCAGGCCACTCACCCTCTTGTCTGCCTCAGTTGCCTCAACTGTAAAATAGAAATAATAATAGCACTTCCCTCTCAAGGTTCTCGTGAGGATAAAAGGAGATAATATTTGTAAAGCACCATGCAAATGATTACTGTTAATAATGAAATGCTAGGATAGAGACTGACGTTTTTGTAGTTGTATTTTTTTTAGTTAAATTGAATTAAGTTGAAGCTCAGATGGTATGAATGGATGAAAAGCTGTATTAAGGAATGAGGACATAAAGGAATTCAACACTGTGTTAAGGAATGAGGGTATAAATATAAAATCAAAGAAGCTTAGAGATACTGGAGTGGTTGGCCATTTCTGTCTCCAGCTCATTTTATAGATGAGGAAACTGAAACAAGATTAAGTAATTTACCCTGGGTCACATAGCTTGTAAGTGTCTAAGACTGGATTTGAACTCATGTCTTCCTAACTCCAAGCCTGGTTCTCTATGCATTGTGTCACTTAGCTACCCTTGGAAGGGTTAATGTTAAGAGCAAATTGGACTTATTGGGAGGATGGTGGTCTCACCAGGGATGAAGGATGACCAGGCCTTCTTCTAAACGATCTCCTATGTCCCCTCATCAAAGACAGAACCCTGTACAGTTGTAAGGTGATGGTCTTCAAATCTTTTTTTTTATTTTTGGCCCCTGCCACAGTATTCTTTGCCTTCAGGGCATACTGAAGACTTTTTTTTCTAGACATATATTTTTGAAAATTTTATTAAATTTCCTAATTACATGTAAAAATATTGTTAATAATATTTTTCAAAATTTTATGATCCAAAATCTGTCTCCCTCCTGTTCCTCTCCCCTTCTTAAGAAGGCAAGTGATTTGATATCAGTTATGGAAGTGTAGTCATACAAAATATATTTCCATACTAACTGTGCTGTAGAAGAAAACACAGACAAAAAAATAAAACAAGAAAAATAAAGAGTAAAAAGCATGCTTCAGTCTGCATTCAGGGTTCTTCAGTTCTTTCTCTGAAAGTAGATGACATTTTCCTCATGGGTCCTTTGGAATTATCTTGGATCATAATCTTGATCAAAATTGCTAAGTCACAGTTTATCATTTACACTGTGGCTGTTGTTTTGCACAATATACAGCTGGTTCTGCTTCACTTTGCTTTGCATCAATTCATGCAAGTCTTCCCAAGTTTTTCTGAAGCCATCCCTCTCATCATTTCTTCTAGCACAATAGTATTCAATCATGTTCATATACCAGAATTTATTCATCTATTCCCCAATTGATGGGCATCTCCTCAATTGCCACCAGGAAAAGTACTTTTTTTTTTTTTTAACAGTAACAATCTATTTTTTCCCCCACTTAATAGTATTTTATTTTTTCTAATTATATGTAACTTATATAAAACTTTTGTATGAATAGGTTCTTTTCCTTTTTCTTCAATCTCTTTGGAATAGTAGTGGTATTGCTGGGTCAGAGGGTATGTAGTTAGTTTTATAGCCCTTTGGACATAATTCCAAATTGCTCTCCATGCTGAAGATTTAACTGTCATTTGGGAAGCATGTGATATATATACATCCCCTCAGTATGAGCTACCATATTTGTTCCTTGTGAGTTCAATGTTCTATGTTTTCTGAGCTGTCTTGAACCTATGGGTAACAGGTAAATGCTTTTTTTTTTTTTGTGAATACTTGACTCACTATGGTGCATGTACTAGTGAAGTAAAGTTTATATAAAAATTATTTACAAATGATGTTTTATCTACAATTACATGCAAAATTTTGTGGCACACCGAATGATAGGGCATGCCCATTGATAACCACTGACCCAGGGGAAGTGAGGGTGGGAATAGCAATTCTTGGGGAGCCCTCCATCCCACCCGTTCCCTCCCTCTTCTTCTTTGTTTAATAAGGCTCTGTTGCAGTTGAACTGCTTGTGGCTTTAGGGCAGCGTATATATAGTTTTACTCCTTTTTGGTCTCTATATCCCCAGCATCTACTCTATGTACATAGTAGGAGCTTAATAAATGTTGATTGATTGTTCCAAGGACCTCATTCTTGTTTCTTGTGAACAGATGTCCTGTCATCCGGAGCTGAATCAGTACATTCAAGATACCCTCCACTGTGTTAAGCCACTGCTCGAGAAGGTGAGGAGTAATCCTGCTGACCCTGCCTTTCCAAATCCTCCCAGTCAGTCCCTTTAGTTCTTTCTAACTGCCTCACTTGTGTTTCTCTGGAGGTTGTGGATTCTGGCTGGGCTTTTAGAGAGGTCATCAGATTAGATCTAAGGCCAGAAGGGTCCCTAAAGCTTGTCTAGTCCAACCTCTTCATTTTATGGATATAGAAACTGAGGCCCAGATGGGAAATGGCTTACCCAAATTCACAGAGGCAGTAAGTAGCTGAGTGGGGATTTGAATCTGGGTCCTGTTTCCTCTTCTCTAAAATGAGAGAGTTAATAGTCTGTAATGCCCCTTGGTCTCTAAATCTGTGATCCTCTGAATCCAGATGGCAGCCCAGTTCTTTCTCTCCTCTTATATTGGTTACATACTATACAGAGATGGGTAGAGAGCTGGTCTGACACATATGGCTGCATGACCTTTGGGCAAGCCAGAATTGGTACCCCAGGCAACTGTCTTTGGCAAGGTAAAGAAAAGTTGATATCTGCATAGGTGAAGGGAGCTTCCTTATCAGGTGGTATCTAATGAAGTCACACACACACACAGAGTCAGAATTCAGTGCCCAGTTTATTCTACCATGTGCCTATCCCCTTCCTTCTGTTTCTTTTACTATATCTGGACATAATTGTTTCATGTTGTCTCTCCCATGAGAAAGCAAAGTCCTGGAGGGTGGGGCTGGTTTTGCTTTTCTTTTTATCTTCAACTCTTAGCATATAGTAGGCACTTAAATGCTCGTTGACTTGATTGTTGACTGATTTCAGGAGTGGAAGGCAGCAAACGCTGTGGTCTCCGGGCACCAGCTGACTTTCATAACTCTGACCTATGGAGGGAATTTAGGGGTTTGTGCTCTGGGTCTCCCCATCCTGGAGTGTGGGTGCTAGGATGCTGGTTTCTCCATCGCTGTGGTTGCTAATGTTGACATTGACGTTGTTTTGGATGGGATGGGGATGACCTGTCTTTGCAGAATGATGTGGAGAAAGTCGTGGTGGTGATTTTGGACAAAGAGCACCACCCAGTGGAGAGATTTGTCTTTGAAATCACCCAACCTCCCCTGCTTTCCATCAGGTAAGCCCAGAACTCAGGCCTTCCTTCTTTGAAAAGAGTCACAGAATGGTAGGATTGCTGGAAGGAAAGCTTAGAAGAGAGGGCACCAGAGCTCACAGGATCTCAGAACATTGTTAGAATATTAGAGCTGGGCAGGGCCCTTAGGACTTGGAGAGACCCTAGCTCAGAAAATGTTAGTGCTGGGAGGAACCTTAGAATAGACTGTCAAAACATGGAATTTCTAGAACCAGAAAAGACCTCGTCACAGAGAACGTTGGCACCGAGAACACTGGAGTTCTCAACCTGGCCCCATGTGCTTGTTTTCTTAACACTTTGATTAGCATATTTCAATAGAAGTGGCTTCCTCTGTAGTCCTGTGCTTTATCTTTAGGCATTTAAAAACATGATTCTGAAAAGGAGTCCATCCACAGACTTCCCAGACTGCCCAAGGGTCCAGAGGGAGAGGAGACTGAGGGAAGAGGAGGGCAAGGCTACTCCTGTTGTTATACCAAAGTCCAGGGACCCAGGGGCCTTTAGAGGCAGGACTAAGTAGAGAAAATGAGGGTCTTGTACCAGGCGATCGATAATGTGTGTCCTAAGTAAGATTGACATTTCTTGTTCTAAAGTCCTTTTTGGCTCTGACCTTCTCTAAGTAAAGTCCACCCCCTCCCTTTTCTGACTTTCTAGGCCAGAAGTGGGGAACCTCGAGGCCACATGTGGCCCTCTGACTGAATTCAAACTTTACTGAATAAATCCCCTTCGTGAAAGGATTTGTTCTGTAAAACCTGGACTCAGTCAAAAGGCTGTGCCCAAGGACCTAGAAGGCCATATGTGGCCTAGAGGCCTCAGGTTCCTCACCTCCAGATTTTAGGGATGAGGAATTAAGACTGAGTAAGACCAGAAAAGGGCAAACCTATGTGTAACTTGGCATTTCTCACAGGATCATAGGTCTGTAGCCAGAAGGGAGCTCAGAGGTATCTCATACTTCCTTCCACCCCTCAGTTTTAAAGGGGAAAAGCAAACTCAAAGTGACATGGTTTATTCAAGGTCATACGGCAGAGGGAGGATTTGAACCTGTATGTTCAATTTCTCCTCTTGTTCTTTGCCCCATCTAGCAATATCATGTTAAAGCCCTGAGGAGACCCAAAGAATGGGGCAGACTGATGGAGGGGACCCAGAACCCTTTGCTAGACTCCAAGAACACCTCATCTGGGAGTCAGGGACCTTGAGTTCCAGTTTCAGCTTCCTCTCTCTAGGCCTTAGTTTCTCCATCTGTAAAATGAGAATTAATGGAGATGATCTTCCACGTCTCCAGCTCACTCTTGACAGCCTGACTCTCCCTGGGTGGATGAAGCCCATTTTCTGCAGTGCACACAGGGTAGGTCACCAGCTTCTCTCATTTCCAGCTCAGACTCCCTGCTTTCCCATGTGGAGCAACTCCTTCGTGCCTTCATCCTGAAGATCAGTGTCTGTGATGCTGTCCTGGATCACAACCCCCCAGGTAGGGCCTGCTCACCTGTCCTGAATGACTTCCTGACTCCTGGGCTTTGGGTGTTTGCTTGTTTTTTCCTGTCCAACCCATTGGGCATCTGTCCTTGGGGATGGGCTTGCAGGGGCCTGTAGGGCATTCCTAGGGCTGACTAGAATTCCCTTGGGCATTTGTGGGGATGCACAAGCCAAGGCCAGTGCCACACATGCTTCATGGGGCGTGCTCCAACCCAGCCTATTGCTCTGTCTGTACTTCTCTCACCTCCTGGAAGTCTTCCATGATGGATTTACTCCTTCTGGGTCCAATCATACCATCTGCTTTGCTTAGTGTGGCAGTAGTCTATTTTATTTCCAGTATGACCATTTCTATTTATATATGTCCTTGCAGGGCTCTTTCCAAAAAAAGAAGCAATCCTTAAGTCTTTCCACATCTATATTTAATCTCCATTAGACCAGGGAGTTCCCAAAGGACAGAAGCTTTGAGTGGGTGGAAGTGGGGATGGCCTTGAAGGAAGTTTGTATTGTTTAATGGGTTCAGCTGTGTAGATCCCAGGACGTTTTATCCTGAATATTCAGGGGCCAGAGCACTGTGCTGGAGTTGGGGCAACTGGGGAGGGCAGACAGAAAGGAACCTGGGGGAAGTGATCAGACTTCCTGTTGATGGGTACCATCCTTCCCCTCCCACTCTGATGTCTCTTCCTTCCTAATCCAGGCTGTACCTTCACTGTCCTGGTCCACACGCGGGAGGCGGCCACACGAAACATGGAGAAGATTCAGGTGATCAAGGTGAGTTCTGATCCCTTACTGTGTGTCAAACGATAATATCATGAAGCTCTCTGGTCTCCAGCTTTGCTTCTGACAAGGACTTACTGTCTGACCTTGGAGCAGTCCCTTTCCTTCTCTCATCTGTGAACCACTGAAGTCATTATGAAAGAGTGAATGAAACTGCATTCATAAAATGCCTGCTATGTGCCAAGTATAGTGCTGTGTATGCAGTGGGGAGACAAATCCCAGAGGAAGATAACCTTTAGCCTTTGGGGGAGATAACACATCTGGGGATGGAGGGCAGGAAAGAATGGATATTGTAGTCTGAGAATGATAGAGGTTCAGAACGGAGCCGTTAAGTCAAGATTGTCATACCCATTCCACATCTACACCCATGTAGATGTGATTAATGTATTCCAGGCCAGTTAGAGGGGTTAGGGAGGGAAGGCAGGAAAGATGGTGATTCATGTGGGGTGACTGGACAGAATGAGAAACCCAGTTCAGAGCTGCCTGGATATATGGCAGATTAGCTGAGTTTGTCCTGCCTTGTGTACTCTGGACAGTCCAGCCTTGTACCAGACGGTCCAAAGCTAAGTGGATGAACTCTCAGGAAGGAGGGGCAGCGTAGTGGGTGATTCTCTGCCCAAAACAATTCTTCCCTTCCCTGACCAGCTGAGTAATGAACCTCTGTCTCTGGGCCCATATGGTAATACGAGGTGCTGTCAGTTCCAGCCATTTCTTATGCCAGGAGGAGACACCCATAAAATGGAGAAGAGAAAAACATCCTGCTGGTGTCACTGGGCTGGTGAGAGAAGGGGGATATGGGTGTGCTTCCAAAAGGAAACCTGTGGGATCTGGTGGATGTTATCTGAGCCTAGCCCTTGTTTGAGGTCCAAGCCCCATCCCCAGTACATGGCAGGCACATAGTAGGTGCTTAATACGTGTTTACCAGATTACATTTTTAAAAATTATTAATCACCCACAGTGTGTAAAAGGTGAGTAGTAGTATGTCCAGGGGAGGACACTTTAAAGGATGAGCAGCTTATGACATATGGCTGGGGGAAACTGAGGCCCTGCTTAGAGAAACTGTGACCTCCATGAGGACCAGACCCATGACTTAAAAGAAAGAGAAGAAACAAACATACAATTCATGCACAAGCTTTTATTAATCACCTACTGTGTATAAGTACTCTGATAGACACAAGGGAAACCAGGCAACTTACATTCTACTGGGAAATAACCATGATACAGAAAATCTATGCACTAGAGAGATGCCACACATCTGTGTAGTTTGGACCTCAGTTTCTCCCTGTGTAAATTGGGGAGGGAGTTAAACTAGATGGTCTGTGAGGTCTTTTCTAGCTCTAAATATGTAATCCACAAGTGAAACAAAAGGGGTGTGTGTGTGTGTGTGTGTGTTAGTCAATTAGTAAGCTTTAATTAAGTGCCTACTGTATATCAGGCACTGGGCTAAATGCTAGGGATACAAAAAGAAGGCATAAGATAGGACAAAGGATGGGTGAGAATTTAACAGGGGAAGGGAAGGTGGGAAGGAGAAACATTCTACATATGCACACCCAGATTACCCACGGGTGGGAGGTAGGGAGGAGACTCCCAGTGGAATCTGGTTTGGTTGGAACATCAAGAAAGGCAGGAACTAATATAAGAATTAGCGAAAAGCTAGATTGTAAGGGCAGCCCTTGACCTCCATAGGAATCTCCCTTTAGGTTCAATTCATGTGGGAAGGGACTCCCTTTGCAAAGTCTTTTTTTTCTTTAATAAGTTTTTATTTCTTTAAGTACTTCCCAATTACATATAAAATTTTTTTAAGTCTTTTTTTAAAAATTTGAGTTCCAAATTCTCCCCTTCCCTCCTTCCTCTCCTCCCTCTTTGAGAAGGCAAAGCAATTTGATTATATATATAGATAGATAGATAGATATATCTGTCTATAAATATAGATATATGTATACGTGAATTCATACAAAACACATTTCCGTATTAGCCACATTTGCAAAAGGAACACAGACAGAAAAATAAAACAAGAAAAGTAAAGTTTTAAAAAGTATACTTCAATCTGCATTCAGAGTTTGTTAGTTTTGATGGATAGCATTTTACATTAGTGGCTTTTATTTGCATTAGTGCCTTTTGGTGGAGTTGTGAAATGATTCTACAATTCTGGAGAGCAGTTTGGAACTATGCCCAAAGGGCAAACTTTGTATACCCTCTGATATAGCAATACTACTTCTAGGTTTGTATCCCAAAGAGATTTTTAAAAGGGGAGGAAGGACCTACTTGTACAAAAATATTTATAGCAGCTCCTTTTGTGGTAGCAAAGAATTGGAAATTGAGGGGATGCCCATTAATCATGGCTGAACAAGTTTTGGAATGATTGTGAGGGAATATTATTGTGCTATAAGAAATGACAAACAGGATGACTTCAGATAAACCTGAAAAGACATACATGAACTGATACAGAGTGAAGTGTGCAGAAGCAGGAGAACATTGTACACATTAACAGCAACATTGTATCATGATCAGCTGTGAACGACTTAGCTATTCTCAGCAATACACCGATCCAAGACAATTCCAGAGGACTCAGGATGAAAAATGCTATTCACATCCAGAGAAAGAACTGATGGAGTCTGCATGCAGATTGAAGCATTTTTACCTTTTTTCATGTTTTTATCTTTTGGTCTGTTTCTTTTATAGCATGACTAATATGGAAATAGGCTATATGTGATCATACATGATTACATATGAAATTGCTTACTAACTTAGGAAGGGAGCGAGGGAGAAAATTTGGAACTCAAAATTAAAAAAGAAAAAAATGTTAAAATTTGCCTTTTTATGTAATTGGAAAAAACAAAATACTATTAAATGTCCCTATTTTTCCATATTGCCTCTAGCTTTTGTCATTTTCCTTTTCTATCATGTTTACTAATCTGAAAAGTGTGGGTTGGTACCTCAGAGTTGTTTTAATTTGCATTTCTCTAATCAGCAGTAATTAGAGTATTTTTTCACGTGACTATGGATAGCACCCATCTGTTCTTTTGGAGGATTTTTTTTTTTTTTTGATTGAGGGTAGGAAGATGCAGGAGCAGAGAGAGACAGCAGTCATGTATATAGTAAAGTTAACTTAGGTGTTTTTCTGGAATGGGGATTTCTTCCAGAATTCTTTAGTTAAGGTCAAATTTGTGAATTTATACAAAGTTAGAACTGTCCGTATATTGACTCAGCCTATCCATGAACGATTGTTATTTCTCTAATTGTTTAGATGTCTTTGTGTGTGAAAAGTGTTATGTAATTGTGTTCATTTAATCTCTAGGCTTGTCTTGGCAGGTAGACTACTAAGTATTTTATATTATGTGAAGTTATTTTAAGTGGAATTTCTTTTTCTGTCTCTTGCTGCTAGGTTTTGTTGGTAGTATATAGAAATACTGATGATTTTTGTGAGTTTACTTTACATCTTGAAACTTTGCTAAAGTTCTTTTAGTTCTCTAGGGTTCTCTAAGTATACCATCATGTCATCTGCAGACTGATAGTTTTGTTTTCTCATTGCCTATTTTAATCTCTTCAATTTTTTATCATGATTTATTGCTATTGCTAGCATTTCTAGTACAATAGTGAGTAATGGTGGTGATAATGAACATTTTTGCTTCACTCCTGATCTTACTGGAAAAGCATCAAGTTTATCCCTTTTCTTGGTATTAGATACTACTTATCATTTTAAGAATGTCAGTCAGGGATTCTTAACTGAGGGTTTTCCCTCTTCAACTTATGTCTCATGGAATTCTGTCCTCTTTTGCTCCTAGGACTTCCCCTGGATCTTGGCAGATGAGCAAGATGTGCACATGCATGACCCCCGACTAATCCCACTGAAGACCATGACCTCAGACATTTTAAAGGTGAACCTGGGTGGGAAGGATGTCATGAGACCAAGGCATCCAAGTGACTGCTGGGAGACACATTTCACAATACTTAAGAGTGTTTGTTAGGGACCCAGGGGCTGTTGTCAGTACAGCCCCAGGAGACTTCCTAAGCTGCCTTTGGTTGAAGGCTTTTAGAAAGAACCATCCTATTATTTTAAACTCCAGGAAGGAATTGGTCTCTCCCATGCCTTATGGCTATAACCCTGTTAGCCATACCTGGGGAAACTCCCTCTCACCTAGACTACGACTTGGGCAGAAAATGGGCAAGCTACAGACAGCCCATGAATGTGCTCTGTATGTCTCTTTGCTCCTGCAGCTTCCCACCATGCACGCCCTCAATCAAAAAAAACAAACAAAAACCTCCAAATGAAGCAAAAGAACAGATGGGTGCTATCAGTAGTCACATGAAAAAAATACTCTAATCACTGCTGATTATGGAGTCAAGAAAGAGTCCCTATTCTGATCTTTTTGCAGAATCAGAGGCCAGCTGGTCCAAAATTTTCCCCTCAAAGTATCCCTTCTGTGACATCTTGGGCAAGTTGTCTTGCCTGAAGTGTGCTTAGGGAAGCTGAAGACTGCTAAGGCAGCCTATGCCACTTTTGGATGGCCCTCATTAGGAGACAGTGGTTAGGATGTTTGTTCCTGATGCCAAGGCCAAATTTGCTTCTCTGTTACTTCTAACCACTGCTCTCTGGAACCAAACAGAACAAGTCTGATCCCTCCTTCTGTTTAGTTTTTTGTGTAACCCAAGGCAAGTTGCTTCTCCTCAGTGTTCCCATCTGTGAAATGGGGGTGGGGGGGGTAGTAATGCCTCTCTGTAAGCCTTAAAGGGCTACAGAAACATGACTTTTAACCTTCATCTCCACTGGCATGATTTCCTTCTAACAGATGCAATTGTATGTGGAGGAGAGGGCTCACAAGAGCAGCTGAAGCAGACTTCCCCAGCTAATGCAGGACTGGACTTTGGCAGCTATCATGGGCCCCTCCTGGCCTGGAACTGCATCCCGGGCATCAAGTGCGCTTACCCCATTGTCTGACAGACCAGGCAAGTCCAGCATCATCCTGAGACCAGCTCCCTCTGCCAGCTCTGGTGAAATGCTGACCAGCCTTTGATCATTAGGAAGGAAGCGAGAGGGTGGAGACAACCTAGGACAGTTCTCTGCTGTGCTTGGGATGCCTCTAAATGCAAGTGACCATTGTATATCAGACTGTGGCTTTTGTTTCAATAAAAGATCCAAGGGCAGCGTCCTGTGGATTGTTGCTCCAAGTTAGGGAAACCCCAATTGACCTGGGGATTGAGGGTGCTTCTGGAAGAGCCTGGACCTTTCACCCCAACCCCACACTTTCCTCCTTCCTCAAACCAACTCCAGGCTGTCTATATGGAAAGTGTTTATTGAAACTCAAAGCTGCAAAAGTAGGAAGATGCTGTCCTCATTCATTCCATTTGGGTCTGGATCTAGTTGCTACTTCTGGCTGCCTCTTCTGTAGCACTGGGTTTCCTGGTGACCTCAGGGCCAATGGTGATGCTGCTGTTGGTGACTCCGGAGCCGTACCACCCAGCCCAATACTGAGTGTCCTTTCCCCCATGCTGGAAGCGGATGTGACGGACTCCTGGGGGGTAGTTGGAGAATGTGTGGGAGACCTGGGGGAGGACACAGAGTTAGTCACCTGGGAGGTAGTCTTATGGTTCTTAACCTTGGGTTGGCAGGATTGGAGGGAGAGGCAAGTAGGGGTTGGAGATAGTGTGGAGTAGAAAGATCTGGGCTATATAAGGCAGGGGTTCTTAACCTTTTTTGTGTCCTAGACCTCTTGTGAAGGCTGTGGACCCCTTTTCAGTCATGTTTTTAAATGTATAAAATAAAGTACATAGGACTACAAAATAAACTATATAGTTATTGAAACACATGTATTTATAAAACATACACATTTCTATTTATAAGGTGTTTTATAAATAGGTATTTATATATACATATATGCATACATATGCATGTGTATATATGCATACACACACACACACACATAAAGTTCATGTACCCCAGATGAAGAACACTTTCTGTGATGTATTCTCTGACCAAGCTCTCTCAGAAAAGAGGTGGAATGGGGACATGACCCAACTGAAATGGGAACGCTGCCTAGGGCTCCCCTGCTGTCCTTTCCCCCAGGACCTCACTGACCTCTCTCCATTCATTATCGCTCCATTGCTCTATCTCTACTGCTGGGGGTTCAAATGTATCCAGGACAAGGTAGTCTGCTGATAGCAACTGCACGCAGATCTGGTAGCGGCAGCCACAGTCATATCTGGCAGCAAACCTGAGGGAAGGAAAAAGGGCCAGTCACATGTGGCCAGAGAATTCCAAAGTCTCAGAATTGGAGGAGATGTCAGTGGAGTCCATTCTGCACCTGAACTGCGAGGCCTGTTTATAACACCTCCAACAACTGACCATCTGGCTTTCGATCTAGGACATTCAATGGGATGGCAGTGACTACAGTGAAAAGAGCACTGACTTTGGTACTAGTGGACCTAGGTTCAAATTCTGGCTCTGACACTGACAACCTATGTGCCTCTGAGGATCAATCATTTCACTTCTCTACAGGTCTTAATTTCCTTATCTGTAATCTAGACTCCATGTGGGGTCGAGTGTAAAAAGTGCTGAAGGGGTTGTGAGTGGAAAATGTTTAAGAAGCCTGGAACTAGAAGTCTTCTGAGGTCCTTTCTGTCTCCAAGTCTGTGATTCCATGACCAGATATTACTTATGGAGAAGTGTTTCTTTATGTTTAACCTTGCTAGCATAGCCTAGTGAGAAGTCCTGTTTGGCTTTTTAGGATCATTGGTTTAGAGGGGGAAAGGACCATGTAGCTCACACAGTCTAACACTCTCGTTTATTAAATGAGGAAACTCTCAGGGAGTGACTTGTCCAAGTCACTGCAGCTAGTAAGTATCTGAGGTGGATTTGTACATAGGTCTTCCTGATTCTAAATACAGTTGGGATTGGATTAAGTGCATGTCATGGGCTTTCCCCTGGGATTATAAATGATCAACAAGCATTTATTAAGCACCTACTAGGTACCAGGTATTTAAGTGATGAAGTTACAAAGACAATCACTGCCCTCAGAGAATTTACATTCTAACAAAGGAAATGATGTGTTTTTATATGTGTATATAAATAAATATCAGAAGCATTGGCAGCTAGGAATGTCAAGAATAGCCTCATGGAGAAGGTGGTGCTGGTGGTGAGCTTCGAAGGAAGGAGCCAAGTGTTTCTAGAGGCAGAATTGAGGGGAGGAGGGAAGGTCCCATATGTGAGATGCCCTACATCAGGTGTGGGGGATCTGCTCCTTGAGCTTTGAGGCTACTCCTTGGTTCTTTGGGTCCTCCAGTGTGGCCCTTTGACTGAATCCAATTTCACAGAACAAATCCCCGTAATAAAAGGATCTGGGCTGTAAAACTTGGACTCAGAAGGCCACACCCAAGGACCTAGAAGGCCTTAAGAATATAAGTTCCCTACCCTTGCTTACAAAGACAGAAGGATGGGACATGGCATGTTACGTATAGAACAACAAGATAACCCAGTTTGGACCACAGAGCTCTTGGATGGGAGCAGTGTATAAAATAAATCTGGAAAGGTGTGTTGGGGCCAGGTTGTGAAAGACTTCACCAACAGAAGGGTTTATATCTGATCGAGAGTCAACAGGAGGAGCCGGAGTCAACAGGAGTAGCCGGGGCCACCCTGTGCCTTGACAAGATCAATTTGGAAGCCACAGAGAGGGTCAACTGGAGAGGAAGAAGAGACTGGCAGCAACAAGACAAAGGAGGAGTCTAGGGCAATGGTCCAGGGTGACTTGGCTGGTTGTGATGTGAGCAGAAGGGAGAGGACAGACCCCAATGATGTTGGGGAGGAAGAATCTGCCACATTAGGCAACCACTTGGATATGTGGGTGAGGGGAGAATGAGGAGGCAGGGATGGCAGTGAGGCCATGAACCTGGATGACTGAGGATGGTGGTAGGAAGAAATAACAATTTTAAGTGATGTGAGGCGTGGGCTAAGTTGCTGGCCTAGGTCTCAGCTCACCCTGCCCTCCTTTGCCTTGTTCATAGGATCATAGTGAAGATGGCAGAACTCCCGGATGGGAGAATGCCCTGCCCCCTCCCACCAGGTCCCAGCTCCACTCACCAGTCCTTGATCACGATGTCCGGCCTCACTGTGTCCATCAGTTCTTTCCAATACCCCTCAGCTTGCAGGTTCACCATTTGAGACTTAAGGCAGGTTCTGGGGAGACATGAGAAGGTGGTTGGGGCTGGGTCAGCTCCGTAGAGAACTGGGCTTCTTCCTCATCACCTCAGCATCCTCAGATATGAGATGTACAGATGAGAGATCTTCCTCCACCCAGTCCGCCATACCAGTCAGAGGCACCAGGCTCAGAGGAGCCCATAAGATGTGACCTCCCAGGGCTATCCTGTGACACCTCCCTCAGCCCCTGGGGTTCTGTCTCTAACAGGAGGATGGATGGGTGATGCAGGGGTCTTAAAAGTTAACTCTCATTAAATCATCTCTGGAAATTAAGGACTCTCCTTGAATATTAGTAATCAATAATTTAGGGCAGCTAGGTGGCATCATAGTGCAAAGACGGCCAGGCCTGGAGTCTTGAAGGCTCATCTTCCTGACCTCAAACATGGCCTCAGACACTAGCTGGGTGACCCTTGACAAATCACTACATCTTGTTTGCCTCAGTTTCCTCATCTGTAAAATGAGCTGGAGAAGGAAATGGCAAACCACTCCAGGATCTTTGCTAAAAAAAAACAAACCAACAACAAATAGAGTCATAAAGGGTCAGACATGACTGAAAACGACTGAATGAGAGTAATTTGGCATCCAGTAACTTCAGTAACTCATTTTCAACCCCTCAACAATCACCTTTCTTCAGAAGGAGGAAATGTGAAGGGCAAGCAGAAGACTTGGGTTTGAGTCCCTACCCCCCTGCTTATGACTTGGGTCACCTTGGACAAGCCATTCCCTCTCCAAGCTTGTTCATCTGCAGAATGAGGACATGGAACTGACTGGATGGTCTCACCTATTTGGCTCCTGATCCTGGGCCCCAAGAGCCCTTTGAGGGCAGGGAATGACTTTTAGTTTTCTTTGTATTCCCATGAGCACAATGCCTGGCACATTTATGGTTCAATGGTTTGTTATGTCCAATCCCATGGCAGCATCCATTTTTAGAGTCCTCCTCCTCATGTCCAATCCCATGGCAGCATCCATTTTTAGAGCCCTCCTCCTAAAGCCCCTGGGGAATTGAGCAGCTGATCGGAATCTCGGCCTTGAGCTCGACCCTGGGGTGAGGAGGAGGAGCACTGGTGTGGTGGAGCTAGAGGTGGTTGTGGAGAGGGAATTCTACTCACAGATTCTGGGCAGAAAAGTTTTTGGTTGCTCCCAGACCAGTGTGCAGACCAGAAAAGGAGTAAACTCCTCTCCCTTGATTGTGCCACGTTGGAGGAACTGAGAACTTACAGGTCCCCCACAGTATACCTTCTTTCAACAAAGGACTCAAAAGTCAAGTAACTGGCTGGGAAAATGCTCCAAAAAGGGAAAAAAATAAGACTATAGAAGATTAATTTCTTGGTGAACAGGTATTTTCTTCCATCCTTTCAGATGAGGAAGAACAATGCATACCATCAGAGGAAGACCTAAAGTTAAGGCCTCTGCATCCAAAATCTCCAAAATAAATATGCAATGGTCTCAGGCCAGGGAAGATTTCAAAAAGGATTTTGAAAATCAAGTAAGAGAGGTGGAGGAAAAATTGGGAAGAAAAATGAGAACAATGCAAGAAAATCATGAAAAGTGAGTCAACAACTTGCTAAAGGAGACCCAAAAAAATGCTGAAGAAAGTAACACTTTTAAAAATAGGCTAACTCAATTGGCAAAAGAGGTCCAAAAAGCCAATGAGGAGAAGAATGCTTTAAAAAACAGAATTAGCCAAATGGAAAAGGAGGTTCAAAAGCTCACTGAAGAAAATAGTTCTTTAAAAATTAGAATAGAGCAGATGGAATCTAATGACTTTATGAGAAACTAAGAAATCACAAAACAAAACCAAAAGAATGAAAAATTAGAAGATGATGTGAAATATATCACTGGAAAAACAACTGACCTAGAAAACAGATCCAGGAGAGACAATTTTAAAATTATGGAACTACTTGAGAGCCATGACATCATCTTTCATGAAATTATCAAGGAAAACTGCCCTGATATTCTAGAACCAGGGGGCAAAATAAATATTGAAAGAATCCATCAATCACCTCCTGAAAGAGACCCAAAAAAAGAAACTCCTAGGAATATTGTAGCCAAATTCCAAAGTTCCCAGATCAAGAAGAAAATATTGCAAGTAGCTAGAAAGAAACAATTTAAGAATTGTGGAAATACAATCAGGATAACACAAGATCTAGCAGCTTCTACATTAAGGGATCAAAGGGCTTAGAATATGATATTCCAGAAATCAAAGGAAGTAGGATTAAAACCAAGAATCACCTACCCAGCAAAACTAAGTATAATACTTCAGGGGAAAAAATGGTCATTCAGTGAAATAGAGGACTTTGAAGCATTCTTGATGAAAAGATCAGAACTGAATAGAAAATTTGGCTTTGAAACACACAAGAATCAAGAAAAGCATGAAAAGGTAAACAGGAAAGAGAAATCATAAGGGACTTTCTAAAGCTGAACTGTTTACATTCCTACATGGAAAGATAATATTTGTAAGTCTTGAGACTTTTCTCAGTATTTGGGTAGCTGGAGGGATTACACACACACACACACACACACACACACACACACACACACAGAGAGCACAGGTTGAGTTGAATAAGAAGGGATGATATCTAAAAAAATAAAAATTAAGGAGTGAGAGAGGAATATATTGGAAGAGAAAGGGAGAAATGGAATGGGGCAAATTATCTCTCATAAAAGAGGCAAGTAAAAACTTTTTCAATAGAGGAGAAAAGGGAGGAGGTGAGAAGGAAAAAGTGAAGCTTACTCTCTTCACATTTGGCTTAAGGAGGGAATAACATGCTCACTCAATTTGGTATGAAAATCTTTCACTACAGGAAAGTAGAGGAGAAGAGGACAAGTGGGGTGGAGAAGACGATAGAAGGGAGTGCAAATGGGAGGAGGGGGTAATTAGAAGTAAACACTTTTGGGAGGGACAAGGCAAAAGAGAGAATAGAATCAATAAGGGGCAGGATAGGATGGAGGAAAATATAGTTAGTCTTACACATCATGACTATTATGGAAGTCTTTTGCAAAACTACACATGTATAGTCTATATTGAATTGCTTGCTTTCTCGGTGGGGATGGATGGGGAGGGAGGAAGGAAGACAAGTTGGAGTTCAAAGTATTAGGAACAAATGTTGAGAAATGTTTTTGTATACAACTGGGAAATAAGAAATACAGGTAATGGGGTATAGGAATCTATCTTGCCTTACAAGAAAAGAGAGAAGATGGGGATAAGGGAAGTGAGGGGTGTGATAGAAAGGAGGGTATATGGAGGGAAAGGGGTAATCAGAATGAAAGACGTTATGGGGTGGAGGAGGGGAGAGATGGGAAGAAAATTTGGAACTCAAAATTTTGTGGAAATGAATGTTGAAAACTAAAAATAAATAAACAAACAAACAAAAAAGATGGAGAGCATTCCAGGGACAGCCAGCGCAAAATTCACAGAGATAGGAAGTAACAGCTACCTGGCCCAGTGGCTAGAGTGCTGGACCTGGAGTCAGGAAGACTTGTGTTCAAATCCAGCCTCAGCCACTTCCTAGGGATTTACTTAACCACAGTCTACCTCGTTTCCTCTACTGTAAAATGGGGATAATAGGTCTAATTCTTGTAAATTACTTAACTCAGTGCCTACACATAGCAGGTGCTATATAAACATTAGCTATTATAATTACTATTTCTCAGCTGCCCATTGTACCTCCTGGCCCTACTCTCCCTGATCCCTCCCTTTCCCCGGAGCCCACTCAAGTCAGGATTCCTCTTACTGATAGGAGGTGACAAAGTATTTCTTGACTCTGGGGTCTGGAAACTCTTTCCCATGGGTTCCAGGTATGTTTTCCACTTTCCAATTATCTCCTCCATTCTTGTCTATTGTCCAATATTTCAACCCCTCTAGAAAAAAATAAGTATAATCTTGAGTTCCTTGGGGGATGTGGGAGTGGGGCTAGGGCAGGATGTGAATCAGTTGGAGGAAATGAAGTGTTCAGAGAAGAGAATGCTTAAGTGGGGTTTTGATATAGCTGTCTTCAAAGTGGTTCAGCACTCAGACATTTACTAACTGTGTAACCTTGGGCAAGTCACTTAACCTCTGTTTCCCTTAATCCACTGGAGAAGGAAATAGTAAAGCACTCTATTACTTTTGCCAAGAAAACTCCATAGACAGTATGGTTCACGGGTCACAGAAGAAGCTGAATAACAGCACAGCACTCTTTGCTGTGAAGTCAACATCCTTTGAGGTTTCTGTGTATGTGTAAGAGGCAAGTGCTATTTATTTTCCAAACCCTATACTTGTCTTATGCCTGCTGAGTGTGTGATTTCTTTGGCATAGGTAACTCTCAAACGAGTAACTCCCTCTACTTATGGAAGCAGGCACTTTCTCTGCATTTTGTGGCTTTCATTTGCCAGGAGCGCTGAGAGGATGGAATTTGTTCAGGATCCAACAGCCAGTGTGCATCAGAGAGGGGACCTGAACCCAGTTCTGACCCGTGCTGCCTCTACAAGAACATGTCAGGAGGGAAGACTGAATGTCTAGGCCCTAGACTCTGGGTCTTGAGTAGAAAGAAGCCACCCAGGATTCAACAGCCCCACCAGGTTGAGCAAGGACACTTTCTTGCTGAGTTGCGGTAGGACAGCACAGGGCCCTGTCCCTGCTCCACCTCCACCCCCACCCCAACTACCATCAACCCCTAGTATGAGAGTAGGGAATGTTAGACTTTTGCTTTTGACACAGTAGGTGCTTAATAAATCCTTGTTGATTGATAGGTGCTTAATAAATTTTTTTTAATTGAATTGGAACTTAGCACATGGGGGCTTGGGTCCTTGCTCACCATCAATCACTTAATCTGACCCCTTCATTTTACAGATGAGGAAATTGAGGCCCAGAAAATTCAAGTGACTTAAGATCATAGGATCCTGGATTTAAGGTGGAAAGAGAAATTTGAGGTCATCTGATCCAACCCTTTTCATGTTATAGATGAGGTAACTAAAGTCCGGAGAAGACCTCAAACAGCAACTGAGGGGCTATTTTACTATTACCTTGACCTGCCTGAGATCCCTCATGTAGTAAGAGAAAAAATTCCAACTTAAGTGATGACTCCAAATTCAGTGTCATTACCACTGTGCCACCCCACCTCCAAGGGAAGTGACTTGCTTAAGATCACATGGGTGAAAACTGTCAGAGCTGGGATTTAAAGTGGCTCTTCTAACTCCAGATGCATTGGGCTACCCAGCCCACGTATATATAGTCTACATGTCTACAGTATGAGATAGCTTTGATGAGGTGACAGTGGGAACTTACCTTGGGCGCAGGGGTTTCGGATCAGGTTCCTCTGGAGGCTGCAGAGGAAGTAGAAAACCTTCCAGTCGATTACTGGTTGATCCCAGTTCTCAGATATGAAACCTTCCCTCTGGCACTTGCGTTTCCAGAGGGACACCAGGTCAATAATGTCCCTCCACAGGGTGCAGACTGGCCGGCAGTGCCTCAGCAACACCCGGGCTGGCACCAGGGAGAACAGCTCCAAGAGAACGTTCTCAGGCAGCTCATTAATGGAAGCCATGACCCTGGTGCCAGGGGAGGGGATGGACAATCATCCACAGGTGGCACAAGCCTGGGAGGAGGCAGTGTCTAAACAGGGAAGGGAAGAGAGCAGTTAGGAGGGTGTCTGACAATATGGTGAGGGACAAGGAGAGTTTGGGATTTTTAAGGCTTTAAAGACACGTGCTATAGCATTTGATTTTTCTGAACAACTTCTTAACTAAGCTGATGAAAAGAAGTAAAGTCCCTGGACAGGGAAAGCCTTACATTTCTGCAAGGTATGAGCATGTCACTCCTCTCCTCGATAAACTCCAATAGCTCCCTATTGCCTCCAGGATCACATCTCTGTTTGGCATTCTAAGCCTTTCATATGTTTATATGTAAACATATGTAAAAATAAAATACTATTTAAAAGGAAAAAATCCCCCAACAACAAAGCCTTTCATAATCTGACTCCTTTCCAGTCTTACACTTTATTCCCCTCCAGGATCCCTTACTTGTTGGTCCTCACAAACATTTCCATTTCCAGACTTGGTGCCTTTGCACTGGTGGTCCCTCATGCCCAGAATGCCTTTCCTCCTGGTCTCCATTTATGACTTTCCTGGCCTCTTTCAAGATTCAGCTTGAATTCTACTTTCTATAGGAAGTTTCTTGTAGAAATTCTGAAAAATGTCCTAACACACTCCTAACCCTGATCCCCAGAGCCTTCTCTACTGATATTACTTCCAAATCTGCACTGGATACATTGTTAATTGTTTGCCTGTTATTTCCACCATTATCAGGGGAACTCCTTGAAAGTAGGAAGTCTACTGGTCTTTCTTTGTATCCCTACTGTGTGTGTGTGTTCGTCCTTTGTTGCCAAAGAAGACCATGCCATCTGCGAAATAATGACATGACTTGCCCTTGACTTTGTTTTGAGTGAGGGAGGGCTGTGCAGGTCACCAGCCTTACTTCTCCAGAGCCATCTGAATCCAGTGACCAGATATTCATCAGGATGACTGGAGATGACCCAGGATGAGGCAAATGGTATTAAGTGACTTGGCCGAGGTCACACAGCTAGTGAGTGTCAAGTGCCTGAGGTGAGATTAGAACTCAGGTCCTCCTGACTCCTGCACTGGTGCTCTATCCACTGCACCACCTAGTTGCCCCATTCCCCAATGCTTAGCACATAGTAAGTACTTAGTGACAGGAAGCCAGTTATCACAGGGGTGGGGTGGGTGTTACAGAGCACTGAACTTGGAGTCAGGGAGATCTGAGTAGAAATCTAGCCTCAGATAGGTGCTAGCTGTGTAACCCCCAGGCAAGTCATTTATGTCTTTCTGCCTCAATTTACTCAACTGGAAAATGGAAGGGAATAAGCATTTATTATGTGCTAAACACTTTTTTTACAAATATTTCATCTGATCCTTGTAACTCTGGAAGGTAGATGCTATGCAACTATAAGATTGTTGTATCAAATGAGATAATAGTGTATAATATATGATATTATAAAATAATTATAATATATAATAATTATATATTATCAAATGAGATAATATATGAATACAGTAGATACTTAATAAATATGTATTCATTTCCATTTTACAGTCGAGAACAGGTTAAGTGGCTTGGTCTGGATCACACAGTTTGTAAGTATCTGAGGCTGAATGAGAACTCATCTCTTCCTAACTCCAAGAACAACTAGGTGCCTCTGGACCTGGAGTCAGGAAGCCTCATCTTTTAAATTCAAATCTAGCCTCAGACACTTAGGAGCAGGGTGACCCTGGGCAAGTCACTTAACCCTGTTTGCCTCAGTTTTCTCATCTGTAAAATAAACTGGAGAAGGAAATGGCAAACCTTTTCAGGATCTTTGCCAAGAAAATCCCGAATGGGTTCACAAAGAATCTGAAATCCCAAAGTGACTAAACAATAACAACTTCCTGACTCCAGGCACAACACTGTACCATCAAGTGTTTCTAAAAATGGAAACATTAATAGCGAGGACTTCACAACAGGGTTGTTGTGGAGACGAAATGAGATTGGTTACAAAGTGTTGTGCAAAGCTTCAAGTGCTATAAAAGATATCATCATCATCATCGTCATCACTGACTGGTTGAATCAATGGCTAGGTCATTAACTGACAAGCAAATCCCTTCCCCGATCTGGTCCTCACTTTCCCCATCTGTTCAGTGAGGACAGGTAGAAGTCGCTCCTGGCTCCCAACGTCTCTGTTCTAAACTACCTCTCAGCTCCGATATTCTGTGCTCTTAAGTCATTTCAGGCCTTGACATTCTCTGTTCTAAAGTCGGTTCCCGTTCTAACATTTTATTCAGCACCGCAAACAAAAATAATGCAAGTCGGTTCTCCCTTGTTAGGTGATGGGGCACAAGAGGCTTTTCAAAAGGGTTCCCTCTCCCCTTTGAGGTCCAGCTCGTACTAAAATCAATCTCCTTTCCCAGAGCCCACGAGAGAGCTGCGGGCATTGGAGAGCAGTCATCAAACGTCGCACGCGAGCTAGGGCAAGGAAAAGTCCTTAAGAACCAGCCCTGTTTACTGTTCCGCTGGGCCTTGGCCACTAAAGGGAAGGAATTTCCCTTTCCCCTTTTAACCGGTCACTTCCGGCTCTGACCACCACACCCTATGGACAAAGGATAAGCAAGGCCAAAGAGCTGAGGAATGCAGTGGTCCGGGTGGGGGAGGGGAGATACTAAGTCTTCTCCTCCCCCGCCTCCCTCTTAGACCCCTTTAGCTGTCCCCCTGGACCAGGTGCTGGAGATCGTTAGGTTCGGGCCCTTCTGGATGACGGGTGGTGCCCCAGCTACAATGCCCCTCACCCCTGCCCCCAGCAGCGATAGTGCGCAGAGACCAGGTCTGGCCAAGACTGGCAAAGCGAAACTGGGCCAGGCTGATGAGCTGGCGGTTGCGGCTTGGGTCCCGGTTCTTTGCTACATTCCCCATTCCCCCGCCGATCCTCACAAAGCAACTGACTAGAGGCGTGCCCAGGAGACCTCGGGCTTAGGCCGGACGCTGCGCCCCCCTCCCCGCTCGGCTCCCAGCTTCTTGGGGGTCCCGGCCCCCCGGCTCCTCCCGCACCCCATCATCCCGGGCAGACCCGATCCCACCCTCTTCCCCGATCATGCTACTACTAAGCAGAAACCTGGGGTCTCGGCCCGCTCGGGCTCGGCCAGAGCGGGCCTGGGCTGGCAGAGAGCTCTCCTGGATCCGTCTGCGACTCTGGCGTCAGTCGCTTTCGTAAACACTCCAGCCCCGAGCTTTCCGGCCCTCCCCGAGCTTTCCGGCCCTCCCCGCAGCGGCCGTCCGTTACTGGGCCTTCCTGCGGTGGAAATCTGGGAAATGCAGTTTTCTGTCCCCTCTCGACTAAGAGATCTGGATTGGAATGCTGCCTCCGACATTTACTAGCTTGGGTGATTATGAAAAAATCCCTTTATTTCTGCTGGTAATAACCATAGGATCATAGAAACATAGATGGATGGGACCTCAGGGGGTCATTTAGTCCGGTTACGTATAACACTAGTACAATAATAAGCTGTTTTTAAGCCTGACATGGAGGGTGAGGGGAAAGTCCCTAAATTCCAGGTGTTTGTCTCCTGCTTTAGGGAGTTTTAGAATATAACAGGGTTCAGGCATAATTGCTCTGAATTCCCAGTTAGGAAATCTCCTAGAACTGAGGCAGAATTTGGGCTGTCTTTTCTAACTAAAAAAATTGTTTATAGTGTCTTTGTGATTGAGGTAAAAATTCAATTTACAAGAAATGTTCGAATAATAAAACAGCAAATTAGGTCATAGTGTTTGTGGATAGACAGACAGCCCACTGACTGGAAGGGGAAATAGCTCACTGACCTTTCCTTGGGTCTTCCCTCAGTCTCTTCTGCTCCAGCGATATCTGAAGAGGCAGATGACCTGTCCTTAATGTCTCCTCCTTAGATGAGTCCTTTACTCCTCCGATGTTTGCTGGAATTTCAGGCTTGCTCCAACCTCTTTCCCATACCCTCAGAATCTTTCTTTAGATCTGAGATAATTCTCTCCTTTTATGTAAATGCCTTTTTTACAAAAGCCTTCCTTTTTGACTCATTCCAAGTTTTAACTCATTTAAGTAATGAGGTATATAGGCCCTGTTCAAGTTCTGTATTGATTAGATTCAATTACCTAACAAAGGTAATTACATTTAAGTGGGTAGGATAATTGGGTGAAGTGGATAGAGAACTCTAGTAGTCTTCCAATAGACTTCCAGGAGTTGGGAAGCTAGTATCTGCCATCAAGGGGCAGCTAGGTGGTACAGTGGATAGAGCACCAGTGCAGGAGTCAGGGGGATCTGAGTTCAAATCTCACCTCAGATAGTTGACACTCATTAGCTGTGCGACCTTGGGCAAGTCACTTAACCCCAACTGCCTCATCTTGGGTCATCTCCAGTCATCCTGATGAATATCTGGGTGCTTGGCATGGTCTTCTTTGGCAACGAAGGATGAACACATATCTATCCTCAGATTTTCCTTCTCTTCTGCAAAGGAAAGTAAATTTGGATGGCCAAAAGTTGCCCAGTTGAATTGGGTTTTACTGCTACCTTTCCTCTCCCTTCCCCTCCTCTCCTCTTTCCTGTTGTGCCCCCTGTCCTCTTCCAAAACCTTAATCTTACTACACTTTGAAACTGGGACTGCAATGGGCCCCTGCCAAGGGCTCTTGGACCCCAATGGCTTTACAGCGATTATTCATAGTAGGTGTTGCTATTTCCCATCCAACCTGATGTCTTTGTTTTTCTTGACTCATTAAAGGGGCTATGCCCTGGCTACTTCTTAAACAGACCTATTCAATGAATGGGTGTTGCCTTACCCTAAGTGAGCAAAGATCTTGGCTGAAAGGGCCCAAGGTCTCTCAGTGCATCCTGGGCCATCTCCAGTCATCTTGAGGAATATCAGGTCACTGGCTTCAGATGACTCTGGAGGAGAAGTGAGACTGGTGACCTGCACAGCCCTCCTTCACTCAAAACAAAGTCAAGTGCCTGTCACGTCATCATTTTTCTGAAGGCATGGTCTTCTTTGACAATGAAGGACGAACACAACTAGCTGTGTGATCACTTAAGCAATTCACTTAACCTTGTTTGTCTCAGCTTCCCTATCTGCACAATGAACTGGAGAAGGAAATGGTGAATCACTACAGTATCTTTGCTAAGAAAATACCAAATGGGGTCATGGAGAGTCTGACACAACCATACAACAATAAATACACAAAGGAGATTATTGAGAAGGACACACAGAGTTGACAGCATTGAGGGATGGTAGTCTCAAGATATCCAAAAAGGAGAAGTTAACAAATGCTG
This sequence comes from Potorous gilbertii, assembly GCA_028658325.1. Lineage (NCBI taxonomy): Eukaryota > Metazoa > Chordata > Mammalia > Diprotodontia > Potoroidae > Potorous > Potorous gilbertii. Next base: position 38,608,020 of record CM053771.1, on the reverse strand, counting down.
GTGGGAAATAATGCTATTACCATTATTAAAAAAAACCCAATTTAAAAAATCCATTGGCTCATATTCCTTTTTTCTCATTTTTTCAGAATCTTTCTGAGAGTAATCTAGACACTCACTGAAGCATCTTTCAAGGTTTGAGAGGAGAATGATCAGACTTTTGCAAATGATACTCTATGACAGACTACATCTTTAAGATCTCCCAAATGAATGAAATGTGCTAGGAAGACCAGATTTCCCTGTACTTTTTCTGTATTAGTGTGGCTGAAAGCCAAATTTCAATGTTGGTAGAGGAAACGGGGGGGGGGGGGCTGCCAAAAGAGTCAAATTTAGATATTTTCTAGAAAGTCTTAGATGAAGTCATGAGCCAAAGAGAATGACAAGTCCTAATTCATATCTGAGCAACATAAACTAAGAGCATTAACTAAACATAAACTAAGAACATTAATATCAAGAGAGGTATTAGCGAACTAGGGACGTAGATGTATTTGGTCCTGTATTGAGGGATATCCAGCAGAGTCTAAACAGAAGAGGGATCCTCCAAAAATGATGAAGATTTCTAGATTCTCCTATTTGTGGGTGATATTGTATCGATTACCCCTAGCATATTACAGAGCTTCTTAAGTGAGATCCACAACCACAGAAAAAGTTTGATTTAACAAATCTCACAGGAATAGCCAAGTGGATGAAAAGTGCCTAGTGTCAAAATAAAATACAAGTTTTAAGGGTAACTTGCTATTTTGTATTTCCTATGAGAAACAAATGAGGTCCTATGAGGTCTCATTTTTGTATTATGGGTAATTCAGATTTTATAGTAATTCTTTTCTTTCCTTGTTTCTTTGTTTCTTTCCTTCTTTCTCTTCTTTCTTTCTTTGTCCCTTCCTTCCTTCCTTCCTTCCTTCCTTCCTTCCTTTCTTGTCTTTTTTTCCTGTCTGTCTTTCCTTTCTGTCTGTCTTTGTTTCTTTCTTTTTCCTTGTTTCCTTCTTTTATTTATTTTTCGTTGCCCTGCTTCTTTCCTTCTTTTTTAGTCATCTATTTATCTAGGTAGCACAAGAGTTATATTTCAAGTAAGATGACCTGGATTCAAATGGTTCCTTTGATATTTACTACCATTGCAACTTTGGGCAAGTCATTTAACCTATTTAACTGTGACTCCTTGATACTTGAAGTCTTTCTCTCTGGGCAGTTATTATTTTTTTCCTTTTATCTAGAAGCTCTGGATTTTGGCTATGTTATTCCTGAGAGTTTTTCTTTTGTGCTTTCTTTTAAACCATAACCAATAGATTGTCTCTGTTTCCATTTTGCCTTCTGATTCTAAGAGATCTGGGTTATTTTCTTCTATAATTACTTAAAATATGAGTCTAAGGGGTTTTTTTTAAATTTTTTGGTCATGACTTTTAGGTAGCTCAACAACTCTTTAACTATCTCTCAATCTACTTTCTATGTCAGTTATTTTTGTTATGAGATATCTTATATTTGCTTCTATTATTTTAAGTTCTTTAGTTTTGCTTTAATTTTTCTTGCTTTCTCATAGCATCATTATTTTCTGTTTGGTCTATTGTTAGGTTTTGTATTCCTTTCATCAAGCTGTTTCCTTTCCAGTTCTTTCTTCCATAGCTTTCATTCTCTCCTTTCCTTGTCTCCCAAACCCCCACATTTTCCCTCTGACATTCTCATTTCAAATAGATAGAGTGCTGGATCTGGAGTCAGGGAGACCTCAGTTCAACTCTGACCTCAGTACTTACTTACTAGTGTGACTCTAGGTAAGTCACTTCACCTCTTTGGGGCTGTTTCCTCAACTGTAAAAGGGGGAAAATAATAGCACGTACCTCTTAAAGTTATTGTGAGGATCCAATAAGTTAATTCTTGTAAAGCGCTTTGCAAACCTTGGGTTTTTTCATCGTTCAGTTGTGTCCAACTCTTTATGACCCCATTTGGGGTTTTCTTGGCAAAAATATTGGAGTGGTTTGCCATTTCCTTCTCCAACTCATTTTGCAGGTGAGAAAACTGAAGTAAACAGGGTAAAATAACTTGCCAAGGTCACCCACTTAGTGCCAGAGGCAGGATATGAACTCAAGTCTTCATGATTCCTGACACTACTGTCTATCCTCTGTGCCACCTATATAAACACTTGCTTACTTATTCATTATTTACTTATAAAGCAATGTTAAACTCTTAAAATAAAACAACCTCTTGCTTCAAGTCTTCCAGGAAGTTTTATCTGGCTGTGTTTTTTACCACACCATCTTGGCCATCCCCCAAGCACACACCCTAACTAGGGATACTCTATGTAAATAATTTAAATGTATAAATCAAATACTGAGGATTGCCTTGAATTATGAATGATCACAATGTTATAAAATAAAGAAACAAACAAACCAAATTTACAACCTTAGATCAAGAACCTCTGAAGTAGATGAAGGAGAAGGCACCAGCAGCTTGGGGCAGGTGGGTGGAGAAGACAAGATTGAATGTGAGCTGCCTTGAAGGAAGCCAGGGGAACGGATAGGTGTTGAGAGAGTGTATCTGGGGTGAAGAACTGCAAGGAAGCCAGTGCTGTTGATCAGAGAGTACGGGAAAAGAAGTAAAAATCATAAACCTAGAGAGATAAAAAGGGAAGAAGTAATGAAAATCTTTAAATGCTAAAGGAATTTGTGTTTAATCCTGGGAGGGGACCACTGGCACTCAATGAGCTATGGAGAAATGTGGTTAGACATACTTTAGAAAGCTCACTTTAGCAATTGAGTAGAAAGATTGGAAGATGGAGACACTTGAGTCAGGAAGCCTAATTAGAAGGCTATTGCAATTGTCCAGGCAAGATGTAAGGATGGATGGAAGTAGGCTAATTAATGGATACTTAAGGGGGGAGAAGGGGGCACAAGATTCAATGATAATAAAATTGCCAAGATTTGGAAATCAATCAGTTCTATACGTAGAAAGTAAAGAATTGAGGTTTGGAGTCTGTGTAACAGGGAATGTAAGGTCCAGAATTCCCCTGGCTGGGGAACCCTGTACCTTCTCCATAACCATGGGTGAGTTTGATACCAAAGGAAGAGGTCAAGGGGCTCCAGACTGATTATAGGTAGTAGTTTAATCAATTGGATACTTACAGTGGGGAAGCATGATGTATCTCTGCCAAGAGTTTGAGTCATCAGTCTGGAGCAGCAGACAGACTACAGGTTAAATCTCCAAAAGACCCCCTTCCCAAAATCCCTGTGGTAATTATAGAAATCAGAAAGAGGGAGGAGCAATAGAATATATCATATGTTTTAGCTAATATTTTAGTTTATGCTTAGTATTGAATCTAGTTCTCAGACATCTAGGCATTTACCCAGTGCTGGGTAACAGAGCTGGGCAAATTTGTAGGCACTCAAGGTTGGGCACTGATCATGTGCCAGTCACATTATCTAAGTTATGATTCAGTATCTGAATTATGATTCAATATTTAAGTTATGATTTTTTTTTAACAGGTCACCATGTTTTGGCTCTCACTTTTCATAGAGTTTAAGTTAATGGCTTTTCACCTCTTACTGTGTATTATGACTTTTTCCCAATATGGCTCCCACAGGGAAGATGTTGGTGCCCTTTACAGTAA